>CM065680.1:50165885-50168385 GCA_017654935.2 Phymorhynchus buccinoides
CCTAGAAATCAAACCGTCAAAACGTCGATTCCTCCTTGGTGGAGTTGCCGGAGTGAGAATCCGTTGTGGACGAGACGGGTGGAGGCCACTGAGAGTGGTTGAAGCTTTTTCTTCTTTGTAGTGCAGTAAAAAATAAAAGGAGCTATTTCCTGTGTGGTGAGCGAAACTCCTTTTAGTAAACTGTAAATAAAAAGGCTTGTAATGTGGACATTTCGTCATTTGGTCTAAGCGACTCAGGCGGCCATTAGAAAAGAGAAGGCACATGACTTCTCTTTCACTGACAGAATTTGACTTCCAACACCTCCGGCAAGGAGGAATCGCCGATTTGACGGTTTGATTTCTGGGAAACCAGAGCAAGCAAAGTGAGTGTTGCGATCTATGTAATTGTAAAGGGTGTTTTCCTGGTGATCTCGACGTGTTTCTGGCAAAAAAAACGCATCCGTCAGGGTGCCCCTTTAAGCTAGGAGACACGAGCTCTGCATGGATCTTTATAGTGCTGCCGCCAAAGGGATTAGTTGGCCTTCTGGGAGCTTCCCCAACGCTGGCTGTCCACGAGTCATTTTGGCCGAGAGAGTGGTAAAGTACCCTGGGGCAAGGCACTGCCCTCTGTGCGACGGGCAAGGCATCTCCACTACTAGAAACATATATCCCAGCCCAGCCATCCACAACTTACAGCAGCTGCGAACGCGTTACCTCAGTGCCACGGTGTAGAGTGGCACAGACGTAACGCGTTCGCCTCGTGTCAAGTAAGCCCGAGTTCGAACCTGGGTACATGGTTTTGTTCCCTCTCACTTTGCACTAGCTTTCGGACGAGACGATAAACCGAGGTCCCGTGTTGCCCATGCACTTAGCACGCGCTAATCCCAGTGACAACGAGAAAGTTGTCATTTTGGTCAAACTTTACACACACACACACACACACACCCGCCCCCTTTTCTTCCTCATCAGGCACATAAAAATCGCATGGCAAAAAAAAAAAACATTTGGGTGGCGCGCCTCTGGCTGCGACGCGCTCTCCAGGTGGGAGCAACCCGAATTTCACAGAGACGCCTCTGTGACTATAAAGTACCTAATACCGAATACTCTACCTACACATGTGTTCAAAAGGGCAGGATGAAAAAAAAGCCTTGTTAGCTTAATTAATATTCTTATTTAACCCTCAATAAAGATCACGTTGACTGGACTGGACTTGAAAAGTGCGGTAGTTTCCCGATTAAATCCCTTCAAACCAGTTGGAGTGAAAAAGCGGAGGAAGGTGGGTGGGGGGGTGGAGGGGAGGGGTTGCGTAATGTACAAGATGACCTTAAAATAAAATACAATTTTAGTAGCCTTGCATTTCTTCTTCCTTTTGCCCGCTTACACATCACCCAAAATCCCCTCAACGAAAAAGGAAGTAAAGCGCTTGCCTTCAAAAACACATGCACTAGTTGATAAAAGTTTCGTAGAACGAACTTAGGAACTCGTGCATTAATTACAACAACAACAACAAACCCAGTGGCTACGGGTACGGCGTTGTTGCAACACTCAGACCATGTTCAGGGATAGTAACTCTTCCTAGTCGCAACACTCAGACCATGTTCAGGGATAGTAACTCTTCCTAGTCGAATTTTTCGTCCAACAAAATGCATTTTCTTATTTCGTATATTGAACGCATCTTGGTAAGGATTAGGCCGTGTACACACATAAGCGGATATTCCATGCGGAAACCCGTGCGCAATCCATAAATAAGTGAAACAAAGAAGGGAAAAGATTTGCGCACGTGTCCGAATTTCCCCTATTTTATCCTTTAAACTTGTATCCTTCTTTCTTCCACTTATTTAGGGTTGTCCGTACGGAACGTACGCGTCTAATGTGAACCCGGCCATAGGGGTGGGGGTAGGGGTAGGAATATGTCAGAGTTAATGTTAGTAGTCTTTAGTGAAGACCTTTGCGCACAATTTCTGCGTCCCGTGATTGAGCCCCGTACCCGTAGCCAGGAGAATGTGAAATACGGGCCCGTACCCCCGCTAAATTTTTTTTAAATATATTTCAATGAGTGCGATCCAACATCGGGAAGAGAGTATAAACTAGGGGAAGACGGGGTAAAAAGCGCATGGGCGGGTAAGAAGCCCACCCCAATTATCTCATGAACTAAAGAAAATTTCAGTCAAATTTGCCCATGAGACGAATGCTAGACATTAACGCTCGTCTCATGGGCAAAATGAGACTGAAATTTGCTTCATTTCATGAGATAATTGGGGTGGGCTTCTTACCCGCCCATGCGCTTTTTACCCCGTCTTCCCCTAAACTAATAATCCCTTATTAAAATAGCACCATCAGCAGATAACTGTAAAGACAGGGAAGTCGGCTTTTACCAATAAAAGGGTGGTTACAAAAAATTCCCCTCTAAACCCGACTAGTTCCTCCTACACTGTCTGTTGGTTCAATTAGGGATTTTCCCCCCTTCGATATTCACCAATAGACAGAGACTTCGTCTATTTATAGGCTGTTTTTGGGAACT
>CM065680.1:50180885-50183385 GCA_017654935.2 Phymorhynchus buccinoides
TTAAAGCAAACATTTAGCCATTTTCTTACTTTTTACCCTTGTATAAGAAACATGCTTGGAGCAAATTGGTGGGGGTCCAGAAACCCTGGAAACCCCCTCAGATCCGCCCTTGTACTACTACACTAGTGCTGCTGCTGCTCGTGTTGCTGCTACAACTATACGTTTTACTACTGCTGCGACTACTCCTGTTGTCACTATAATACTACTTCTACTACTGCTACTATAATCTTCTCACACATAACCTGTTCGTGTGGCGTGTGGACCATGGTCAATTGCATAGCGGTTGCTCGCTGCTTGCTGTCGTGCCTTGGCTTAAAGACTCCAGGGATCGTCCCAACAGCCGAAGCACTTGAACACTATGGCACAAATGCAACAGCTAGGGATGAGAACATTGCGTGTGTGACCGGTTTTTTTTATTACCCCACCACATGGGCAGCCACACTCCGACTTCGGAGGGATTTTGGACTGATGATGTCACGATTAGAGCTTGCTATGGCTAAAGACAATCCCCGCATAACTATGCAGAGCATAACAACATTTCGATGTAGCCTTGGTGTTCTAGCTTGTATCAATTGGGATGACACAGCCTTATGCCAAGGCGAGCATAGCGGTTTATTCGACACCCACACCCAACCCCACCCCCCACCCCACCCTTCCCCATCTTCCGTTCATATACAGTTAGCCGTTTCCATCTTCAGTCAAGTGACAAACATTTTTTAAGTGGATCTAACTGTTCATCTAGGCAGTCCAGAGGCATAATTTAGCCTATATTTTGTTTACCTATTTATTATACCATAAAACTGACTGGAGGGAGAAACAGCTCAGATGAAATATCAGTGGAGGTATAAGTTTGTCAGTTATGCTTTGAGGGACGGGAACTTACAACTAGTAAAATGGTAGCTGAGCATGCTACAAGCCGTACCCAATTACTTATTTTCATTTATTCGTATCTTCTGCTTATTTTTTCTGCTACACAAATTCATTCCACACATCATGAGAGAGAGAGAGAGAGAGAGAGAGGAGAGAGAGAGAGAGAGAGAGAGAGAGAGAGAGAGAGAGAGAGAGAGAGAGAGAGAGAGAGAGAGAGAGAGAGAGAGAGAGAGAGAGGGGGGGGAGGGAGGAAGAGAGAGAGAAGAGAGAGAGAGAGAGAGAGAGAGAGAGAGAGAGAGAGAGAGGGAGCGAGGAAGAGAGAGAGAGAGAGGGGGGGGGCCTAGTGGGAGAGAGAGAGGAGAGAGAGAGAGAGAGAGAGATGAGAGAGAGAGAGAGAGAGAGAGTGAAGAGAGAGAGAGAGAGAGAGAGAGAGAGAGAGAGAGAGAGAGAGAGTCTCTCAATCTATCTCCCCCATCTCTCAAATTTGGAAGTCGGGTCTAAACGAAAGATGGGCCGCACGCGATTATTTCATGTCTCTTGGGGGGAACAAAAAAAAGACTGAATAACATTTAGGCTTTTTGGGGGTGGAACTAACCCAAACGATTGGTCGACCCACGCAGGACAAGTAGGAGCGGCACGTGCAATTTGAGGGGGTGGAGGAGGGGTGTGTGTGTGTGTGTGTGTGTGTGTGTGTGTGGAGTGCCTGCCCTATTGATCTGCGGGGTGCGCCAACGTGACGTATTAAGGACGTCACTCCCCCCCCCCCCCCCCCCCACCTCCCGCGCCACCACTCAAAGCTCGAGGAGCCAGCAGCAGCAGCAGCGCGTGCCAGTAATACGCCCACGTGATCGGAGGGCTCCCGCCGCCATCGCCACCTGTAACAGATGGGGTTCCTCTCAGACGGCCTAGTTGGTCAACAGATTGACTGGTGATATTTTTTGGGGGGGGAGGCGGGGGTCATTGACACCACTTAGGACACGATCAAGTTTACGAAGTTCGCTGTAGGGATACCTCGTGGGGATACCGGGGGTGGTGGTGGGGGTGTCTTTTGTACAAATAGTTCCCCCACCTTCTGGAAGTTCTGTGCTTGTAGCTTCCTCTAATCTGTCACTACTCTCTTTGACTCTGCCTTTTTTTTCTTCTCCTTTTGCTTACTGTCATCTACTATCTTTCCGCCTTACCGGTCCATTCTCCTGCCTTTTTTTCTCTCTCAAGAAATACCTTCAAAAAAGATGTTCTTACAGCCGAAGTCGGACTTGCTGGGCCTAACTATTTTCTTAGTTAGGCGCATAACGACAGCATGACGCATCTGCGCTCATAATTGACAGGAAACTCTCTGAGCGATCGAAGAAGAAGAAGAAGAAGCTGTAGGGAGGGGTGTATGGAATAACGAAACCGCCCTACAATGTGAATGACGCTGTGTATCTACAAGTTAACATGGATCTGTTTTTGTTTACCCGGAATAGGCCTAAGGTTAGCTATTGTCTATTGCAAGTCTTTTCGAGTTGATCTCTCATTTGTGTACAGTAGGCCGACAATACGTCATTGATTGCAAGTACCACGCAGTTTCTTTTGTCCTTTGCCGATCGGAGGGGGTCTAATACTAAAAGTAAAAGGCATCCTAGCACAA
>CM065680.1:50200885-50210885 GCA_017654935.2 Phymorhynchus buccinoides
GATATGTAGCCTACCTTGTCCTTTGAAAACTTCCTTTAGACTTTGAGCAAGCAGATAGAGGGGGAGGGGGGGGGGGGCAACTTTGTTTACGTGCGTGCGTATCAGACAGTCTGTTTGTTTGCAGAATGCACAGTCTGCAATGCACAATGTGCATACGTGCGTAGGTACATATATAGATAGATACGTGTATTGTGTCAGTGTGTTTATTGCGCATGTGTGTGCGTGTAACAATGTTTTGATTGCGATTTAAAGACACACTGACGCACCACGATTAAGTCCCTTGGGGTTTTTTTTACTGGGTAGCTGTGACCCACATACAAATGTCCCCAACTTCAAATTGAGGCTGCTCTTTAAAATGATGTTTCGGTTTGAATTTGGGGGCATTTGTATGGGAGTCAAACCTGGTCAAAACAAGATTTCTTTCCAGCTATAAGAGGGAAAACACGTGAAACCCGTGATTTTGACACGCGATCTGGTGGGTCTTTAAGATCCCCCTTTGAAGATGTCTTCGGCTGAATTTTAGTTCAATTTAGACAATTGTGTTTACAATAGAAATCGTGGGGGAAAACTCAAATACTTGACTACCTGACCTCGCTACATTTCCAAGATAATAACTAAACTAAAGTTAAATGCATGGAACACTAACAACTATTCTTATAATGTTTTGTGTACTTGTGGTATGCCTATCTCAGTGCGTCATATTTATGTTGATAGAATGTCTTATCTTAACTCGAATTGATAGAGAAAAATCTATTGACGTTATCAACTTTCAAAAATAATGTCAGTCCCAAAAAATTATCCAGCCTTATTGCAACTGTTATTGCTCAATCTGAAGTTGTAAACTTGCTTTGATATGTCTGTTGGTGTTTAGTAAAGTGGTGCCATGTGTGCGGATGTTAGGTTGTGTGTGACAGTTTATGTGCCTTTGTGTGCCATGTTATGCCGTTGTGTTTCTGTCTGTATGTGTGCTTACTGAATGGGGGATGAACGAGTCGGTGTTGTTAAATGTGTGTGTATGTGTGTGTGTATATGTGTTAGAGAGAGAGAGAGAGAGAGAGAGAGAGAGAGAGAGAGAGAGAGAGAGAGAGAGAGAGAGAGAGAGAGAGAGAGAGAGAGAGAGAGAGAGAGAGAGAGATAGAGTTGCTTTGTATGTATGTGTTGTTGCTGGTTGGTGTCATTCTTGAATGCTGTTTTTGTTGTCTATTTGTTGATGAAAAATTGATTGTAAAGCGCTTTGGGATCATCTGAGGTAAAGCGCTATATACATGTACTAGTATTATTGTTATTTATTGATTATAAGCGATTTGTGTTATTGTATTGGTTACATTGTGATGTGTAACATTTTTCATGTGCCCTCTGGATTTTTTGAAATAAACATTTTGACTTGACTTTGACTTTGTTAATTTCAATTAGTTAATTTTGCAATTTCATTTATTACTTACGGTAATAATTATTAGTTAGAGTCTAACTTTATTATATACTATTGTTTTCTTTTATTTTTCGTCTAATATCATCAATGGTGAACAGACGTTAAATAAACCACTGAAATGAACTGAACTGTGTGCGTGTACGATGTTAAGTGCTGTTGGTTTAATAATGTATCCCTTTCACCGCCAACGTCGCATTTTAGCACCACAATGGTTTAACACCCATGTCACTAAAAGGCATCAAAGCAGGGTCTGTTATCCAAAGACTATATTCTCTTAATTTGGGGAGGTAAGGATAGGCCTTACTTTAAATATGTTACAGAGGAATCCCCAATATTACAGACATATTTGTTTCTCTACCCAGGTAAGAAATTTGTTTGCTGAAAAATGGATTGCGGCGAAAGGGCATAGGTTTTGATTCGCCAACAACACATAATAAACATTTTATCGCATTTTATCCAAAGACAGAATAATGGCATCACTGAAGCCTGAAGCTTATATAATGTGCCTACGTTTACCATTATAATGTACATATTATGGCAGCTGGCAAATTTATGCAACACATAAATTCTGTCATGCTTAACATGAATAAATATTTAAAAAATCAGTTTCCAAGATTATAAGGAAAATACGTTTAAGTGTTCTTGGTGTGTTTGTATTCGCTAGTGATTCACATGTAGCGAATACATATGGATGGTAAGAAAAACAATACGATTTTCTTCAGTTTTTATAATGAATTAGTAATTCCTAGAATCATTTTTCATGACCTTGGTATTCATGTTTGATGATATTGTTCACTTTTCCCAGAAAGTTGTATTGATCATTATTATTTAGTTTTTCTTACAAAGTATGTCTGACTTCCATCGATTGTAAAATGTGATGCAGCCTGTTGCTAGCACTGTCTATATGTGTTGAGTACTTTTATAAGCCTCGGCTTGTACTCCCGTCTGTATTGAGTTTAATTCTAAAGAAAGGCGCTATATAAATACTATGTATTATTATTATTATCATTAATTTATTATATATTATATATTTTGTTGCTGCAAAACTCTGTTAATAAAACATTTGACTTTAAAACCAAGAACAAATGAACCTTTCGCACAAAGCAAAACAAAAAAAAGCAAAAAATCTTAGCTTACTTGCTTTTCTTTTTTTTCTTTAACCCTTTCACCGCCAAAGTCGCATTTTAGCACCACAGTGATTTAACACCTATGCGACTAAAGGCATCAAATTGGGGTCTGTTATCCAAAGACCCTACTGTCTTAGTTTTGGGAAGTAAGGATAGACCTTATTGTATATATGTCACAGAAGAATCCCCAATACTGCAGATGGATTTTGTTCTCTACCCAGGTAAATGTAATGGACATTTTGGGCTGAAATATGGCTGGCGGTGAAAGGGTTAAGAGGTTTTATTTCGGGGTCTCTGTTTCCCTCGAATAAAAGAGACTTTATGGGCCAGCCACACGTAAGCTAAAATCGCACCATTGTACGATACGATTCGATCACGTGATCTCGAAACGCGAATCACATTTTGTTCTTGGGGACCACCCTGATTTGATCGTATCGTACAGTCGTACGATTTTAGTGGACGTGTGGCTGGCCGGTAAGTCGACACCAACCCAGAACTAGTTACTGTTACTTATGTTGCAGACGTTAGCAATAAAATGCCTATATATAATAATGAGGCACATCCGTGAGCTCTTATACATCCGGACTCGGATGCGCGCATGCACATACGCACGCACGCGGGTTAATGCGCGCGCACACACACACACGCACACGCACACGCACACGCACGCGCACACGCACACGCACACGCACACACACACACACACACACACACACACACACACAGAGCGCTATTGTTCGCCCCAAATACGACGCAGTAGCCCGAATGTGCGTTTTGGAAAACATTTCCTGTCTGTCAGAGAGAGAGAGAGAGAGAGAGAGAGAGAGGGGGGGGGGGGGGAGAGGTGCTGTTGAGAGAGAGAGAGAGAGAGAGAGAGAGAGAGAGACTGGAGAGAGAGAGAAGAGAGAGAGAAGAGAGAAGAGGTGATGTGCGTTAGTGTAAGGGGTTAAATTGTTGCGCATCAGCTCCGCATATTTCTTGTGGGGCGGTGGGAACATGAATTGAAAAGGAATAAGAGGGGAATAGATAAATTGGCTGTCAAAAAGAAAGCACAGGTATTATAAGGAGAGCGATCAATGTATAGGGGGGCTACGGTCCTCTGAACTTGCAGCCGGTTCGTACGTATTTCAAGATACAGGGCGTTGAAAGTGTGTGTGTGTGTGTGTGTGTGTGTGTGTGTGTGTGTGTGTGTGTGTGTGTGTGCGTGTGCGTGTGCGTGTGCGCGTGTGTGTTGCGTGTGTGTGTGTGTGTGTGTGTGCGTGTGTGCGTGTGCGGTGCGTGTGTTTGTGTGCGTGTGCGTGTGTGTGTGTGCGTGTGCGGCGTGTGCGTGTGTGTGTGTGTGGTGTGTGTGTGTGTGTGTGTGTGAGTGTATGTATGTGCGCGTGCGCGCGTGCGTGCGTGCGTGCGTGGGCGCGCGCGCGCGCGCGCGCGTGTGTGTGTGTGTGTGTGTGTGTGTGTGTGGGTGTGTGTGTGTGTGTGCGTGCGCGCTGGAACTAGGGGCTCTTTCCCAGTCTGTCTTTCTGTGTGAATAAGTTTGTTTCTTCTTCTTCTTCTTCGTTCGCTCAGACAGTTTCCTGTCACATGAGCGTGGATGCGTCATGCTGCCGTTATGCGCCGGACTAAGAAATAGTTTGGCCCAACATGTCCGACTTCGGCTGAAGAAATCTTTGTAAGAATTTATAGAAAAAAAGGCAGAAAGATAGTAGATGACAGCAAGCAAAGGGAAAAGGCAGAGTCAAAGAGAGTGACAGATTAGAGGAAGTTACATGCACATAACTTCCAGAAGGTATGGGAACTATTCGTACGAAAGACCCCCCGGTATCCCCACGGGGGAAATCGACACAGTCTAATCTTGTAAACGGATCGTACTGAAAAACAAAAAAAATGGCTGTATGGTTCCAGTTTCACATTCTGTTTGGCATGGTTAGCCTACGGAGGGGGGGGGGGGGGGGGGGGGGGGGGGGGGTGGCATGATAACCGCATGGGGTCTGTTCTTGTTCTGCGAGAACTAAACTAGCTTGGTTGGTGTTTGGAATATTCTAGTCACAGAGACTTATCTCTGTGAAATTCGGGCTTCTCTCCCCCGGAGAGTGCGTCAGTTGCCGCAAGTGCAGCGCCTACCCAGTTGTTGTTGTTGGGGGTTTTTTTGGGGGGGGGCAAAGGGTGAGGAGGGGGTGTGGGCACACTTGGAAAACCTAGCTATCAATTTGGCCATACCAGGCAGCGCGATATCTCCCTGCTCTTACCGACTTTCAACTGCCGTGGTATTTTTTACAGAGATAGCAGACACAGCTGGCACACTGACTGGGGCATTGAAGTCTGCATGCCAGCTCCTCATTACAAAAATATACGATGGCTTGGAGTCAATCTACATATTATTGAACTTATTGCAAAAACTAAGAACTTATATTAAAAATGAATACAAATAATATAAAAAGGGGGTTATGCTTTTTATATTTCTGGAGTCTTTTTTTTAATACAAGTTATTAGCTTTCGCAATAAGTTCAATAATAAGTCAATGGACTATCTAAAGATACTCCGTTTTGACTCCAAGCCATCGAAATGTTCTTATTAAGAAGAAACAGAAGAAAAACACAAAACAATAACATAATAGTAGCTAGGTGTGTGTGTGGTGTGTGTGTGTGTGTGTGTGTGTGGTGTGTGTGTGTGTGTGGTGTGTGTGTGTGTGTACAGAAAGTAACAACTGCTATATTGATATTCAAAATTGGATGGTTCAAAATAAACTTCAATTAAATGGTGAAAAAACCGAAGCAATGCTTGTAGGGACAAAAACCAAACTAGCCTCTGTTTCCATAGAGTCAATCCAACTGGGTAACAATATAATTCCCCTATCAGACTCTGTCAAAAACTTAGGTGTCACTTTGGACAATACTCTTTCCATGCAGAGTTTCCTGACTCAGACCTGTCAGTCCTGCTACTATCAAATTCGTCGCATTGGCTATATTCGTAAATACCTCTCAGATGAAGCCACAGCAAAGCTTGTTACTTCCCTCATCCTATCTCGTCTTGACTACTGTAATGCTCTCATTTCTGGCCTATCAGTCTCTTCTCTATCTTGTCTCCAGCGTATTCAAAACACAGCTGCTCGTCTTGTCCTTAGGAAGAAAATTTTTGATCATGTTAGCCCTCTTCTCCGTTATTTTGTACTGGCTTCCTGTCGCAGACATAATTGTGTTTAAATTAAACACACTTTGCTATAAATATATTCATAAAGCTGCTCCATCTTACCACTGTGACAATATTTTCCATCTATACGCCAGATCGCACTTTACGTTCAGTTTCTGACCCTCTTTTCTCTCCAGATCCCTAGGTATGAGCTTTCAACCGTTGGTCGTCGCTCTTTTGCTGTCTCAGGACCCGACCTCCTGGAACAAAACTTCCGCTCTCCCTCAGTCAGCGACCGACTCTCTCTCTGCTTTCAAAGCTAACCTCAAAACCCACCTGTCCCCCCCCGTGATTGAGGCTCCACTCTCTCTTTCTCTTCTCTCTCTCTTGCCATTAGGTGGGGAGGTGGGGGGGGGGGGGGGGGCTGGTGGCCGTGGGGGGGGGGGGGGGGGGGGGGGGGGGGGGGGGGGGGGGGGGGGGGGGGGGAGGGGGGGGGGGGGGGGGGGGGGGGGGGGGGGGGGGGGGGGGGGGGGTGGGGGGGGGGGGAGGGGGGGGGGGGGGGGGGGGGGGGGGGGGGTGGGGGGGGGGGGGGGAAAAATGGGGGGGGTGGGGGGGGGGGGGGGTGAGAGGGGGAGAAAACAGCCTGATAACTCAGAGGGAGAAGAACTAAACTAGCTTCTGTTGGTGTTTGGAAT
Source organism: Phymorhynchus buccinoides (assembly GCA_017654935.2). Taxonomy (NCBI): domain Eukaryota; kingdom Metazoa; phylum Mollusca; class Gastropoda; order Neogastropoda; family Raphitomidae; genus Phymorhynchus; species Phymorhynchus buccinoides. Next base: position 50,207,263 of record CM065680.1, read on the forward strand.
ATTCTAGAGACAATCCAGACTGGAGTATGTGAAATTCCGGCTGTTCTCCCTCGGAGAGTCTGTCAGTTGCCGCTGGAGCCACTTTGGACAATGGGTTTTTCTTTGGGGGGGGGCACAGGTTGAGGAGGGGGTTTCATTTGACACCTAGCATACAGATTTGGCCATACCAGGCAGACGGATTTCTCCCTGCTCTTACCTATCACTTGGAATATTTACAAGATTAGGCAGACACAGCCGGCAGACACTGACATGTGCATTGAAGTCTGCATGGCCGCTCTCATTACACAAAAATCTACGATGGCTTGGAGTTCAAAACGGACTATCTTTAGATAGTCCCATTGACATATTATATTGAAACTTCTCTCTTCTTTGCAAAAACTAATAAATTGTATTAAACAATGACTGCAGAAATGTAAAAAAAAGGGGGTTATGCTTTTTATATTTCTGCAGAAGTCTTTTTTTGTATACAAATTATTAGTCTTTGTGATAAGTTCAATAATAAGTCAATGGACAATCTAAAGATAGTCCGTTTTGACTCCAAGCCATCGAAATGTTCTTAATTAAGAAGAAACAGAAGAAAAACACAAAACAAATAATACATAATAGTAGCTAGGTGTGTGTGTGTTGTGTGTGTGTGTGTGTTGTGTGTGTGTGTGTGTGTGTGTGTGTGTGTGTGTGTGTGTGTACAGAAAGTAACAACTGCTATATTGATATTCAAAATTGGATGGTTCAAAATAAACTTCAATTAAATGGTGAAAAAACCCGAAGCAATGCTTGTAGGGACAAAAAACAAACTAGCCTCTGTTTCCATAGAGTCAATCCAACTGGGTAACAATATCATTCCCCTCTCAGACTCTGTCAAAAACTTAGGTGTCACTTTGGACAATACTCTTTCCATGCAGAGTTTCCTGACTCAGACCTGTCAGTCCTGCTACTATCAAATTCGTCGCATTGGCTATATTTCGTAAATACCTCTCAGATGAAGCCACAGCAAAGCTTGTTACTTCCCTCATCCTATCTCGTATTGACTACTGTAATGCTCTACTTTCTGGCCTATCAGTCTCTTCTCTATCTTGTCTCCAGCGTATTCAAAACACAGCTGCTCGTCTTGTCCTTAGAAAGAAAAAGTTCGATCATGTTAGCCCTCTTCTCCGTTCTTTGCACTGGCTTCCTGTCGCAGACAGAATTGAGTATAAAAAATTTGTTAAACACACTTTGCTATAAATCTATTCATAAAGCTGCTCCATCTTACCTCTGCGACAATATTTCCATCTATACGCCAGCTCGCACTTTACGTTCAGTTTCTGACCCTCTTTCTCTCCAGATCCCTAGGTATAAGCTTTCAACTGTTGGTCGGCGCTCTTTTGCTGTCTCAGGACCGACCTCCTGGAACAAACTTCCTCTCTCCCTCCGTCAGCGACCGACTCTCTCTGCTTTCAAAGCTAACCTCAAAACCCACCTGTTCCCCCGTCATTAAAGCTCCATCTCTCTTTCTCTTCTCTTCTCTTCTTGCCATTAGGTCTGTTTCTGCTATATTCCATTTATGTTATCCGTGTGTGTTCGCTTTGTATTGCATTTTTGTTTGAATGCGCTTTGAATGCTAACGTGTGTGTGCGCTTTGATTTAATTTCTATCAAGATTCAGCGCCGTATAAATACTGTATGTTGTTGTTGTTGTTGTTGTTGTTGTTGTTGTGTGTGTGTGTGTGTGGTTGTGTGTGTTGTGTGTGTGTGTGTGTGTTGTGTGTGTGTGTGTGTGTGTGTGTGTGTGTGTGTGTGTGGTGTGTGTGGTGTGTGTGGTGTGTGTGTGTGAGTGAGCAAGAGAGAGAGAGAGAGGAGAGAGAGAGAGACGAGAGAGAAGAGAGAGAGAGAGAGAGAGAGGAGAGAGAGAGAGAGAGAGAGAGAGAGAGATACTGGACACTGGACACTGGGCAAAACTTTATTTGACAAGCATAAAGATTTTAGGTGATTGCCCTATTCCTACAATCTGGCCTTAGAGAGAGGAGAGAGAGAGAGAGAGAGGAGAGAGAGAGGAGAGGAGCGAGAGAGAGTGAGAGAGAGAGAGAGAGATGGGAGAGAGAGCAGGAGAGATTGAGAGAGAGGATCGAGAGAGAGAGAGAGAGAGAGAGAAATGCGAGAGAGACAGAGACAGAGGACAGAGAGAGACAGAGATACAGAGTATGACAGAGACAGAGACAAAGAGAACACAGAGTGAGATTTACATATCTTGTGTCGAACAGAGAGAGAGATCATGCAACAACTACGACTTTTGGTTGCTTAATTTCCCCACTCAGCCTATACCTAGTACAAGACAGCTGCGTGTTAGTTGGTCACGCATCGAGATCCCACCCAGTCATCCACACGTTCCGCTTCACCGCTCGAGCGTAACGTGCTTTACATTTGATCACCTCATTTAGATTCTGTATAGACATCGGATCCCTGAGAAAAAAGACGAGGTTTACATATCTTGTGTCGGTGACAGGAGAGAGTTCATGCAACAACTACGACTTTTGGTTGCTTGAATTTCCCCACTCAGCCTATACCTAGTACAAACAGCTCTCTGTTAGTTGGTCACGCATCGCCTCCCTCCCAGTCATCCACACGTTCTAAGCTTCACCGCTCGAGCGTAACGCGGTCAACCTCTCTCCGGATATCTCTCTCTCTAATAAGGTCATAAAGACTCTCTCAGATCCCTGAGTGAAAAATCACGGGTTCCACGTCTCTCTCTCTCTCTCTCGCTCTCTCTCTCTCTCTCAACTCTCTGTCTCTCTCATCTCTCTCTCCTCTCTCTCTCTCTCTCTCTCTCTCTCGCGGTAAGAGATCTTATTTTCACCAGGTTTTGACTCCCATACAAATGCCCCCCAAATTTCAAACCAGAGAGAGATGAATGAAAATCTGTTTAGCGTCCTCCGGTCTGGAACAGACACATAATGGGATATTACTAGATCTTATAAAGATGGGTGGGAACGATCCTGGAGGCAGGCAATGCCGGAGGCAGTGCAACACCAGTGAAGTCCCCGAATTTTAAAGGTCAAGATGTGCCACCCCCCCTCCTACCTATCTCGGTTAATTGTATTTTTCCGTTATTGCCTTTTCTTACCATACATAAAGCTGTATTTTAGGAACATTTTTAGCTAATAACCTTTTTGGAATACTAACCCTAACCCTAACCCTAACCCTAGCCCTAACCCTAACCCTACCCCCCACCGTATAAGACGGAAAAACGCAACGAACCACAACTGTGACAAATCGCGGTGTACTGCAGTACATAGTGGGGGGTAGGGTTAGGTTTAGGGGTAGGGTTAGGGTTAGGGTTAGGTATTCCAAAAAGGTAATTAGCTAAAAATGGTTCCTAAAATACAGCTTTATGTATGGTAAGAAAGGCAAAAACGGAAAAATACAATTAACCGAGAAATGCATGGGGGGTGGCACATCTTTACCTTTACCCCGAAGAATCTTTAACAATGCAGATAATGCAATAAGTAACGCATAAAGAGACAAGAGCAGCCTCGATTTGAAGTTGGGGGGCTTTTGTATGGGAGTCACATCTACCCACAAAAACAACAGCTGGGTCAGTGTGTCTTAAGGGCCTTGTGGTGCTGACGTCATCAGCACGCGGAGCCG
>CM065680.1:50230885-50235885 GCA_017654935.2 Phymorhynchus buccinoides
CTCTCTCTCTCTCTCTCTCTCTCTCTCTCTCTCTCTCTCTCTCTCTCTCTCTCTCTCTCTCTCTCTCTCTCTCTCTCTCTCTCTCTCTCTCTCTCATCTCTCTCTCTCTCTCTCTCTCTCTCTCTCTCTCTCTCTCTCTCTCTCTCTCTCTCTCTCTCTCTCTCTCTCTCTCTCTCTCTCTCTCTCGCAACAAAGCTGACGTAGACATTGCAGTCAACACACAGTGAAACTAATATGGGGGGAGGGGAGTGTGTGTGTGAGAATAGAGTCCAGAAGTAATGTGGCCTAAAGGTTGTGATGTAGCTTGAACAGGTGGGTCTTGAGAGCTGATTTGAAACATTGCAAGGACTGGATATGGCGGATTTCGCGTGGTAAGGAGTTCCAAACTGATGGGGCCGAAAAGGAAAAGGAGCGCTCACCAAACATTTTTGTTCGTGTACTAGGAACACAGAGAATTTTGGAATCTGAAGATGACCGCAATTGCCTTGATGGAGTATAGACAGAAAGCATGTCAGAAATGTAGCTAGGGGCATTTCCAGAGAAATAAGAATGACATAGAGTGGAAATTTTGTAGTCAATACGTGCTTTGATGGAAAGCCAATGAAGGGATATCAGGAGTGGTTGAACATGATGATACTTAGAGACCTTGAGGACAAGTCTGGCAGCAGAGTTCTGGACTTTTTGAAGCTTGTCAATGAGGTGTTGGGGGCAGCCATACAAGAGTGAATTACAATAATCTAGTTTAGAGAGAACAAAAGCGCAGACTAGTATTTTAGTAGTATCTATAGACAGGAGATGGCGAATCGTACCAATGCGACGCAGCTCACAGTATGCTGACCGACAGATAGTTTGAACTTGTGAGTCAACACTCATATCTTGAGAGATGTGGAAGCCAAGATTTCTAGCAGAAGGAGAAAAAGGTATTTGAGTGTCACAGACAGAGATGGAATCAGGCTTTGGGTACGAAAGTTTTCTAGATGGAGAGTGGATGAACAAGGCCTCCGTTTTGTCGTCATTCAGCTTCAGTTTGTTTTGTAGCATCGCTCTCTCTCTCTCTCTCTCTCTCTCTCTCTCTCTCTCTCTCTCTCTCTCTCTCTCTCTCTCTCTCTCTCTCTCTCTCTCTCTCTCTCTCTCTCTCTCTCTTCTCTCTCTCTCTCTCTCTCTCTCTCTCTCTCTCTCTCTCTCTCTCTCTCTCTCTCTCTCTCTCTCTCTCTCTCTCTGTATATTATGATCTTCTATCTACTGTATAATGATTGTTTTCTAGTGATGCATGTGATGCTTACAGGCTTTGTTTTCTGTTCTGTTCTATTTTGTTTCTGTTTATTTATGTTTCGTTTTGTTTATTTAATAGTTTGACCTCCCCTTTCACCCCACCTTCCCATTGTATTGTGGCACAAGGCCGATGTACAGTAAAATATTTCCGAGTTCTCTCTCTCTCTCTCTCTCTCTCTCTCTCTCTCTCTCTCTCTCTCTCTCTCTCTCTCTCTCTCTCTCTCTCTCTCTCTCTCTCTCTCTCTCTCTCTCCCTCCCTCTCTCTCCCTCTCTCTCCCTCTCTCTCTCTCTCTCTCTCTCTCTCTCTCTCTCTCTCTCTCTCTCTCTCTCTCTCTCTTCTCTCTCTCTCTCTCTCTCTCTCTCTCTCTCTCTCTCTGTGCCTCTGTCTTTGTCTGTCTGTCCGGGCTACAGTACGAACGGCTGGACAGAATCACTTCAAATTTTGTGTGGCGGTGCATCAATCACCTAGAATGGAAGGGGTCTGGGACAAACTATAATCCGTTGACCTTGACCTTGCCGATTGACCTTGTAATGGCCATTATCGTTCACGCCAGTCATTGAAGGTGTAGTCTTCAAACTAGGTATGTAACTATAGACTGGCTTATGGGTATTCGGAATATTGGGTACATCCTCTGTTGTTGACCTTGAACTTGACCTTGACTTTGACCTTGAACTTGACCCTGGTCCTTGCACGTTTTAAATTGTTGTCTTAGCCTTACCTTTTGCAGTTACATGCTTCAAATTTGGTAGGGTGGCGCAAGGTCACTTTATTATAGTGCCAAGTATTGCTGACCTTGACTGTTGGCCTTATCTATTTCAGTGGTGGCTATACTATGAAAACCATTGGGGCAGTGGCTGGATGCCTCGTGCCTCCATACGGGGAGCTGGACGACTCCGCCCCCTCCACGAGTCTCTCCCCGTAGAAAAAAATAGTTCCCCCACTTTCTGGAAGTTCTGTGCTTGTAACTTCCTCCAATTTGCCACTCTCCTTGACTCTGCCTTTTCCCTTCGTTTTCTATCTTTCTGACTTATTGGCCCATTCTCCTGCCTTGGTTTTTAAAAAAAATCTTCCAAAATATTTGTATCCTTTAAGCTCCTCCGAAATCGGAATGTGTCGGCTGTACGCATCGGGGAGACCAGTGAAAACTGAAAACCAGACACATACGTACCTTGCCCATTGTGGCCATATGTCCTGGGAACGCAGAAGAAGAAGAAGTACACTTACACAACCATGCAGGCCTATATTCTTGATCAGCATTTTGGAAACATCTAGAAGCTTGTTGATCTTGTGGCTGCAGTCTGAAAACCATTGGACGCACACCCATATAACGATATATATTATTGATCAGCATCACTCAAGGAATGCAGTGAGAGACGTGCTAAAGCTTGTTGACCTTGACCTTGGATCTTGGACACGACTGATTGTTTCTAATTCTAAGTCATGCCCTGCACATGTCGCAGCTACAGCCCCAAGGTTGTTAGGTTGGAAGATTGGCTCAAGGTCATGCATGTGTGGTGCAAAGCCGGTATGAATGACCTTGGCCTTCCTTCACTTTTGACCTTGTTGTTCCTTCGTCTGCGCGGTGGCCGCAGTATAAAAACCACTGGTTTAACCTTTAACCATAGAAAATCACATATGTATTGTTAACAATTTGGGACTTTCCCGGTGTTGCACTGTCTCCGGGCATTGCCTCCAGAATCGTTCCCATCATCTTTATATCTACTAATGTCCTATACGTGTCTGTTCAAGATCGGAGGACGTTAAGCATAATTTCTTCTACTCCTTTAACTGTTAGCGCCTAATTGGACACTAACCTCACCTTCAAAAACTCCTTTAACCATCATTTTATTTATCCGTGATGTTCGTCACCTAAGGAATGCAGAGGGAGACATATTGAAGGGGCCAATAATAAAGTGAAAGCGAGAACAGACCATGGCCGTAGGCCGCGAACTGTTGACCGTACACCCCTATAACCATATTTTATCATTGATCAGCATCACCCGTGGGACGCGAAGGGTTTGTGAGGTAAAAGGCAAAAGATGTGGGTGGGTGGGTGTGAGGGTGTGGGACAGGTAGTAGTTGAGGACTCGGAAACGGATCGCAAGACATGTCTGCTGCTAGGCGACACCCTTGTAAAAGATAACTGTTGTCTTCCTTCCCTTTCAAACATACTGTCATAAGCAACCCGATGAGTCAGCTTCTTGTTTACAGCCTTTTTTTTTTTCTTTCTTTTTTTTCTTTTCTTGATTCTCTGTAAGTTATCTCAGCTTTTCATTTCTACTAGTACTCTACTTTCACTTCAGTCGATTTGTTTGTGCAACAAAACGTACCCAATACAAGAGCAGCCTTCACCTTCATGATCAGATGGCGAGGTCGTTATTGTCTGAGTCAGCCTTTGTGTGCTGAGAGGAAACCGTATATATATGTGTGGCATCCCGCTCAGCAAGGAGTCCATCGATCCCAGCGTCTGTCACAGAATGCCAGCCGAAGAAGAAAAAAACAACAAGAAGGCAAACGCCTTATAAACGTACCCCCAGTTCAGTCTTTTCTTGCTCCCACTTTATTATTGACCTTGAGTTATAGACGATTTTCGGAAGAAGAAAAAAACACCTAGGGGAGAGCACTTCGTGAAAATTAGAGTTGCTTACCTCCATTACTCGGTCAAATACCATAGCAACAATGCAACAATGGCGTCGAAGCTTGAAACCGCAGGATGCGAGTCAGCGACTTGCAAACATTTTTTTTTTATAGAAAAATTAGGGGCGGCCAGTGGCCACAAACTGATAAAACTTGCAAAATGTGACGTACAAATATAAATGACATAAATGTTTAGAATGACGCACGGTGTTCTAAGCGCTGTATGTCTGCTCAAACACACGAGTCGATAGGCTACGAGAGCTGATGGTAGAGTGACTTCCCCTGTTTGACCGATTGAATTAGGCAAGATCACTCCCACACACCATGAAATTACTCCCGTTTATTATTTCCGAACAATACCTGTTCTTGGTCATCGGGTCATTGTGTTTTTTGTGTAATTTTTTTTCCCTGTACCGGTATGGTAATACTAAAAAATTGAATATTTTACAAGAAAAGTTGTAAGGTGACACCTGTTCACTATTCCTACTTTGGTTTAAATCCATCAATTATGATTGTCTTTGAAATAATCAGTGTGTGTTTTATTAATATTGAAAAAGTTATGACTGGGATTACGTTGATACGGCTTGTCGTTCTGTGAATCTAACATCGTGTGCAGCATCTGCAAGGCCTAAAGAATCATTGTACCAAGGTTCATTAATAAAGGCTTCGGGCACACGCTGCAACTTTTGCTATACTAGTTGCAGCCTGCAACGTTGTAGCTGCAACAGTGCATGCCACCTACAACAAGGTTGCAGTAAGGCGACAGAAAACGATCCTATTTTTTGAGCCCCCACTTGCAACAAGTTGTAGGTTGCAGCCAACCGGAGCGTCGTTTCATATCACGTGGTTTTTGCGTCACAATGGCGGACTGAAACATGCAAATTGATCGAGTTAATTCGTAATTTCCCCTGCATTTTGGAACCGGGTGTGCCGATTACAAAAATCGGGACAAGGTCCAAGAGGCCAAAATCCAAATAAACCGTGAAATGGGCGGCGTCATGAATGATGAGTACTTGCACAGCATGTTTTATTTTTCAATCGATGTAGATCAGTGTAAAGCACCGGCCTTTGTCAGTTCGAGATTTTAGAA
>CM065680.1:50240885-50243385 GCA_017654935.2 Phymorhynchus buccinoides
TTTAATATCCCCTTGTTTGGTCAGTACTCAACCATCTCCCCCCACACCCACCAAGGGCATTCACTCTTGAAAAAAGGTGTTCTTCGCAGTAGCCTATTGGCCACTGCAACAATCATGTTTTGCTAGAGTGAATGCCCTTGTTAGCTCGTTGAGTACTGACCAAACAAGAGAATAACTCTCGCCAATAACCCTATTTGAGGCCACTAAATAGCTGCCTTTCGCAAGAGTGAATGTCCTTTTCAGTACTGACCAACAAGGGATTCACTCTCACTGTCAAGGGCGTTAATAACCCTAGTTGCAGAGGCCAGGTAGAAAGTTCCTTTCGATATTGGAGAGTTTATTAAGTTAGCCCCGGTGTGTGAGAATCGTGACCAGGATGCCATTCAGACCATGATTCGTGACCATGATTCAGATGACCCGCACCACAAGTCACGCTGAACAGAATCAAAAACATACGACTTGAGTGGATCAAGGCACCTCACGTTTCATGGAACAATTCAAGTTAGATGAAACTGTACACTGAAAGAAAGAAAAAAAGGCAATAAAAAAAAACCCCAACACCTCCATATCAATAGTAAGTATGTAGGGGAAGACGGGGTAAAAAGCGCATGGGCGGGTAAGAAGCCCACCCCAATTATCTTATGAAATAAAGAAAATTTCAGTCAAATTTGCCTATGAGACGAATGCTAGACATTAACGCTCGTCTCATGGGCAAAATGAGACTGAAATTTGCTTCATTTCATGAGATAATTGGGGTGGGCTTCTTACCCGCCCATGCGCTTTTTACCCCGTCTTCCCCTATCAGTTGTTTGGATTGACACGACTTACAATGACTGCACCAGACAAAAATAACACGTGAGTCATAATATCATGATAATATTATATCGTCTCCTTGAAAGGCAACATAAATCAGTTGTTGGTAATGACAAATCGATCTGCGAAGAGAACTAACTCAGGCGGTGCTTATAGTCAATCAAAAGAAACTGGCTTAATAGTGCAAACAAACTGAGAGGAAAGCGACAGTATCACAGCAATAAATTAAGTGTTACCATACAAAGAGCTCGCACTCCGTAGCTAACTGAAGCCGGGTTTTTTAGGTTTTTGTACTCCCACCTTTTCACCTACACTACAGCTGGGGATCATTGTGAACTCACTCACTGCCTACAACAACAACACCAACGCTTCCCACCTTCCACCTTTTCACCTTCCAGCAGGGTGGGAAGTGAGAAAGTCGTCTTCATTATTTGCGAGGTTTGTAGGCTGCGAAAGTTCTCACTCTTGGTAACATTTTAGGCTTTTGGGGTGTTACTTTCTACCGACACGGAGATAAGAGACTAGATTATTGAATCGCGCGCTGTCTGTGGACACTTGATATCTATTACTGCCAGCCATTTTTCCCAAAAACAAATTCCACTAACATTACCAGGGTAGAGAAAAAAACAAGCGCGAAATCGCAATAGTTTGTGGCACGCGGTCTATTTTTACCACTCCAATCATGAGTTACCTCCCCTGGCTTTTCAATAATTTTAATCTGTAAACCAGAATGTTATCTCTGCACCATTTCGTAACTTTTTATATCTTTTGGAAAACATTTAAAACTATGTATCCTACTTATACTCATCGAAAGAAGCACCGCATACTCGTCGTGTCTGTTGTAGTGTCTGTATTACATATGTTTATTATTTTGTACGCTTTTAAAATACATCATTTTAAAGAGCGGCCAGAAGTGTAGCCTCGATTTGAAGTGCGACAATTTTGTCAAAATGTGCGACAATTTTGGACCGACAGACCGACCGACCGACCGACAAAGTGAGTTATAGGTTTGTGGCTTGAGCCACAAACAAAAATCATCTGCAATATTGGGGATTCCTCTATGATATGTATAACGTAAGGCCTGTCCTTACCTCCCAAAATTAAGAAAAAAGGCTCTTTGGATAACAGGCCCTGCTTTGATGCCTTTTAGTGACATGGGTGTTAAATCGTTGTGGTGCAAAAATGCGACGTTGGCGGTGAAAGGGTTAAAGCAAGTCCTTGACCTGCTTGCACCCCGATTTATGATTCAACTAGTTTCACTTTATCAGTTAAGGCCAAGAGTAAAAAGAGAGCTGAGTGGCCAACGGGTTTTTCTGTGCGCTGGAAACCGTTTGCCACGTGGTCAGTTTCTAAAAATAATATGAATCCAAATAAGATAATTGCCCATTGGCCATTGAAACTTGCATGGTTTCTGACCTTGGAACTGGTTTTTGTTTCTCCTTCACACGCACAAGCTTTCACAAACGGGGCAATTTTTTAAAGTTCATTTTCTATGGAAAAACACAATGTACAAAAAGCCTAGTAGGTATCTAGAAATGATAATGATTTCTTAGAATTGCAGCCATTCAATGTGTGTGTGTGTGTGCGTGCGTGTGTGCACGCGCGCCCGTATGCATTACATAGTTGTGCATGTCAGTGAGTGTGTGTGTGTGTCTCACTCTGTGTGTGTCAATGCGCGCGCGCGTGC
>CM065680.1:50260885-50268385 GCA_017654935.2 Phymorhynchus buccinoides
CGGGGTAAAAAGCGCATGGGCGGGTAAGAAGCCCACCCCAATTATCTCATGAAATAAAGAACATTTCAGTCAAATTTGCCCATGAGACGAATGCTAGACATTAACGCTCGTCTCATGGGCAAAATGAGACTGAAATTTGCTTCATTTCATGAGATAATTGGGGTGGGCTTCTTACCCGCCCATGCGCTTTTTACCCCGTCTTCCCCTAAATGTTTTTCTATACCCAGTTAAGATTAATGGTACTTTTTGGGTCTAAAAATTGGCTGGCGGCGAAAGGGTTAAGGGAAGGAAGAGGAAGAAGGAAGTCAAAAGCAACAAGGCGTGTGCTTCCTGTCACACGATTGTCAAACGTGCTGGGTCCTCGGTAGAACGCAGATGGACACCGAGCCTAACAGGTGCTAGACCCTCGGCTGGCATCAACATGGATGCGTGACCCCAACTCCTGACATTAATGTTTGTCAACAATGAAAGTCAAATTAATAATGGAGGCACTGGTGCGTCAGGAAGGCAAAACGGTCTGGACGGAAACATGATAACTATCATCCTTATTGGACGCTAATCTCACCATCAGCAACATTATCATCCCAACCTCCTTTGTCCCCCCCCCCCCCTTTGCACCCCCCTCCCCTCCCCGCCCCCCCCCCCTCCCCATCCACCCCCCCCCCCCCCTCCGTGGGGCATAACGGGGGATCTTTGGGGTGAAGGGTAGTCCCCGACCACCTTCTGGAAGCTCTGTGCTTGCAACTTCCCTAATCTCTCTCTCTCTCCCCCTCCTCTCTCTCTCTCTCTTTCTCTCTCCCCCTCTCTCTCTCTCTCTCTCTCTCTCTCTCTCGCTCTCTCTCTCTCTCTCTCTCTCATCTCTCTCTCTCATTATATCTTGTTCCGTAATTATCCCATATGTTTCCCCTGATCTTTTTCTTTTGCTCAAGGATCTAATGGCAAACGGATTGTTTTTTATTGGAATGTATTGCTTGTTGTTGTTGTTTTCCTTATGGTTTGATATGATTTATTGTTCTGCGTAATGAAACACTGTTACCATCCCCCCTTGTCAATAGACCCCTCCCGGTGGTAATGACAATAAACAAGTGTCAGTGTCAGTGTCTCTCACTCTCTCAGCTGGTGGATCCTCCTCTCCCTGACAAGACGTTCAATGCTGCACCTGTTCATCTCCCTCATGGAAAGTGACGCCATTCGGCGTGTCTCTTCTCTCTCTCTCTCTCTCTCTCTCTCTCTCTCTCCTCTCTCTCTCTCTCTCTCTCTCTCCCTCTCTCTCCTCTCTCTCTCTCTCTCCTCTCTCTCGTCTCCTCTCTCTCTCTCTCTCTCTCTCTCTCTCTGACTCTCTGCTTTGTCCTCTTCTTACTATCATCTATTAGTTTTCTAGCGACGTTTCTGACTGATTGGCCCAATCCCTTGCCTTACATTTATACCAAAAAAACCTCTTCTAAACAAACGTTCTTCTTTGAGCTCCTCCGTAATCGGAATGTCTCGGCTGACTGCAGCGGGGAGACCAGTGAAAGTTGAAAACCGGACACATTATACGCGCTTCATCCATTACGTAGCCTATGTCCATTATGGCCGGCCATATGGCCTGGGAACGTGGAAGAACTAGTTTGAGGGGGAATACAATTACTCACACGTCAGTCCAAGGCACAGACGGGAACAGTCATGGGGCTACAGAGACACTCGTTTGTCCTTTGTCCACGAACGTGGAATAATAATAATAATAATAATAATAATAATAGTACATTTATATAGCGCTTTACCTCAGATGAGCCCAAAGCGCTTTACAATCAATTATTCATCAACAAACAACAAAAAACAACATTCAAGAGTGACACCAACCAGCAACAGCGCATATATAAAGCAACTCTCTCTCTCTCTCTCTCTCACTCTCTCTCTCACTCCACAACACTCTCTCTCTCGCTCTCTCTCTTAACTCGCGCGCTCTCTCTCCCACTCTCTCTCACTCTCTCTCTCTCTCTCTCTCTCTCAAAGTTTTAACAATGTCTCTCTCTCTCCAACGTTAAAGTTTGGAGATTGGACCATCTCGCACACACACACACACACACACACACACACACACACACACACACACACACACACACACACACGCACACACACACACACACACACACACACGCACACACACACACACGCACACACACACACACACACACACACACACACACACAACAAACACACACACACACACACACACACACACACACACAGAAATGGTGGGTATGTTCTCCGGTGTGTGTGTGTGTGTGTGTGTGTGTGTGTGTGTGTGTGTGTGTGTGCGTGTGTGCGTGTGTAGCGTGTGTGCGTGTGCGTGTGCGTGCGTGCGTGCGTGTGTGCGCGCACGCGCGCACGTATGTGTGTTTGTATGTGCAGGTCGGAGTGGGGGGGGGGGGGGGGGGCTGGAGAGAGAGAGAGAGAGAGAGAGAGAGAGAGAGAGAGAGAGAGAGAGAGAGAGAGAGAGAGACAGACAGACAGAGAGACAGACAGACAGACAGACAGACAGACAGAGACAGAGACAGAGAGGAGGCGTATTAAAATGAAGGAAACGATCATTTAAGGTACCTGACGTCAAGGTTATTACGGGAGCAGGAAGGGCGGGAGCATGGACTATTTACCCCGTCTCCTGGCCGAAAAACGTCACACTCACACAGCTGGTGGATAAGGACTAGAGATGACAAGACGTTCAATGCTGCACTTGGTCATCTCCAAATATGGAAAGTGACGCCATTCGCGTGACAATGTCGGTTTTCAGCGAAAACTTTAGAATGTGTATCTTTTAACCATTCAATCTGAAATTCAACTGACTCTAGCCCTAACCCTAACCCTATCCCTAACACTAACCAAAACCTTAAATCGTCAAATACACAAAAGAATAAAACTTTACTAAAAATTGAATGTTCCATGTTTGGAGATGACCAAGTGCAGTCTTGAACGCCTAGTCTATAGATGGTACATTTGCACTCCCTGCTCGGTCCTTGCGCAGGGAAGGGGGGTCGGGGGGGGGGGGGGGGGGGTCAGGTTTCATTTGGAAAACATGGCGTGGGAGATTGGAGAGGTGTAGGGAAGGAAAGGGCGCGGGTGGTGGTGTGTGGTGGTGTGGTGTGTGTGTGTGTGTGTGGGGGGGGGGGGGGGGATCGACGTCATAGTCATTCATGCTTCGCGCTCGTACGTCATAGGGGAGGATGAATGGGCAAGATGTACGTCAGACATTACGTGAAATGGACTCGAAGCCATGTATCTCTGAGCCTGGATGGCACCTTACTATCTATACCTCCGAAGAATGATTGCGATAAACACTCACAGCACACACACACACACACACACACACACACACACACACACACACACGCACACGCTTCAAGAGACCTATTAACCCTTTCACCGCCAAAGTCGCATTTTAGCACCACAATGGTTTAACACCCATGTCACTAAAAGGCATCAAATCAGGGCCTGTTATCCCAAAACTCTATTTTCTTAGTGTGTCTGTGTGTGTCTAATTTTGGGAGGTAAGGATAGGCTTAATGTTATACATGTCACAGAGGAATTCGCAACATTACAAATATTTGTTTTTCTCTACCCAGCTAAGTTTAATGGTACTTTTTGGTTGAATAATGTCTGGCGGCAAAGGGGTTAATTCAGACTGTCGTTTTCTTCACAACAATGTTGGGTGGTCAACTGTCACGGACCAACATGTCCAGTGGTTTGCTACTACCTGTTTCGGTCAGCTTGACCATATAATTATATTATAAATGAGACAGGTAGGCATATTTTTTTATTCTCTTTTTTTTTTTTTTTCTTTTTTTTGGGGGGGGGGGGGGGGGGGTAAATTAAAAAAGTTAAATGCTGATCTTGTGGAATGGGAAAAAGTATCTATGCCTAATCAAGACAGTCATCAGGCATGAAAGATGAACACTTTGGGTCGAACATTGATTGTCTGCTATAAGGCAATTTACTCACCCTGTGTTTTATTAGTCCCCGAGCCGAAGGTTCGGGGAGCTATTGTTTTTGTCTGGTCCGTCCGGTGTCCGTCCGGCGTGCCTCCGTCCGTCCGGCTATTCGTCCGTTTTTTTCTCAAAAACTATTCAGTCTATCATCATCAAATTTGGTATACTAGTTTGCCAAGATGCAAGCTATCCACTGATGTATTTAGCTTTACATTACCCGCTGTGCCCTAGGCCCTTTGTGTCACAGGCCCGCTATGTCCCACTTCTTTCCGGCCGTCCATCCGTCCGTGCGTGCGTCCTGTTTTCAGTTCTCAATGGTCTCCCCGCTGTGTGTACAGCCGACACATTCCGATTTCGGAGTAGCTCGGCGATGCTGCGAGGGGACTTTGCAGACGCTCGGCGTTGCACTTGTTAGTTTTTAAAAAAAAATTATTCACTGAGTTATCTTATTGTAAGTTGGAACACGTATAAATGATAGTAATTCAATAAACGTCCACTGTAACTGAATTATAATTTTTTTTTAAATTGTCGACCCTGTTCATTTGTCGCATGCACTGGAAAACCAAAGTCTTATAGCAATGTTTTAATATTTAAAACACCTGAATTTTGAACTGCTCAACCGCAAAGCATACATACACCCGTGCGCGCACACATAGGCCAGCATGCACACATCCATGCACACACACACATGCATCCATCCATCCATCCACCCGCACACGCACATACATGCATACATCCATACGTGCGTGCATGCATAAATACACACATGCATACATGCGTGCATACATGCATAATAATTATGTACATACACATTCATACATATACGTACATAGCCTACACATTCATACATATAGGCCTCGTACATACATACACATACGCACGTACGTGTGCATAGATACATACGTAAGTTCTATATATTAATTATTTTAATAATGCAAACTTTGTAAGTGCATCATTGTCGTTTGCACGAAAAAAATAGAAAAAAAAGAGACAAAAAGGAGCTTCGCTCACATCACAAAAAAAGTCTACCATCATCAAATTTGGCATACTAGTTGGCCAAGATGCAAGCTATTCACTGATGTATTTAGTTTTACATTAATAAGGTCAAGGTCACGCCAGTTACGGGGTTCAAATCCCAAAACACATAATCGCTAATATCTCGCGAAGTTTTGCATGTATTTCAATGCAGTTTTTTTCACAACATTTCTTGATGAATGGTCTATAACACAGTTGTCATGAATTTTATGGTGCGGGGGGGGGGGGGGTGTGCGCATGATCGCGCGCGCTCAAATCACGGGTCCGAACCCCAAGGCTATGACTTGAAAATTTCACAAAGCATTGTTGGAAACATCATGGTTTGAAACTCTATCTGTTGACTGATGATTTGATGTAAATATTACAAGTGAACCCGTAAGCCTAGACTCCACCAACACGGCTGGAAACACCAAGAGCCAGAGACAGAGAAAGAGACACAGAGAGAGAGAGAGAGGCGGTGAGGGGGAGAGAGAGACAGAGACACAGAGAGAGAGAGAGAGAGAGAGCTATGAGAGAGAGAGAGAGAGAGAGAGAGAGAGAGAGAGAGGGGGGGGGTAGCAAACAGTTGGCTGTAGCACTGTGGCTCACACTTGACTACTGAGTTCCTGCGCGGGTGTGCTAGCTTGCTGGCATCGCCGAGTCTTGCTTGCCTCAGTGACTGGCTGGATGGGGGAAGGAGATGCATTAGGGGAGGAGGTGAGTGGGTTTCACGATAGTGCATAGGTGGAAACTAAATTATCCCAATTGAACGGCCGTACCTAGGCCCTTTGTGTCACAGGCCTGATATGTCTCACTTCTTTCCGGCTGTCCATCCGTCCGTGCGTGCGTCCTGTTTTCAGTTCTCAATGGTCTCCCCGCTGTGTGTACAGCCGACACATTCCGATTTCGGAGTAGCTCGGCGATGCTGCGAGGGGTGACTTTGCAGCCGCTCGCGTTGCACTTGTTTTTCTTTTTACTGCACTACAAAGAAGAAAAGGCTTCAACCACAATGAGTAGCCTCCACACACCCCATCCAAAATGGCTTCTCTCTCCGGCATCTCCGCCAAGGAGGAATCGCCGTTTTTGACGGTTTGATTTCTAGGAAACCAGAGCAAAGTGAGCGTTCCGATCCTTGAAAAGGCTGTCTTTCTGGTCATCTCGACGTGTTTTTTGCAAAAAACTCATCCGTCTGGGTCCACCTTTAAAGTAAGGCTGGGGAAGGTAGAGAGGGTACACAGAAGAAGGGAGGAGGTGGTGGTGGTGATGGTGGGGGTGGGGGTGTGGGGGGTGACGGTAGGCATGCTGTCACAGACGCTACGTGATAGGAGTTGCGTCGCATGGATAAGAGGTCAGAATGAGATATTCATAAATGGATTTTTTTCCTTTCACTGAAGTAAAAGACATGATTGGAAGGACTAAAAAACGAAAGTTAATCTGGGCCAGACTCGTGACTCATTGCCACGTGATCTTGCCGCACGTGCACAGTCAGACAATGGCGGCTACCCCGTGCTAGTAGAGAGTAGTGTGTTGGGTGTACATGATTATACTTAAATGATTTTATGCTAGATTCTTATTTGTTTATTTAATCTGTCTCTAACCTTGGACACACGCTCACACACGCACACAGACACAGACACAGACACAGACACAGACACAGACACAGACACACACACACACACACACACACACACACACACACACACACACACACACACACACACACACACACACACACACACACACACACACCAGGGCCGGGCCTAAATTTTTAAGGGGTGGGGGCTAATTCATCGAATGTGCGATGCACCAAGACCCCTAGGGGGGTCCTGGGGCATGCTCCCCCGGAAAATGTTTTAATCCGAGAAGCAAAATAGTGCAATCTGGTGCAATCTGGGCATGAAATAAAGGACCAATGCCATTACTGCTCATACCCCTATTGAAACATGTTTTGAACCATTACGTACCTATCAACTGGCGGTGCTGATGAGTGCTAGGTATAGCCCGCGAGGAAATTTAGCTGCCGCTCGGCGACATGAATTTGTTTTAGGAAAAAGGGTGGGGGCTGCAGCCCCCTAAGCCCCTGGCCATACACACACACACACACACACAGACACACACACACACGTACACACACACGTACACACACACACACACACACACACACACACACACTCTCTCTCTCTCTCTCTCTCTCTCTCTCTCTCTCTCTCTCTCTCTCTCTCTCTCTCTCTCTCTCTCTCTCTCTCTCTCTCTCTGTGTTTTGCGGTAGGGGGGAGGAGGGGGGGGGGGGAGGTAAAAAAAACGAAAGACAAAAGACAAGTGAATAAAAGAGTTGAGAAAGCGAACGACACTTTCTTAAAAACGACCCCCTTTTTTTTAATCTATGAAAAGAAATGAACCTAGGGTTTCAATGTCTACAGCAATGACATAAGCAATCATTTTCCTCTTTTTTTTAATTTTAATGTTATCAACCGATCACAGTTGTGAAACTGTAAGTGTCAAAAGTGTCCCCAGAAGTGCC
>CM065680.1:50275885-50280885 GCA_017654935.2 Phymorhynchus buccinoides
AACATTGAGTTCACTCAATGCATGTTAAAATGATACGAAAAGATGACATGTATTTAAACATTTGTTCAGTTGTGAACTGTTTTCAAATGTGATCTAAGGCTGTTCATTTAAAGGCCCACCAGATCACGTGTCAAAATCACGGGTTTCGCGTGCTTTCCCACTTATAGCTGCTAAGAAATCTTGTTTTGACCAGGTTTGACTCCCATACAAATGCCCCCAAATTCGAAGCGAAGCATCATGTTAAAGAGCAGCCTCAATTTGAAGTTGGGGGCATTTGTATGTGGGTCACAGCTACCCAGAAAAAGACAAGGGACTCAATCGTGGTGGGTCTTCTTCTTCGCCTCAGGCAGCTAACTTCATCAGGCTGAAGATTCTGCTGCACTTTGGGGGGTAGTAAGAAGACAAGAAATTAGAAAGCTGAGGAGATAGAAGTAGCCTAATGGAAAGGAAAGTAAACATAGAATAAAACTTAGTGTGGATCTGTTTTTTTAAAAAGAAAGAAAAAAAAGGTGGACCATAGCCTTTATTTCGTAGTATCTGGGCAAGATAAATCCGGCTACCGTAGCGGTCCCCGGGGGCGAACCCCGACCGGCACAGCTCCTGCCCTTCATTTACCTCTAATTTGATCTATAGCCCCTAGTTCCCTGGTTTAAGTTACAGTGGAGGTGTTTGTGGAATGCCTCCAATGACTGAGAGGAGGCAACTGCTTCTGGGAGGCAGTTCCACTGTGGGATGGTGCGGGGGAAGAATGTGGATTGTCTGCACTGTGCTCTGTGGCTTGGAATGTCGTAGGCTTTTCTTCTGTTGTGTATTTGTTGGTGAGTATTTGGTATTACTGGACAGAAGACCTGTGTGGAATACATAGAATGTGTTCGGGAAGGGCTTCAGTTCTGCGGTTCTCAAAAAGGGGTCATTTCAGGGAATTCTTGAGGTCTGCTGATCTTGTTGTCGCATGGAAGTCACGGGCCACCCATCTTGCAGCTCGGCTCTGGATTGTTTTTAAGGCGTCGATGTTGCCCTTGTTGTGGGGGTCCCAGACTGGGCTGCGTATTCCAGGAGGGGGCGTACCATGGCCTTGTAGGCCTGCTGCTTGAGATTTTTTTTTAATTGTTTATCTTCAGGGCCCTCCTCAGGAAGCCAAGGGTTTGTTTGTCCTGTTCACCATTTCGTTGATGTGGGTGTCCCACTTAAGGTCAGTGGAGATAGTCACACCCAGGTACTTTGCATGGGGCACGCTCTGGAGTTGGTGTCCGTGTAGGAAGTAGGCCGGGCCTTCTCCATGGTGTTTCTGCGTCTCGTCATTTGGAGAATAGAGCATTTGTGAGGGTGGAAAGCCATTCTCCAACTGTCTTCCCATGTGGCAAGCCTATCAAGGTCCTATTGGGGCGTGCTCTGATCACTTGAGGCTTTGAGTTTGATGCCCTGGTGACAGATGGTGTCATCGGCAAATAAGCGGGCAGTGGAGTGAACCAGTGTGCAGTGTAGTGAGTGTAGTGAGGTCCTCTTTGAGCGTGCTCTGATCACGTGAGGCTCTGATGTCCTGGTGACAGATGGTGCCATCGGCAAATAAGCGGGCAGTGGAGTGAACCAGTGTGCAGTGTAGTGAGGTCCTCTTGGAGCGTGCTCTGATCACTTGAGGCTCTGATGTCCTGGTGACAGATGGTGTCATCGGCAAATAAGCGGGCAGTGGAGTGAACCAGTGTGCAGTGTAGTGAGTGTAGTGAGGTCCTCTTGGAGCGTGCTCTGATCACGTGAGGCTCTGATGTCCTGGTGACAGATGGTGTCATCGGCAAATAAGCGGGCAGTGGAATGAACCAGTGCGCAGTGTAGTGAGGTTCAGTGGTTCTTTAAATTATTTTACTTTTTTTTGGCGTTTGTACTGATGTGATTGATGCTCATCAAACCCATCTGTTTTTATTCTTAGTAGAAGCAATTCAACAACTGACTCTCTTTTGGTTTCTGAATCTGAGCGAAGAATTATCCAACAGTACTGAAAAACCAATGTTTACACTTCGGTAAAATCACCAAAAGTAGAGACAAAATGAGAGAAAGAGACAGAGACATTGAGAGACAGAGCTAGAAACAGTATAAAGACACACGGAGAAAAGAAACACCAGAAAGAGACAGGGGAGAAGAGACAGGGACACAGCGATAGTGAGTAAGAGAGAAGCAGTGTGTGTGTGTGTGTGTGTGAGAGAGAGAGAGAGAGAGAGAGAGAGAGAGAGAGAGAGAGAGAGAGAGAGAGAGAGAGAGAGAGAGAGAGAGAGAGAGAGAGAGAGAGAGAATGAGAGACAGAGACTTCAATAAAATCACAAAAATAGAGACAGTGAGAGAAAGCGAGACAGCGACAGAGAGACATTGGGAGAGACAGACATAGACACAGTAAAAGAGTATCAGACGCTATTATGCTTTAATTTTTAGTAAATAATATGTTGTTGATTTGTTTGATTTTTATTTTTCTAAATCAGTATGAAGAATTTCGCAAATTTACTGAAAATCAACTTCCATACGACAGTAAATTTGAGGAAAGAAACGTGCATGCAAAATTCTGGAAATTTGCAAATTTTCTGAAATATTTAGGAAATTTGCAAATTCCCTCAGTGAAACAGTAACTTTGTAAATTTACTGACAATTTCAGGAAATTTGCAAATTTACTAGTTTTGTAAGTTTACTGTAACATAATATACCTATCTATAAAAACAATTCCGTAGTGTGTCTATGTGTCTGTGTCTGTCTGTCTGTCCGGATAAAAGTGGCCATATTAATTATTTCAAAACCGTTGGCGTTAGACCCATACAACTACACATTCGTGATCAGCATCGCAGGGGGAATGTAGTGGAAGACATTTTGAAGGGGCCAATAGCACAGTGAGAGTGAGAGCTGATGTGGGTTCCGAAAACAAGTGCTCTTAGTTTCAAATCCCTTCGCGTTAGACCACTATAACCTTAAAATAATATATTCGTGGTCAGCATCTCTTGGGGGAATGCAGTAGAAGACATTTTGAAGGGGCCAAAGGCACAGTGTGGGTGAGAGCCTAGCAGAATCAAAAAACATGTGCCCTTACTTCGAACACCGTTGGTATTAGACCACTAAAACTATACTTATATGCGACCCAGCACCACGAAAGGGACATTAAGTCGCTGGGCTAGTTTCTCACAACAGGCTTGCAAAGTCAAAAATCTCATTTTTAGTCACTTTTGAGTTATGGGTATTTTTGTGTTCTCTAGCATCTTATCTTTCACATTTATAAAGGACACTCTTTAACCCTTTCACCGCCAAAGTCGCATTTCAGCACCACAGTGATTATAATGCCTATGTCACTAACAGGCATCAAATTATTTGATATATGTCACAGAAGAATCCCCATTTCTGCAGATGGATTTTGTTCTCTACCCAGGTAATTTTAATGGACATTTTTGGCTGAAATATGGCTGGCGGTGAAAGGGTTAATGTAGTCTCTAAATGGTCTTATAAGTGTTTTAAAACGAGTAGGTCAATGCATTTTCTTCAGCTAGACGGCATAGACTTTAAACTGTTTTTTTCAAAATGGCCGACGCTCACCCTACTAACGTTAAATGCTCGTAACTCTGGAACGGCAAAAGATACAGGAATGGTTCCTGTATCATTAGAAAAAGAATTGTCGGAAGTTTTCAAATGTATCAACTTCTCAGATTGGTGAGTTTGACACTTAATGTCCCTTTCGTGGTGCTAGGTGACATAGGGAATGCAGTGGGAGACATTTTAAAGGATCAATAAGAACGTGAGAGTGCGGCTGCGGCAGAAACAAGACATTTGAATAGAACAACAAATAAATAATGCAAAAAAATAAGAACAATTAGCATACACACCATTCATTCGAAACAACAATGATCAAAAACCAACAATAGCAAAGTAAGAGGGAGGAGGGCTAAGGACTAACAGACACAATAAGGATGTCGGGGGAGAGAGAGAGAGAGAGAGAGGAGAGAGAGAGAGAGAGAGAGAGAGAGAGAGAGAGAGAGAGAGAGAGAGAGGAGAGAGAGAGAGAGAGAGAGAGAGAGAGAGAGAGAGAGAGAGAGAGAGAGAGAGAGAGAGACAGAGAGAGAGAGAGAGAGAGAGAGAGAGAGACACAGAGAGACACACACACACAAATCGAGAGAGAGAGAGAGAGAGAGAGAGAGAGAGAGAGAGAGAGAGAGAGAGAGAGAGAGAGAGAGAGAGAGAGAGAGAGAGAGAGAGAGAGACAGAGACACACACACAAAGAGAGAGAGAGAGACAGAGAGAGAGAGAGAGAGAGAGAGAGAGAGAGAGAGAGAGAGAGAGAGAGAGAGAGAGAGAGAGAGAGAGAGAGAGAGAGAGAGAGAGAGAGAGAGAGAGAGAGAGAGAGAGAGAGAGACGACGAACAGACAAACAGACGGACATACAGACATGTACCATGTCTATTGATAGGCCTAAACTATATAATTTTTTTGTAATCAGTTGCGATAATATATTAATCCTTGAATTGTTTCATGAAAGAACGATGACAAGATATTTGTTTTAACCCTTTCATCGCCAGCCATATTTCAGCCACATATTTCCATTAACTTTACCTGGGTAGAGAACAAAATCCATCTGCAGTATTGGGGATTCTTCTGTGACATATATAAAATAAGGTCTATCCTTACTTCCCAAATCTAAGACAATAGGGTCTTTGGATAATAGACCCCAGTTTGATGCCTTTTAGTGACATAGGGGTTAAATCAATGTGGTGCTAAAATGCGACTTTGGCGGTGAAAGGTTTAAATGCACGGGTAAAGCATTCCATAGTGAACCTCCGGAATAGACAGACAGACAGAGAGGGGGGGTGGGGGGTGCAAAAGGGGGGGAGGGGGACGGGGTCGCTCAGCAAAAGAACAAGACGAAGTAAACAGAAGGAACGAACGATACGATGGCACAGTAGCTTGCAAGGGAGTACCTCCCGTTTTGTTCCCCCAGGTGTCATGAGAAATAAGTACCTCCCATGAAATAAGTACCCTTCG
>CM065680.1:50290885-50333385 GCA_017654935.2 Phymorhynchus buccinoides
AGTGAAGGGCCTAAACTGGCACTGGGCTCGCTGGCTGTCATGTATTTTTTTTTTAAAATTATTATTATTATTATTATTATTATTATTATTATTATTATTATTATTATTATTATCGTTATTATCATTATTAGTATTATTAGTATTATTATTATTATTATTTTTATTATCGTTATTATTATTATTATTATTATTATTATTATTATAGCTAGCAAGCATGCAAACATCAGTCATTCACTACGGTCATTGTTAGTGTGTTGTCTTCATTCACCTTGACAAAGTCTTTTTTTAAGACGAAAATTCGGTTTTCTTTATCTCATTTTTGTCTTTCATCTTCATGCGTTTGTGTGGGTGTGTAGCGTTTTGATGTTTTTGTAAGTTAAAGACACACTGACGCACCACGACCAAGTCACTTGGGTTTTTTTCTGGGTAGCTGTGACCCACATACAAATGTCCCCAACTTCAAATTGAGGCTGCTCTTTAAAATGATGTTTCGTTTTCAAATTGGGGACATTTGTATGGGAGTCAAACCTGGTCCAAACAAAATTTCTTACCAGCTATAAGAGGGAAATCACGTGAAACCCGTGATTTTGACCCGTGACCTGGTGGGTCTTTAAAATTATAAAACTGAAAGAAGCTATTAATTTTGATATTGAGGTTCGTAAACATGACGCGGGCGACTAAAGTACATCATTGCAGCGACACGTGTGACGTGTGACGTCCAGCGTCAGGTTCCCAGACCTCGTTAATTTCCTGGTGCCAGACCTCGTTAATTCATTGACTGGTGGGGGGGCCCGGGGGGGGGGGGGGGGGGGGGGGGGGGGGGGGGCTTGGGGGGGGGGGGGGGGGGGGGGGGGGGGGGGGGCTTGACTCATCGACCCACGGTTCACCCCAGCGACCTTGACCCAGGGTCACTACAGACGACTCTTTTTTTTCTAGTTTCAAAGCTTGATTGCTCATCGCTGCTGATTTCAGTGGGAAAACATGAAGAAATTTGGAGAGGGACTGTTGTTGTTGTTGTGGTGGTGGTGGTGGGTGGTGGTGGGTGGTGGTTGGTGGGGGTGCCGATGCAAAACATTATTGAAAAAAACACGCGCATGCAAAGGAGAGGGTGATCGTGGTGCCTAAAAGTCTAATGATAGTGGGGAAGACAGGGTAAAAAGCGCATGGGCGGGTAAGAAGCCCACCCCAATTATCTCATGAAAGCAAATTTGACTGAAATTTTCTTTATTTCATGAGATAATTGGGGTGGGCTTCTTACCCGCCCATGCGCTTTTTACCCCGTCTTCCCCATTGTCTCCGCCACGTAGATTTTGTATACATGTGTGTGTGTGTGTGTGTGTGTGTGTGTGTGTGTGTGTGTGTGTGTGTGTGTGTGTCTGTGTGTATCTGTGTGTCTGTGTCTGTTGTCTGTCCGGGCTATGCATACTTCAGCCACTGATGCTAGGCGTTCACGACTGCACTTGGTCATCTCCAAACATGGAACACTCAATTCTTAGTCAAGTTTTATTTTTATTTTGTATTTGACGGTTTAAGGTTTTGGTTAGGGATAGGGTTAGGGTTATGGCTAGATTCAGTTTAATTTCAGATTGAATGGTTAAAAGATGCACATTCTAAAGTTTCGCTGAAAACCGATACGAATGGTGTCACTTTCCATATTTTGGAGATGACCAAGTGCAGCATTGAACGTCTTGTCGGCCACTGTGTAAGCTGGTTGTCCCTAAGGGCTTTCCGCATGAGGACGTAAACCCTCCACTCAACAACAACAACAGTAAGCTGGTTCACTGCTCTACCAGTATCTGAAATGTGAAATGTCGCCAAGTACGACAACAAAACCCTCCGAGGCCGCTTTTCTCCACTCAGTATATCGTGATACATGAACCGCTGCACGCAATCACTTCAAACTATGTTCGGCGGCATAGTGTCTGAAGCCAATGTTGCCCGTGCCTATTTATTTTAAAATGCGTCCATAAGTACGGCAACATGTCCTCCGCCCCCCTCCCCCCCCCCCCACACACTCCACTATCTCGTGGACTGCTGCACTGAATAACTTTACATTTTGAAGGGTGGTGGGCTATGCTATATTGCCCGAAGCTGACGACGTCCCGTATAGTAACAGTAACCTTGAATGGGGGAAATGGAGTACAAAGTGGGGAGGGGGAGGGGGGAGAGATCATGAATCAAGTAAGATCTGCCGGGTGGGATGAGTTTAGGTCGGGGGTAGGGAAGGGTCAAAGGACTGATGTAGGGTTGCGTCGGCGACAGCCTTGTTTGTCCTTGATTCATCCTTTCACTCTCATTTCGCTCTTCAACCCTGCTCCAGTTTTGTCTTCCTCCGCACGCACGTAGTAAGACGGGGTAAAAAGCGCATGGGCGGGTAAGAAGCCCACCCCAATTATCTCATGAAATGAAGCAAATTTCAGTCTCATTTTGCCCATGAGACGAGCGTTAATGTCTAGCATTCGTCTCATGGGCAAATTTGACTGAAATTTTCTTTATTTGATGAGATAATTGGGGTGGGCTTCTTACCCGCCCATGCGCTTTTTAGCCCGTCTTCCCCTACCCCCCCCCTTACCTGCCCCCCCCCCCCCCCCTTCCCCTTCCCCATCATCCCCCCCCCCCCCCTCACCCCAGCCCCAGGGTCCAAATGACTGTCAGCAGCGCAGCAGTAACTGTTATCCCTTTCCGTTCCTGATGGAAGGTTGGCTGCCTCGTGCTGCGGTTTTCTGGTACCGTGATCATGAGCGAGTCTTAATTAAAGACCCACCACGTCACGTGTCAAAATCATGGTTTTCCGCGCGTTTTCCCTCTTATAGCTGGTAATAAATCTTAAAGACACACTGACGCACCACGATTAGGTCCCTTGGTTGTTTTTTTCTGGGTAGCTGTGACCCACATACAAATGTCCCCAACTTCAAATTGAGGTTAATTCTAATTGACACGTTACTGCCCGTGCTAACTCTTTAAGACGCGCTCATGATTACGTTACCTGGTGTGCCCCCTATACTTCCTGGTGAGGTTATTCAGTAAGGCGTCAGTGATGATCCCGTGACAACTTCAACTGTCGTCCAGAAGAAAATGGCGAGAGAGACGGGATGTGTGTGTGTGTGTGTGTGTGTGTGTGTGCGTGTGCGTGTGCGTGCGCGTGTGTGCGTGCGTGCGTGCGCGCGCGCGCGCGCGTGTGTGTGTGTGTGTGTGTTTGGGGTGGAGCATGTATTGGGGATAGGGGGCATGTATGTTATGTTGTACGTCCAAGCGCGCTCACGCCTATGCAGTGCTCAAATCGAAACATAAAACATTCGTGTATATAACTTGCGAAAGAGGGGGGGGGGGGGGGGACTATTAGATAATGGCCTTTATCATGACTGCAATTAATTATTGAACAAAGATAATTAGCTGAAAATGTTCATAAAATACAGCTTCATGTTTGGTAAGAAAGGCAAAAACGAAAAAATGGAATCAACCGAGATATGTTAGCTTTACCGAAATCTTTTCTCTACCCAGGTAAGTTTTAATGGAAAGTTTTGGCTGAAAAATGGCTGGCGTTGAAATGGTTAATTAAAAGCGCTGCAACTTAACCCGATGTAAGCATACCTATGTACAGAGATGAATTGTCAGGGGGGGGGGGGGGGTAAGAGAAGTGGCGGAAGTGGGGCAGGTGGACATGAATGTGGATGGTCAGGTACCAGACAGACAAACTGAAGGACAAGCTGGTGGTAGACCTAGCAAGGCCTGATGGCACTGGATGAAGCCAGACTATTAGGGGAAGATGGGGTAAAAAGCGCATGGGCGGGTAAGAAGCCCACCCCAATTATCTCATGAAATGAAGCAAATTTCAGTCTCATTTTGCCCATGAGACGAGCGTTAATGTCTAGCATCCGTCTCATGGGCAAATGGGCAAATGGGTCTTATGGGCGCCCATGCGCTTTTTACCCCGTCTTCCCCTATTGCTCTGAAGGAGAAAGACTTCACAGAAGCCAGAAATAAGGAGGACGTGGGTAGGTAGGGGGTGATGGGGTGGTGGTAGTGGTGGCAAGTTTAACCCTTTCACCGCCAGCCATATTTCAGCCAAACATGTCCATTACATTGACCTGGGTAGAGAACAAAATCTATCTGCAGTAGGCCTATTGGGGATTCTTCTGTGACAGATATATAAAATAAGGTCTATCCTTACTTCCCAAAACTAAGACAATAAGGTCTTTGGGTAATAAGACCCCAATTTGATGCCTTTTAGTGACATAGTTGTTAAATCACCGTGGTGCTAAAATGCGACTTTGGCGGTGAAAGGGTTAAGGAAGAGTCAGGCGGGGAAGGGACAGGGTGTCACAGATGAAGGTCGCGAGAGACAGGGGGATGATTGGGGGTTTGAGTAGCCGGTTAATTGCTTTGAAATCAGCAGCGCCATCGTACACGTGTTCGGTCAGCCCTGTTAGTGCTATTATTCCACTTTGAAACCTGTCGCCTGATTGATTGAGAGTTACTGCCAGCACATTATCTCTGCTGCCAGAGCATGAAAGACACACACACACACACACACACACACACACACACACACACACACACACACACACACACACACACACACACACACACACACACACACACACACACACACACACACACACACACATACACACACACACACAATTAGAAACTAATTGTCTCTGCACTCAGAGATTATCCATTCATCATTTACTATTAGAATGGCCAATGTTGCTCTCTAAATACTGAATGTTCAGTTTGAACTTTTTTTTATAAGTATAATAATACCAAGGATATTTTAAGTGACGCAGAAATTGATATTGCTTTACTTGCGAAATAAAGGCTATCCACACGCCTATTGGAAGCTTACTGTAGATGTTTTGCTTTGTGTGTTGTTGTTTTTATGTTTGCATGTATTTTGGGGGGCTATTGGTTCAAGTTTTGCAGGTTGTCTAAAATCACTATTCGTGTGAAAAGACATTAAATAAAAGATTAAATACACACACACACACACACACACACACACACACACACACACGACACACACACACACGACACACACATACACACACACACACACACACACACACAATGACACACACACACACACACACACACACACACACACACACACACACACACACACACACACACGACACACACACACACACACACACACACACACACACACACACACACACACAGTGACACACGACACACACACACACACACACGACACACACACACACACACACACACACACACACACACAGTGACACACAATGACACACACACACACACACACACACACACACACACACACACACACACACACACACACACGACACACACACACACACACACACACACACACACACGCACACACACACACACACACACACACACACACACTCACTTTCTCAGACAGTTGCTTTGTAAGCTGATGCATAATGCAAATCAAACAATCGATCAGTTCCGCGGGGCTATTGCGCAGTAAGGCTGTCACACACGTAATGCTCTCATCCCTAGCTGCTGCATGTTGTACCTTGGTGTCCAAGTGCTTTGTGCTGTTGGGATGATCCCTGGAGTCTTTAAGCCAAGGCACGACAACAACTAACAAACAAACAAACAAACTCCCAGAACTACCGGTACTACAGTTCACTGCAGTTTGCGCGAAAATCAATGGAACGTGTTTTAAATTTTGCATGCTTTTCTCTTCAGCACAACACAATGGACTCAGGTTTACTACAAAGAATAGTGGAGATGATGAGATTAGCGTCCAATTGGTCGGAGACCCTTATGGACGGGAATAGTGATGTTTCATTCTCGGTATAAGCTTATGGTTTCGTTGAACCTTTGTAAGTTTGGGTGTGGTATAATTGTTTTCTAGATTACAAAGAACATAACGGGTAAGAAGGGACGGAATGGTGTATGTGGGTGGGGAGTGTGTCGGAATAGGGGAAGACGGGGTAAAAAGCGCATGGGCGGGTAAGAAGCCCACCCCAATTATCTCATGAAATAAAGAAAATTTCAGTCAAATTTGCCCATGAGACGAATGCTAGACATTAACGCTCGTCTCATGGGCAAAATGAGACTGAAATTTGCTTCATTTCATGAGATAATTGGGGTGGGCTTCTTACCCGCCCATGCGCTTTTTACCCCGTCTTCCCCTAGTTCTCTTGCAAACAGTACACAAGCAGACAAAACAGTAGGCCGTACTAGGATACGCACAAAACAATTATGTGAAACTGAAACTATGACTGATAATACTGAACGGGGCCATCTTCCAGAAGTGCCGTTTCAAGAACAAAGTAGAGAAAATAGGGGCAAATAAACACTTGTAAATTACTGATGTTTCCAAGTATTTGCGCATGCGTACACACACACACACACACACACACACACACACACACACACACACACACACACACACACACACACACACACACACACACACACACACACACACACACACACACACACACTCACACACGCACGCACACACGCACGCACACACACACACACACACACACACACACACGCGCGCACACACGCGCACACACACACACACACACATACACGCACACGCACACGCACACGCACACGCACACACGCACACACACACACACACACAGTTTTGGCAATGTCGTGGCCTTGAAGTAGAGATCTCACCTAATCCAACCAGCCTTGTTCCGCCAAGCAACGTAATCCATGACTGAATCATAGCTGGTGATTTTTAGCCCTGTTCCAAGAATGAATGGGTCCCATCAGTTCTTCCATCACCTCTTCCCCTCCACTGCTCCTCCCTTCATGCCTTGTCCCTGTTCCGGCTTTTCCCCGTCTGATCTCAAATTCTGAGAACAATTATGTGGACATTAGTTTTTTGTTGTCAGTGTTTGGGTTGTTTTTTGTTGTTTGTTTAATCTACGGATAGGCCTTATACACTTGCTTTACGCACGCACACACGCACACGCACACGCACACGCGCGCACGCGCACGCACACACGCACACACACGCACACACACACACACACACACACACACACATATATATATATGCATATTTTTATTTTTGCCATAGTGAAAAAGGAACGTTCTTTAAAAGTGTGGAACTGTTTTTTGCAAATCCTTTGATTATTATTTTCGTCTCTCTGGGCATATAATATTTGACTGGAATCATTTTGCCCATTGCTTTATTTTATGATGGGCAAACTTTGACTGGAATTTGCTTCATAATTTGCCATGGGCTTCTTACCCACCCATGGGCTTTTTACCCCGTCTTCACATATATATATATATATATATATATATATATGCGAGCGCGCGCACACACACACCATACAATGCTTGAGAAATGGAGGGGTTGTTAATCTACATCATTTCCAATGCTTTTCTGACACATCATTGAAACTATCGCACAAACGTAAAATACATACGTTAGCTGTGGCTAAGTTCATACATAAGCAATGACTGATTACAATAAAAAATAAATGTCAGTCAAATTTGCCATATCTGTATTGCTAAAACTTCGGGACTTTCTTCATGTTGCGCTGCCTCCGGGCATTGCCTCCATGATCGTGATCCCACCATCTTTTATATAGCTACTAGGGGAAGACGGGGTAAAAAGCGCATGGGCGGGGTAAGAAGCCCACCCCAATTATCTCATGAAATGAAGCAAATTTCAGTCTCATTTTGCCCATGAGACGAGCGTTAATGTCTAGCATTCGTCTCATGGGCAAATTTGACTGAAATTTTCTTTATTTCGTGAGATAATTGGGGTGGGCTTCTTACCCGCCCATGCGCTTTTTACCCCGTCTTCCCCTAATGTCCCATAATTATGTGTCTGTTCCAGACCGGAGAAGGACGTTAAACAGAATTTCATTCAATAAAAGAATGGTGCGGGGATATACGCAAAGCTACGAATGAGGTATTTTCAAAATGATTAATAATCATTAATAGAGAGCAATTTCTCGCTATTGAGGAAGTGATGGGGAGAATGGGGATGACAGACGGTAGACAGACGATGTATAATTGTGTGTTATCTGCTGCATGGAGCTAGCTCCACGTTAATCTGATCAGATCGCGACACCCCCCACAGCACTGCGCCTCGCTAAGCCCTTGGGGGACTTTCGGGTGACCTACGAACCTGTGAGTACCTACTGATGTGCCCTCATCTCCATTTATGCCACCCATTTCGTCTCTATGTATCCCAGTTTTACTTTTCCATGTGTCTTTTTTTGTTTCTCTTTCTCCGTGTTTTTTTGTTTATCTCACCTTAACCCAAACCCGAACTTTCAACCCTAATTCCGAGACTGAACTGGACTGGAACTAATTTATTGTCAGATTAACTATAGATGAAAGCTGTACTGACATTGAAAAAAACAAAACAAAAAAAAACACCCGATGAAATTCAATAGATAATAAAGAAATTATAAAAAACTTGAAATTTAAAAAAAAAAAACCCTCCTCTCTCTCTGTCTCTCTCTCTCTCACTCTCTCTCTCTCTCTCTCTCTCTCTCTCTCTCTCTCTCTCTCTCTCTCTCTCTCTCTCTCAACCAACTCTCTCTCACTCACATTAATCACCCTATCTTAATCTATAACACATTAAGTGCAATTACGTAGGATCTGATAACGGACACAGCTTGGTTAATCAGGCTAAATGTGGAGGAAAGCAAGGGAGCACATTACGTAGATATGGTGGCACATCGATACAATCCCCGAACCTGCAAGGGGAGAAAACCACTCCTCGTGGATACGTTCTTAATGAACAGCCAAAGGAAACAGGGAGAAAAAAGGGGGGGTGGGGGTGTAGCAGGGGAGTAAAGGTCCATAGGTCACCGGTCATCAATGGTCAACAATGGTCAGTGGCAGCTGGCCGGCCGAAGACACCCCACCCCCACCCCACCCACCCGAGGTTGGTCACTGGGTCATGGCCTTGGCTTTCGCGTGTCAAGGTCACGCATTGAGCGTGATACAGCCTTTCTCTTGTCAACATCGCTTGGTCGTTGATCGTGCCCCGGTCTGGAAACTTTAATGGCGGAATGATTGGGTTCAATTTGAGTAACTTAAGGGCCTGCTACACTACATACGATTCGCTTGTCAATGCGATGCGAGTGTGACGGATGCGAGTCATGATTCACGCGAATGAAATACTTCCGTCTTAAAAATAATTCTACTTCTACTTTCGCTCTTTATATTCAAGCGGACCCAATACTTGAATTTCACGTGAATCATCAGTGACTCATCTCGTCACAATCGCATCGCATTGACAGCGAATCGTATGTAGTGTAGCGGGCCCTTTGTGGACTTTCTATCCAATTCCTTATTCATGGATATGATGGCAGAATGATTGGGTCCCTTTTGAGTAACTTAGGGACTTTCCCTATCCATTTTCTTCTTTAATGGATATGGCGGAATGATTGGGGTATATTAGGGGAAGACGGGGTAAAAAGCGCATGGGCGGGTAAGAAGCCCACCCCAATTATCTCATGAAATTAAGCAAATTTCAGTCTCATTTTGCCCATGAGACGAGCGTTAATGTCTAGCATTCGTCTCATGGGCAAATTTGACTGAAATTTTCTTTATTTCATGAGATAATTGGGGTGGGCTTCTTACCCGCCCGTGCGCTTTTTACCCCGTCTTCCCCTATTACATTTGAGTAACTTGGGGACTTTCTATCCAATGAGAGACTTAGTGCGATTGTTCTCACACCAGAGGGCATGACGCTCGTGTGGGGCTAATCCTCTCTATATTATTAGTTGGGGATAAAGAGAGAGAGAGAGACAGTGAGTGGTTCTACCATCACTCTCTCTCTCACTACGCCCAAGTAAGATAATCGCGTGAAAAGCCCCTAGTGCATTGACTGCCCTCTGGCGTGAAAAATATCGCCATAGGTTGACCATTCCTTCTTAACTTTCCCTTTGCCCATACCCATTCTCTCCCTTCAGTTTTTACCGATTTTATTTGGTCAAACGTTAGCACTTCCAAAAGGTACTGCAGTCATTTTTTTCACTTCATGACTAAGTGCCTAGGGCAGGAAACGTTGAAGTTTCTCCTTTTCACAGGTACCTTGTTTTTTATACCTACCATTTTTACATTACTCCAAAAGGTACTGCAGTCATTTTTTTCATCTTCTTGTTAGCACTTCCACCGAGACAAAGGATAGGTTTGCTTTCGTTAATGTATCCATCGCTGTCAAATTAAAATTACAAAGAAGTAGCCTAACGGGCACAGCTTAGTTATTTAAATGTGGAGGAAAGCAAGGTTAATGGATATTCATAACTGTGTGATGTAACACACATTTCATTTCTGAAATGACTCAAACTCCTGAAAGCTAGCCTAACGATCACTCAGCGGTGCCAATTGGGCTGCTTAGGTGGAGTTATAGTCCTTAACCCTTCACTCCAGATGGGGCCTTCCACTTCAAGGCTTCTTCTTAGCGGCGGCAAACTCGCTCTCTCTTCTTTCTCGCTCTAGCACGCTAAAGGCAAACAGAGATCAATATGCTTTCTATTCGATCAACTAAGCCACAACAGTAATCTCGCGCCGGGTCACCAGAAGAGCTCACCGCGAATCCAGCCAGAGGTGTCCTTGACATCACTGACCCTGTGGTTGAAAGAGAGGCTCTCGGCAGGGCCGATAACTAGGGTAGTCCGTCCGGGCACGAGTGCACGCGCGGCCAGTCGGGCGCCTGTCACCCAGGAGACAATGAGGCGGGGTGTGCACGTGCACTGTAATTACTAGGGGAGGGCGGTGCATCAAATTTGGATGGGAAAGGGCAGAAACAATAACTAGAAGGTGTCGCCGAGCGGCAGACAGGTCCTGGGTCCACATTTCCCCGCCTCCCATAGTTTTTCATCTCAGAATTATTCATTGGATTCACATTTTCGTATTAAAGGGAGGCCATTTATTTACTATTTTCTTAAAAGTGGTCCTGAAAACGATAATCTCCAATAGCTCAGTGGTAATAACTAAAACTTACATGAATTGTATAACATTTTAAACATATAAATTAGGGGTAGTCTTTGTGTGAGCCATGGCACCTAACAAAATCTTGACCTATTATTCAAGATAAAATTCAGTTAAAACAAAAATAATATATATATAAATAATAAAATAACTATATTTAAAGAAAAAACTTGTTCTTTTTCCCTTCTCCCCCCTTCCCCAATAACTAAAAATAACAGCAATGTCCCATAATTATGGCCTTTGGCCGAGAGGACGTAAAACGTTAATCTTCGTTACTAATTATAGCTAATAGCTACGATGTAGGTAGAACGTTGATACTATATTTACGGTAGTATTTTTCATGAACGTATAGTGATTACGTTGATTAAAGACGTGCTCACAGCACCCGGTTTCCAACTACATTTAGTCCAGTGCCTATTTTTAGAAACTCATCACCAATCCAAAGTATATAAAAAAAAAATTATCAGGTAGATCCCCAGCTCTCGCCTCGTGTGTTTGAGCAGACATACAGCACTTAGAACACCGTGCGTCATTCTAAAATTGATGTCATTTATATTTTTACGTCACATTTTGCAAGTTTTATCAGTTTGCGGCCACTGGCCACCCCTAATTTTTATGTATTAAAAAATGTTTGCAAAATCGCTGACTCGTACTCGCATCCTGCGGTTTCAAGCTTCGACGCCATTGTTGAATTGTTGCTATGGTATTTGACCGAGTAATGGAGGTAAAGAACTCGAATTTTCACGGAAGTGCTCTCCCCTAATTTTTTCTCTCCGAAAATCGTCTAATAGAAACTGTTGCATTGTTGCTATGATATTTGACCGAGTAATGGAGATAAACAACTCTAATTTTCACGAAGTGCTCTCCCCTACTTTTTTTCTCTCTCTGAAAATCGTCTATTAAAGCCATCAGAGATTGAGCAACCTGGTCCAAGCCTCACCCCTTCCCATGAACCTCACCGACAGCTGTGGGTGGACGGGCCAGGGTTCAGTAGCTGGACGGGCGGAAGTGACGGCACATGGGAACCGTGGACTATTATGGGGGGATCGGAAAGGGAAAGGGAGAGTAGCAGACAGAAAGGAGGAAGGAAGGAAGGACAGGCTGTGTGGTGTACGGGTCGCCTAAAATCTGAGAGACAAGTGAGAGGGGCGGGGTGGGGGTGGAAGGCATAGGTAGAGATAGAGAGAGATATTATAGGGGTGTACAGGAGGAGTAAGAGGGTCGTGGAGACAGGTGCATGGCTGGGGGGGTGGGTGGGGGGGGGGAGGTGGTGACGTGACGCCATATGGCGAGGGTGGCCCCTGCTGCCATCATCCCCATGTCCACTGTCTTGTGAGCCAGTTCCCCAACTAAGCAGCCTCAATAGAGAGAGCCCCCCTCCGTGGGGATACCGGGGGTATCTTTTGTATAAATAGTTTACCCACCTTCTGGAAGTTCTGTGTTTGTAACTTCCTCTAATCTATCACTCTCTTTGACTCTGCCTTTTCCCTTTGCTTACTGTCTTCTACTGTCTCGTTCTGCCTTACCGGTCCATTCTCCTGCTTTTTTTTTCTGCTTTTTTTTCAAGAAACACAGACTTTCAAAAAGATTTCCTCCAGCCCAAGTCGGATTTGCTGGGCCTAACTATTTCTTAGTTAGGCGCATAACGGCAGCATGACGCATCTGCGCTTACAATTGACAGGAAACTGTCTGAGCGATCGTAGAAGAAGAAGAAGAAGAAGAAGAGGAAGAAGAAGAAGAAGAGGGGCCAGCCACTTGTCACCTAAACTGATGAGCTAGGCTGGAAGGGAGGGGGGGGGGAGAGGAGAGGGGGAGGGGGGGGGGATGACAGGGACACATAAGGGGAGAAGTGGAAGAGAAAAACTTACTCCTAGCATGTAGGCCTAAATACCCACCAAGTCAAGTGTGAACATTTCAAAATCTATAGTCACAGTATGGCTTTGCTGAGAGGACGTCAAACTTTAACTTTGTGTGTCAACATCACGGGTTTTCCCTCTTATAGCTGTACTGGTAAAAAAAATCTTGTTTTGACCAGGTTTGACTCCCATACAAATGTCCCCCAAATTGAAAACGAAACGTCATTTGAAGTTGGGGACATTCAGTGTATGTGGGTCACAGCGACCTAGAAAAAACCCAAGGGACTTAATCGTGGTGCGTCAGTGTGGGCCCGTTGATGAAGTGGTAATATAGACGTCGTCCCAAAGGTATACTAGTGTTGACCAAAGCGGTTGGAAGTGTCGTAACGTAGAAAAGAGCTTACCGTGAGAGCTGGTCATTGTCAGCACTCTGTCTTGCTATAGGCCTATTATGCGTTGCTTGCCACCTGCCAGGATCCTTTTAACCCTTTTTTTTTATTACCCTCATTAAACTAAAGAAAACATTGGGGGAAGCTCGAATTAATAACGTTCATTTGTTTTTATTTGGCTGTTAATTTCATACATTAATACGAGTAGTAAACTATTACACACTACTACTACTACTACTACTACTACTACTACTACTACACACACACACACACACACACTCGCACGCACACGCACGCACACACACACACATTCGCACACGCACGCACGCACACACGCACACGCACGCACGCGCACACGCACACACACACACACACACACACACACACACACACACACACACACACACATGCGCGCGCGCGCAACAACTTGAAACAAACCGTGATCATTTCGAAGTAGGAAACCAGTGGCTGTGCAGTTATCACACAAGTTAATGTTTTACGTACTCTAGGTCGAAGGCCATATGGGATGCAATTATCACCCGTTGAATTTTCATTTCATAGCTATCGCCGTAGAAACACCGCACAGCGCACAAGCATGCCAGGTTGTTGTTTTTTAAAACAAATATCCACCAAAGAACTTTGTTGTTGGTTTGTTTACTAATGTGTCTATCGCTGTAGGACTTTAACCCTTTCATCGCCAGCCATATTTCAGC
This sequence comes from Phymorhynchus buccinoides, assembly GCA_017654935.2. Taxonomy (NCBI): domain Eukaryota; kingdom Metazoa; phylum Mollusca; class Gastropoda; order Neogastropoda; family Raphitomidae; genus Phymorhynchus; species Phymorhynchus buccinoides. The sequence continues at coordinate 50,304,791 of CM065680.1, forward strand.
CAAATATTCCCATTAAATTTATCTGGGTAGAGAACAAAATCCATCTGCAGTATTGGTGATTCTTCTGTGACATAATAATATTTATAGGGGAAGACGGGGTAAAAAGCGCATGGGCGGGTAAGAAGCCCACCCCAATTATCTCATGAAATGAAGCAAATTTCAGTCTCATTTTGCACATGAGACGAGCGTTAATGTCTAGCATTCGTCTCATGGGCAAATTTGACTGAAAGTTTCTTTATTTCATGAGATAATTGGGGTGGGCTTCTTACCCGCCCATGCGCTTTTTACCCCGTCTTCCCCATACAATTAGGTCTATCCTTACTTTCCAAAACTAAGACAATAGGGTCTTTGGATAATAGACCCCAGTTTGATGCCTTTTAGTGACATAGGTGTTAAATCACTGGTGCTAAAATGCGACTGTGGCGGTGAAAGGGTTAAGTGTTTTTGGTTGTTGTTTTTTAATCCGTGAAAGATCAACCTAATCACACGAGGAATGATTCATTGGATTGCCGAAAAAAACAAAAACAGTTATTTTTGGTTTCAAATGACTTTTTAAAAAATAATATAACCAACGGCTGTGATCCGAATGTTAATGCCATTTCCGTGGACAATGAGGGTGCCAATGGCCTAATTCATTGTGGGTCATCCTTACGGATCCAAAGAAAGATAAGTGGGTAAACTTACCTAGCTTTACATATAGGCCTATAGGCCCTATAATCTTAAAGGACATAATTGTGCTTAACTTAACAACCCCTTTCACCGTCAGCCATCTTTGAGCCAAAAATGAATGTCCGTTAAACTTATTTGGCTACAGAAACGATTTTGTCTGCAATAATTTTGTCTGGGCTTTCTCTGTGACACATTTAGAATAGGGTCAATCCTTACTGCCCAAATTTAGGAGCACAATATAATTGAATAATAGACCTTGATGAGGAGTTTTAGTGACATGGGTGTCAAATCCGGCAATGCGACATTGGCGGTGAAAGGGTTAATGGTTTGAGACTAGAGTGCTTCTTGTGGAGGTTTGTGTATAATAGGCCCCCTGGCTTCCATGCTCACGTCATTTACCAAAAATAAACTTCTCCCTTTTTGGCTCACTCGTGTTAGCGAAGTTAACACGAAGTGAGTCAAAAGTATGATAGAAGAATGAAATAGTGAGGCCAAGAGAGGAGATGACGAAATTGAACAAAGGGTAATTACTCTCTTTTTCTAATTAACTCCCCTCCACCAAAGTTGATTACGATACCATTCACCTAGCAGTGCGTTGTCAGAACCAAAGTGAGACAAGCAAAGCATCATTCTTAAAAAGAATGTGCCAAGCTCGCCTTTATGACCCTCACCCACACAGTACACATCAACAATGGTGGAGAGGACAACATACAAACAAATCAACACATGTCCAAGAGTGGCATAGCCTTCTAACCTTGAATATGTTACACATAAACAACATACAACACAGTATGATAGTTGTTCGGTTGTGTGTCTTGTTGACTTTTGCACTCGAATGAATAAAAATTCATTTAACGTCCTCCGATCTGGAGCAGACACATATGGGACATTTATTGAGATAAAGATGGTGGGAACAATGCTGGAGGCAATGCCCGAAGGCAGTGCAACACCAGGAAAGTCACGATTTGTTTCAACAATACAGATGTAAGTTATGAACTTTTGCACTCGTTCGTTAGCATCAAACTGATTGGCTAGCTCTCTGTTTTCGTCAAGAAGACAAGTTAGTAATTGGATACAACTTTTAAAAAAAATCTAAGTCAACGGTGTAGTTTTTAATTGGTGGAATTCCCCTTAAAACGTGTTTTGCTATTCATATACAGTGGAACCTCCCATTTACGACCTCCAAAAATATTCCAAAATGAGGTCTTAATAGGGAGGGGTCTTAAAAGGGAGGTAATTTTAATACTTACAAAGAAGGGCAATGTCTCAGAGAAGTAGGTCTTATGTGGGGGGAGGTCTTATAAGGGAGGTTCCACTGTATCAGTAGGGGAACAAATCGGACAGTGACGTCAATCAGTGTTATTACGATTAGGTAGATCGTAGGCCTAGTCTCAACGCAAATCCTATCATGCAATGCTAGTTACAATTACAATTAGCATTACTAGTTACAATTAATATTAGTATTAGTATTTACTTCTTCTTCTTCTTCCATGTTCCCAGGCCATATGGCCATAATGAATAAGGTACGTAGGCCTATGTGTCCGGTTCTTTTCAACATCCGTGGGTTTTCAGTTTTCACTGGTCTCCCCGCTGCGTAGAGCCGACACATTCCGATTTGGGAGGAGCTCAAAAGGAAAAACATATTTGGAAGATTATGGGTTTTTTTAAAAGGCAGGAGAATGGGCCAATAAGTCAGAAAGATAGGTATAGATGATAGAAAGCAAAGAAAAAAAGGCAGAGTTGGTAAGCAAGCGCGCGCACACACACGCACGCACGTGCATACACACACACACACACACACACACACGCACGCACATACGCGCACACGCACATACACACACACACGCGCACGCGCGCGGCACACACACACACACACACACACACACACACACACGACGGAGGACAGAAACAAAGACGGTCTGAGGACGAAATTCTGCTTAGGCCTAATTTAACGTCCTCCGGTCTGGAACAGGCACATAAATTATGGGACAATAGTAGATGCAATAAAGATAGTGGGAACGATCCTGGAAGGCAATGCCCGGAGGCAGTGCAACACCAGGGAAATCCCGAATTTTTCAACAGGGGTTGGTAAAAAAAAAAATGACACGGGGGAAAAAAGTAGGGTGATGGTGGTAAGAGGGAGGGCTTGGATGAGGATGGGGAAGGCATGTTGTGGGGACAGTTGAGCGGTGAAGAGGGAGGCTGCGGGGATGGGGGAAGGAGGGGGGTGGGGGGTGTCTGTTCCTCCCGGACACCGCGAGGTATTTGGGGGGGGCGGTGGGAAGATGTTATTTTGAGCACTGTTGTTGACCATGAAGCTTCCAGAGGACTTTTTTCTTTTTTTAGAGGGGGCAGGGGACCGGGGTGGGGGTGGGGGGGGGGGTGTGGGAGTCGGAAAGTGGGAGAGGCTCTGGTTAGGAGAAGGGTGGGGACGGACGCAGTGAAAAGGGAAGAGAGTGAATGGGTTTTTTTAGTGTTTTTTTTTATAAGAATTCATAAGAATTCTCACAGACTAAAAATAAACCATCGATTAGGCGACACAGTGAAGCTATTCCTGGATTTTTGTAGTGTGTGTGTGTGCCACTGTGTGTGTGAGTGTGTGCCACTGTGTGTGTGTGTGTGTGTGTGTGCCACCGTGTGTGTGAGTGTGTGTGTGTGTGTGTGTATGTGCCACTGTGTGTGTGTGTGTGTGTGTGTGTTCGTGCTGGGATTGTGTCATTTGGGTATACATACGTCTATGGTCTCCCCTCACACCCCACTCCACGAGTATAGACCAGAATATTTCACACACAAAAAAGACATTATTCATAAACCAAAAAAACCAATCTGAAAGTATGTGTGTGTGTGTGTGCAAAGGGCCAGCCACACGTCCACTAAAATCGTACGACTGTACGATACGATTCGATCACGTTGGTCTCCAAGAACAACTATGATTCGCGCGCTTCGAGATCACGTGATCGAATCGCATCGTACGATTCCAGCTGACGTGTGGCTGGCCCTTGATCGCGTGCGTGTACATGTGTGTTGGTGAATGTTTGCGTAGGTGTGGGTGGGTGGAGGCGAGAGTGAGATGGATAAAAAGAAAGGGGCACATGATAGAATTACGCCGACTGATTTATGGAAAATGAAATCTAATAAGCCGCGGTGACAGGTCAGGGAGTGTCTCCGCCTACAGGTGGGTGGATCAGTCAGAACTATACCACTAATTTGACTCTGCTTCTACTAATCCAGGCTCACCAAAAGACTTGTTTGCTGCTGCAAACCATCCTCTACACCGAGTTCGTTAACCCTTTCACCGCCAAAGTCGCATTTTAGCACCACAGTGATTTAACATGTATGTCACTAAAAGGCATCAAATTGGGGTCTATAATCCAAAGACCTTATTGCCCTAGTTTTGGGAAGTAAGGATAGACATTATTTTATATATATGTCACAGAAAAATCCCCAAATACTGCAGATGGATTTTGTTCTCTACCCAGGTAAATTTAATGGAAATATTTGGCTGAAATATGGCTGGCGGTGAAAGGGTTAATCAAATGAAAAGTCAACATGAATGCGTAGGTGAGTGAAGGAACATGGGTGCAACTTCCCAAAATGAAAACAAACCCTGAAAGGCAGGGGTCCAGGGACCCATGGCCCCGGCAAGGTACAGGGGCAGAGCCCCGTCTGACGATTCAAGGGGGCAACATAAGAGAGAGATATAACAACAGCCAGTTAAAATGATCGACAGAGACAGTTTGAGTTTGATAAGCCTCGTAAAATTATTACATTGCCTTTGTAAACTTCCAAGATAAAAACAACTAAGTTAAAAAAAAACACCCAAATCGCTTGGGGTTTTTTGGATGAAAAAAAAAAAAAAATGGAGTTCAGTTTCTGGTAAAATAAAAAATGCTGATATCAGTTTAAAAATGAAAGAGTAGCACCCATGAAGGAATCAACCTATCCATCCATTTTCTCAATATCGACCGATCAGTCATTCGATTAGTTATCACTGCATAAATAAAAGAGCCTGACAATGCTAACACCGAAACAGCTAGCACCTGTTTATGCAGCTTTGGTCTGAAGCTGTGGAACGCATGTGTCATGAGATGCATAACTGCTTTCAGTTTTCCCATTCTGCTTTTTTTTCTTTCTCGATTTACCTCCTCCGATGTCGTCGCTTGACAAGTCGTTGTTCTAACTTGTTCCCATTTGGAATTAATTTGTTTGCGTTTGGTTCCCCCAAATAATGTCAAAAGCACTTGACTCGTTGCCAGGCCAAAATGCCATGCTGCATCGAGCACTTGCTCATGCAGATGTGAGTGTATTCTTCTTCTTCAATCGCTCAGACAGTTTCCTGTCAATTACGAGAGCAGACGCGTCATGCTGCCGTTACGCGCCCAACCAAGAAATAGTTAGGCCCAGCAGTTCCGACTTCAACTGGAAGAAATCTTTGTGAAAGTGTTTCTTGTAAAAAGGCAGGAGAATGGACCGGTAAGGCAGAAAGATAGTAGATGACTGACAGCAAGCAAAGGGAAAAGGCAGAGTCAAAGAGAGTGACAGAGTAGAGGAAGATACAAAAAGCACAGAACTTCCAGAAGGTGGGGAAACTATTTATACAAAAGACCCCCGGTATCCCCATGGGGGGATGTGTGTGTATGACACTGTGTGTGTGTGTGTGTGTCTGTGTGTGTGTGTGAAATAGAGACAGAGAGATAGGTAGAGAGTGCAAACGAGAGAGAAGTTTCAATATTTTGGAAATAAGGCACAATTCTTTTATTTTCATTCGTTATAACCCTTTCAGACGGTCTTAATTTCCCCCCCCCCCCCCCCCACAGAGTTCCAAGAATGTTAGAGATGTGTGCAAATTATATATATTAACTGATAAAAACAAACACTCTTACACAAAAGTCCAACAGCGTTTACTAATCATTGAAATATGATGCATCTACATATCTTAAACAAAGCGGTTAAACATGTATTACAGTAACATCCTTTGATTTCAAACCTTAGACAAGCTAAAATTACTAATACAGTGAAACCCGTTTAGTACGAATTCCAGGGGAGAGGGCCAATTTACTCGTTGTAAGCATTGCTCGTTCAAACCATTTTATCGATTTTGGCAACCCTGACGAACCTATCAATCGGTCCTCACATCTACTGTGATGTGCGTGTTGGTAAAGTGTGAAAAAGACAGAAAAACGGAAACAACACACTTACCCAACAAAGCATGGTTGTAAGCCCAGTATCCTGTATCCATAGGGTTTTTAATGCCGATTACATACACTTTAAAACAGTTTATTAACACACGATAACATCAAAAACATAAAATCCACACACGCGCTTTAAGAGAAAGTTAAAATTTCCCGGAAGTCACAAGATCAGTGCGCAAAGAGTGAGTCCAGTGTCGTCTGCTTGCGCTGCAGACACCCAAGTTGTTATATCGGCCAATCAGAATGCCGCTTACGTATCGAGGGGTCAGTCAAGATGGCAATGTTGTTGTCAGTGTGTTCTCGTTCTAGCCAGGTAGTTGTGCAAGAAAGCTTGACTTTGGGATGGCGGTGTGGTTGTAAGTGCATTCTCGTTCTAACCGCATAGTTTTTGCATAAAAGCTCGACTTTGGGAGTCAATAAACTGTATTGTACGTTATATGCAAGTTGCTCGTTGTAGCGAGCTCGTTGTATGCAGAATTATTTAACAAGGAAAAAGAACGCTTGTGGTCGGGAATTTTGAAACCACTCGTTAAACACGGGCTCTCGTTTAAACCGTACTCGTACTAAATGGGTTTCCCTGTATTTAGGATCAACAGATGATTCATTCTGTATTCATGAGATAAATTACTTAAAACCATTTAAAAATATAAATAGTACCCCCCCCCCCCCCACACACACATTCTACATTTTCAGAGAGTAGGAAACAATACAAAATGCATAAATCTAGGGAGTGATATACAGCTAAGCTGGCGCACGACTTGTAAAATCGTATGGGGATGCGATGCAATTGTGTCAACATGAGTCATGATTCACGTGGAATATTTCCGTCTAAAAATAATTCTGCCATTTTCGCTCACTTTACTCAAGTAGACTCATCACATGAATCGTGACTCACATCGCCAAAATCGCATCGCATTCAGATGCGATTCGTATGTTGCGTGGCTGGCCCTTTAAAGAACTTAAAACTTACCTAATGGGTACCCCGATAGTGCGGAGACACTGTTAACCAGGACAGTTTTACCCAGTCAGTCTATTACCTATTTATCACTTTAAGAATCTAATTAAAGGCCACCTCACAAATATACATAATTTTGATCAATCTGTTGCGTTGTTGCAATAATGAGGTTTAACTATAATCCAATTCCTTGTTTTAAGATTTGCTTGGCTACCAGAAACATTTCTGACAAGACTAGAAAATATTAAAACAATTATACAAAGTTTATCAAAACGAAAAGAAAATGTTATATAAAATTAGACTACAAGTTTACAACTAAAAATCATCTGTAAGAGATCATAATTTGCCATTCAAATTATAATTTCATATCATAACATTCTCAAAAATAACACATCAACAATCAAAAAGTTTAAGCTAACCTATAATCTGCACAAGATTTGAAGATTAAAATGCTTTACAAAATGTCTCGTTGATATTTTGTTTTTGTTTTTTTAGAAAATGAGACACTTAAAGCTTTGGACATTTAATTTAATGATCGAGGTTAACTGTTCAGTGCTGATGACGAATATACATGTCCTCTACAATGCTTCAGTAGTTGCCACTGATGTACATATACATCGGCGCCCATTCATGATTTTTTAGCATTAAAAAAATGCATGGCAAACAGGCAGCATAGGCGCACGCCATAGACAGCACTGAAGGGGTTAATGTCACTAGCAAATCATTTTTTAACCCTTTCAACGTCAGCCATTTTTCAGCCAAACCTTTCCACTAAGCTTACCTGCACTAAGATTCTGTCTGCAATATTGGGGATTCCTCTGTGACATGCACAGAACAGGGCCTATCCTTACCTCCCAAAATTAAGAACATGGGGTAATTGGATACCAGACCCTCATTTGATGCCTTTTAGTGACATGGGTGTTGAATGAATGTGGTGCCAAGAGGCGACAGTGGCGATGAAAAGGTTTAACCCTTTCACCGCCAATGTCACATTTTAGCACCACAATGATTTAATACCCATGTTACGAAAAGGCCTCAAACAAGGGTCTGTTATTCAAAGACCACGTGTTTTTAAGTTTGGGAGGTAAGGACAGGCCTTATGCTATATGTCATAGAGGAATCCCCCACACTGCAGATGACTTTGTTCTCTACCCAGGTAAGTTAAGGTTAATGGTATTTTTTGGCTGAAAAATGGCTGGCGGCGAAAGGGTTAAAGCAAAATAACACAAGAAAAAAGTCAGTAAAGCTTCAATGTTCCACAAGGTTTTTGTAATTTTTTTCTTTGACATTCAAACACCAACAAAAATCACTTCAATTTTAAATGCATTACAAATGATAAAATTTGGTAACATTTTGGGCAACTCCCCCCCCCCCCCCTTATGAACAGGTAAAGGGACATAATTTGTGGACACGCTCAAATTAGCGGACACTCTCACACGCAACCTTAGTGGGGACGTTGTCAGCATTGTCTTTATCTCAATGAAATCAGTGTGACTTTTTATAATCTGTCTGCTGCTTTAGGCCCCTCCTGGCCATGATGGCGAAGAAGAAGCTGGGGCAGACGGCCCTCAGCACGATGATGAGTCGGTGCAGGCGCGGAGCCACCACGACGTCCGGCCTCCGCTCCAGCACAGACTGCACGACCTGGTGGGCCATGGCTTCCGCTGACATGCCCGTCTCTGTGGTTTTGTCCATCTCTGAAACACACCATTACAGCCCTTTTACTCAAACGGCTTTTACCATCAATTGACGCTAACCTGTAGTAGGAAGGGCCAATAAACAGCGCAGTGAGAGCTGCACGCTAGATGAATGTTAACGGAAGTGGGAAACTATAGTATAGCTCAAGGGGGCATCCACACGTTCGCTAAAATCGTTACGATTCGATCACGCGGTCGATCTTCAAGAACAAAATGTGATTGGCGCATCGAGATCACGTGATCAAATCGTATCGTAGAGTCGTGCAATTTCACTGGCCCTTTAGTCTTTTGTGGGTGAAAACCATGACTGGCGAAACATGGGGGCATTTGCTACCACTGACTTTTAATGCTGCAGACTAAGGGATTATCACTAGTTGGCCTTTGGTTGGGGACCTTTCCCAAAGCCAGCTGCTCTCACATCCTTCTGGCTGAGAGTGGGGGTGCACCATGGGCAAATCATAATGAAATTCTAGCCCAGCCATCCAGAATAGTAGCTGCTCCCTGCACCCCCCCCCTCTCCCTCCTTCCTCTACACCCTCTCCCCCCATTCTATCTGGCAGTCATAGTCGGATACGACAGACTGGCATACATTCAACAATATTAGGAACATTCGATATGATTATTCGGCGCAAGATTGTGGTTTCCTACATCTGTACAACACACACTCTTTGCTCACATGGCTTTTATCGTTGGTTGACATTACGCCTGTAGCAGGGGCCAAGAGTAACATGAGAGCTGTACAAAAGATGATTTGCTATATAGACATGCAAAATCGTGGGACAGTTTAGTCTCTGGTGGAAGACTATGACTCTCAAAAGAGGGGGCCTTGGCACCGGCTCTGCAGCCAAAGGGATGGTTGGGGACTTTCCTCAACACCAGCAGTCCTCAAATCCCTTTGGCCAAGAGAGTGGGGATGTACCCTGGGCAAGGCATCTCCACTATAAACAAATTATAGCCCAGCCACCAAAATAACATCTGCCCCCTCTGCTATCTGGCAGTCATGGTCGGAGACGACTGCCTGGCATACATACAACACACAATAATCAATACGATGCAGTCTCTAGATGATTTGGTTTTATCAAAGCTCCCAATGACAAAGGCAAACACCTCTAAAGTTTATACCTAACATGAGGCAAATTAATGTCATCCTTTTCAAGCACAGACACACACACATGCATGTACACACACACACACACACACACACACAACTTTAGCTATCACTCACACATGCACACAGACACTCTTGTTGCAGTCCAAGGGGGACAATCCTATAACAGGAATCCGATACAAAGTTAGCCAGAAAAAAACAGATAACAAGAAAAAACAGTCTTTGAGCAGCAAGAACATAGTCGAATTAATATTTCTGCAAAATTATTGAGAGAAGAAAATATTTTATCACAGGGTTTCCTTACTTGACTATGCGCCAATGACGGAGAGCTATACGGAAAATAGTTCACCAGCAAGGCTAGTCCAACTTCAATATGGATAAAAAAGTTGCGCTTTAAAAAAAAAGTGCTCAGTCAATAGATAAAAGCAAGATGGACAACACTTCCCCCCGTGGGGATACCGAGGGGTCTTTTGTATAAATAGTTCCTCCACCTTCTGGAAGTTCTGTGCTTGTAACTTCCTCTCATCTGTCACTCTCTTTAAGACTCTGCCTTATCCCTTTGCTTACTGTCATCAACTATCTTTCTGCCTAGCCGGTCCATTCTCCTGCCTTTTTTCACAAAACACTTTCAAAAAGATATCCTCCAGCCGAAGTCGGACTTGCTGGGCCTAACTATTTCTTAGTTAGGCGCGTAACGGCAGCCTGACGCATCTGCGCTCATAATTGACGGGAAACTGTTTGAGCGTTCAAAGAAGAAGAAGAAGATGGGCAACAGAAGAACATTCATACATTTTGATATGGAAGCAGCTCTGCCTTATTCAATAGGGCATTTGCCACAGTAGACCAGACTACACCACAGCCCGTAAATGTTGCCCATAGTTGCGTGAACTCTTATTCAAAGCCTTAAAGATCACATTCATAGAGTTGGAAACATTTTCAGATACACTTGGCTTTGATTGCGCTGTTTAGATAAAAATAAATAAATGCCATAAATGCAGTGAAAGGGCGAATTTTCTGGATTTCTATTTTGTTTTTGAAATAAAACGATGCTCAGAATTTGAAAAAAATCATCTGCTAAATGAGACTTTGACTGAGTCGAACTAGGAAATGATGACAGGGATCTAGAATTACAATCGCATGATGCCGATATCCATGCGCTTGTGTCGGGCGCATGAACTGCACACACATGTGTCAAACTGTGCCTTTCTGTGATTGACCCAGTCTACTTATAAATGGCTGCAAAAGACAAAGGACAGAACTCAACAACCAGTAAAAATCCACAAAAACCCAAGGTCCTGCACAAAAGACTTTTCAAACTACTTTTTAGTTCCAATATATTTTTTTTACGTCAGTTTTTTCTACATCAGGCGACATGTCACAAATACACTACGTCACAAGTAAACTAAATCACAATTTGGTCCCGATTCTAACTTAGCCTTGTGAGACCAAGCCAAACACTGTGCTTCAAACAAAAAATGCCTTCGATTCCCGCTTCAGATGAGTTGGAGACGAACAAGACATAGCCCAAAAAGGGGAGAAAACCTTATTCTTCAAACTACAGTAGTCAACAAAAGCGTATTTTCCGCTGAGAGCCGATTTGAAATGATTTTTCAGCAAAAAGAGCCCAAAGTTATCCTTTAACCCTTTCACTGCCAGCCATCTTTTAGCCAAAATTTTCCATTAAACTTACTTGGCTACAGAAAAGATTTTGTGTGCAATATTGTGGGATTTCTCTGTGACACATTAAGAATGGGGTCAATCCTTACTGCCCGAATTTAGGAACACAATATAATTGAATAATAGACCTTGATTTCAAAAGTTTTAATGACATGGGCGATAAATCATTATGGTGCAAAAATGCGACATTGGCGGTGAAAGGGTTAAATGAAATTCAAGATCGCCCGCCCCCGGCAAATGGCCTATTTAAGGTTTTCGCGACGATATGGTTTTGCTACATTGTACTTACTTCCATACATGGAGCCATCTGCACACATGGCGTTGATGGACAGGTTGGTGTTGATGTAGCCTGGGCTCAGCAGTGACACCTGGATGTTGGTGCCAGCCAGCTCGGCACGCAGGCAGTCAAAAAAGGCCTGCAGCGCATGCTTAGAAGCCGCGTCTGAAAACAAAAACAGACTTTACGCTCACAGCTCGTATTTCTTGCATCGGAATTCACTGACTGAACTAGAAACAGACAAAATCATGGACCCTCTTCTTCTTCTGTGTTCCCAGGCCATAATGGGTTATATGGTACCGTGGTCGTGGGTGCGTCTTGGGCGGTTGATGCGGGTGGTGTGATGTGGATTGGACTAGGCTGGCAGAACGACTGGCAGTTTGGTCTGGTTTGCATTTTACTACCCGTGTTGGCTGACTGGGTCGCACTCATGATTTCGGTACGCGCTTGCATGTAAGGTAGCCTTTGGCTTGTCTTTTCTGTGTGCGTGTGTTTGTGTGTGTGCATGTGTGAAGTATCAGATTTGTATTTAATATATATATTTCTGATTGTTTTGTGTTTATTACTATTGTTATTGTTGTTGTCTAAAGTTAACTTTGTAAGCGCTCTGAGCTCTTTGGAGAAAGAGCGCAACAAATATCCATTATTATTATTATATATGTGTCTGGTTTTCAGTTTTCACTGGTCTCCTAGCTGCATTTCGATACGAGAGGAACTCAAAGAAAGAGCTCATGGGTTAAATGATCACTTGTTTTCACCATGTTCACAGCCGGATGACAATGACTATGCCCCATTAAGTCTTCTAACGCCATGTATTTTTATTACATTCACTGTACCGACAAGACGGGAGTAACTATTTTTTTTCAAGTGTGTATGCGTTGCTTTTAACAGTAAAAATGTCACATAAGCTCTAAAAACAGACAAACACGTGGCAGGGTATGTTGCAGTGAATGTCTTTGCATTTGGTGGGTGTGTAGAGTGACTGAGTGATGTCTTGGGGGAATGTCTTGTTGTTGTTTCCCATGGTGCTAGAAGAGTTAATGAGGCTTTATACCAAAACTTCTCTGCCCCTGTCTCATGTCCTGAGATGCGAATGCCACCTACTTACGATTATCGGCCTTGCCTGTCAGGAACTAGTAGTATATAGCCACAGAAAATTATCTGCTCCTGACTCGTCACCAGGGGGCATCGGCACTTTGGGCCTAAAATTATCGCCCTTTCGTGTCGGCAAGGAGTAGTATAAAGCCTCATTATGTTATATCACTTAAAAGATCAGAGAAGCTTTCTAATATTCGAAGTGAACAATATATTAACTATTTGTTGGTCCTGTGAAAAGGATTATCCCTATGGCAGGCTTGGACTTGGAGAAGAGTTTCGTTGAACATGTATTAACGAGTCAAGAATCTAATGATATTGGAGAAAATTGTAAATAAGTAGTCCAAAGTCAAATAATGTAAGAGAAAATAATTTAAAAAATGATTGTGTCCCAAAATGAAATTGTTTATAGAAATTTTTTTTAATTAAAAAAACAAAACAAAAATATTCCTAATCGCTGCTGTATGCTTAAGGGAGGGTATGCATAATATACTACTCAACAAAAGTTAAGTACCACTTGCTGCGGAAATTTCAGACACCCTTTTGAGTGCTTAAACTGACATTTTTACACTTTCTAATGTTGTAATGTTATAGTCCAAGGTCTGAACTCTTATGCAATGTAAAAATATTCTGCACAACATTACAAACGCGCCGATTGGAGACCTTTTAAGACAGTACCTTAAATGAGCCAATGGGATGAATTTGCACACTGTGCTGGTAACATTTAAAGCATATCAGTGTTCACATCACTAATGAATAAAACTTATTTTTTCTTCTCACCTTTGTCATTTGCACGTAAAAGAAATCCAAAGACTTAGACAAAAATGCGCAAATAGCCCTTCGGCGTCTCAGAGGTCAACGTTGACGTCACAGAGATTAGAAATGCAATGTCGCTATACTCAATTGCTAAATAAAGTTTCAGGCAAAGTAGTGGGGCAGTTCCTTAGGCAGAAGCAGTTACGTCTTGCATTGCTAAAGCGGGGCTAAACCGCCATATTGAACAGCCACATGATTTCTGACTGGCTTCCATGAATATGTCTGAGCTGAAGACCCCTAACATGTTTGCACATTAATTTGTCAACGATCCTTTCAAGAATTTTAATGTGAACATCCTCCATATTTTTGTAAACTACCCCATTGATGTTTTATTGGGCATGGCCACGTGACCAGAAACACATTTGTCCAAAATACATTAACTGCTCATTTGTCATGATTTGAAATCATGGGGAAAGAGCAATTAGTGTTTTGGGAAATACAGTGGAGTCCGGGTAAAACGAATTTTAACGGAACACAGACTCAGTTCGTTGTATCAGGATTTCGTTATACATGTACATGTACAATGTATGTTGAAAACAAAAACAGTTCAAACACTCACCAATGATAACCGAAAACATAAACTTGACCAGTTTGGATCGTCTGTCTTAATCACGGGATGTACAAGGCTTGAAGAAGTTCAGCAGTGTTGTCTGACGCTGATCTGTTTTGGCACACTTTTCAACAAGTTTGCCATTAAGTGACAACACATCACACAAATTTAGTTTGTTATAGGCTTTCACGAACTTTTCAATCTTTATTTTGAGCGCGAATTGTAAAGCGACCTTGAGAAACCGAATGATCTGTAGGAAGCCTAGGCCTAGCAGACGACCCAGTGTGAATCTAAATGAGTTCACGCATGCGCAGTTCATATTTTCCAACTTCCTTCCTCTTGACAACACGTTCTAGCTTGGAGTTTGAAGGCCTAGGTTTTTGCAGCGCATCGCACAGGCTGAGTTCGTTATAGGCTATTTTTCCAAGTAAATAAAATTATCCTGGGGCGTAGAACATGTGTTCGCAAAAAGCGGATGTTCGTTATTTCAAAAGGATTTTTTGTTCGTTATACCCATGGCTTTGCAAGTGACAAATAGAAGGGCATTTGCCGGGAAATTGAAATCAGTTCGTTAATCGCGAAATTTCGTTAAAAGCGAGTTCGTTATAGTTGGACTCCACTGTATGCATCACCGGTCATATGACCAGGCCCAGTGATAAAAGTGGTACTTAAATTTTGTTGAGCAGTATGTGTATAATAGGTTGAACTTTAAGTAGTTGTAAAGATGGGAAAGCAGTATCAAAATGAATATCCTTTTTGCAGTCACCAAAATAAAACATTTAATAATCAGACTAATTTTTATCATTATGAGTGCAGCACGTATCAAAGTACCACATAAAAAAGATCTTCTAAAGTTTGGGACTTTGTACTGTTATCCCTTTCTTTCTTTCTCAATCTTCGTGGGAGTTTGAGTGGCATAAGGGAGATAATCACAAAACAATTGAGGCCTTTGGGCCTTACAATTATGTGATGCAACTTACAAAACAATGAGTTTGGAATGAAGAATAATGTAAGCTTAAGGAGAAGCCTTGAATATGTAGAGGATAGATGTTAGTTGAAGAGAAAGGAGGGTGAGACACCGAATGAAGGTCAGATCAACAACACTAAGACATTTTCAAACCATACTCTACAATGCTGTGAATTGGTGGTTCAAGATCCTAGGGCTAGGTCCGGAGACACTGTTGGCTGGCAGCATGGATTGAGATGGAGTCCCCAAAATTTGGATCAGTCTCTCTCTCTCCTCTCCCCCCCCCCCCTCTCTCTCTCTCTCTCCCTCTCATTCTCTCTCTCTCTCCTCTCTCTCTTTGTGATGTGCGTAATATTATTTATGTTCATGTTGGTGTATTACATCATTTCTTAATGATCAAAAAATAATGCATAGCTGTGTTGATTCAAGTTTGCATCCACCCAGTCTTTCATTTTCATTATTTTTTTGGTTCTGTTTCGTACATTAGTTTTCCACGTTTAATTCCGCCAATATTGATGTGTACATTTTCTAACTGAGCACGCTCTAAGCTTCGCTTGTTGTTGCTTCAGTCTGTTGTGTTTTATGTCTATGCGAATGTAACTGAATAATAAATCGCTTAAACCAGATGGAGTCCCCCTGCCTGAGATCATGAATGCATGGGTGCAACTCCCCCAAATGAAAAAAAATGAAAGGCAGGGGTCCAGGGACCCATGGCCCCGGCAGGGTACAGGGGCAGAGCCCCGTCGGACGATTCAAGGGGGCAACTTAGGAGAGAGAGATATAACGAGACAAACAGACAGTTAAAATGATAGACAGATGCAGTTTGAGTTTGATAAGCCTTGTAAAATTATTACATTGCCTTAGTAAACTTCCAAGATAAAAACAACTAAGTTCAAACTGCTTGTGGTTATATTTTGTGTATGTGTGGATAAATTAAAAAAACCTGAAGATCAGTTTCTGGTAAAATTAAAAATACTGAAATCAGTGTAAAAACGAAAGAGTACCACCCATGTGAATGCAATCTGTGATACGTTGCCATCCTCAAGTGAGCAATCTAAGGAAAGGCACTACTTGTGCATGCCTACAAAGCATTTTGACACAGGCTACATGTCTACACGTTGTTGTTTTCCCATGAGATCTGCTTGCTAAGTACACAGCACCCCTCCAACAGTGTTTTCCTCAGAGGTTGTTTCCCTTGCACAAATTCTTAACCTTAATCTTAGTAAATATGACTGCACCATCACTAGACATAGTAGTCTGTGACACTGGCCACTGCTATTTTGACCTTCGGGAAAGGGACATACTGTGTGAGAGGGTATACAGTTGTGTGAATGAGGTGTGTGTTTATGATTGTGCTCTTCTTGTCTGTCACTCATTTTTCATCCATGCACCCACGTGCGCACACGCGCGTATGTGTGTGTGTTGTGCACGTTGTATGTAAGCATGCGTGCATATATATATGTCTGCATCTGTGTGCTGTGTCTGTGCTTCAGTTCTGATGCAGCCAACTCACAGGCTGAGCGGTAAGGAATGGAGATCTTGCCCTGGACACTGCCGATGCCCACAATGTGACCACTGTTCTGGGACATCATGCATGGCAACAAACCTGCAACAACACCACAAACAGGAATGTTACGGCAACAAAACCACAGAAAATATTGAAGTCCACAAAACTCAAGTAACAGAACAAAATCTTGAAAACTTAAACAACAAAAAACACACAACACTTTTTGTGTGCTTCAGCTGGTAGTGGGGACTGAGCACTCCCGGCTGAACCATCATGTTTCATGATCTTAACCCAGTACAAGAAGTAGGCCTTTCTACCTTCTATCCTGTCTTGAGGCGCAAACATTGCTTACTTCAGTGACCTGCACAATGCTCGAACACATCATCTGACGACATCTTTGAAACCATCAGAAGCAGCACAGAATCCTGATGAACAAAAACTATACCTTACTTTTGAGGTTATGACATGGCTTTACTTTAAAGATGTTTATAAATGCACCTGAATAAGTTGCAGCATTATTTTTCTGTAGAGTGCTGAAATCAAAGTTTCTTCTTTCCCTCTCCCTCTTACCACACTGCCTTTTCCACATTATATCATTCCCTTACCACCCTTTCCAGACCTGCCACATTCTGAGAATAAAAAAGAGGAGCGAGAATCTAGGGGCTGGCACTGGCCCCCCAGTAAAATCCATTGCCACTTCGAAATGTGCGGCCTTCTCTTTTGTTCTTCAAACATGCAGTCGTTTTTGTCAGTTTGAGATCCATTTTAGAGTAAGAAATACTGACCATTGTCAATTTGAGATCCATTTTAGAGAAAGAAATATTGACCAATCTACAATATTTGTTGGTCATTTAGCCTGAGATAGGCCTACGCTTCGTGTAGCCCCTCATGCTGACCCTTAGATGTCCATTAGCTGGTGCTTTGAATGCATGCTCTTTGTTGTGAAATTGAGTGGAAAATGCATACAAGACAGATTTTAAAATATAGGAGCTGGGGAGGTTGCAAGAGGAGCTAGGAGAAATGCTCAACATATCTGAGCTGCTCCTCTGAAATCTTAGATGTGACGAGGTAATGGGTTAAAAGGCTAAGTCCCTAGGGGAGACTTTTAGTGTGTTAAATTTTCAAGTAGAAAATTTGTCTTTAACCCACTTCTCTAGGGTATGGGAGATGAGCAACTTTCCCGGCCCCTTTTCATCTAATAAATTTATATTTGTGCCCGGGTTCTGGCTCGTATGGTTGTAAGAAATACAAGTGGTTGAATTGCTCTAAATGGCAGACAGAGAGAAGTAGGGTTTTACATGAAATTACAAGACTCCCACTCTCATCAGTCTGACCAAAGGGTTCAGGATTATTTGACACTTGTATTTTATTTACTCCCAAAATCTGCATAAGATTATGCAACAATAATAATAAAGCAGCTCAATGGCGCCAAAACAAAATGTGAATGAAAAACAATGGAATCCGAAAGGATTTACAAGACTTTTGTCTTTCTAGAAGGTTAGCCCCAAGCAGGAAGGGTTACTAATTCTCTTCATTGTCCGGAGGAAAGTTCAAATGATTGGCGCAGTCCGGGGGACTTAGCTGTTGTCAGGTTCCTCCGTAGTGATCGGCGAATGCTGGGGTGGCTGGGCTTGCTCGTCAGATGAGAGTAGCTCCCAGTCGTTCCGGTTACGGCTTCGCGGGATGGCACGGTTCAGGCGTGGTCTCCTCACGGATTCTGGGTGCGGGGTGTCTTTCCCGTCTTGGTGCTTGTGAGGCAGGGGTAATCTTCCTGCCCACGATGCCCTGCTGATAATCACAGGAGAAGGTGGATGTAGATCTCTATGGCTTAGAGACAAGGGGCTTCAGTCGGCAGGGCATTAGTGAATCCCAACCGGCTAGAAGGCTTCCCTTGTACAATAGCACTAGTTAATAAATAAACTGAATTTCAGTTAACAAACTGAGATCAGTAAAACATAAAAGGTGATCACGACAACATCACTCTCCATCCAACACCTGGAAAGGAATGGTATCATAAAGTGCAAGATTGCGGCCCATAGGTTTCCTACTAAAAATAGACAAATGGGTTAGTAGGCATAAACTCCGGTTCTGGTACCAAAAGTGTTCAAGTCAAAAACACACACACACAAATAATCAGTGCACATAAATAGAATAGAATGTTTACCACTTCTTTTCATTAACATATCTATCTACTCCTTATTCATCATTGAACATAGGATCTAGATCAAAACTAGGGTCAAACAAACAAGTCTCAATCACCTGCCATCAATAATACTTACTAGTGGGCTTATTATGACTGGTTGTGAGTGTTGCTCTAGCTACGTTTCAGCGTCTTGTGTGAAAACTTTTTCTCACCACTCCAATTATAGCCTTCACTTTCAAACAATGAAAGCCTGTCATTGGTTTATAGCAATTGACACGTCACAAGATGATGCTATAATTTTATGCATACTAGTACCGAACAATCACGCGCCAGTTACATCCTTATCACGTGCCGACATTCAAATCCTTCTCGTGCTCGGAAAGGAAGGGTTCAAAAGGGGCCCAACCGTGGTTGTCACTTTCTTGTGATGGGTAAGTAGATCGGGGTTCAAAGAGATAATTGCCTTAATCGGCGTTCTTTAGATGGTGGGTGGCAATTAACGTGGCGGCCGGACAGAGAAATGAAAAGGAGAGAGGGTGGGGGGGTGGGGAGGGGAGAAAGGGGGGGGGGGGGGTGTAGATAAGAAATAAAGAAAGCGGGTCGCGCGGGACACTTACGTCACAGAGGCCCCCCGAAGAAAAGATTCTGGTACCGGAATCTTCCTGTGGAACGCCGACTCCACTTTCGACTTGGGCGACAGGGACAAATTAGTGGGGAGACTGGGTCGGCTGGAATGGTGGAACATCTGGTCGCAACACAGAGTTCAAAGGAGCAGGTGGGTTAGAGATCAGTGGAATGGATTCCGACTGAGGTTGGTGCGGCAATCCTGTGTTGAGTTGTCCCAAGGTTGATTGCAGAATAGCAAACACCTCTTGCCTGAGTTTCCCCTTTAGCCTGGATTCATCATTGCTGATGATGTGGTTTGGTAGGCCGATTCGGGCGAAAATGGCTTTGAGTGCCGCGGCTACCTGACTAGCATCAAGTGAGGAGATTGGGGCGGCATCGCACCTCATGGTACATATGTCGACCACGGTGACTATGTACCGGAATTTCTTCTTCCGTTGAGGTAGAGGCCCGACCAAGTCGACTGCCACTCGCTGAAAGGGAGGGGTAGGTGAGGGCTGGATGTGTGGCGGCCTGTCCCGATAGTACCTTCGGTGGGTGTTTGCGGGTCCAGTGCTGCCTTTCACCTGAGGTACCTGTGGCGAGTGGTCTTGGGTCGTTAGGCGGACATTCCTTGGGAAGGATTTTCCAAGTTGTGGCGGACTTGGGGACTTGGGACAATCTGGATTTGCTCGCGCGGCAATTTGGTTTGCCGCGTTGAGAGGTTTCTTCCCTGCTGAGGGAGATTTGCTCTTTGGGAAGGAGGGAGGGAGTTGGTTTGTGGCTTGGGGAGAAGGGAATGCTGCTGAAACTATGGCAGGTTGAGAGGGGTGCCCTAAAAACACATACTGTGATCCCAGTATGAGGTCATAGACAGGACTGTCCATGAGCACTGCCTTGATGGGTCCCTTAACAAATCTGGTGTCGACATTGATTATGGCGACTGGCAAAGTGGATGGGGGGATTGCAGCATCAGGGCCTTGTAGAGAGATGAAGTCTCCCGTGTATGCTGACGCGGGGACTAGGGATCCGCAGACGATGGCGTCGCATGACAGTCCAGTGTCATAGAGACACTGAACAGGGATGTTGTTGACAGTCGCCTGTCCGACGACTGACGGTGTGCCTGGACACTGGATTGGGGAGGGGTTTGTGCAATTCTGCGAAGTCGAGACGACTTGCATAGTTGCAACATTTTGCCGCTTGTAAGCAAGTTTCCTGCAGTCATCCCGATTGTGGGTGTTCGACTTGCAGTATGAGCAGAATAAGGGTTGTCCCAGTGGTTGTCGTTCATGGGTAGAACTGTTTGACCCACTGTTGGAGTTGGGGTTACCCCTGCTCTGCTGTGAACCAGTGGACCCAACAACTTGCTGCAGTTTTGGCCTTTTAGGGGCGCTAGGTTCATCATGGGCTAGAGTGTATCGGTCACTTAGCTGGATGAGGTCAGCCAGAGTTGTGGCACCTTGCTCGGCAGTAAAGGTGCGTAACTCTGGGGACATGGTTTCGCGCAGTTGCTCGCCAACCATCAGTTCCCGGAGATCCTCATAGGACTCTGATTTTGCAGAAAGGGACACCCATTTTGTCAGATAGTTTCCCAGTCTATCTGAAAATTGGGCATAGGACTCTCCCCTACCTTTTCTGGTTGACCGGAACTTTTTCCGGTAGGCATCAGCTGTCAACTGGTATCTGTTGAGCAGGGCTTCTTTCAAAGCTGGGTAGTCGGTAATTTGGCTTGATGGAAGTTTGCTATACACCTCATAAGCCACACCCCTTAGACTTTGGGCAAGCTTGAGGTTGAACTTTTCCGGAGCAAGCTCAAATTCCTGGGCCAGTCTTTCAAATCTATCGAGGAATGCATCGATAGACTCTGTTGCCTCATTGAATGCCTCCAATGTGAAGGTCATGGCTGAGGTATGAATGGGAGGGGGAAAATTTTGAGGGGCAGCAGTCTCGGAGTCTGCTGAGTTTTCAAGCTGCTTCAT
The DNA here is from genome assembly GCA_017654935.2 of Phymorhynchus buccinoides. Classification (NCBI taxonomy): domain Eukaryota; kingdom Metazoa; phylum Mollusca; class Gastropoda; order Neogastropoda; family Raphitomidae; genus Phymorhynchus; species Phymorhynchus buccinoides. The sequence goes on from CM065680.1 coordinate 50,326,026, forward strand.
AGCTAGCTCATGGTCTCGCGCTTTTTCTCGCTCAGTGGCCTCAAGTTCGAGTTCTTTATTTTTGGCATCCTGCACTAGTTGTCTCTGCCTTAACTCATGAGTACGGATTTTCTCTTGCTCCTGAGCGTCGCGATCTTTATCTGCTTGTTGAGCCTCGCGAGCTTTGTCAGCCTCTTGAGCCTCACGAGCTTTGTCTTTCTCAGCCACCTCGCGAGCTTTCTCTTTGTCATATTCAGATATGACAAAATTTGCTAACTCTTGGCCTGACAATCCTAGAGATTCTCCCCATTCTTTAAGCTCCCTCCTAAGTTTAACAATCTCAGCCATGGTTGTAAATACAACTATTCAAAATAAAAACAAAGTTGCTGAGTTGAATGTATCAATCAACACTTAACTATTTCAACATAAACAGAAATAGCATGCACATCAAAATAAAGTCATAAATAGCATTCAAACAAATCAAATCAAAACACAGTGAACCAAATCACAATAACTTTCCCAGTGGACACAAGATAAGTTTTTGAAAAGGAACTACAGTTTGAATTGAAATTTGTTAGACTTTATGAAAAAAAAAATCCCAGACGCGAGCCCCCAATTAGATGTGACGAGGTAATGGGTTAAAAGGCAAAGTCCCTAGGGGAGACTTTTAGTGTGTTAAATTTTCAAGTAGAAAATTTGCCTTTAACCCACTTCTCTAGGGTATGGGAGATGAGCAACTTTCCCGGCCCCTTTTCATCTAATAAATTTATATTTGTGCCCGGGTTCTGGCTCGTATGGTTGTAAGAAATACAAGTGGTTGAATTGCTCTAAATGGCAGACAGAGAGAAGTAGGGTTTTACATGAAATTACAAGACTCCCACTCTCATCAGTCTGACCAAAGGGTTCAGGATTATTTGACACTTGTATTTTATTTACTCCCAAAATCTGCATAAGATTATGCAACAATAATAATAAAGCAGCTCAATGGCGCCAAAACAAAATATGAATGAAAAACAATGGAATCCGAAAGGATTTACAAGACTTTTGTCTTTCTAGAAGGTTAGCCCCAAGCAGGAAGGGTTACTAATTCTCTTCATTGTCCGGAGGAAAGTTCAAATGATTGGCGCAGTCCGGGGGACTTAGCTGTTGTCAGGTTCCTCCGTAGTGATCGGCGAATGCTGGGGTGGCTGGGCTTGCTCGTCAGATGAGAGTAGCTCCCAGTCGTTCCGGTTACGGCTTCGCGGGATGGCACGGTTCAGGCGTGGTCTCCTCACGGATTCTGGGTGCGGGGCGTCTTTCCCGTCTTGGTGCTTGTGAGGCAGGGGTAATCTTCCTGCCCACGATGCCCTGCTGATAATCACAGGAGAAGGTGGATGTAGATCTCTATGGCTTAGAGACAAGGGGCTTCAGTCGGCAGGGCATTAGTGAATCCCAACCGGCTAGAAGGCTTCCCTTGTACAATAGCACTAGTTAATAAATAAACTGAATTTCAGTTAACAAACTGAGATCAGTAAAACATAAAAGGTGATCAAGACAACATCACTCTCCATCCAACACCTGGAAAGGAATGGTATCATAAAGTGCAAGATTGCGGCCCATAGGTTTCCTACTAAAAATAGACAAATGGGTTAGTAGGCATAAACTCCGGTTCTGGTACCAAAAGTGTTCAAGTCAAAAACACACACACACAAATAATCAGTGCACATAAATAGAATAGAATGTTTACCACTTCTTTTCAATAACATATCTATCTACTCCTTATTCATCATTGAACATAGGATCTAGATCAAAACTAGGGTCAAACAAACAAGTCTCAATCACCTGCCATCAATAATACTTACTAGTGGGCTTAGTATGACTGGTTGTGAGTGTTGCTCTAGCTACGTTTCAGCGTCTTGTGTGAAAACTTTTTCTCACTACTCCAATTATAGCCTTCACTTTCAAACAATGAAAGCCTGTCATTGGTTTATAGCAATTGACACGTCACAAGATGATGCTATAATTTTATGCATACTAGTACCGAACAATCACGCGCCAGTTACATCCTTATCACGTGCCGACATTCAAATCCTTCTCGTGCTCGGAAAGGAAGGGTTTCAAAGGGGCCGAACCGTGGTTGTCACTTTCTTGTGATGGGTAAGGTAGATCGGGGTTCAAAGAGATAATTGCCTTAATCGGCGTTCTTTAGATGGTGGGTGGCAATTAACGTGGCGGCCGGACAGAGAAATGAAAAGGAGAGAGGGTGGGGGGGGCGGGGAGGGGAGAAAGGGGGGGGGGGGTGTAGATAAGAAATAAAGAAAGCGGGTCGCGCGGGACACTTACGTCACAGGAGCAAGTGGCAGGTCTGCCTTTCCCTTGCAATCCCTGGAGTCCCTGTGTTACCCTTGATGAGAGCCACATTATATCCATCCTTCCCTTACCACCCTTTCCCTTGCAATCCCTGCTTACCCTTGATGAGAGCCACATTATATCCATCCTTCCCTTACCACCCTTTCCCTTGCAATCCCTGCGTTACCCTTGATGAGAGCCACATTATATCCATCCTTCCCTTACCACCCTTTCCCTTGCAATCCCTGCGTTACCCTTGATGAGAGCCACATTATATCCATCCTTCCCTTACCACCCTTTCCCTTGCAATCCCTGTGTTACCCTTGATGAGAGCCACATTATATCCATCCTTCCCTTACCACCCTTTCCCTTGCAATCCCTGCGTTACCCTTGATGAGAGCCACATTATATCCATCCTTCCCTTACCACCCTTTCCCTTGCAATCCCTGCGTTACCCTTGACGAGAGCCACATTATATCCCTCATTCCCTTACCACCCTTTCCCTTGCAATCCCTGCGTTACCCTTGATGAGAGCCACATTATATCCATCCTTCCCTTACCACCCTTTCCCTTGCAATCCCTGTGTTACCCTTGATGAGAGCCACATTATATCCATCCTTCCCTTACCACCCTTTCCCTTGCAATCCCTGCGTTACCCTTGATGAGAGCCACATTATATCCCTCATTCCCTTACCACCCTTTCCCTTGCAATCCCTGCGTTACCCTTGATGAGAGCCACATTATATCCCTCATTCCCTTACCACCCTTTCCCTTGCAATCCCTGCATTACCCTTGATGAGAGCCACATTATATCCATCCTTCCCTTACCACCCTTTCCCTTGCAATCCCTGCGTTACCCTTGACGAGAGCCACATTATATCCATCCTTCCCTTACCACCCTTTCCCTTGCAATCCCTGCGTTACCCTTGACGAGAGCCACATTATATCCATCCTTCCCTTACCACCCTTTCCCTTGCAATCCCTGCATTACCCTTGATGAGAGCCACATTATATCCATCCTTCCCTTACCACCCTTTCCCTTGCAATCCCTGTGTTACCCTTGATGAGAGCCACATTATATCCCTCATTCCCTTACCACCCTTTCCCTTGCAATCCCTGCGTTACCCTTGATGAGAGCCACATTATATCCATCCTTCCCTTACCACCCTTTCCCTTGCAATCCCTGCGTTACCCTTGATGAGAGCCACATTATATCCCTCATTCCCTTACCACCCTTTCCCTTGCAATCCCTGCGTTACCCTTGATGAGAGCCACATTATATCCATCCTTCCCTTACCACCCTTTCCCTTGCAATCCCCGCGTTACCCTTGATGAGAGCCACGTGGCCCAGGTAGTTGACTGTCATGAGCTGCTGGTCCACGCTGAGGGCGGTGTCTTCGATGCTGCCCCTGTAGCTGATGCCCGCGTTGTTGATGACCACGTCCACCCGGCCGAACAGCCCCACCGCCTGCCGCGCCACCTCGGGTATCCGGGGCAGGTCGTTCAGGTCCACCCTCAGCACCGCAGGCTCCAGGAGGGCTCTGGCTTTGGACTGGCAGCACGCACACAAATTCTTCTTCTTCTTCTTCTGTGTTCCCAGGCCATATGGCCATAAAGGGTAAGGTATGTATGTGTCCGGTTTTCAGTTTTCACTGGTCTCCCCGCTGCGTACAGCCGACGCATGCCAATTTCGGAGGAGCTCAAAGGAGAAAATATTTGGAAGATTTTGTTTTTTTGGGGGGAAAAAGGCAGGAGAATGGGCCAATCAGTCGGAAAGATAGTAGATGACAGAAAGTAAAGGGAAATGACAGAGGAAAAGAGAGTGACATATATTATAGGAAGCTACAAGCACAGAACTTCCAGAAGGTGGGGGAACTATTTGTATGAAAGACCCCCCTGGTATCCCCACCGGGAACGCACACAACAAACTTAGACGTCAATTGTTATGTAGTGTTGATCAGTATGTTTTGGTGAATGCCAACGTCTGCAAACAGTGTGGAAGGACTGTTTGAACAATGTTGAAGTTTTCATTATGCTCCAAATTTATCACAAATAACTGGTACAATCTGTGTACAATTGCAGCACTTGACAAAAGCTGCCATCAAAAATGAAGAAAACATTCCTGTATCTAAACAATGGTCGCTGCTAATTCCGAATATGAATGGAATGTTATGAGTTAATCCCAAACTCTTCCACACCAATTCATGTTAAAATCTGTTCATAGAATTTTTAGAAAATATTACTCGGTAAATGACAGACAAAGTAAAAACATAACCAACCTCCTTGGCTGAGGTTTTGTTCACTTACACTCCAGCACAGATGCACACACACACTCACGTGCATGTACTCACTCACATATAGTAACACAAGAGGAGTAAAACTACATGGCAAACTCATGTTCAATACTATTGAGAGCTGTCACAATGCAAACCTTTGCCAAGGGAGACAACAGTATCTGAATGTGCTAAAATCCCACCAGCCGTCATTATACGCTCTCCTCAAGGCTGTCACCTCTCAAACAAAAAATTAGCGAGACACCTCTGGCTCGATCAACACACCTTGGAAATATTACCGTAAAGTTTTGCATTTGCCATTCTTAGCATTTTGAAGCTTGGGCTATTGGCTACTGCAAAGACCACCTTTTGCAAGAGTGAATGCCCTTGGTGGGTGGGGGAAGATGGTTGAGTACTGACCAAACAAGGGAATAACTCTCGCCAATAACCCTATTTGATGCCACTTAATGGCTGCCATTTGCAAGAGTGAATGCCCTTTTGGATACTGATCAACAAGGGCTTAACTCTTGCCGTCAAGGGCGTTAATAACCCTAGTTGCAATGGCCAATATCAGAGAAATTGCCCACCCAAAAAACTGAATCCACAGAAAATTCTCTGCCCCTGTCTTGTGCACTGAGAAAGTAGCAGTATATTAGCCACAGAAAATTCTCTGCCCCCAACTTGTCACTAGTAGGTGGCACGGTCAACTCAGTCCTAAAACGATCGCCCTTTTGTGTCGCCAAGAAGTAGCAAAAAGGCTCATTAAATCAAACGATTATCAGAACTGTTCCAAGTTTGACATCCAAACATGTAACAAATTTTTATTAAAATTCATTCACGCCTTTATAATTATCCACGATCATTACAGGCGTTATATATACCGTAAACTGAGGAACAGTTACCTGAACTTTCTGAAGGGCTTGTTTCACCTTGTTGAGTGTGTCTACATTTCTTCCAGCTAGAATGACTTGGCAGCCGTACTTGTGAAACACCTTGGCACAAGCTGAAAGCATAGATACCTCGGCATCATGTTCGGGTTCCGCTGAAAGGTCCCTGACTGGCTGGGTCACGTAGAATAGAGTGGTGGTGATTATTTTATATTCGATTTGCCCCTCCCCCCCCCCCCCCCCCCTTCTCTCTCTTTTTCTTATTTATAGATTAATTAGGGCCGAAGTATTCTGCGCATATTTTCCGTAGATCCCCCTAAATTTACAGTGACAGAATAATCAGCAATTGATTGTGGTCGCTTCAAGGAATGAAGAAGAAGTTTGCTGAGAACGAGTCACTTTTTGTTTGAAGATCCTCAGTTAGGTCAACAGAATGGCACAGAGGTAACACGTCGTTCACCTCATATACAATAAACCTGAATTCGAACCTGTCTACAGGGGATTTTTCCTCTCACTTCTGCACTAGGCCTTTCAGTCTGAATGTGGAGTCTTTCGGATGAGACGATAAACTGAGGTCCCATGTGCCCATGCACTTAGCACACATTAAACCCAGTGGCAATGAAAAAGTTGTCATTTGGTCAAAATTTACCCACCCACCCCTCCTTCAACAGTGTCACAAAAATCGCATGCAAATAAAATTTTAAAATGGGTGGCGCGCCTCTGGCTGCGACGCGCGCTCCAGGTGGGAGCAACCCAAATTTCAGACACGACTCTGTGACAATAAAGTAAAGCACCAAATATGTCAAATATGTCATGAAAACCAACAAAAACACATTAACTGAATACAACAAAATCTACTCACACATATATATGTGCACACACAGCTTCGGGTGCATCAGTTAGTTGGGGGGGGGGGGGAGCAAAAGAAAGAAAAAATAAGCACACACGTTTCCATGGTTTCACTAGGTTTTCGTGCAGAACGTTGGTAACGCGTTCGCTTTTGTGTTAAGTAAACCCAAGTTCGAACCTGGGTACAGGGGATTTTTCCTCTCACTTTGCACTAGGCCTTATGGTCTTTCGGATGAGATGATAAACCGAGGTCCCATGTGCCCATGCACTTAGCACACGTTAATCCCAGTGGCAACGAAAAAGTTGTTATTTGGTCAAAATTTATCTCCCCCACCCCCCCTTTCTTCCTCATCAGTCACACAAACAATCTGCATGCAAAAATAAAAAGAAGAAAAAAAGTGGGTGGTTTGCCTCTGGCTGCGACGCGCTCTCCAGGTGGGAGCAACCCGAATATCACAGAGATGCCTCTGTGACTATAAGTATAAAGTACCTAATACCTGTACACAGCCTAACACTCAACACTAATAAATGCAAATGTCTAAATAATGATAATAATTATTAAAGCATAAATTGATGAGCTAAGTAACTAAATGTTCTTTTCATAGTACAACTGGGAATCATTTTTGGAATTGGGAATCTGTTATTAGTCTACAGCATAACACACGATTAACTACAGTTGAACCCCCCTTATAAGACCTCCCATTATAAGACTCCCTCCAATATAAGACCTTCTCTGAGACATTGCCCTTCTTTGCAAGTATTAAAATTACCTCCCTTATAAGACCCCTCCCTTACAAGGCCTCATTTTGGATGATTTTTGAAGGTCTTATAAGGGAGGTTCCACTGTACTATGCATACACTGTATATTACCTTCTCCTAAACCAGATGAAGCACCGGTAATAAGGACGACTTTGCCCTGAATGTCAGCTATTCTTCTTTGCCTGGCCTTGGTTCTGTACCAGTACCACAGGGCCGCTGAAGCCAGGGCCCCTAGAGTACTGATGGCCACCAGGTTCCAGTCCATCGGCATCTTTACTGTAGAGA
>CM065680.1:50333885-50338885 GCA_017654935.2 Phymorhynchus buccinoides
GAACACTCACTTTGCTCCTGGTTTCTTAGAAATTAACAGTCAAAACGGGCGTTTTCCTTGACGGAGATGCAGAGAGAGTAGCATGTTGAATGGGTGGGTAGAGTCAACTCTTGTGGTTGAACGTTTCTTTTTTTGTAGTGCAGTAAAAAAAAAAGTATCTATTCCTTTGTTGTGAGCGAAACTCCTTTAGATAACTTGCAAAAAAAAATAAAAAATAAAAAAGCTTGCATTGAGACAATTATTTCGTGCAAACGATGTGCAACCATGAGGCCATTCAAATGAGACGGAACGCCTTCTCTTGGGTGAATATTTGATTTCCCTCCCTCGCCAGTGAGAAATCGCCTTTTTTGGCGGTTGCTTGATTTCTGGGAAACCATTCCAAAAGTGAGTGCTGCGATCTGTGTAAAGGGTTTTTCCTGCTGATCTGGACGTGTTTCGTGCAACACAATCCCGTAGGGTGCCCTTTATCACGTTCTATTTCCTACGCTCATGGACTGCTATTCCTTTGTAGAGATACGCATCCCATTCCCACCGTTCATTTTCCTTTTCCCCAGCTTCAGCTGTCTTCAGTGCCCAGCTTCTTCCAGATACAGGAAGGACAGCTTGCAATTTCAGATTCATTAGAATCACAGTCTTTTTCTCGTGTTTTAATCTGATTTCTGATTTCTGGCCTCAGTGAACACTCGTTACTGTTTGGTTCGTGTTCGTTTTCAATGATCTTCAATGACAAAGCAGGAAAAGAAACCAGTTTTATTTTTGTATAATTGTCGACCCCCTCCTCGTCCTCCTTCTTGACTTAATTAATTAATCTCATCTTCATTAAGTTTTAGTATCACTGATTTCTCTTCGTCACGCAGCCTCGGTAGTGCTCTGGTAATATCTTGGCTTGTTATTTTGTTGTTGTTGTTTGTTTTGGTAATGGTTAATCTTTAACAAAATAGCCATAGGGGGGGGTTTAATTTAAAAAAAAAATTTTCTTGGGGGGGGTCCCTAGTGATGATAAAGAATTATATATTGATCGAGAGAGGAGGAGGAGAAGGAAAAAGGCCAAGAAGAAGAAGAAGAAGAAAGAGGAGGATAATAATAAGGAGACGAAAAAGACGAGGATGACGATGTCGACGACGACGACGACGACGACGACGAGCTGACGACGACGACGAAGAAGAAGAAGAAGAAGAAGAAGAAGAAGAAAGAAGAAGAAGAAGAAGAAGAAGAAGAATAAGAGTTGTTGGAGCAACAGCAACAATATGAAAAAAAAGTAAGGAGGGACAGAAACAGAGGCAAGAAAATGAATATGAAATGTTTGATTGTAGTCAAACTTATTGAGTACTAATTTAGCGAAAAAGAAATGGTTGGGGGGAGGAGGGGGGGAGGTTGGACAAACAAACACAACATTGACAAAATACATCAACTATAAAATGAAAGTCGTTAATAAGCAATAGGCCCCGACCTCAACTTTCTACATGTACAATATGAAAATTAATGTTATTTTCAGTAGACAGTATCTTAATTTACGTTTTCGATGATAACCTTGATTAGTTGAACACTTTAATTAACCATTTATATCGTGATAACCCAAATTATCATGAAAATCAAAGTTGCTCATTATTTGTTTGCTTTTTTTGCAAATATACACGAGACGCAACAAAGCCCCACACCCCCACCGCCCACCCAAAAGAAAAATGACAAAAAGAAGACAAATAGAAATGAATGAAATGATTATAGAAGTTCGTGCGCGTGGGAATCACATTCCGTATTAACTCAGAAACTCAATGTAATGTTTCTTGGGCGATACTTTATGTCAGTAGTTCCCATCAAATGTCACGACTTTGTATTCCATATGTAGCAAGCAAAGAACAACATTTTTAAATGAACAGACAAACACTCAATGAAAGACGGAATCCTTGGCATGTAGGCCTAATGCCAAGGGCAGACAGAAGAAAATAAAATATGTCGATACTTTATGTCAGTAGTTCCCATCAAATGTCACGACTTTGTATTCCATATGTAGCAAGCAAAGAACAACATTTTTAAACGGACAGACAAACACTCAATGAAAGACGGAATCTTTGGCATGTAGGCCTAATGCCAAGGGCAGACAGAAGAAAATAAAATAACCCCACCGTTGATTATTTTATTCCCCCCCCGATGCAGCAGCAAGGCAGAGAAGGCTGCATCTTCATTCCAGACAGTCTTTGAACAGACGCTGCCACTAACCCGGGACCGTCCATCACCAGACAGGTGCAAAGCTAAACACACCCGCCTCAGGTGGGGATGGGAGAAGAAGAAAAAGGGTGGAGAGGTGGTTGTAGAGAAGAAGGAGAGGGGTTTTGTGGGGGGGGGTATTTAGTGGCTTCCAAAGGATGCCAGAGGCCGTAGCGAGCTATCGTTTCCGAGGATGGGGGTGCAATCAGGAGCAATCTTTCCGAACATCTTCCATCACTTACCTGGCTGTCTAAACAAACCCCGGGGAGGCCTCATTAGCCGCCTCCTAGTCGACAACTCCATCGTGGCTTGTATATGTTACAGTCAAATTACAAAACCAGGACATTTGCAAATTTCCTAAAAATTTCAGGGAATTTGCAAATTTCCTGTTTAATAATAATAATAATTATAATAATAACAATAATAATAATAATAATAATAATAATAATAATAATGATTTCTTATATAGCGCAACACCTCTCAGTTAAACTGGAGCTCTTTGCGCTTTACATAATGATTAAAAATAAGATACATAAATAAGCACCACATAAAGTAATACATAAAAGCTACAATAAATACTAGCAGTACTAGCCGTAATAGGCATATAACAACCACATTATTTTCACTCAGGGATTTTGCAAATTTCCTAAAAAATTCAGGAAATTTTGAATTTTGCATGCGTTTGCTTCTCAATTTTACTGAAGATTTGCAAGTCAGTAAATTTGCAAATGTCCTGATTTTTTTAAATAGGAAATTTGCAAAATCCCTGAGTGAAACAGTTAATGCATGCCATAGTTTACTCAAAATTTACTGAAAATGGGAAGATCAGTAAATTTGCGAAATTCTTTCATACTATATTTCGACCCCCCCCCCTCGCTCTCTCTCTCTCTCTCTCTCTCTCTCTCTCTCTTCTCTCTCTCTCTCCCCCCCCTCTCTCCTCTCTCTCTCTCATCCAATCTTCTCTCCAACCACTCGGGAGGACTCTCTCTCTCTCTCTCTCTCTCTCCTCTCGTTCTTCTCTCTCCTCTCTCTCTCTCTCTCTCTCTCCCCTCCCCCTCTCTCTCTCTCTCTCTCTCTCTCTCGTCTCTCTCTCGCACTGTCTCTCTCTCTCGTCTCTCTCTCTCACTCTCTCTCTTCTATCTCTCTCCTCTTCTCTCCTCATCGTCTCTCTCTCTTTCTCTCTCTCTCCTCTCCTCTCTCCCGCTCTCTTCTCTCTCTCTCTCTTGCTTAAATGGCAGTTGATTGTTCTCAAATGGTTATATTAGTTAATTTGCCAAATTTCCGTGGTAGCCTACCTAATCAGGAAATTTGCAAAATCCTTGAGTGAAACAAGAAATCTGCAAATTTCTTGAAAAATGTTAGGAAATTTGCAAATTTACTGTTTTTGTAAATTTACTGTAACATATACATGTATATTTGTGCGTAGGTCCGCGATTGCCTATTCGGCCTGTCTTCATTATAATATTTTTTACCTTCAGAGCTGTACCAATTCAATGTGAATTACTTTTACGCCTAGTTAACATCTCTATAAACGGCAGTCGTTATTGTACATTTTAATCACTTGTTTATTTCTGTAAAAAAAACCCACCCAATAACAACAACAACAACAAACAAAAATGAAAATATCAAATACCAAATACCAAGAAAGAAAGGTGATCATCTTTTAATTATTATCATATCGGTGACTTAATCATGGTCCTGATCTCTTTTAACCCTTTCAGCGCCAGACATGTTACAGCCCAGAAAATGCTATAAAATTTATCTGGGTAGAGAACAAAATCCATGTGCAGTATTGTGGATTCTTCTATGACATATATAAAATAAGGTCTATCCTTAACTTCCCAAAACTAAGACAATAGGGTCTTTGGATAATAGACACCAAGTTGATGCCTTTTAGGGACATAGGTGTTAACTGTTGTGCTAACAATGCGACTTTGGCGGTGAAAGGGTTAAGAAAGCACAGTGCCGTGTGAAATGTAGGTCTGTGTTCATCTGTTTTGTGCAGGCTGTTTTGTCGTTTTTTTGTTTGTGGCTCAAGCCACAAAGCCTATAACTCACTTTGTCTGTCTGTTTGTCGGTCTGTCGGTCCACAAAATTGTCGCACATTTTGACAAAATTGTAGCACTTCAAATCGAGGCTACACTTCAAACTAATTGAGGCCGCTCTTTAAAATGATTGTATTTTAAAAGCGTACAAAATAATAAACATACCTAATACAGACACTACAAGTATGACACGACGAGTTTTAATTGTTTTCCAAAAGATATAAAAAGTTACGAAAATGGTGCAGAGATAACATTCTGGCTTACAGATTAAAATTATTGAAAATCCAGGGGAGGAAACACATTATTGGAGTGGTAAAAATAGACAGCGTGCCACAAACTATTGCGATTTCGCGCTTTGTTTTTCTTTCCTGTTACTAGTCCGTGTAAATATTTTTTATTTTGTTTAAATTTAATCCAAGGACAGATTGTAAGAATAGGCATCGCCTAAAATTCTTTATCCTTGTCAAATAACGTTTTTCCAGTGTCCAGTCGTGTATTTGACCACAATGTGGTTCATAAAACATAGGCCTGGGCCTATTGCGTCTTTCTGTTATCTTTCATCCCTGTGTATTATCTCATTTCTCCTTTAAAATGTCTCTGTCTCTCTCTTTCTTCCTCCTCTCTCTCTCTCTCCTCGGCTCTCGTCTCTCTCTCTCATCTCGTCTCTCTCTCTTCTCCTCTTCTCGTCTCTCTCCCTCCCTCTCTCGTCTCTGCTCTCTCTCTGTTTAGCTCCTCTCTCGCTTTCGTACC
>CM065680.1:50353885-50358885 GCA_017654935.2 Phymorhynchus buccinoides
CTCTCTCTCTCTCTCTCTCTCTCTCTCTCTCTCTCTCTTCTCCTCTCTCTCTCTCTCTCTCTCTCTCTCTCTGTCTCTCTGTCTCTCTGTGTCTCTCTCCCCCCCTCTCTCTCTCTCTCTCTCTCTCTCTCTCTCTCTCTCTCTCTCTCTCTCTCTCTCTCTCTCTCTCTCTCAATTGCTTAATTGTTAAGTTATTAACCAAGGGTCCAGCTAGCCATGCTATGCTGTTGCATTTCAGCCCTCTGCTGTCGGGGGTGGTGTCAAGAGGAGGAGGGGGGGGTGGTGGGGGTGGTGTGCTGAGGACCCAGTTCCAGCGGTCAGTGAAGATGAGCACCTACCTGGTCTGCTTCATCGTCTGCGACTTCGACTATGTGGAGGACTACACTTCATCGGGCACCAGGGTCGAGAGAGAGAGGGAGAGAGAGAGAGAGAGAGAGAGAGAGAGAGGGGAGAGAGAGAGAGAGAGAGAGAGAGAGAGAGAGAGAGAGAGAGAGAGAGAGAGAGAGAGAGAGAGAGAGAGAACGAACGAACGAACGAACGAACGAACGAATCTTTTTTATTGTTGGAAAAGAATAAGCATATCAAACACGCTTCTTTTCATCTTGCCAACAGTTAACAAATGTCAAGAAAAAATTAAAAAATACAAAATAACAAAGTTATCCATATATGAAGACACAACACATGAATAATTACAAATTATTAGTACACACACCCAGACACACACACACACACACACACACACACACACACACACACACACACACACACACATATATATATATATATATCTATATATATATATATATATATATATATATATAGTATGAAAGAAAAATCTCAGTGAATAGCCAGCTCCGTACCCCTACTCTGAAGGACTGAAAAGTTAGTGCACTTGAAATGTAGAATAGTTTGCTTTGACAACACCCCCCCCCCGTGTCCACAAATAAAGACATTGGACACAGAAAAGTTCTATCAAAGCAAACTATATATATACAATTCATCAGTCCATCTTGCAATCTTCAGTAGGTCTCTCTCTCTCTGTCTCTCTCTCTCTCTCTTCTCTCTCTCTCTCTCTCTCTCTCTCGCTCTCTCTCTCTCTCTCTCTCTCTCTCTCTCTCTCTCTCCCTCCCTCTCTCTCTCTCCCTCTCTCCCTCTCTCTCTCTGTGTCTCAATATCAATATTATATAGAAACCAATATATCTCATATATATGCACACACATGCACATACATGCATGCACTCACACACTTCACAAAACAAATGAAAAGAGAGAGAGAGAGAATACGAATACGAATACGAATGTTTTATTGAGGGTAAAAAGGATAAGCTACAATAGCTTCTTTACACCTTGCCCTCTCACTCACACATTCATACCATGCATCAAGCAAAGAAAATTTGACATAAAACAATCAAGTCAAGAAAATGGAACAAAAATTGGCACATGAAATAATTGAAAAAGAAATCAAAAATGGGATTTAAAGCAAACATGGATAATACTTAACAATGGTGAACTTGAATTGGTAGTTTAAATTGAGTACGAAAAAAGGGAAACCGTTTTGAGACAATGACAATTTTTCAGAATAACCTAATTTTAAGGAGAAAAAAACACACAAAAAAACAAAAACAAACATATGATAACATGGGAATATGAGAGAGGGACAGAGAGAGAGAGAGAGAGAGAGAGAGAGAGAGAGAGAGAGAGAGAGAGAGAGAGAGAGAGAGAGAGAGAGAGAGAGAGAGAGAGAGAGAGAGAGATTCATAAGAATCTAGACATAGCTGATGGCATTAGTAACGTTTGAAGTAAAACTCATTACTAATAAACAAGATTGTCTATTAGGAGCTTGTGATAAGATTTTCGAAAGGAAAAGACGCTAGTTCTATTTTTTAGATAATCAGGGAGGTCGTTCCACAGTTTACCACCAGAGAATGTAAGGGATGATTTATATAGATCTGTCCTGGGGCGGGGCATTGTTAATTTGGTTTTGCTTCGAATTGTATGGACTTTAAATTTAGTAATAAGATATTTTGGTGCTAGCTTATTTATGATCTTGTACATAAGGGTACCTTTATTTAGTAGGCATTTCAAATCAAATGGTAGAATGTTAAGTTCTTTATAGTCATTGGTTTCTAGGGATGACGATTTAAGGAGTATGAGTTTAAGAGAGCGTTTATATAGTCTTTCAACATGTTTGAGTGTGTTTTTACTAGCTGAATCCCAACATGTTGATGCATAATCAATATCAGGTTGGATATAGGCATGGAAAAAAAGTCTACGAGTATGTTGATCTAAAAAGTGTTTAATTCTATTGAGCTGAAATACTTTTTTTGAAATTTTCTTGGACAGAACGTCCATGTGTTTTGACCAGGATAAGTTGTTGTCAATGTATACGCCGAGTAATTTGTGTGAAGTAACTTCTTCTAGAGGCTTTTCATAGATAGTCGGTGTTCTTAATTGATTTTTAAAGTTTTGCCTCTTTTGTCTTGTTGTGATTAACATGAATTTAGACTTTTTGGGGTGTAAGGCCATATGATTTTGCTCTGCCCAATCAACTAGATTATTAATGTCACTCTGCAATCCAGAACAGATTGAATCAGCATTTTTGCCATTTTTATACACTGTGGTGTCGTCTGCAAAAAGCTCACACGATGAAGTAAGATGAAGGGGGAGGTCATTTATATAAACGGTGAAGAGTATAGGTCCTAAGACAGAGCCTTGGGGAACTCCATAATTGACTGATTGAAATGAAGATGTAATAGTATCTTTGGAGACGGTTTGTCGTCTGTCAGATAGAAAGGACGAAACGAGGGCGATAGAATCTTGAGTTAAACCATACAATGATAGTTTTTTCAATAGAAGGCCATGATCAATAACATCAAAGGCCTTAGCAAAGTCGACGAGAATGGCACCGGTGAGAAGGTCATTGTTAATATTGGAATGCCACTGTTCGATTAGATTAGTGAGTACTGTTTGGCAGGAATGGTTTTCTCTAAAGCCACTTTGGTTACAATGGAAAAGATCATGTGTGGTAAAGTATGTTTGAAGGTTACGTTTTAAATGCTTTTCTAGAGGTTTGGAGAGGTTAGACAAGATAGAGATAGGTCGGTAGTTTGACGGATCTTGGGGGTCACCAGATTTATATAGTGGTATCACCTTGGCATCTTTAAATAATTGGGGATAACAGCATTTCTCAATACAAAGGTTATAAATATAGGTAAGACAGTCAGTGATAATAGGCGCAGATAGCTTTAATATATAGTTATCAATATGATCTAAACCGCAACATTTAGAATGCTTGAGTTGAATTAATTCTTGGTATACCTCATGTACAGCCATAAACTGGAAACTGAGTTTAGGACCTAATTTTTTGGAGTCACAGTACTCTTTCAGTAACAATAGATCGTTAGAGCCAGTTCGATCGGCTAGTATCGTTTTATCAGCTATGTTACAGAAATGATTGTTGAGTTCTTCAACAGATAGATCGTTTGACAATGGCGTACTGTGTGTTGAAGATTTGCAGGATAATTGGTTAATTGCTTTCCAGATAGATTTTGAGTCTTTTTTAGATTTAATAAGATCGCCAAAGTACTTTTTTTTGGCAACTCGCTTCATGTTTGTTATTTTGTTTCGCTGCTTTTTAAAAGCTACATCCTTACCAGTTGTTTGTACTAAACTTTCACGAGTCTTTATTTCCGCATTTATATTATCGTTTAACCATGGGGGTTTACCTTCAGGCTTGACACGTTTGGTTATAAAAGGGGCATGTTTATCGTATATTGGGATGAAGGTATTATACCACTTTTCAAGGGCTTTATTTGGGTCATTGTACTGAAAAACAATAGAAAAGTCGGCCATACATAAATCATATAAGAATTGCTCAGGGTTAAAGGATTTATAGCTACGAAATGCTACACATCTATGAGAACATTTGGGGATTCTGATGCCTTTTTTTGACCACGTTAAGCATATGGGGAAGTGATCGCTTAACCCGAAGACAGGAACAGACGTTTCAGCTATGTGACCAGGATTGGTGACGTATATATGGTCAATGAGTGTTTGGGTCTGTAGTGTTATTCTTGTGGGGTTATTAAGTAATTGAGACATATTATAAGATTCATAGAGACGTTTCCAGTTATCATGGATTTTAAGAAGATCAATATTCAAATCACCTAGCAATATGATGTCGGTATAGGATAAGGAAACATTGTCCATCATAGATGAAAATCGGTTAAACCACTCCACACGTTCATCGGGATTTCTATATAAAAATCCCACAATAATTGGTGTGTGGCCCTTTAAGCGAATTTCAATCCAAATACCTTCTATGTTGTACTTATCGAAGTCATGTACCTGTCTATAGTTCACTGACTGGTGAATGTATGCAACCATGCCTGTGTGTAGCTTACTTGAAGCATCTTTTCTAATAACATTGTACCCTGGTACAGAAATTAGATTGTCAGACACAACATCAGATAACCTAGACTCGGCAAAGGCAAAACAATGAAAACAAGTATTAGAATTTGACAAGACAGAAGGCACATCAGACATTTTGTTTAAAAGATGACATGCATTTAAATAACCTATTTTAAAACCCGGTTTCGATAACCATCTAGAATTACTGGTAACATTGGCCATTTTAACGTAATTGCTTAAAACAATCACCAACTCAAGAGGAAACCAGCGAAATGTATATCAATATAAAAGAAAAATCAGGCCTTTAGGCGAAAGAGTGAACAACTTAAAACAAAACAAACTTATTCAAATGAATCAACAATGGTATAAAGTAAGTGTGGTCGCAATAAAAGGTAGAGTTAGAAGAGCAAATAAACGAATAAAACAGTAGTATGGAGAGAAAATAAGCCAATTAGGCCTACAAACTAGCAACGCGTCTGCGATTTTTTCCCACTAATAGAGAAAAAAGAGAGAATAATCCACTGGTTTGCTACACAGAGGAGCAGTTCAGGACACCGTAGCACAGAGTTTCTCTAATAATATGCACCGGG
>CM065680.1:50363885-50368885 GCA_017654935.2 Phymorhynchus buccinoides
ATTTCAAACACGGGTAGATGGAGCTCGCTTAGCCTTGGCAGGCAGTCCATCTAGGAGAAGGAAACACTCTTATTTCAAACACGGGTAGATGGAGCTCGCTTAGCCTTGGCAGGCAGTCCATCTAGGAGAAGGAACACTCTTATTTCAAACACGGGTAGATGGAGCTCGCTTAGCCTTGGCAGGCAGTCCATCTAGGAGAAGTAAAACTCTGATTTCAAACACGGGTAGATGGAGCTCGCTTAGCCTTGGCAGGCAGTCCATCTAGGAGAAGGAAAACTCTGATTTCAAACACGGGTAGATGGAGCTCGTTTAGCCTTGGCAGGCAGTCCATCTAGGAGAAGGTAAAACTCTGATTTCAAACACGGGTAGATGGAGCTCGCTTAGCCTTGGCAGGCAGTCCATTCTAGGAGAGGAAAACTCTGATTTCAAACACGGGTAGATGGAGCTCGTTTAGCCTTGGCAGGCAGTCCATCTAGGAGAGGGAAAACTCTGATTTCAAACACGGGTAGATGGAGCTCGTTTAGCAGTGACAGGCAGTCCATTTAGGAGAAGGAACACTCTGATTTCAAACCAAGGGGCAGACCGAGCTCCCAGCCCTAGTCGGTCTAGGGGAGGAACCCCCGATCAACGTTCATGGCTGAAGTCGGCGATGCAGAACCCCCGGGTGCCTAACCACTGCATCATGCCTTTTCACTATGATGGAGATTGCCAATTCATGTGATCGACGAAGACAAAGAAGAAGATCTTCTTCTCACTGTTGCTGCTGCTTATGCCGTGTCTCTCTCTGTGTGCAGGTGAGGGTGTACGCCACCCCTGACAAAGTGGACCAGACCCAGTACGCCCTGAGGGTGGGGGTGCACACCACGGAGC
The DNA here is from genome assembly GCA_017654935.2 of Phymorhynchus buccinoides. Taxonomy (NCBI): domain Eukaryota; kingdom Metazoa; phylum Mollusca; class Gastropoda; order Neogastropoda; family Raphitomidae; genus Phymorhynchus; species Phymorhynchus buccinoides. The sequence goes on from CM065680.1 coordinate 50,364,756, forward strand.
TGTATGAGAGGCTCTTCAACCTGTCATACCCCCTGCCCAAACAAGGTGCCTCGGGAGCTTCATAGAGGCTATTCTTACGCACGTCCCTGAGTGAGGGAACTCCTTGAGCATTTTCCGGCTCTGCGTTTTCCCTCGCTCTTTGGGCTATCCTACACTGGTGTCACGTCATCTGTCGCCTTGAATCAACAAATAATCTGATTATTATTAATTGATATGTCCATTACTGTATTGTTCTTGGTGTTGTTGTTATCATTACGATGGTTTCAAACCGACAAAAATATCTCTACATCTGTTGTTGTTGCCTGTCTGTCGGTTCCGACCATGACTGCCAGATAGCAGAGGGGGGAGGGGGGCAGATACTATTCCGACGGGCTGGGCGAGAATTAGTTTATAGTGGAGATGCCTTGCCCAGGGTACATCCCCACTCTCTCAGCCAAAGGGATTTGAGGACGAGAGTTGGCGTTGGGGTTGGGGAAGGTCCCCAATGGCCAACCAATCCCTTTGGCTGCAGCACCAGAGCCGGTGCAAGGACCCCCCCCCCCCCCCCCCCCCCCCCCCGTTCGAGTCATAGTCTTCCACGAAAGACTAAGCTGTAGCATGATATTCCAATACTGTAGAATATCATTTATAGTACAGCTCTCATTTACTATTGGCCCTTTCTACAGGCTAATGTCAACCAGTGATAAAAGCCATTTGAGTAAAGTGCCATCTCTGTAACTTTTGTAAAAAATACCGAACAGACAATACCTCATATGTTATATTACTGCAATATTGTTCACCATTTTTGGGGTTAACTTATAGCAATTTTTAAATGTGAATTGCCAACATTGTCAAGATTTCCAATTTGACAAAGAGCTTGTTTTATTTGGTACAAAAGAAAATTCATACACTGATGCAGTTCTTGACTGGAACATTTTGCATGCCAATTGTTTCATACTTATATAAATGTAAATTGCAAAATATAAACCCAGTGTTTCAAACATTTGTGCTTTGCTAAAAACTAGATACTGTCTGGAGGAATATAGATCATTTGGTAATGGAAAATATGTACATTTTAGACAAAACTGGTTCATATACAAGCCTTTGATTATGTAATATTCTACCACTGTTGCTACTTCTTCTTTTTTTTCTCATTAGAACTTTTTTCCATTCAATGAATTGAAATACGCTAGTAAATATTGTTAGAGATAGCCCGTGTGTACTATGAAATTAAGTTTGAACATTGTCTTGTCTAAAATGTTAACAGATATTGAAATTGACTTTCATAAGATAGAGTGAGTGCATGCACCTGTGTGTGTGTGTGTGTGTGTGTGTGTGTGTGTGTGTGTGTGTGTGTGTGTGTGTGTGTGTGTGTGTGTGTGTGTGTGTGTACGTGTGTGTATGTGTGTATACACGTGTGTGTGCGTGCGTGCGCGCGCGCGCGCGTGCGTGCGTGTGTGTGTGTATGTGTCTGTGTGTGTGTGTGTGTGTGTGTGTGTGTGTGTATGTGTGTGTCTGTGCGTGCGCGCGCGTGTGTGTGTAAACGTGTGCAATTGTGTTGTATGCTTATGTATGTTTTTTTCTCTTTTTTATATATATTTTACAACAATATTTCAATGATAATATCAAGATACTAAGAATTGAAAATGGTATTGTGAACGATTATTATATATATTTCATATTTTCAGTTATTCATATTGTTTGTTTGTGCATTATGTTTAGGCAAATTGCATAAAAAAAATGGTTTAATACATAAAATATTTCATCTCTGTGCCATATAAAGTTGTGTCGTGTCGGGTCGTGGTTGCAGACATGATCGCCATCCCCGACTTTGTGTCAGGCGCCATGGAGCACTGGGGACTGATCACCTACCGAGAGGTCAACCTGCTCTACGACCCCCTGAGGGCCTCCGCCGCCAGCAAGCAGAGAGTGGCAGTGGTGGTGGCCCATGAGATCTCACACCAGGTCTGGTGGTGAACCTTCCCTCTTTCTCTTCAGTAATTTTTTTTAAATCAAATACCGTATTTTTCGGACTATAAGGCGCACCTTTGTATAAGGCGCAACCCCAAAAAACTTTCAGATTTTGTTATAATATTTTCTTACTATTTTATTAGTCATGCTATAAGGTGCAGGGGTTTGAGTCTTGAAAAAAACAGATATCTCCTTATAGTCTAAAAACATACGGTAAGTCATGCCTATTTGCGTTGGAAAAGTGTCGCTAAAGGTATCTGCACACGTGAACATGTTTCGCTTTTCCCCCATGGCAACACATTGATAGTCCAGTCGTAATATGACTTGCATGTCGCTGTGTTGCTATTGGACACTGCAAAGAATACCTTGTGCAAGAGTGAATGCCCTTGATGGGTGGGGGAAGATGGTTGAGTACTGACCAAACAAGGGGGTAGCTCTCACCAATAACCCTATTTGATGCCACTTAATGGCTGCCTTTTGCAAGAGTGAATGCCCTTTTGGATGCTGATCAACAAGGGCTTAACTCTTGTCGTCAAGGGCGTTAATAACCCTAGTTGCAGTGGCCAATAGGGAGAGAGAGTGAAAATTGTTCAAGGGTAGTGACACCGTTATTTTTCACAACATGGCAACATGGTGTTATTTGCTAGCAGTGATATCACTTAGCGTTATGACTGTGTAGCCAAGGGGGAAAGAGTGACAAATAACAACGTGCGTTTTGACGATTAGGATATAGTGTCTTTGAAAATATGAAATGCACGCGATTATGTTTAATGTGTGTTACCTTTCTTTGTGTGTCCTATTATTTCTTCTACTTAAATGCACCATGAACGAATGTGTAAATTTTTTTATTTTTTTGTGTGCCTTTTTCACAATTTGATACGTCTGTTTGAATTAAGTGTAGCCTGTTTTCAAACTAAGTGTAGCATATTTGCGTGTAGTGAAATGTATCGTATGCCAAGTCAGTTTTCATACATATCTGTATTGTTAAAAATTCGGGACTTTACTGGTGTTGCACTGCCTCCGGGCATTGTCTCCAGGATCGTTCCCACCATCTTTATATCTACTAATGTCCTATATGTGTCTGTTCCAGACCGGAGGACGATAAACAGATTTTCTCTCTCTATCGTATGCCATTCCGTCGTTTCTGACCACCGAGTTCCACATGGAAAAAAGGAGACAGCCGCTGTTGTAGAGAGCTGGGCTATAAAGTTTGCTTGTGATAGTGATAAGCCTTGCCCAGAGTGCATCCTCACTCTCTGGGCCAAAAGGATTGGAGGACTGCGGGCTTTGGGAACGGTCCCCAAAGACATACCGGGTGCAGCACTAAAGAGTCAGTGTAAATGCCCCCTGGTTGGAGAGTCATAGTCTGTCACACACACACACACACACACACACACACACACACACACACACACACACACACACACACATAAACACACACACCCGCGCACGCGCGCACGCACGCACGCACGCACGCACGCACGCACGCACGCACGCACGCACGCACGCAATCTGTGTGCAGTGGTTCGGCAATCTGTGTACATTGGTTCGGCAATCTGTGTACATTGGTTCGGCAGTCTGTGTGCAGTGGTTGGGCAATCTGTGTGCAGTGGTTGGGCAGTCTGTGTACATTGGTTCGGCAATCTGTGTGCAGTGGTGGTTCAGCAATTTGTGCGCAGTGGTTGGGCAGTCTGTGTACATTGGTTCGGCAATCTGTGTGCAGTGGTTCGGCAATCTGTGTACATTGGTTCGGCAATCTGTGTGCAGTGGTTTGGCAATCTGTGTGCAGTGGTTGGGCAGTCTGTGTACATTGGTTCGGCAATCTGTGTGCAGTGGTTCGGCAATCTGTGTGCAGTGGTTGGGCAGTCTGTGTACATTGGTTCGGCAATCTGTGTGCAGTGGTTCGGCAATCTGTGTACATTGGTTCGGCAATCTGTGTGCAGTGGTTCGGCAATCTGTGTACATTGGTTCGGCAATCTGTGTGCAGTGGTTGGGCAATCTGTGTACATTGGTTCGGCAGTCTGTGTACATTGGTTCGGCAATCTGTGTGCAGTGGTTTGGGCAATCTGTGCGCAGTGGTTCGGCAATCTGTGTGAAGTGGTTGGGCAATCTGTGTGCAGTGGTTGGGCAATCTGTGTGCAGTGGTTGGGCAATCTGTGCGCAGTGGTTCGGCAATCTGT
>CM065680.1:50371385-50373885 GCA_017654935.2 Phymorhynchus buccinoides
AACACGTCGAGATCACCAGGAAAACACGCTTTACAGAGATCGCAACACTCACTTTGCTCTTGGTTCATAGAAATCAAACCGTCAAATCGGCGATTCCTCCTTGACGGAGGTGCTGGCAGTTAGATATTTCAGTGAAAGAGCCTGAGTCGCTTAGACCAAATCACGAAATTTCCGCAATACAAGCCTTTTTATTTAGTTTACCAAAAGGAGTTTCGCTCACAACAACGGAAATAGCTCCAATTTGTTTTACTGCACTACAAAGAAGAAAAAGGCTTCAACCACTCTGAGTGTCCTCCACCCATCCCGTCCAAAATCGCTTCTCCGCCAAGGAGGAATCGCCGTTTTGACGGTTTGATTTTTAGGAAACCAGAGCAAAGTGAGTGTTCCGATCCTTGAAAAGGCTGTCTTTCTGGTGATCTCGACGTGTTTCATGCAAAAACTCATTCGTCAGGGTCCACCTTTAAAGGGTCAGTGTCCTGTGTGTGAGGCAGATGTCCCAGTTCCTGATCGCTGACCTGCAGCCCGTGATGGCCATAGACGCCGGCGTGTCCTCGCACCCCATCGTGGTGCCCGTCAACAGCCCCAGCGAAATCAACGAGGTCTTCGACGCCATCTCCTACAGCAAGGTCACCCATCAATGCCTTCCCTGTCCAGGGACAGTCAGGGCTTCATTATTTTCTATCTGCGCTTGTTTGCCTAATATAAGCCTAAGAGAGTACGCTCTTGCAAAACCCACATTTTCGCCCTGTATGAGAAGAGGTTCTGTTGAGGGAAAGATAAACTAATTGTCCGTCACCGAAGGTGAACGGACTTTGCGATGGGCTGGTTTGTATTTTTAGTCCGTCACCAAGACGGACTACTGCGATGGGCTGGTTTGTATTTTTTTTGTTTGTATTTTTTTTCTTCTTTTTTTCTGTCTGTCCCAAGGATATCTCCCGAACCGCTTGACCGAATCGCGTCAAATTTTGTGTGAAGGTGTGCCTCCTTAATAGGAAGAGATCGGCGCAAACCATTTTGCCGTCGTGACCTTGACCTTGACGTACGACCTTGAAAACCGAAAATCTATTTTTAGCCATATCTCGGGCACCGATCAACATAGGATGTTGAAACTTGGTATGAAGGTGGTTTGGCTTATGTCCGTTCTGATGATGGCATACCGATCAAGGTCAAGGTCAAGGTCAAAAAGATCGCTGGAGCCTGAAAATCGGAGGGTCTTTTTTTTTCTCCTTCTGTCTGTCCCAAGGATATCTTTCGAACGGGTTGACAGAATCACGTCAAATTTTGTGTGCTGGTGTGTCACCATGAGAGGAAGGCATCCGCGCAAACCATTTTGCCGTCGTGACCTTGACCTTGGCGTACGACCTTGAAAACCGAAAATCTTTCAGGGGCCATAACTCCCACACCGTTAGTGTTAGAGTCTTCAAATTTGGCATGAAGGTACTTTGGCTTATGCCCGTTCTGATGGTGGCATACCGATCAAGGTCAAGGTCACGGTCCGGGCGATCCGTAGGCCTTGAAAGTGGTAGGGGTCTACACATTGGGTTTTAAGCCATATTTTCCACATTGGTACTTGACAGATTGTGTGTGGTACTGTATACCCTAGAGACGAAAACATCCGAGCATAAATTATCACCATGCTGACCTTGACCTTGAAGTGTGACCTTGAAAACCGAAATTTCCTTCTTTGCGCTATATGTTTCTTCTTCAAGCTGTATCTCGTGAACTAGAAGACAGAATCCCTTCCAATTTTGTGTCAGGATGTGACACTCTACGGGGTGTCGCAAGTGCGTGGCATTGCTGGTGACGGACATGTCTGCCGCTCGGCGACGCCCTTGTTTTGGTATTTTTTTGTCATTAGATTATCATCCTTATGGTCCTAAAATGTGGATGTAGCATTTTTATGGGAGTTGTTGGCTTAGTATTTGTCTGTTTTGAAACGTACGTTTTGACGTAAAATATAAGTTTAGGTAAATAAGCATATGTTTGTCTTGTTTTGTATCTGTCTGTCTTCGTATCTATTTGTCTGTCTACCCCCTCCCCCACTTCCCCCTCCTTCTCTCTTATTTCTGATGTTCTAAAGCAGCAAAATAATCTCTGTGCAGGGAGCGTCAGTGATACGGATGATGGAAAGTATGATGGGGAAAGACAGGTTCTTCCAAGGTGTATCGGTAAGCCACTCATCCTGCTGCCTTTTCTGCCTGCAACAAACACAGCAGAAAAGAAAAGTCATAGACCACACTTAGTTATTTAGATCCCAAAGCAACGGTCATAAAACGGTACAGCAAAGTTAAACTTAAAAAAAACAAGAAAATTATCACGAAAGCATTGAAATGGGAACGATAGCCAGGGAATGAACTTTGAACAATTATTCGACTGGGTGTAAGATAATTTCATGAGGAACATTGATAAGACAGTGTTCTTGTGTACGTTGTGTACGTTTCCTATGTTACTGTGTAAATCTTAGGTCAGTTTTATGGACACTATTCATGTAACGAAGTAG
>CM065680.1:50378629-50391129 GCA_017654935.2 Phymorhynchus buccinoides
CCTTCCCATTCTCATAACAGGCTTGCAAAGTCAAAAATCTCATTTAAAAAAAAATCAAGTTTGAGTTATGGGTATTTTCGTGGTCTCGAACATCTCATCTTTCGTATTTATAAAGGACTAGCTGTGGAACCCTTGGCACATGAAACATCGCGCGCGGTTCGACTTCTCGCGCTTCGCACTCCGCTAAACTCCACCCCCTTTTTGACTCCTCCCCCTGTGATCGTCTCAGCGCTTGCGCGCTTCCAGTCCTTGCGCTTCGCGCGCGGTTCGACTTCTAGCGCTTCGCGCTTCGTTCTTGGCGGAGGTTTCCGAAAAGTAAGGACGGCATGACCTTCGGAGGGTGCCCAGGATGCTTGATACCAAATTTGGTGTCGATCGGTTGAGAACTTTGGCCGTGTATAAGGGACGCACACACACAGACAGTACAGTCACACATACAGATTTCGAAAATATATGTAAGATATATCTCTAAATGGTCTCATAAGTGTTTTAAAAATAGTAGGTTGATGCAATGTTCTTCAGCTAGGCTAAACTTTAGACGGTGATTTCTCAAAATGGCCAACAGTCAACCTACCAAATTTAAATGCTCATAACTCTAAACCGTAAAAGGATAGACCTACATGAATGGTTCTTGTATTATTTGAAAGAAAACTCTCTGAAGTTTTTCACTGGACCATTGTCTCAGAATGGTCATTTTGACACATACAAAATAAGTGTTCCTTTCTTGGTGCTGGATCACACATATAGACGTTATCCATAAAGATTACAGAGAGAGAGAGAGAGAGAGGAGAGATGAGAGAGGAGAGAGAGAGAGAGAGAGAGACGAGATAGAGAAGAGAGGACGATAGACGAGAGAGAGAGAGAGAGAGAGAGAGGAGAGAGAGAGAGAGAAAGATGAGAGAAAGAGAGAGAGACAGAGGAGAGAGATAGATATAGACAGAAATAGAGAGAGAGACACAGAGAAAAAGAAAGAGAGAGAGAGAGAGAGCGAGAGAGACAGAGAGACAGACAGGGACAGAAAGAGAGACACAGAGAGAGAGAGAGAGAGGAGGGGGAGATAGAGATGAGAGAGACAGAGACAGAGACAGAGAGACAGAACAGAGACAAAGACAGGGACAGAGAGAGAGACAGAAAAAGAGAGAGAGAGAGAGAGAGGAGATTCGAAGCAGAGAGAGAGTGGAGAGGAGATGAGAGAGAGAGAGAGAGAAGAGAAAGAGAGAGGAGAGAGAGAAAGAGAGGGAGAGAGAGCAAGAGAGAGACGGAACAGAAATATGTCACAGAGAGAGAGAGAGAGAGAGAGGAGAGAGATGAGAGAGGCGAGATGAGAGAAGAGAGAGACGAGAGAAGCAGAGAGAGAGAGAGGAAAGAGAGGAGAGAGAGAGAGACGAGAGAGAGACTGCAACGACGAGATTCTGACGTGTGGCGAAGAAGAGAGAGAGAGAGAGAGACAGAAAGATAGTCAGAGAGAGATGAGAGAGAGAAAGCACGAGGAGAGAGAGATGAGCAGAGAGAGACGAAGATGAGACTTGGAATGAGGAGAGAGAGAGGAGAGACGAGAGCAGCGCGAGGAGAGCCAGAGAGAAGAGACATAGAGAGAGAGGACACGTTGGAGCCAATAACGAGCCGACAGCCACCGCAAGAAGATCAGTGATTAATCTGATCTTGACCTCAGTTGTGGATCTTGACCCTTTCCACACAAGGGTCGGCACGTAGCCGGACCGAAGACATAGGCAGACAGTAAGGCGTTATCTCTACAGTCCATATCAGAGTCCAGTTTGTTCCAGGTCCAGTTCTTTAGCGTATTGACCAGATTACCTTGAGAACTGTCCGTTCAGAAATGAAGAAAGCACCCAGATGTAGGTGTTTGTTGTTCTTGTTGCTGCTATTTAATCAAAAAGGTAAAAATCGTGACAAACAGTAAGAAAAGGAGAATCATATGGCGCGCCAAAGATACAAAACTCTATCTAGCTGTTCGATAGAGTTTCGAAACTGTATCTATCAGTTCGATAGAGTTGAAAACCCTATCTAGCTGTTCGATAGAGTTTTAAAACTCTGTCGAACAGCTAGATAGGGTTTCCACAAAAATAACCCTATCGAGATATAGTTTTTTCTATCGCGATTTCTGATTGGTACATGGCTTCAGCGACAAGTTTGTGGCCTTGGCAGGGGCAGTGACCCGTGAATTTGAATAAGACGATAGGCCTAGGCCCCTACATGTAGTCAAACAAACATGGCAGCTGAACGATTTCAACGAGCGAATCTTCCCGGCGTTTCATCTGCAATTGAAGCCGCTAAACGAGTTCGTAGAATGCCATCTATTAGGCTAGGTGTAGGTCACAGTCAAAGATACTAGTCCTATCTACCAATGAAATGCTTAGTTTTAAAAAAAGTATCAAAATGGCGCGTCCGATAGAGTTTTAAGACGAGAAACTCTATCTAGCTGCTCGACAGAGTTTTGAAACGCTATCTAACTGCTAGCTATAGTTTAGAAACTGTATCTAACAGTTCGATAGGGTTTTTGAAACTCTGTCGAACTGCTAGATAGAGTTTGGGTCATTCGGCGCGCCATAGAATCAGGGAAGGGACAAAAAGAAGGAAGGTGGTGGTGATGGTGGTATCCAGGGAGAGGGGGGGGGGCATTCGAATTAAGATGTAGGGGGGAAAGAAAGAGGAGAATGAGAAGGTAAACCTAGCGGAGGATTTGAAAAGGACGAACAAGGAGGGAGGATTAAAGAAGGCGGGTATGAATGAAAATAGGAGGGGGGGGGGAGGGGTGAGAGAGAGAGAAGAAGAAAATAGCAGAAAAGGAAGCGACAATGGAGGGTGAGGGGCAGGACTTGTGTCATGTCTTGTTATTATTTATAAAATGTGCATGCCAGGCAGCGAATTTCTTTGCATTTTGTGAAGACAATAAAATGATTGAATTGATTGAATTGAGGAGGAAAAGGGAGATGAGTTGGGCGATCAGTATTATATGACAGAAGCTGACTCGTGTCTTGAACAGACAATAGTCTCTGTCAAAGGTACAAGTAATACCAGAGAACGTCTAGTTAGACGTTCTCTGTTAATACTGATAGTTATTAAAACCCTTTCATTGCCACTGTCGCCTCTTGGCACCACAATGATTTAACACCCATGTCACTGAAAGGCATCAAATGATGAGGGTCTGGTATCCAGTGACCTTATGTTCTGTAATTTTGGGAGGCAATGACAGGCCCTATGTTATGCATGGCAGAGAGGAATCCCCAATATTGCAGACAAAATATTTTCTCTACCCGGGTAAGTTTAATGGTAAATTTCGGCTGAGGAATGACTAGCGTTGAAAGGGTTTTAAAGTCAACCCACATTCCAAACTGTACTTGTGAAATTTGTTACTTATTATTATAGTGTGCTACAGACTGTTGGAGCGCGTTGGTACTGACCTCACCCAGTGCCTGCCACAGCTGGTCAGTCTCTGCGTTGCCCCACATGTAGCGTTTGAGGTAATTCTGAAACAACGGATGTAGTGTAACTCTTTCGTTAAGTCAGCCATCTTGTCTTTAGCACAGTTCTTCCCTCCCGTAGCTCAGGCTACTTTGTTACATGAATAGTGTCCATAAAACTGACCTCAGGTTTACACAGTAACATAGGAAATGTGCGCAACGTACACAAGAACACTGTCGTATCAATGTTCCTCGTGAAATTATCTTACACCCAGTCGAATAATTGTTCAAAGTTCATTCCCTGGCTATCGTTCCCATTTCAATGCTTTCGTGATAATTTTCTTGTTTTTTAAAAGTTTAACTTTGCCGTTACGTTTTATGACCGTTGCTTTGGGATCTAAATAGCTAAGTGTGGTCTATGGCTTTTCTTTTCTGCTGTGTTTGTTGCAGGCAGAAAAGGCAGCAGGATGAGTGGCTTACCGATACACCTTGGAAGAACCTGTCTTTCCCCATCATACTTTCCATCATCCGTATCACTGACGCTCCCTGCACAGAGATTATTTTGCTGCTTTAGAACATCAGAAATAAGAGAGAAGGAGGGGGAAGTGGGGGAGGGGGTAGACAGACAAATAGATACGAAGACAGACAGATACAAAACAAGACAAGCATATGCTTATTTACCTAAACTTATGTTTTACGTCTAAACGTAGGGGAAGACGGGGTAAAAAGCGCATGGGCGGGTAAGAAGCCCACCCCAATTATCTCATGAAATAAAGAACATTTCAGTCAAATTTGCCCATGAGACGAATGCAAGACATTAACGCTCGTCTCATGGGCAAAATGAGACTGAAATTTGCTTCATTTCATGAGATAATTGGGGTGGGCTTCTTACCCGCCCATGCGCTTTTTACCCCGTCTTCCCCTACGTCTCAAAACAGACAAATACTAAGCCAACAACACCCATAAAAAGGCTAAATCCACATTTTAGGACCATAAGAAGGATAATCTAATGACACAAAAATACCAAAATTAGTTTATCTTTCCCTCAACAGAACCTCTTCTCATACAGGGCGAAAATGTGGGTTTTGCAAGAGCGTACTCTCTTAGGCTTATATTAGGCAAACAAGCGCAGATAGAAAATAATGAAGCCCTGACTGTCCCTGGACAGGGAAGGCATTGGTGGGTGACCTTGCTGTAGGAGATGGCGTCGAAGACCTCGTTGATTTCGCTGGGGCTGTTGACGGGCACCACGATGGGGTGCGAGGACACGCCGGCGTCTATGGCCATCACGGGCTGCAGGTCAGCGATCAGGAACTGGGACATCTGCCTCACACACAGGACACTGACCCTTTAAAGGTGGACCCTGACGAATGAGTTTTTGCATGAAACACGTCGAGATCACCAGAAAGACAGCCTTTTCAAGGATCGGAACACTCACTTTGCTCTGGTTTCCTAAAAATCAAACCGTCAAAACGGCGATTCCCTCCTTGGCGGAGAAGCGATTTGGGGGGGGGGGGGGACGGGATGGGTGGAGGACACTCAGAGTGGTTGAAGCATTTTCTTCTTTGTAGTGCAGTAAAAAAAAAATTGGAGCTATTTCCTTTGTTGTGAGCGAAACTCCTTTTGGTAAACTAAATAAAAAGGCTTGTATTGTGGAAATTTCGTGATTTGGTCTAAGCGACTCAGGGCTCTTTCACTGAAAAATCTAACTTCCAGCACCTCCGCCCAAGGAGGAATCGCCGATTTGACGGTTTGATTTTCTAGGAAACCAGAGCAAAGTGAGTGTTGCGATCTCTGTAAAAGGGTGTTTTCCTGGTGATCTCGACGTGTTTCTTGACAAAACGTCATCCGTCAGGGTGCCCCTTTAAAAAAGACGCACCACGCCGATATGTGAAAATCAGGCGTATTCGCGTGTTTTTTCCCTCTCTCCGCTGGTAAGAAAGGTTAAGAAAGGTTCCGAGCAAGAGAGGGAGAATACACATCGGCGTGGTGGGTCTTTTCGACACTGTCATCTGACATCCATCCTGCAGCGAGATGATGGAGCCCAAAACAGTAGACTTCGGATAGACGCCTCCCCCCCACTACGGGCCATGAGAAAAAGGTCGATTTATCCGAGGGTCGATGTATCCGGTCTTCGGATAAGTCGACCTTTTCTGCTTGAGGGTCGATTTATTCGATGTTGTCATCTTCAATTTCTGCTTAGCAACTGGCTCGCACGTACGTGTGCACGCACTGTCTGTCTCTCTGTGCGCGCGCGTAGTTTTACGCTTGTGTATGCGATTTAGGGAGAGAGAGAGAGCGAGAGAGAGAGAGAGAGAGAGAGAGTGAGAGAGAGAGAGAGAGAGAGAGAGAGAGAGAGATGAGAGAGAGAGAGAGAAGAGAGAGATGGGGAGAGAGAGAGAGAGAGAGAGAGAGAGACAGAGAGAGAGACAGAGACAGATTAGGACAAACAGAGACTGAGAGACAGAGAGAAAGACACAGAGAGGAAAATCATTTTGCGCATTGCTATGTGCCGCAAAGTAAACAAATATACGTATGCTTGCATAAGTATGTTATGTATTTAACCATTGTTTTCATCATAATAAAAACCGCAAATATACAAATAACAAAACATAAACGCATACAACCAATAACACAAGAACAACAACAACACACACATACACACACACGCGCACGCATGCACGCACACACACGCACACACATGCACGCACGCACACACACACACCACACGCTACACACAACACACACACACATCACAAATCACACAACACTCGCTTCACACACATACAACACACCACTACACTACCATTTACACACACACACACACACACAACACACACACACACACACACACCCACACAACACACACACACACACACACACACACATACAGTGATATGTGTCTAATATCACATGTAGGCTAGTGGATAGACGTTAAATGAAAGACACACACACACACATATATATATATACACACACACAGTGATTTGCTGTCTAATATCAACATGTAGTGGATAGACGTTAAATGAAATACACACACACACTATCTCACACACACACACACACATACACACACACACACACCACACACACACACACACACACACACACACACACACACACACACACACACACACACACACAGACACACAGCACAACACACACCATGTCCCAGTCGGTCTCCATGGACTGTATTCCGATGTACTCCATGAAGGAGGCGAAGCCCTCGTTCAGCCACAGGTCGTTCCACCAGGCCATGGTCACCAGATTGCCGAACCACTGCACACAGATTGCCCAACCACTGCACACAGATTGCCCAACCACTGCACACAGATTGCCCAACCACTGCACACAGATTGTCCAACCACTGCACACAGATTGCCCAACCACTGCACACAGATTGCCCAACCACTGCACACAGATTGCCCAACCACTGCACACAGATTGTCCAACCACTGCACACAGATTGCCCAACCACTGCACACAGATTGCCCAACCACTGCACACAGATTGCCCAACCACTGCACACAGATTGCTGAACCACTGCTGCACACAGATTGCCGAACCACTGCACACATAGGCCGGGTTCATATTAGACGCGTAAATTCCGTACGGAAAACCCTATATAAGTAGAAGAAAGAAGGATAAGAGTTTACACATATAGGGGAAATTAGGACGCGTGCGCAAATCTTTTCTCTTCTTTCTTTCACTTATTTATGGATTGTGCACGGGTATCCGCATGGAATATCCGGCTTATGTGTGTACACGGCCATATTGCCCAACCACTGCACACAGATTGCCGAACCACTTCACATAGAATGCCAAACAACTGCATACAGATTGCCCGACCACTGCGCACAGATTGCCCAACCACTGCATAGAGATTGCCCAACCACTGCACACAGATTGCCCAACCACTGCACACAGAGTGCCCAACCACTGCATAGAGATTGCCCAACCACTGCACACAGATTGCCCAACCACTGCACACAGATTGCCCAACCACTTCACACAGAACGCCAAGCAACTGCATACAGATTGCCCGACCACTGCGCACAGATTGCCCAACCACTGCACACAGATTGCCGAACCACTGTACACAGATTGCCAAACAACTGCACACAGATTGCCCACGAACCACTGCACACAGATTGCCCAACCACTTCACACAGAACGCCAAGCAACTGCATACAGATTGCCCGACCACTGCGCACAGATTGCCCAACCACTGCACACAGATTGCCCAACCACTGCACACAGATTGCCCAACCACTGCGCACAGATTGCCCAACCACTGCACACAGATTGCCCAACCACTGCACACAGATTGCCCAACCACTGCGCACAGATTGCCCAACCACTGCGCACAGATTGCCCAACCACTGCGCACAGATTGCCCAACCACTGCACACAGATTGCCCAACCACTGCACACAGATTGCCCAACCACTGCACACAGATTGCCCAACCACTGCACACAGATTGCCGAACCAATGTACACAGATTGCCCAACCACTGCACACAGATTGCCCAACCACTGCACACAGATTGCCCAACCACTGCACACAGAGTGCCCAACCACTGCACACAGATTGCCCAACCACTGCACACAGATTGCCCAACCACTGCACACACAGATTGCCCAACCACTGCACACAGATTGCTGGGGGGGGGGGGGGGGGGGGAACCACTGCACACAGATTGCCCAACCACTGCACACAGATTGCCCAACCACTGCACACAGAGTGCCCAACCACTGCACACAGATTGTCCAACCACTGCACACAGATTGCCCAACCACTGCACACAGAGTGCCCAACCACTGCACACAGATTGCCCAACCACTGCACACAGAGTGCCCAACCACTGCACACAGATTGTCCAACCACTGCACACAGATTGCCCAACCACTGCACACAGATTGCCCAACCACTGCACACAGATTGCCCAACCACTGCACACAGAGTGCCCAACCACTTCTTTTTTTGTTTTGTGTGTGTGTGTGTGTGTGTGTGTGTGGTGTGTGTGTGTGGTGTGTGTGTGTGTGTGTGTGTGTGTGTGTGTGTGTGTGTGAAAGACTATGACTATCAAACTAGGGGGCATTTGCGCTGGCTCTTTAGTGCGAAACATGTTCACGTGTGCAGAGACCTTTAGCGACACTTTTCCAACGCAAATAGGCATGACTTACCATATTTTGTTTACACTATAAGGCGGTATTTTTGTTCAAGACTCAAACCCCTGCACCTTATAACATGACTAATAAAATAGTAAGAAAATATTATAACAAAATCTGAAAGTTTTGGGGTTGCGCCTTATACAAAGGTGCGCCTTATAGTCCGAAAAATACGGCACTTGATTTTTTTTAACTCAAGAGAAAGAGGGAAGGGTCACCACCAGACCTGGTGTGAGATCTCATGGGCCACCACCACTGCCACTCTCTGCTTGCTGGCGGCGGATGCCCTCAGGGGGTCGTAGAGCAGGTTGACCTCTCGGTAGGTGATCAGTCCCCAGTGCTCCATGGCGCCTGACACAAAGTCGGGGATGGCGATCATGTCTGCAACCACGACACGACACGACACAACTTTATATTGCACAGAGATGAAATATTTTATGTATTAAACCATTTTTTAATACAATTTGCCTAAACATAATGCACAAACAAGCAATGAATAACTGAAAAAATGAAATATAAATAATAATTGTTCACAATAAAATTTTCGTTTTTTAGTATCTTGATATTATCATTGAAATATTGTTGTAAAATATATATAAAAAAAGAGAGAAAAAACATACATAAGCATACAACACAATTGCACACGTTTACACACACACACGCGCGCGGCGCACACACACACACACACACACACACACACACACACACACACACACACAGACATACACACACACACACACGCACGCACTCGCGCACGCGCGCACGCACGCACGCACACGCACACGCAAACGCACACACACACACACACACACACACACACACACACACACACACACACACACACACACACACACACACACACACACACACACACACACACACACACACACACACACACACACACACAGTGCATGCCAAATCACCCTATCTTATGAAAGGCAATTTCCATATCTGTTAACATTTTAGACAAGACAATGTTCAAACTTAATTTCATAGTACACACGGGCTATCTGTAACAATATTTACTAGCGTATTTCATTTCATTGCATGGAAAAACAATAATGAAAAACAGAAGAAGTAGCAACAGAGGTAGAATATTACCATAACGAAAGGCATGTATAGAAACCAGTTTTGTCTAAAATGTACACATTAACAAATGATCTATATTCCTCCAGACAGTATCTATTTGTTAGCATAGCACAAAAGGTTTGAAAACACTGGGTTTATATTTTGCAATTTACATTTATATAAGTATGAAACAATGGCATACAAAATGTTCCTGCCAAGAACTGCATCAGTGTAATATATGTGTTTTCTTTTGTACCAAATAAAGCAAGCTCTTTGTCAAACTGGAAATCTTGACAATGTTGGCAATTCACATTTAATGTTTGCTGCAAGTCAACCCCAAACTGTTGAACAATATTGCAATCATATAACATATGGGGTATTGTCTGTTCAGTATTTTTTACAAAAGTTACAGAGAGGCGAGTCTGTTACTTTGCAGATGTAGAGATCTTTTTTTCGGTAGGGAGAAATCGGTGGTTTGAAACCATCGTAATAGGAATTGTTCGGAAATAATTAAGGGGAGTAATTTCATGATGTGTGGGAGTGATCTTGCCTAATAAATTCAATCGGTCACGCAGGGGATGTTACTCTACCATCAGGTAGATCCCCAGCTCTCGCCTCGTGTGTTTTGAGCAGACATACAGCACTTAGAAGAACAAACCGTGCGTCATTCTAAAATTTATGTCATTTATATTTTTACTTCACATTTTGCAAGTTTTATCCGTTTGTGGCCACTGGCCACCCCTAACGTTTCTATATAAAAAAAATGTTTGCAAGTCGCTGACTCGCATCCTGCGGTTTCAAGCTTCGACGTCATTGTTGCATTGTTGCTATGGTACTTGACCGAGTAATGGAGGTAAACAACTCTAATTTTCACGAAGTGCTCTCCCCTAGTTTTTTTCTCTCCCGAAAATCGTCTATTGTAGGGTAAGACGGGGTAAAAAGCCCATGGGCGGGTAAGAAGCCCATGCTAATTATCTCATGAAATGAAGCACATTTTCAGTCACATTTTGCCCATGAGACGAGTGTTAATGTTTGGCATTCGTCTCATGGGCACAATTTGACTGAAATTTCCTTCATTTCATGAGATAATTGGCATAGGCTTCTTACCCGCCCATGAGCGTTTTACCCCGTCTTCACCTATGTGATCGGTAATTTTATAGGAATGGGAGAAAGGCGCGCGCCCCGTGTGACTAGGCACCTTGTTTGGGCAGGGGGTAGGATAGGTTGAAGAGCCTCTCATACAGCTCCGTGGTGTGCACCCCCACCCTCAGGGCGTACTGGGTCTGGTCCACTTTGTCAGGGGTGGCGTACACCCTCACCTGCACACACAGAGAGACACGGCATAAGCAGCAGCAACAGTGAGAAGAAGATCTTCTTCTTCGTCTTCGTCGATCACATGAATTGGCAATCTCCATCATAGTGAAAAGGCGTGATGCAGTGGTTAGGCACCCGGGGGTTCTGCATCGCCGACTTCAGCCATGAACGTTGATCGGGGGTTCCTCCCCTAGACCGACTAGGGCTGGGAGCTCGGTCTGCCCCTTGGTTTGAAATCAGAGTTTTCCTTATCCTAGATGGACTGCCTGCCAAGGCTAAACGAGCTCCATCTACCCGTGTTAGAAATCAGAGTTTTCCTTCTCCTAGATGGACTGCCTGTCACTGCTAAACGAGCTCCATCTACCCGTGTTTGAAATCAGAGTTTTCCCTCTCCTAGATGGACTGCCTGCCAAGGCTAAACGAGCTCCATCTACCCGTGTTTGAAATCAGAGTTTTACTTCTAGATGGACTGCCTGCCAAGGCTAAGCGAGCTCCATCTACCCGTGTTTGAAATCAGAGTTTTCCTTCTAGATGGACTGCCTGCCAAGGCTAAGCGAGCTCCATCTACCCGTGTTTGAAATAAGAGTGTTCCTTCTCCTAGATGGACTGCCTGCCAAGGCTAAGCGAGCTTCCATCTACCCGTGTTTGAAATCAGAGTTTTCCTTCTCCTAGATGGACTGCCTGCCAAGGCTAACGAGCTCCATCTACCCGTGTTTGAAATGAGAGTTTTCCTTCTCCTAAATGGACTGCCTGCCAAGGCTAAACGAACTCCATCTACCCGTGTTTGAAATAAGAGTTTTCCTTCTCCTAGATGGACTGCCTGCCAAGGCTAAACGAGCTCCATCTACCCGTGTTTGAAATCAGAGTTTTCCTTCTCCTAGACGGACTGCCTGCCAAGGCTAAGCGAGCTCCATCTACCCGTGGAGAAGAAGATGAATGAAGGATCAGAAAAAACACCCGAACGAACGGAGGAACGAAAAAGGCCGCGTACACAGTAGCAGACGCGGAAATCCCATGCGCAATCCTTAAATAAGTAAAAGAAGGAGGAATAATAATAAGCGCACGTGTCCCGCCGTATTTTCCCGCAATCCGTGTTTCCTCCCCCCCCCCCCCCCCCCCCCCACCCCCCCCCCCCCCCCCCCCCCCCCCCCCCCCCCCCCCCCCCCCCCACACCCCCCCACCCCCCCCCCCCTCCCCCCCCCCCCCCCCCCCCCCCCCCCCCCCCCCCCCCCCCCCCCCCCCCCCCCCCCCCCCCCCCCCACCCCCCCCCCCCCCCCCCCCCCCCCCCCCCACCCACCCCCCCCCCCCCCCCCCCACCCCCCCCCCCCCCCCCCCCCCCCCCCCCCCCCCCCCCCCCCCCCCCCACCCCCCCCCCCCCCCACCCCCCCCCCCCCCCCCCCCCCCCCCCCCCCCCCCCCCCCCCCCCCCCCCCCCCTCTCTCCCCACCCCCCCCCCCCCCCCCCTTTTTTTAGAGCAAACAAACAACTGCACGACAAGTGTAAAGTGACGTTATTTTATTCACAA
>CM065680.1:50396129-50401129 GCA_017654935.2 Phymorhynchus buccinoides
AGACACCCGGTATCCCCACGGGGGGAGGGTTTAATATGATATCGAGGTTTCAAGGTTTGGTTTGTTTCTCCCAAGGGACAAAAAAAAACCCAACAACAACCGAATAAACACAATTTAAACCCAAAAAAAAAGAACGAACAGCAAGTCTGGATCTGGTAGTATACGTCGCAGAAATCGCATGCAAAAAATCGCATGCAAAAAACAAACAAAAAGGAGTGGCGGGCCTCTGGCTGCGACGCGCTCTCCAGGTGGGAGCAACCCGAATTTCACAGAGACGCCTCTGTGACTATAAAGTACCCAATACCTAATATAATAGGGGAAGACGGGGTAAAAAGCGCATGGGCGGGTAAGAAGCCCACCCCAATTATCTCATGAAATGAAGCAAAATTCAGTCTCATTTTGCCCATGAGACGAGCGTTAATGTACAGCATTCGTCTCATGGGCAAATTTGACTGAAATTTTCTTTATTTCATGAGATAATTGGGGTGGGCTTCTTACCCGCCCATGCGCTTTTTACCCCGTCTTCCCCTACGCTTTTCGTTGCTCTTCTTACTGTAACCTATGATGTTGATAATGACGAGGATGATAGCAACGACGACGACGACGACGTTGATGATGACGATGTTGATGATGACGATGATGATGATGACGACGTTGATGATGATGATGATGATGATGATGATGATGACGACGACGATGATGATGATGACGACGATGATGATGATGATGATGATGATGATGATGATGATGATGATGATGATGATGATGATGATGGTGTTCTTACTACTACATCGTTAATACGGTACTATTATTATCATCATCATAATGACACGATAGCAAGACGATAGCGGTGAGAGAAACGAAAACTGCCCAGGAAGAAGTGGGGCAATCGCCTCAGCTACTTTTGTTGCCTGGTTTCATGTGATTTTGACTCGATACGATAGCATTGCTACACTCACAGAATGTCACGCACGCACACATGCATACACACACAAACACACAGACAGACAAACACACACACATGCCCGCAGGCACGCACGCACGCGCGCGCGCACACACACACACACACGCACGCGCGCACGGGCGCACGCGCGCACGGGCGCACGCGCGCACGCGCGCACGAACGTTTGAATTTTTACTGTATGTTAGGCCGTTTCTTATTATTATTTGTTTTCACGTTATATATCTGCTAATGTAATTTTAGATGCACTCAGTTACATTTGTATAAATAGATGTGTAGGGGAAACACACATACATAACACTATCATTCACGCACTCACACTCACTCTCACCACAATAGCTATCTGCTGTTGGCTTAATTACATATACTTTTTTCTTTTTTGGGTGTGTGTGTGTGTAATATCACTTACGGGTGAACAGACGTAGAACTAACTAAAGAACGAACGCACGAACGCACGTGCGCGCGCGCGTACGCACGCACACGCACGCACACACACACCACACACACACATACACCCCTGCCTTGTACCCCCCCCCCCGCCCCCCCCCCCCCCCCCCCCCCCCCCCCCCCCCCCCCCCCCCCCCCCCCCCCCCCCCCCCCCCCCCCCCCCCCCCCCCCCCCCCCCCCCCCCCCCCCCCCCCCCCCCCGAATAATAAACACCCGAATTCCAGAATCCACTTCAGAAGAGTCTCGTCTCTACCACAGGCTAAAGCTCGGTGCCCACCAGTGTAGTAGGTACTACACAACATGTTTGAAAATCATTTGACAAACGGCACCACGCCTTGTTGCTTTTGACTTGCTGACAGGTTATGCACACAAGCAGGCCTGCTTCTTTGGGTCTCCCTTGCCCAAGACCCAAACAACACGGGCGACAGCGGACCAAATGCGTACACAACGCACGCCAGTCGGTGCGAATGACATGGCAGCAGGTGTGAGAAAAACACGGGATGAAACAAAACAGATGCTTTGTGTTAGCCAGAACACAACCAGATGTACACCGAGCCTTAGACTACTGCTCTCCGTGTTTACCTGGCCAGGTATGACTGACCTCCAGGTATGACCCCTGTCATCAGGCCCCGGTCACCATTCCCCCTGACTGTTTACATACACTCTATCCCCCCCCCCCCCCCCCCCCCCATTCACTTCACTCCCCACACCGTGTTGATGGGGGTTGCCAGATAGACACACAGCAGTTGGTTGCTTACCTTAAAGGGGCACCCTGACGGATGAGTTGGGTTTTTGTTGTTGCAAGAAACACGTCAAGATCACCAGGAAAACACCCTTTTCACAGATATAATCGCAACACTCACTTTGCTTTGGTTTCCTAGAAATCAAACCGTCAAGTCGGCGATTCCTCCCTATTGGCGGAGGCCGTCTCTTTTCTAATGGCCGCCTGAGTTTAGACCAAATCCTTTGTCACGAAATGCCCACAATACAAGCCTTTTCATGCAGTTTTTTATGCAGTTTTATCAAAAGGAGTTTCGCTCACAACAAAGGAAATAGCTCCTTTTTTTTCTTTTTACTGCACTACAAAGAAGAAAAAAGCTTCAACCACTCAAGTGTCCTCCACCCACCCCGTCCAATATGGCTTCTCTCTCCGGCAACTTCGCCAAGGAGGAAACGCCGTTTTGACGGTTTGGAAACCAGAGCAAAGTGAATGTTCCGATCCCTGAAAACGCTGTCTTTCTGGTGATCTCGACGTGTTTCTTGCAAAAAAACCCTCATCCGTCAGGGTCCACCTTTAAGGGGTGGGGATACAGTGGAGTTCTCAGACTGTAAACACGGTCATGTACATCAACACCACAGTTACGCCCTGTGGTGGTAGTATGCCTGTTCTTTGCATTGCTGTGTTTGTACTGTCTAGGTGGTGATTTGTTTTGTATGTACCGGATGATTGCATTGCTTCTTCTTACTTTTCTTCCCCATTGAACAGATCTGCTGAAACAGTTTCCGTTACAAGACGTTCAATGCTGCACTTGGTCATCTCCAAATATGGAAAGTGACGCCATTCGCGTGACAATGTCGGTTTTCAGCGAAACTTTAGAATGTGTACCTTTTAACCAATTAGACGGACTCTAGCCCTAACCCTAACCTTAACCCTATCCCTAACACCTAACCAAAACCTTAAACCGTCAAATACACAAGAAATAAAACTTTACTAAAAAATTGAGTGTTCCATGTTTGGAGATGACCAAGTGCAGTCTTGAACGCCTAGTGTTTCCGTGTTTCAATAAGTATTCTATTCTTCTAACTTGATTCATTTTTCTTTGATTTTAGTCTTCTTACGTGAATGAAGACCAGTGACAGAAATGTATATAATACAAACCATTGAAGCAACTCAAGTGATACAAATCTTGTCAATGTCTTTGTTTCTGAATACCCTGTGCCTGTTTTTCGTTGTCTCCATGGCATCCTTATTTACAATAATCTTCTTTAACCGTTATTCTTTGTTATAACATCATGTATATTCGACCCGTCTATTTCTTGCTTCCCTCGTTTTCATCATGAAAATAACCATAGAAACTGAAGGGGGGGAAATAAGATCACAGGATGAACATCATAACGTGAATGCATCCCACAACTCCAGGTGTCTTTTATCCATGCTGGAGGTTTCTGCTTTAAACACACCCTTGCTTTAACCCTTTCACCGCCATAAATCTTGGAGCCAAACATTTCCATTAACCCTTTCACCGCCAATGTCGCATTTTTGCACCACAATGATTTAACAACCATGTCATAAAAGCTCTTGAAATCAGGGTCTGTTATTGAATGACATTGTGTTCCTAAATTTGTCCAGTAAGGATTGACCCCATTCTAAATGTGTCACAGAGAAATCCCACAATATTGCAGACAAAATCATTTCTGTAGCGAAGTAGCTTTAATGGAAATTTTTGACTCAAAGATGGCTGGCGGTGAAAGGGTTAAACTTACTTGGATGCAAAACATATTTTGTCTGCAATATTGTGGGATTTCTCTGTAACACATTTAGAACAGGGCCAATCCTCACTGCCCACATTTAGGAACACAATGTCATTGAATAACAGACCCTGATTTCAAGGGCTTTAATGACATGGGTGTTAAAGCATTGTGGGGCAAAAATGCGACATTGGCGGTGAAAGGGTTAAAATTAGGGGTGTGACTGACTAGGCCTATTTTAAGAGCATACTGTGAAACCAAAATGCTATGTCCGTCATCAAGCTTGACAAGTCAAACCATTTCAGTTTATAACGACGACGACGACGACGACGACGACGACGACGACGACGATGATGATGATGATGATGATGATGATGATGATGATGATGATTCTTCTTCTTCTTCTTCGATCGCTCAAACAGTTTCAGACTTCTGTCAATTATGAGCGCAGATGCGTCCTGCTGCCGTTATGCGCCTAACTAAGCAATGGTCCGACTTCGGATGGAGGAAATCTTTTCGAAAGTGTTTCATGAAAAAAGGCAGGAGAAGAATAGGACTGGTAAGGCAGAAAGATAGTTGATGACAGTAAGCAAATGGAAAAGGCAGAGTCAAAGAGAGTGACAGATTAGAGGAAGTTACAAGCACAGAACTTCCAGAAGGTGGGGAAACGTTTATCCAAAAGACCCCCCCCCCCCCCCCCCCCCCGCATCCCCACGGGGGGTATGATGATGATGATGATTGCCGGGATGTTGTCCGAGCATCTTTCGGTCAAAACCCTTCCCGTACCCCGTGGGTGCAATTGTACCCATACTTTTACCTCGTGTCTCATATTTCCAAAGCCGTTGATACGAACTTGCTGACATTTGTATGACTTTGTCAATGAAAGATGTGAGCACGTGCAGCCCAAACCTCGCGCAGTTTTGTTGGAAAACAAGAAGGTAAATGAACGACAAAGTCGTCGTTTAAATTAAGCAATCGTTGCACGAATCATTTGAAACAGAAAACAATTTAGAACAAATAGAGGCAGGATGGACTGCAATGTTATAAAAAACAAGTTATAGTGTTTACTTACGTTTGGACCTACTAATATGTTCAGAAAAAAATAAAAGACATATTATAATGA
>CM065680.1:50406129-50421129 GCA_017654935.2 Phymorhynchus buccinoides
GATCACCTTTCTTTCTTGGTATTTGGTATTTGATATTTTCATTTTTGTTTGTTGTTGTTGTTGTTATTGGGTGGGTTTTTTTTACAGAAATAAACAAGTGATTAAAATGTACAATAACGACTGCCGTTTATAGAGATGTTAACTAGGCGTAAAAGTAATTCACATTGAATTGGTACAGCTCTGAAGGTAAAAAATATTATAATGAAGACAGGCCGAATAGGCAATCGCGGACCTACGCACAAATATACATGTATATGTTACAGTAAATTTACAAAACCACGACATTTGCAAATTTTCTAAAATTTTCTGGGAATTTGCAAATTTCCTGTTTCACTCAGGGATTTTGCAAATTTCCTGATTTGGAGGTCCAGGAAATTTGCAAATTTACTAATATAACCATTTGAGACAATCAACTGCCATGTAAGCCAAGAGAGAGAGAGAGAGAGAGAGAGAGAGAGAGAGAGAGAGAGAGAGAGAGAGAGAGAGAGAGAGAGAGAGAGAGAGAGAGGGGAGAGAGAGAGAGAGAGAGAGAGAGAGAGCAGTGCGAGAGAGAGAGAGAGAGAGAGAGAGAGAGAGAGAGAGAGAGAGGGGGAGAGAGAGAGAGAGAGAGAGAGAGAGAGAGAGAGAGAGAGAGAGAGAGGAAGAGAGAGAGAGAGAGAGAGAGAGAGAGAGAGAGAGAGGGGGGGGGGGGGGGGTCGAAATCAGTATGAAGAATTTCGCAAATTTACTGATCTTCCCATCTTCAGTAAATTTGATAAACTAATGCATGCATTAACTGTTTCACTCAGGGATTTTGCAAATTTCCTATTTAAAAAAATCAGGACATTTGCAAATTTACTGACTTGCAAATCTTCAGTAAAATTGAGAAGCAAACGCATGCAAAATTCAAAATTTCCTGAATTTTTTAGGAAATTTGCAAAATCCCTGAGTGAAATAATGTGTTTATGCCTACGGCTAGTACTGCTAGTATTTATTGTAGCTTTTATGTATTACTTTAGTGGTGCTTATTTATGTATCTTATTTTAATCATTTGTAAAGCGCAAAGAGCTCCAGTTTAACTGAGAGGTGTTGCGCTATATACAAAAATCATTATTATTATTATTATTATTATTATTATTATT
The DNA here is from genome assembly GCA_017654935.2 of Phymorhynchus buccinoides. Taxonomy (NCBI): domain Eukaryota; kingdom Metazoa; phylum Mollusca; class Gastropoda; order Neogastropoda; family Raphitomidae; genus Phymorhynchus; species Phymorhynchus buccinoides. The sequence continues at coordinate 50,407,251 of CM065680.1, forward strand.
ATTATTGTTATTATTATAATTATTATTATTAAAAAGAAAAATTTACAAATTCCCTGAAAATGTTAGGAAATTTGCAAATGTCCTGGTTTTGTAATTTTACTGTAACATATACAAGCCACGATGGAGTTGTCGACTAGGAGGCGGCTAATGGGCCTCCCCGGGGTTTGTTTAGACAGCAGGTAAGTGATGGAAGATGTCGGAAAGATTGCTCCTGATTGCACCCCCATCCAGGACACGATAGCTCGCTACGGCCTCTGGCATCCTTGGAAGCCACTATACCCCCCACCCCACCCCCCTCCTTCTTCTCTACACCCCCTCCCACCCTTTTTCTTCTTCTCCCATCCCCACCTGAGGCGGGTGTGTTTAGCTTTGCACCTGTCTGGTGATGGACGGTCCCGGGTTAGTGGCAGCGTCTGTTCAAAGACTGTCTGGAATGAAGATGCAGCCTTCTCTGCCTTGCTGCTGCATCGGGGGGGGAATAAAATAATCAACGGTGGGGTTATTTTATTTTCTTCTGTCTGCCCTTGGCATTAGGCCTACATGCCAAAGATTCCGTCTTTCATTGAGTGTTTGTCTGTCCGTTTAAAAATGTTGTTCTTTGCTTGCTACATATGGAATACAAAGTCGTGACATTTGATGGGAACTACTGACATAAAGTATCGACATATTTTATTTTCTTCTGTCTGCCCTTGGCATTAGGCCTACATGCCAAGGATTCCGTCTTTCATTGAGTGTTTGTCTGTTCATTTAAAAATGTTGTTCTTTGCTTGCTACATATGGAATACAAAGTCGTGACATTTGATGGGAACTACTGACATAAAGTATCGCCCAAGAAACATTACATTGAGTTTCTGAGTTAATACGGAATGTGATTCCCACGCGCACGAACTTCTATAATCATTTCATTCATTTCTATTTGTCTTCTTTTTTTCTTTTTCTTTTGGGGTGGGGGTGGGGGTGGGGGCTTTGTTGCTCTTCGTATATTTGCAAAAAAAGCAAACAAATAATGAGCAACTTTGATTTTCATGATAATTTGGGTTATCACGATATAAATGGTTAATTAAAGTGTTCAACTAATCAAGGTTATCATCGAAAACGTAAATTAAGATACTGTCTACTGAAAATAACATTAATTTTCATATTGTACATGTAGAAAGTTGAGGTCGGGGCCTATTGCTTATTAACGACTTTCATTTTATAGTTGATGTATTTTGTCAATGTTGTGTTTGTTTGTCCAACCTCCCCCCCTCCTCCCCCCAACCATTTCTTTTTCGCTAAATTAGTACTCAATAAGTTTGACTACAATCAAACATTTCATATTCATTTTCTTGCCTCTGTTTCTGTCCCTCCTTACTTTTTTTTCATATTGTTGCTGTTGCTCCAACAACTTCTTCTTCTTCTTCTTCTTCTTCTTCTTCTTCTTCTTCTTCTTCTTCTTCTTCGTCGTCGTCGTCGTCGTCGTCGTCGTCGTCGTCGTCGTCTTCTTCTTCTTCTTCTTCTTCTTCTTCTTCTTCTTCTTCTTCTTCTTCTTCCTTTTCCTTCTCCTCCTCCTTCTCGATCAATATATAATTCTTTATCATCACTAGACAGAATTATACCTATGGCTATTTTGTTAAAGATTAACCATTACCAAAACAACAACAACAACAAAATAACAAGCCAAGATATTACCAGAGCCTACCGAGGCTGCGTGACGAAGAGAAATCAGTGATACTAAAACTTAATGAAGATGAGATTAATTAATTAAGTCAAGAAGGAGGACGAGGAGGGGGTCGACAATTATACAAAAATAAAACTGGTTTCTTTTCCTGCTTTGTCATTGAAGATCATTGAAAACGAACACGAACCAAACAGTAACGAGTGTTCACTGAGGCCAGAAATCAGAAATCAGATTAAAACACGAGAAAAAGACTGTGATTCTAATGAATCTGAAATTGCAAGCTGTCCTTCCTGTATCTGGAAGAAGCTGGGCACTGAAGACAGCTGAAGCTGGGGAAAAGGAAAATGAACGGTGGGAATGGGATGCGTATCTCTACAAAGGAATCAGCATGTCAATGAGCGTGGGAAATGAACGTGATTAAAGGGGCACCCTGACGGATTAGTGTTTGCAAGAAACACGTCCAGATCAGCAGGAAAACACCCTTTACACAGATCGCAGCACTCACTTTTTGCTCTGGTTTCCCAGAAATCAAGCCGTCAAAAAGGCGATTTCTCCTTGGCGGAGGTGCTGGAAATCAAATTCTTTCACCCAAAGAGAAGGCGTTTGCCGTCTCATTTTGAATGGCCGCATGGTGCAAATCGTTTGCACGAACTTTTCGCAATGCAAGCCTTTTTTATTTTTTTTTTATTTTTTTTTATGCAGTTTATCTAAAGGAGTTTCGCTCACAACAAAGGAAATAGATCCTTTTTTTTTTTTTACTGCACTACAAAAAAAGAAAACGCTTCAACCACAATGAGTGGCCTCTACCCACCCCATCCAAAATGGCTACTCTCTCCGGCATCTCCGTCAAGGAAAATTCGCCGTTTTGACGGTTTAATTTCTAAGAAACCAGAGCAAAGTGAGTGTTCCGATCCTTGAAAAGGCTGTCTTTCTGGTGATCTCGACGTGTTTCTTGCAAAAACTCATCCGTCAGTGTCCACCTTTAAGAGAGAACTTGAGACAGGGAATTGCTACGGAAATTGAATAATTATTATTATTGAAATATAATTCTTATTGTGGTTTAAACAAATCTTTATTCACTCACTCGGAAACGATCAAACAAAAAGACAATTAGAGCAACAACAAGCTCGAAGCTTATACCGTGCTCCTTAAATTAACATCATAATTGCACAATTGATTGAACAGATGGAGACTGCGTTTAAACCAATATAAACTGTGAATACAAACAAGAGTTTTAAGTGTGAACAAAACAAAAGTAATAATAATAATAATATAATAATAATAATAATAATATAATAATAATAATAATAATAATAATAATAATAATAATAATAATAATAATAATAATAATAATAATAATAAATCAATAAGATTACCAATTTGTAAATTTGGGAGAGACCAAGGGGAAACAAAACAATAATTTATCCATAGTACAACATGAACTGTGAATCAGCCATTATTGTGTTTTTTATATTTTTTAATTTATTCATTTATTTACTTCTTTTTTTCTTTCTTTATTTATTTACTTATTTATTTATTTATTTACTTATTTATTTATTTATTCACACACAATATCATTCATATAACACATTCCATTTTATCACTGATACATAATTTACAAATACACACATTATCATTCATTGCAAATTTACTATTACACATTAATCCTCCATAGCAAATCACTGGGATTTTTTCTTTCTCACGCTCTCTCTCTCTCTCTCTCTCTCTCTCTCTCTCTCTCTCTCTCTCTCTCTCTCTCTCTCTCTCTCTCTCTCTCTCTCTCTCTCTCTCTCTCTCTCTCTCTCTCTCTCTCTCCGTTGCCTTTGTCCTTTGTCCGTTGTCCTTCCTGGTTATCAATAAGTCATTTTCTATTAAACCTTTCCCTTGTCATAACACAATGACCTATAATTGTTGAGAAAATGTATCTACGGCAGTGGCAATGCATACATGTAGACGTTGTGAATGGGTGTGTGTTTTTAAGTATAAAAAAATACGATGAAAATTTGCAAGTTTTTGCTAAAGTCTCAATCGATAGCAATACCCTCTCGCTAATATCTGAATTTCACGCTTATATCGATTTTAATGTGGACTGTGTACACATTATATCCCTGAAAGAACATGATACATTTTATGGACAGACAAAAACCCTCTCTGGGGGAATCTTCTGTCAACAAAATATACATTATCATCTCAGTGGGATGTTTCGTATAAATGGGATAACTCAAAATTGTCGAAGAAGGCCAACGAGAAATAGTTTTCAAGAAGACAAGCTACGTGTTGTCATGCAAATAACTCACCGGGTTTGTCCTGTCCTGGAGTCGACGTATCTGCTCTTGTAGAAGCCGACGATGGACTGGGTGAGGGAGCCAGAAAACTGCAGCTGCAGCTCCACCACGCTGTCGGCTGCTATCTCCTCCTTCGTCTCCACCACCAGGAACTGATTCTTCGCTTCCTGGAAACTCCGCGCCACTTCCAGAACCTCCCCTGTGTCCTTGCACACGACTCCCACGTCTTCGATCTCCAGTTTGTAAACATGAATCAGCAGGTACCTCGTCGTCTGCTTGACGGCGATCTCCACGGTCTCATTGCCGTAAAACGTACCGTGATCGTCGTAAAAGTCGGGGTACAGTGTGATGTCATAATGGAGAGGAACTTGGTAGGAAGGAAGTCTCAAGGCCAGCCAGGGTTTAGCGGCGATCTCTTCAGGGGAGGGGGTATGCACGGTGGTGTGTGTGGCGGTGGTGGGGGTGGGGGTGGGGGTCTCCCCTGTGTCCACTTGGTGCTGACCGCTGCCCGTGGCTTCGCTGGACTTGTCAGTGAAGTGCCACACCAGCACGCCCACCAGGATGGGAATGGCCACGAACAGGACGACGAGAACGTACAGCAGACGTTTGTTGATCTGCACCGTGCTCATCGTGACGGCTGCTGGATGTTTCTGCAGTAAACAAGGCACTGTGGGGCCAGTGTTGTCGCAGTCAAAAAATTCGCTCAGTCAAATAAATCGCCCGGCTACTATGAGAGTGTGTATTTGCGACATTTTGCGACATTGAGCATGAACCACAAATTTCACTTTTTTCTAGGGTTAGGAATAGGGTTAGGGTTAGGTAAATGGTTCAAGTACAGAAAAAGTGAAATTTCTGGTTGTCGCAAATACACACTCTCATAGTAGCGGGCGATTTATTTGACTGAGCGACTTTTTTGACTGCGACAAGTGTCACTGATAGAGAAATGCCGTGTCTCTGGAGGGAAAGACAAAAAAACACCAACAACGACAGTGGCTTACCAACAGACAAAAGGTAAATCACTGAGTTCTAGATCATACAAACCACCCCAATATACCCTTAAGCGTATTATATCTGCGCATTGTTAGGGGAAGACGGGGTAAAAAGCGCATGGGCGGGTAAGAAGCCCACCCCAATTATCTCATGAAATGAAGCAAATTTCTGTCTCATTTTGCCCATGAGACGAGCGTTAATGTCTAGCATTCGTCTCATGGGCAAATTTGACTGAAATTTTCTTTATTTCATGAGATAATTGGGGTGGGCTTCTTACCCGCCCATGCGCTTTTTACCCCGTCTTCCCCTAGGCCTACTACACTACCTCCCTCCGTATATTTCACCAAATAGATAACATAATACCAACATTTTGCCTGTACCATACACAGAGACCACCGAACCTCGACTCTAAAGCGGGTGGCCGGTGTGGCGTTCTCAAAATGGATTTGTTCTCAACATGTCTGCGCATGTGCGAAATTGTTTTTTGTGTATTTGACGGTTTCAGGTTAGGGTTAGGGATAGGTTTAGGGTCAATTTAGTGTCGAATACACAACAGATAAAATTTGATGGTACGTCATGATCGATTTCGCACATGCGCAGACATGTTGAGAACAAATCCATTTTGAGAACGCCACACCGGCCTCTAGTCTCCCAGCTTATTTAATGGGAAAAGAAAACTTATAAACTTGCGACAGACAAGACACATAATCGATATTCAACATTACGATGCTGACGATCAAAGGAAACAGAATAAGAACAAAGAGAAGTCGTAAATAAAAAGAAACATTAAATAAACCCTAAAGAAAAAAAGAGAGTAAAACCCTAAAGAAAGAAGAAGAAGAACCGTATGTGACGTCACCCAGGTCCAATGAGTATACAGTTTGAAATATCTGTACTAATGTGGGTTGTTTTAAAAGGCAGACAAATATATTTTGTATATAGATACACCGAATAATGCTGAAATGCAATGGTGTAAACAACAATTTTACAAAATTTATTATCGCGTTTGGTACCTTGAGAAAACATAGGGTAGAATTTCATAACTCAAAAAACTAGAGAGAGAACTCAAACTCAAACTAAAAAAATATGTGTAGCGTTAAACCTCCAGCCTTTAACATTGGGAGTGCGCACGTATGCATATAATAGTAGAGAGAGAGAGAGAGAGAGAGAGAGAGAGAGAGAGAGAGAGAGAGAGAGAGAGAGAGAGAGAGAGAGAGAGAGAGAGAGAGAGAGAGAGAGACTTCAAACTTGAAATGTTTATTGAGGATGAACTGAATAAGAATAATTAACAATACGTCTTCTTTTTATAAGGTCCTCAAACAAATAAAAATAATAAACAAGTAAAACAGACAATTAGGGGAGACTTACTGATATAGCATAGTAACTGTCTTGCAATTCGTACCACCTAGTTTCCTAGCAAACGGTAGAAGATTGAGGGTTAATAATTGTGTGTGAAGTTTGGACAAAGGATGGGAAATATTTTAACACAACCAAAATGCAACAAAGCGGAAAACCGTTTATAAGGCAAACACATAATATTTTGGGCAACATCTGATGTTATTTTTGGATAATGTTTTTTAAAATTTGTTATTCAATGCACCAATACAAAAATTGAAACTCTAAATGCCACTCAACACATCTTTAAAATGTTGGGGTCAAAGTTGTCTATTTTATAAATAATTAAAATATTCAAAGCAAAAATAACAGCCATAGTTATACAGTTCGTACCTCTGTCATGTAATTCGTACCCCCTACGTCTTTCCAATGGCGCAGCGTCAGAAATGCATTCAAAAGCCTGTTTTAAAGGACATCAAACTTTCGATGAGAAAATGATTTAGATTTATTTTGATGTCACAGAAACATAATGGAACATTTAAAAGAAAGAATGGCCTGTAGTCAAAGCCAAGTCACGTGCATCCTACGTTTGAATTAGTGTTATAAACCCCCTGGTACAATATCAGTAACTTGGTGGTACGAATTCCATAACAGGTCATGTAATTCATAGGGGAAGACGGGGTAAAAAGCGCATGGGCGGGTAAGAAGCCCACCCCAATTATCTCATGAAATAAAGAAAATTTCAGTCAAATTTGCCCATGAGACGAATGCTAGACATTAACGCTCGTCTCATGGGCAAAATGAGACTGAAATTTGCTTCATTTCATGAGATAATTGGGGTGGGCGTCTTACCCGCCCATGCGCTTTTTACCCCGTCTTCCCCTACATGTTTCTTACTATTAAGCCAAAAGTATAAACATTCTATCTTATAATTACAGTACACAGTTATAGCTCTCTACCAGCAGGATCCACGTTGAAAGTTTTATAGCTTTCGGATTATCTGCCCTTCAGATAGAGATCTCTATCCTTAATAGGTACTATATCAGTAAGTGTCCCCTACATGAACGAACAAACAGCAACATCAATGAACAAAATAATAGTAATATAATAATGATAATAAAACAGTAATGGCCAAATGATTCACAATACCGTAAACACCGCAACAGTCAAATATTACAAAGTTCAAAGGAATGAGAACAACATGAAACATAAATCATGATCTCCAAAAGGTACTGCAGTCAATTTTTTGTGTGAACTATACTCACAAGAGGAAAATCTACAACCTGTCAACTTTGTTTGCTGTCTTCACTTCATGACTAAACTTCACGAAACGTTGGAGCTTTCCCTTTCACAGGTACCTTGCTTTCTTTACCCACTATTCTTACATAAATCATGACACATAATAATATATACTAGCTTATGTCCAACCATATGCACGCACGCACGCACGCACACATACACGCGCGCGCGTGTAACCTATAACTGAGAGAGGGGGGTAGACAGAGAGAGAGAGAGAGAGAGAGAGAGAGAGAGAGAGAGAGAGAGAGAGAGAGAGAGAGAGAGAGAGAGAGAGAGAGAGAGAGAGAGAGAGAGAGAGAGAGAGAGAGAGAGAGAGAGAGAGAATGTGGAGAGAAAGGGGACATCATTATCAGGAAAATGCTGGAGAGAGAGAGAGAGAGAGAGAGAGAGAGAGAGAGAGAGAGAGAGAGAGAGAGACAGACAGACAGACAGACAGACAGACAGACAGAAAGACAGACAATCAGACAGACAGACAGTTAGACAGAGTGAGACAGACAGACACAAGCACATAAAACACACAAACACAAAAAAGAAAAAACAATGCTACGTAAACAGCCCGTTCACAGCAGATGTCACGCAAGAAAAACTACCTGACTTGCCGAGTTGACCGTGACGATGACAAAGTGAATCCGACGGAGTATAGTAATTATTAAACTTATATAGGGGAAGACGGGGTAAAAAGCGCATGGGCGGGTAAGAAGCCCACCCCAATTATCTCATGAAATGAAGCAAATTTCAGTCTCATTTTGCCCATGAGACGAGCGTTAATGTCTAGCATGGGCAAATTTGACTGAAATTTGCTTCATTTCATGAGATAATTGGGGTGGGCTTCTTACCCGCCCATGCGCTTTTTACCCCGTCTTCCCCTACCGTCACGCAGGAAGATTATTTTTCTAAATTATTAAACTAATCCAGTCAACAGTTACAATAACTCAAACAACAACTACAACAACCGACCCCGATTGTCGTTGTTAGTCCTTCACGGTGTGTGCTCCTCAGCCCTTAATTTCATGAAGTTCTACTAAAGCTTCAGTGGGAAACTAAACGTTGTTACTTTCCAAATTAAGTCAACAGTTATTACTTGTGGCGGTGCCATAGCCGATGAGGTTTAACCGAGGCGTGGTTACCGCTGCACCTATCTGTATTGCTACAAAAATCGGGACTTTACTGGAGTTGCGCTGCCTCCGGGCATTGCCTCCAGTATTGTTCCCACCATCTTTGTAGCATCTACAAATGTCCCATATGTGTCTGTTCCAGACCGAGAGGACGTAAAACACCATTTTTTCGTTCGTAGAAAGTAACAACGTTTAGTTTCCCACTTAAATTTTTGTTCGTGGCTCAAGCCACAAACCTATAACTCACTTTGTCAGTCTGTCTGTCTGTCTGTCTGTCTGTCGGTCGGTCGGTCCAAAATGGTCGCACATATTGACGAAATTGTCGCACATTAGGCATAAAGTAACATTTCAGTTGTCATATCTACAGTCCTTAGGTAATGAAAGAATTGTATACTGAACAGAGCACATGAATCTTCATTTTAAAGCGTACAAAATAATAAACATACGTAATACAGACACTGCAACAGACACGACGAGTATGCGGTGCTTCTTTCGATGAGCATAAGTAGGATAAATAGTTTTAAATGTTTTCCAAAAGATATAAAAAGTTACGAAATGGTGCAGAGACAACATTCTGGCTTACAGATTAAAATTATTGAAAAGCCAGGGGAGGCGACTCAGTGTATGTAATGATTGGAGTGATAAAAATAGACCGCTGCCACAAACGATTGCGAATCCGCGCTTGTTTTTATAGAAAGTAACAACGTTTAGTTTCTCACTTAAGCTTTAGTAGAACTTCATAAAATCAAGCACAGACCATCCGTCGTCCGCTGTACTTAGGGTTGGAAGCAGGTAACGTATACGGTCACACAAGAATATTTTTATTTATTAAACTAATCCAGTCAACAGTTATAATAACTAAACAACAACAACAACAACAAGAACAACCAACCCCGCTAGTTGTTGTTAGTCCTTCACAGTACAGTGTGGGCTCCTCAGACCTATCCGTCGTCCGCTGCTGGGGTTGGAAGCAGGTAAACTTGTTATCTTGACCCTCCTTTATTTCTCTCTCCTCCCTAATAACCTATCTTGGGCTGTGTGAGCGAGTTTTAGGCCGAGCAGAGACTACAGGGTCGAATTTCTCTAGACGACGGTCGCCGCGCGCGTAACTGTTACGCCAAAAGGGGGTCTAAGAAACACCACTAACCGCGAACAACGTTAGCTTAAGTAAAGATAACTCTAATAGCTTACTCTTTACTTTCAGAGAGAGAAAAGAGTTGCTATCAAAAGGGAGATAAATCATACCTCACTGACAGGTTGTACAACTATTTCGATTTCATTGTCAGTCTATTTGTGTGCCGAAAATTAAGTTTGCACTATATTATGCCATCTAACATGATGAAAAATGAAGAAAGAGCACTCAAAAATACTTGTATTTGTTTACTTTGCTAAATATCATCCCATATATTTTCGCTGTAGAGTGAAGAATATTTGTCTGCATCCACTTCCTAGACTTTTGTCTTCCATTAGTAAACAAAAAGTTACGTTCTCGCGAGAACTAATTTTAGCCGGAAGTAAAAAATAAAATAAAATAAGTTGCACATTTCCCACGATGCAACTAACAATTTGCGGCGTGCTAGGGCACGAGAGAGAACAAAACGTTACGCGAACTATCGGCAAACGAAGGGCGTTTCTTAGACCGTTTTTGCCGATTTGAGCTCACGCTACGTAACGTTAGCCCTTGTGAAACGGCCCCATGAATCTCCTTTGCCACTCACACGTTCCCCCAACCTCCTCCCACCAACCTCTTCTCTTTTATGTCCCCCAATGAAAGGTCATAGACACGCCTCCCCGTTCCTCCATCTCTGACTTAAGCATACAGACATAATGCATAGATGGGTCAAGATGGTGTTTGTCTGAAAGTGCGTGTGCATCATGTGTGTGGGGGGGTTCGTGTGTGCGTTTGTGACGAGGAAACATACAGATGCATGCATAGGGCAAGACGTTCTTGTCTTAAGTGTGTGTGTGTGTGTGTGTGTGTGTGTGTGTGTGTGTGTGTGTGTGTGTGTGTGTGTGCGTGTGTGCGTGCGTGCGTGCGTGTGCGCGTGTGCGCGCATGTGTATGTGTGCATGCGTGTGTTTGCATGCGTGTTTGTATAATTATTTGTGTGTTTAATCCAATAAAAAATATATTTTTTAAATCCAACAAAACTAATCTAAACAATCAATCTTGATCTTATCCGACAAGTCTTATCGCAATAACAAAATAAACAACAACAAAACAAAACACCAATAAAGAACGAAAGAAAAAGAAACAAAATCGCATTGCTCAGTAATCATAAAAGCTAATGACAAAAAAACCCAGAAGACACAAGCTAAGTTCGTTCATTCACACAATCATCATGTGTGAAATGCAGACGAAACAATTATGTTGAAAAGGGTAGATCGTAGTCATAATGTTTTATTTCATCATCACAAATATTTGAAAATAACGCCATTGCGATTCTGGCACACTCTCTGCGCCTCGACTATGAATTTTACCACAGATTTTAGCTATCTGAAATAGAGACAGACAGACAGACAGACAGACAGAGACATAATCCTAGCTTGTTGTTGCTTCAGTTTTGTTGCTTTGTATGTGTGTTATGTAAAGACAATAAAACGTTTAAACCACAGAGAGAGAGAGAGAGAGAGAGAGAGAGAGAGAGAGAGAGAGAGAGAGAGAGAGAGAGAGAGAGAGAGAGAGAGAGAGAGAGAGAGAGAGAGAGAGAGAGAGAGAAAGAAATAATGAGAACTTTTGTTTTTGTGAGAGAGAGAGAGAGAGAGAGAGAATGAAAGAGATGAGAGAGAGAGTTTTTGTGACAGACAGACAGACAAGCAAAGAGAGAGAGAGAGAGAGAGAGAGAGAGAGAGAGAGAGAGAGAGAGAGAGAGAGAGAGAGAGAGAGAGAGAGAGAGAGAGAGAGAGAGAGACAGAGAGACAGAGACAGAGACAAGAGACAGAGAGAGACAGAGACAGAGACAGAGACAGAAAGAGCCGGCGCACAGCATGTCGGGAGATTCGGACAGTCAACCATTGTGGCAGGTTACATTTTTCACACAGCACGAGAGCGCGTAAAGCACAGCTAAAAAAACAACCCAGTGAAATAAAACAGAGGCAACGGTTAATTAATTAAGGGGAGGATTAGGGACAGCTGGGAAGGAGGGACACAACATGTACAAAGTTACTTGAATCAGAAAGCTTAGATACAGTGTCTTTGCTTGAATCATCTGAAAAATAAATACAGATTTGACACTCTCCAAAAACTCAGCCACAACAAATTACTTAATCTCAATTTGTCTAAAATCCAGCCGACTAATGCACAGGAGTGACCTGACCTACCGAAGCCTGTCACCAGTAGTAGAGAATCACTGATATCGTACCCGCTATCGCGTAATCCGTACCACCTGGTTTCCTACAAAGCAGTAGAAGATTAGTATTTATGTAGTTTGGACAGGGACAAGGAAGTTGTTTTTTTATAATCAAAATCAAAATATATTGAAAGTCACTCTTGGTTAGCCTCGGTTAATGTAAAATTAGGATGGATTGTTTTCAGCAAAACAATCATTGACCACAAACTCTTACGAAGAACCGTTTGCTTTATAACACCGGTGTTGAATCACAAAACAAACAAAAACGAATAAGAAAATGCACAAATAAATAAATGAATAAATTTAAAAAAAATTAAAAAAAATTCAATAATATTAACAAGATCAAAAGAATGACAGCAAGACCATAGCCTGCCAGACCTATCCTATCCCGTAGAATAATACGCGTGCGCGCATGTATCAAGTTCAAGTTCAAGTTCAAGTATACTTTAATATCTCCAAAAGAGAAATTCAGGTTAGGTGCAACAACATGACAGAGATACAACATAACTGAAAGAACATTAATCAAACGTGTGAAACGAAATTATACCAACCAAATAATTATCATTACAATTCATTACATCAACTTATAAATGTGCACATTTAAAACACAGAGAGAGAGAGAGAGAGAGAGAGAGAGAGAGAGAGAGAGAGAGAGAGAGAGAGAGAGAGAGAGAGAGAGAGAGAGAGAGAGAGAGAGAGAGAGAGAGAGAGAGAGAGAGAGAGAGAGAGAGAGAGAGAGAGAGAGAGAGAGAGAGAGAGTCAGTAACCATTATTAACTTATAGCAGTCAATCAAATAACAAAATTTGGAATACATCTCGTCATCAACAATCGATACACATGATAATAGTATCTCCACACATTACAATTACTGCAGTCAGATAGCTGTTAATATTCAATCAGAACAAGATGGAATAAGGACTCTGAGAGAGAGAGAGAGAGAGAGAGAGAGAGAGAGAGAGAGAGAGAGAGAGAGAGAGAGAGAGAGAGAGAGAGAGAGAGACAGACAGACAGAGAGAGAGAGAGAGAAACACAGAGAGAGAGTGAGAGAGAGAGAGAGAGAGAGAGAGACACACACACACAGAGATACAATGTGAGAGAGAGAGAGAGAGAGCGAGAGAGAGAGAGACAGAGACAGACAGAGAGAGAAGAGAGAGAGAGAAACAGAGACAGACAGAGAGAGAGAGACAGAGAAAGACAGAGAATAGGCAGAGAGAGAATGGGAGAGACTATACTATACTATACTATACTATACTATACTATACTATAGACACTTACTATATACAGAACACTGCGTGAATAACCTTTCCCTTTTTATTATACCCATGATAATAGTATCTCCACACATTACAATTACTGCAGTCAGATAGCTGTTAATATTCAATCAGAACAAGATGGAATAAGGAGACAGAGAGAGAGAGAGAGAGAGAGAGAGAGGAGAGAGAGAGAGAGAGAGAGAGAGAGAGAGAGAGAGAGAGAGAGAGAGAGAGAGAGAGAGAGAGAGAGAGAGAGAGAGAGAGAGAGAGAGAGAGAAGATCAATAACGATTATTAACTTATAGCAGTCAATTATGTGTGCTTGTGTGCGCGCGTATGTGTGTGTGTGTGTGTCTGCTGCCTATGTTTGTGCGCAGTTCCAGGTCGCTGTGTGCGTATGCAGCCCTTGTACATATAAGCAATTGTAATAGCGTGTATTCAAAACGTTAACGTAATATATTTCAAATGATATTTTAAGGCTTGAAAGATTTCGTTCACCCCAAAACTTCCGCACTGTCCCCTCCCCCCCTCCCCTCCACCCTCCAAGTATCTTCGTAGACATCAAAGAGCTCTGTGCCAGAGACGATTCCTGC
>CM065680.1:50428629-50431129 GCA_017654935.2 Phymorhynchus buccinoides
AACACTGACAACCCTGATAACTGATATATTTCATTCACAGATAGATGATGCAGACACACGTGACTGTCATGAGCTTTTGTACCTTTCCCTATCCTCTATTTTAGTTAGGTAGGTCATATGGCTCGCTCTCTGTTCCATACTTTTGAGAACTTTCTTTGAATTTATTACGTTGCAGATAGTTGGGCTTTAAAAATAATAATACAGCATTCAATCATACAGCAGACAAAAACAAGCATGGACTTGATGTTCCTCAACGTTTAGTCGATTGACTTCTTCCAGGGGTGGGGGGGGTCTCTTTATTCTGGCGTGACAGCTTAGACAAAATACTTTCAAAATCCTTTGCTTATGGCCTCGGTACACGTTAACATTATTCACGAGATATTTCTATTTCTCCATGGCAACACAGTGTTAGCCCACTTGCAGCTCACTAGCTGTGTTGCCATGGGAAAATAGAAATATCTCGTGAATAGTGTTAACGTGTACACAGACCTTTAACAGCATACATTTCATTTCAAAATCCTATTTTAGTTATCTAAATATCATAACTGGCAATGAATAGTCTAGATCTTGTGTAAGTTGCTGCCATTTACTTTGTAAAAAAAAGCTACGTGTTTTTTGTTGTCAGCTTCCTTCAGACACCGTGCCGTGTGAGCTGTGTGAGCTGGTGGTGCAGACCGTGGACCAGTACCTGCAGGAGAACAGCACGGAGGCCGCCATCAACGCCACTGTCTACGGCCTCTGCAACGACCTGCCAGCACAAATCAAATCTATGGTCAGGCATAATAGCCCAATACAATAAATGTACAATAAATAACACAATAAATGTATAATTTCTCGCGTTGCTTTAACTGGTAATGGAATGGGTTGGCCTTTTTGGAGACTTTCCCCAACGCCGGCTGTTCTCAAGACCATTATTTTGGCCGAGAGAGTAGGGATATATCCTGAGCAATGCATCTCCACTATGAACAAATTCTAGCCTAGCCCGCCGGAGAGCAGCTGCCCTTTTATCTGCTACGTGTCTGGCAGTCATGGTCGGAAACGACTGACTGACCTACACGTACTAAGCTTTAACTGAGTCTCGGATTGTGCGACCTAAGCAAGCCGGGGTGTAGCTGCGAATTGGGATTCGGAATGAGCACTGTACGACCCAGAAGATGTGACAGCAAAAAAAAAAAAAAAAGTTTTAGCTGAAGTGCTTATTGTTCACATGATATTGACTAAGAAACTAAAAGTTCTGCGTTACATTTGATTTACGTCTGGTGTAATCAAATAGCCAATTCCAATTATTGTTTTAATAAAACGATCTTTTGATGTTACGGGATATTGATCATATATAGTAATGTAGTAGGGGAAGACGGGGTAAAAAGCGCATGGGCGGGTAAGAAGCCCACCCCAATTATCTCATGAAATGAAGCAAATTTCAGTCTCATTTTGCCCATGAGACGAGCGTTAATGTCTAGCATTCGTCTCATGAGCAAATTTGACTGAAATTTTCTTTATTTCATGAGATAATTGGGGTGGGCTTCTTACCCGCCCATGCGCTTTTTACCCCGTCTTCCCCTACTTGTAATAAAAGTGAATAGACAATAATAATAAATGACGATTGTAAAAGAAATTGTCAGTAAATCGTCTTACACGTGTTATTCTTGCTGTCTTTGTGTGTGTTTTCTGCGTCCATGCAAACGCTTTAAGATGTTATTGCTGCGTAGACATTTCAGATAGATAGGTGAAGACGGGGTAAAAAGCCCATGGGCGGGTAAGAAGCCCATGTCAATTATCTCATGAAATAAAGACAATTTCAGTCAAATTTGCCCACGAGACGAATGCTAAACATTAACACTCTCATTTCATGGGCAAAATGTGACTGAAATTTGCTTTATTTCATGAGATAATTGGCATGGAGTTCTTACCCGCCAGTGGGCTTTTTACCCCGTCTTACCCTATGTTCGCGTCATTCAATGCTATAATGTATTATGATTGTCTGTGTGCAGTGTTTGACCTTGGCACCTCAAATTGTGAAGACGATAGTCCAGGGTGTGGACCCTCAGACAGCCTGCACTGACCTCGGCCTGTGTGCCAATGCCGCAGGTACTGTGGCACCATTGTTCACGACACTAGGCCTATCAATAGACGATTCTCGGGAGAGAAAAAATAGGGGAGAGCACTTCGTGAAAATGAGGCTTTATGCTGCTTCTTCGTGTCGCCCAAGGGCGATAACTTTATGTAGGTGGCGCTTTCACGTGAGGCCCTCTGTTCACTTGAGAGAGAGAGAGAATGAGATAGAGAGAGAATGAATGAATGAATTAATGAATTTTATTTATAGAGGGTAATAGAGTAAGCAATAACATGCTTTTTTACATCCAGCCCTCGAGAGAGAGAGAGAGAGAGAGAGAGAGAGAGAGAGAGAGAGAGAGAGAGAGAGAGAGAGAGAGAGAGAGAGAGAGAGAGAGAGAGAGAGAGAGAGAGAGAGAGAGAGAGAGAGAGAGAGAGAGAGAGAGAG
>CM065680.1:50436129-50441129 GCA_017654935.2 Phymorhynchus buccinoides
GCGTGGATCAGAGCCAAAGAGAGACAAACAAAGCATCTTTGTGTTTTCATCAATTTAAAACTGTTTTACATGGCGCTGTTCGTGTTACCTCATTTTTGTTGTATCCGCACAGAATGTTAAGTACTCGCACAAACGTGTGTGATTCATGATCAGCTGTACTATCAAGCCTTGGTTTTGACTCCAAACATACCGTTCTTATCCCAATGTTGTGTGTGCAGTGTCTGACCTTGGCGCCTGCCATCGTGAACAAGATCGTCCAGGGCGTGGACCCCCCACAGGCCTGTGCTGAACTGGGCTTGTGTACCAACACCACTCAGGCTGTGCACTCGTCCAAGAGGGAGGTAACGCAACTCAAATGTGTTGTCAGTACTTTTTAAGACCCTAATTTCTTGATCAGTATCACCTAAAGTCAAAGTCAAAACGTTTTGTTTGTTTTAAAACAGGGGGCACATGAAAAATGTTACACATCACAATGTAACCAATACAATAACAAAATTCGCTTATAATCAATATAGACAGAAACACAACGGCATAACATGGCATACAAAGGCATATAAACTGTCACACACAACCTAACATCCGCACACATAGCACCAGTTTACTAAACACCAACAAGTTGAACTTAACCTATGAAATGGCCTATAACTCGAGAAGTAGCGGAAACATGTATATGTTTAGGTTTTAGAAAGCTTTCAAACTGATTTTTGTGAAACAAACTAAGCGGTTGATAATTCGACTGTTTCTTGTTTGAAATAAAGAGTGGAACTTTATAGCATTTGGTCTTTTCTGGTAATAATTTGACACATATCATTTCCTTACATAAAGAAATGCAGCGAGGCACACTTCGACAAAGCAAACTTCCACTAAAGAACCACCCAGACCCACCACTTTGCTTAAAGCTAAAATTAATATAAAAAGCGTATATTCTTTGTAAGCTTCATCAAAGGCGTGGGCTCTAGTGAAACCAGTGAGGGAAAAAACATTTTGAAAGCACAACCCTCTCCTGTGGACATGGGACAGGTCCGCTGAGATTTGCCTATCCGCCTAAAACTCCCAAATTGTTAGATGCAGAACCGAAGACATGTATGTATTGTTGATCAGCATCATTCAATATGCCAGCAAGCCGTATTAAGGCAGTGCGAACCTTCCCCAAGGAATCACTCAGTTTCGGTTGCTTTGTGGCCTTATAGACCTATGCAATTTCTGGACCATAAAATACAGTGGAACCTCCCTTATAACACCTTCAAAAATCATCCAAAATGAGGTCTTATAAGGGAGGGGTCTTATAAGGGAGGTATTTTTTTTAATACTTACAAAGAAGGGCAATGTCTCAGATAAGTAGGTCTTATGTGGGAGGGAGTCTTATAATGGGAGGTCTTATAAGGGATGTTACACTGTAGCATCAAATAACTATTGACTATAGTCCTTGTCCTCTAACACGTGAGGAGCTTACGCTATCGTGTACGGGTGTTCAAAAAGTCTTGGCCTCATTATGATGGGGTTAAGCAAAACAGACCAAATTTGGCATACGTGTACAACTGCGTTGTGCAAAACGATATACAAGTTTTTGATGATGGCGTCATCGTATTAATGACGTCATTGTACTTTATGTGGGTGTGTTTTTTGCCCTCAGCAGTCAGCAACCCTCCACAGCACAAACATCGCCAAAACGTCAACCAACGAAATAGTTCTTGAGATGTGGATATCAGGGAGAGTCTAGTCTTCAGAAGGGAATGGTTTGTCGAGGGTTTCAGAGTCATGCTGACACCAGCAAACTTGTGTGCAGGGGTATGGTCTTTTTGGAACAATCCACCTTTGGTGAGCTTTCTCGGCACTTGGAAATGACATTGCTGGAGTCGCATATTTACATAGCTTTATCCCCAGTAAATTTCAAGAAAATTCACAATCAACATTATCAACAAATTAAAGAGATTCTAGCCATCACTTCTCTCCTTGAGGCTTTAGGTCCATACCACGCGCTGCTTATTTGAGGACCAGAAACTAGCCATTATTTCACCTTCAGACAGCTACACTCTTGTCCTCTTTGAAGATCTTCTTGAGTCCTTAGGTCCCTACCACGCGCTGCTTATCTGGGGACCAGAAACTAGCCATCATTTCACCTGCAGACAGCTACACTCTTGTCCCCTTTGAAGATCTTCTTGAGGCTTTAGGTCCCTACCACGCGCTGCTTATCTGGGGACCAGAAACTAGCCATTATTTCACCTTCAGACAGCTACACTCTTGTCCTCTTTGAAGATCTTCTTGAGTCCTTAGGTCCCTACCACGCGCTGCTTATCTGGGGACCAGAAACTAGCCATTATTTCACCTTCAGACAGCTACACTCTTGTCCTCTTTGAAGATCTTCTTGAGGCTTTAGGTCCCTACCACGCGCTGCTTTTCTGGGGACCAGAAACTAGCCATTATTTCACCTGCAGACAGCTACACTCTTGTCCTCTTTGAAGATCTTCTTGAGGCTTTAGGTCCCTACCACGCGCTGCTTATCTGGGGACCAGAAACTAGCCATCATTTCACCTGCAGACAGCTACACTCTTGTCCTCTTTGAAGATCTTGAGGCTTTAGGTCCCTACCACGCGCTGCTTATCTGGGGACCAGAAACTAGCCATCATTTCACCTGCAGACAGCTACACTCTTGTCCTCTTTGAAGGGGTCAATCAACAACGTCCCCACTGCTTTGATAGATGTTTTTTTCTCGGGTGTCAAGTGTTGAGCTCATGTTTCATCCACAATGACAAATCAGGCGAGAAAGCCTACTGGGTCTGCTGCAAATCGATGTACATTGTTTTGGGACATCGTCAGTGAGTAGGCGTATGTCTATAAACCGCATTGAAAAACAGTTTGGCACCCGCCTTACAGAAACGTTCCCTATGTCCAGGCTTTTTGTCGAAATAGTGTGAACATTTGCACAAAAGATGCCAGATAGTGAGATTATCGTCCAATTGGTCGTGGACCCTTATGGACGTTCCCGTTGAGATGATGATGATGATGAAGGTCGTGAAACTTTATATCCAATATGTATGGGTGCTCCGGGGGAATTTCTAAAATCCTGCAAGAGGGCGTCCTCAGTGGAGTGCAGGAGCAGCACACACACACACACACACACACACACACACACACACACACACACACACACACACACACACACACACACACACACACACACACACACACACACACACACACACACACACACACACACACACACACACACACACACACACACACACACGCACACACACACACACACGCGCGCACACACACACACACACACACACACACATGCACACACATGTACTGCTTTTTTGCACCCCTCTAAACTAGTACAAGGGTTGCATTCCTTTGAAAATAGCAAATACTTATACAGGCCCTTTTTTATTGTACAAGTTTGTGTGTGTGTGTAAGAAAATCGTTGCTTCTCAAATTCTCAAAATCCAGCGATGCCAACTCTAGGCAATTTAAAAATCCTGCAGTTCAGGACATCCTGAAAGAAGGAGCATCCATGAATATGCTGTGGCAACGGTGTGCCAAACTGCGTGTGTGTGGCTCAACCCCTTCATAGTTAGGCCGAGAACGTTTTGATCATCCCTTGTATTGTGTATTCCTCTTGTCACATGTGATCTTCTTCATGATTCTATGGGAATGGTTTAGTTTGTTTGTTTTGTTTTTATTGGGTTTTTTAGCTTAGCGTTTGCGCATTGCAACACTCAATTTGTTTCTTTTAACTAACGAACATGTCACGATGGCTTGGAGTCAAAACGGACTATCTTTAGATAGCCCATTGATGTATTATTGGATTTATTGCAAAAACTAATAACTTGTATCAAACAATGACTGCAGAAATATAAAAAGGGGGTTTTGCTTTTTATATTTCAGCAGTCTTTATTTTATACAAGTTATTAGTTGTCGTAATAAGTTCAATAATATGTCAATGGATATAGTCCATTTTGACTCCAAGCCATCGAAATGCTATTGGTGCTTGTCGTCAGCTTCCTTCCAGCGGGCCAGTCTGTGAGCTGTGTGAGGTGTTGGTGAAGGAGGCAGACCGTGTCCTGAAGGAAAACAGGACCGAGTCCTTCATGAACGCCACGTCCTACAGACTGTGCAGCACCCTGCCTGAGCCCTACACAGACTGGGTCAGTTGTCTGTCTAGTGCGGGTGCGGTTTGTTTTGGGTATTCTTACAATGTTTGGCTCACTCGCGTTATTCACCACAGGGCGGATCTGTGTGTGTGTGGGGGGGGGGAGGTTACAGGGTTTCCGGACACACCCCTCCCACCCCCCGGGCCAAAAACAGAAAGAAGAGGAACCCCCCTGTCGCCCAAAATATACGTTATAGAATGGTTAAAATCACGAACATTACTCGATTTTGTATTTTGGCTTAAAAAGCAATAAAATGCTAATGTAGCGTCCCGCAAATAGTGTGATTGAGTGTTAGAATGCAAAGTAGGCCGTGAAATGAGTTTCTGGAACCCAGCCACCCCCCATCTGTACCTTAGGAAGGTACAGTGGCTCGCGACAGGTGTGATTGAGTGCATAGACTGCGAAATGCTGTTAGTGTCGTAGCGAAGATATGCCTCCAGCCCCCCCCCCCCCCCCCCCCCCCCCCCCCCTCCCCCTACACCCCCCGCTCAACAAAACTTCTGATGGTGGTGGAAAATTCTGGTGGAAGGATTTCTTGGCTAGCTATGCAGCTCCCTTAAGCAACGGCGGAAACGATTCATGGCTTTGTTTTAGTAGGTTCTGTATGAGATAGAACCGTATGAAGCTGCCATTTTTTTTACTTGCGGAACAAAGGTAAAGACAGCCACGAATTGGTGAATAATTGAATGAATAAAGAATCAATAATATAATGACTGACGTTTAACATGCGCAGTTATAGAAACGGTTCACTCTTGAATAATAAAAAAACAAAACAATAAGAAGTCAAGGCAATAACTAATGAATTGTTTAATAATTGAATGAATAAGGAATCAATAATAAAAT
>CM065680.1:50451129-50456129 GCA_017654935.2 Phymorhynchus buccinoides
CTTCCCAAAACTAAGACAATAGTGTCTTTGGATAATATACCCCAATTTGATGCCTTTTAGTGACATGGGTGTTAACTCATTGTGGTGCCAAGATGCGTCCTTGGGGATGAAAGGGTTAAAGATAGTGACTTCACTTCGTGAAGTGCCCAATTTTCCCCAAACGAAGTGTCCCGTGCTGTTGCAGTGCCTGTCGCTTGCCCCGTTAGTGGTGTCGACCCTGTCTAAGGGGGTGGACCCCCAGCAGGCCTGCACTGCCATCAAACTGTGTACTACCTCAGGTACTATACTTATGCATGTATGTGTGTGTGTGTGTGTGTGTGTGTGTGTGTGTGTGTGTGTGTGTGTGTTTGTGTGGGGGGAGGAGGAGTGAGCATGGGGGGGGGGGGGGGGGGGGGGGTGCAAATCCGTCCTCTTTCTGCTGTGTGTATGGATATAAAATACAGGATAAGTGGGCACATGTATGCATGTCTTAATACAAGGATTCGAGGACCGTGGTCATTAGTGTGTTCGTGTAAATGCACGTGATAGGAGGAAAGCGCCATCTTGTGACTTCCAAGAAATTTGCGTGGCATCCAAAGCGACTGCAGCACACAGATATAGATTAACTCGGTGTTAGTTTGTTCTTCGTTTGTTTTATTGTTTTTTTATTGTTGTTTTGCTTCGGGAAGTATTGTTTTTGTTTCGTCTGTCCGTCCGTCCGTGCGTGCGTGCGTGCGTCCGTCCAGCCGCGTTTTCTTTAAAACATTTAAATCTATTTTAATCACTGTTGGTGTACACGTTTTAGAGGACATTATCTATCGACTGATTGCTTTAGTTTTATTTTAAGGTAAAGGTCATGCCGATTAAGGACTTCAAACCCCAAAACACCTAATCGCTAATATCTCGCGCACGTATTTCAATGTGGGTTTTTTCCCACAACGTTTTCTGATAAAAGGGCTATAATACTATAATCACGAATTTGACTGCGCGCTCATGCACGCGTGCACGCGTGCGTGCAAATCACGGGGTTCGAACCTCAAAGCTGTATCTCAAGAACTGTTGCATGGAATTGCTTCAACTTTACGGTGGTAGTGCATCACAGTACACGAAAGGCCTCGTGCAAAAATAATAACCGTGCTGACCTTGACCTTGAAGTTGGACCTTGAAAACGTATGTTTCTTCTTGTGGCCATTTCTTTCACATCGTTGGACTTAAAATGTTCACATTTGGTGTGTGGATGCATTGGCTTATGGTCATTCTGAATATTTAGTACAAGAAAGGTCAAGTTCAAGGTCACAACGGTTATAGTCTGTCGATATGACCATCTGTAACCGGT
Source organism: Phymorhynchus buccinoides (assembly GCA_017654935.2). NCBI lineage: Eukaryota > Metazoa > Mollusca > Gastropoda > Neogastropoda > Raphitomidae > Phymorhynchus > Phymorhynchus buccinoides. The sequence goes on from CM065680.1 coordinate 50,452,445, forward strand.
CATTTACAACCACACATTTTTGACACATTTACTATTTGTTAAGGGGCTTTTTTTGGCAATTGCTCAGTTTCTTGTCACTGGAGCGCAGATGCGTCATGCTGCTGTTATATGCCCAAGTTCACCCGCTCGGGAGCTTATCTGCCGCTCAGCGATCCGCTTCTTTTTATATTAATGCTAGACTTTCTCTATCTCTATTTGTCGTTTAACAGACTGGCGTCTTTTTCGCAGGTGTCAAGAGTTCGCCGCCCAAGGCTAAGGTAAGACTGATATAATCTTATCATCAAATGGGCATCCAATATGCATGGTTTAAGAGTCGGCCTAAAGTGCCAGGCCATTATGGCCAAACTTCATGTTACCTATTACTTGATGGGTTGGGAAGGAATCGAGAAGAATAGAGGAGTTCCACATTAAAATGATGTCGGGTTGATGAGTACTCACGTCTGTACCTTCAGAATTGTTTTTATTGTGTGTATTTACCTCCGTGTGTCTGTACTAAAAAAAACTACTAATCACTGGCAGTGGTGGAATCACATTGCAGCATGTCTTAACAGGCACAGCCAGTCTGCTGATCGTACCACGCCCCCCCCCCCCGGGTATACCGGGAGGGGGGGGGGGTTCTTCCGTACAAATAGTTCCCCCGTTCCTGTGCTTGTAACTTCCTCTAATCTGTCTCTCTTTTTGACTCTGCCTTTTTCATTGCTTTGTGTCATCTACTATCTTTCTGACTTTTTTGGCCCATTCTCCTGACTTTTTTTCCAAAATAATTCTTTCCATATAGTTTTCTCCTTTGAGCTCCTCCGAAATCAGAATGTGTCGGCTGAATGCGGCGAGGACACGTACAGTGAAAACTGGAAAAACGGGCGCATATGTGCCCATTGTGGCCTTATGGCCCGGGAACGCAGAAGAAGAAGTACCACCTCAGATAGCCTATTACAAATAGGATATATGAATATCTGTGGACAATGCATCTACATAGACGCGTGTGTCAGTGTGCTTGTGTATATAATACGAGCATGTAGGCTTTCTCTTTTATATACAGTGTGGTGTTTAATAAAAGCCCAGTCACGCCATCCGACCTTTTAGTTCTCAGAAAATTGAGTTGTGAACTCCGTCAAACGGTCGGTGCTGTGTGCCGGTGTGGCGTTCTCAAAATGGATTTGTTCTCAACATGTCTGCGCATGTGCGAAATCGATCATGACGTACCATCACATTTTATCTTTTGTGTATTCGATACTAAATTGACCCTAAACCTATCCCCAACCCTATCCCTAACCCTAAACCTATCCCTAACCCTATCCCTTACCCTAACCCTAACCTGAAACCGTACACAAAAAATAATTTCGCACATGTGTTGAGAACAAATCCATTTTGAGAACGCCACACCGGCCGTCCTTACACAATCGGAAGGCATTGGCTGTTTTCCCATAACTGCCGGAGTGAGTTGGAAGGAAATTGGGGACCGATCAGCGGGGGCCTGGCTGGCTGAGCCATTCTCTTGCTTAGAGCGGCATCGCGTTGGGGACCGATCAGCGGGACCTGGCCGGCTGGGCCAAGCTTTCTATTTTCTTCTTTTTCTCCTGTCTACTTTCTTCGAACTTGGCACATTCTTTTTTTTTTAGAATGATGCTTTGTTTGCTACCCTTTGGCTCTGATCCACTCATTGCTAGGTGATTGGTATCGTAATCAACTTTGGCGGAGGGGAGTTAATAAAAAATTAAAAAAAAGAGTTCTCCCGCTTTGTTCAATTTCGTTTTTCTTCTTAATAGTTTATTGTCACGCGCAATTCCCGTGGATCCTCCAAACGTTTGCAGCGACACGATAGTCAAAGATGACTGTGGTTGATACGGAAGAAAGGGGGAAATGATGCAGTCGCCAATTCTTTTAACCCTTTCACCGCCAAAGTCGCATTTTAGCACCACAGTGGTCACTAAAAGGCATCAAATTGGGGTCTATTATCCAAAGACATTGTCTTAGCCCCTATTTTATATATGTCCCAGAAGAATCCCCAATACTGCAGATGGATTTTGTTCTCTACCTAGGTACATTTAATGGACATTTTTGGCTGAAATATGGCTGGCGGTGAAAGGGTTAAACCAGTTGAAAGAATTTCAATCGACCAAACTTTTGCGCTTGTGATTTCTACCCACACATTCTAAAGACATGGAAATTGGGGAAAGGTCACAACCCGGTTTAATTCAACTGATCATGAGTCGAATAGTCTGAGGCGGCTTTAAAGACCCCCCACGTCACGTGTCACATTCCCTCTTATGCTGGGAAGATTTCTTAAGATTTCTGACCAGCTATAAGAGGGAAAACACGTGAAAACCGTGATTTTGATTTGACACGTGACGTGGTGGGTCTTTAATGAACAGGGCCTGTATTCACGTTGAGATAGCATGAGACTTAGCATGATGCTAACTTAGAAGCTCTTCCAAAAGTCCTATTAAATCCTATAGGACATTGGAAGAGCTTCTAAGTTAGCAACATGCTAAGTCTCATGCTATCTCAACGTGAATACAGGCCCAGGTTTCGTTTGTTCAGTCCTTATACTGTGATGCTGTTTCACGTCGTCAGCTTGCTCCCAACCCTTTGGCATGTGAGCTGTGTGAGCTGGTGGTGTCTGCACTGGACCACTACCTGAAAGAGAACAGGTCTGAGGCTGCCATCAACGCCACTGTCTACAAACTGTGCAATGATTTGCCAGGCGACCTTAAAGCTACGGTGAGTTCTGATCATACAACTAGCGAACAAAAGTTAAGGCCCGGAAAGACAAAACTCACGAACTCAATACAACGCACCCAGCTCATAACAAAACTTTTAACATTAAGTTCATTCCAAAAAATCGTTAATCAGAACGAGTTCAGTCAACAAAATGCCCCTTTCAACAACTTCCCCCTCCTCTTGAAAAGTCACACATTCAGAATCAATGCACTTTGGAACAGTCAGTAATGTGGGGGTTTTGTGTAACCGCTTAACCGAATCGCTTCAAATTTTGTGTGGTGATGTGTCACCATGAGAGGAAGGCATCCGCGCAAAACAAATTCAGTAATGCGTACTGACTGTTCCAAAGTGCATTGATTCTGAGTGTGACTTTTCAAGAGGAGGGGGAAGTTGTTGAAAGGGGCATTTTGTTGACTGAACTCGTTCTGATTAATGTTTTTTTGGAATGAACTTAATGTTAAAAGAATAAATTCAGCTTTGTTATGAGCTGGGTGCGTTTTATTGAGTTCGTGAGTTCTCGGAGATGATTGTCTTTCTGGGTGCGTGCCTTTTCGTCCTTTCCCGTTTCGTCCTTTCCCGTTTGGTCCTTTCCCGTTTGGTCTTTTCCCGTTTCGTCCTATGCCTTCAGACAGTGCCGTTTCGTCCTTTTCTTGTATTTAAACATAATACACATGGCGTTCACTCGAAAAGGCACAAACACGTGTACAACGGGTAAAACAGTTTGCATTTATTTTAGCCAGTAAAAATGGATTAAAACATAACGCTAAAAAAACCTCATGGCGGTTTTGTCACCCAGCTCAGCTTCGGCGAACTAATATAACCACTGAAAAGCTGTACATTTCAAGAGGTTTCTTTCTCAGAGACTAAATTAAAATTCGAATATGACGAATCGAAACTGGAGCTAGGACAAAACGGCACTGGGTTTAGCGTCGGCGCGATTACGTCAAACACAGGGCAAAATCGT
>CM065680.1:50463629-50483629 GCA_017654935.2 Phymorhynchus buccinoides
TTTTATTTTCAGCCACAAAAGTGAAAATATAATATTTTGCGGACCCGGCGAAACCGGTACTCAGCGGTACCGGTACTTGGCGTTACCTGTACAAGGCGTTACCAGTACTAGGCGTTACCGGTACGGGGCGTTGCGCTAGTAATGTATATTTTTGTCTCATACCCTCTTGTGTGCTAAAGTGTCAATTGGATAATTTCGATTGAAGTTTTTTTGTGTGGAATGTGTTGGACTTAAGGGTGGCCATGCAAGGGCCGGACCAAATGGTTTGTAAGGGGGGGTTTCCGCGGGACTTAAGGATGGCCATGCAGGGGCGGACCAAATGGTTTGTAAGGGGGGGTTTCCGCGGGACTTAAGGATGGCCATGCAGGGGCGGGCCAAATGATTCGTAAGGGTGGTTTCCACGGGGAGTCCAGGGAGCTCCATAGGTTCTAGGTTAAGGTGTAGTGTCTTTGTGGGAGCCCAGGGGGACAATGTTGCAATTTAGTGATTATTAAAGAAAACAAAGTGATACATTTTCTTACTTTTTACCCTTTTATAAGGTACATGCTTGGGGGCAAAGGAGGGAGGGGGGTCCGGAAACTCTGAAACCCCCCTCCAGATCCGCCCCTGGTCATGTGATAACAACAAATGCGTGGTTTTTTTTAAATATTGCGAAACATTGTTTTTATTATGTGATATTCGGTGTAATACCATGTTATCTAAAGTTATTCAGTACTGTTTGTTGGATTGGCTCACAGCGGCCCAGCAATGCACAATGTTAGTGTTTCATGGCGTTGTGCATGTATTGTGTACCAGTGCTGCTTGCATTCTGAACAAAATAGAGATATTAGCACTTTGTATGTGCTGAAGTGTCAAAAACACTAAAGTTCGGGGGTTTTGGTGTGTGTGTTTTTTGCTCAACAGCGATTTAAAGACCCCCCACGTCACGTGTCACATTCCCTCTTATGATAGGAAGATTTCTTAAGATTTCTTACCAGCTATAAGAAGGAAAACACGTGAAAACAGTTATTTTGACACGTGACGTGGTGGCTCTTTAAGTCATGCAGAATGTGCCTTTTTGTCCTTGCAGAAACCCTTGAACGACTTTTTGGATGGTGTTTGTCATCGTCTTCCGCCTCCTACTGATCAAGCCGTGAGTTTGTGTGCGAATGTGTACTGCGTAAATGCTTGTGTGCGTGTATAGTGTGTGTGCGTGTGTCTGTGTGTGTGTGTGTGTGCCTAATTATGTGTGTATTTTAGTGTGTGTGTGTGTGTGTGTGTGTGTGTGTGTGTGTGTGTGTGTGTGTGTGTGTGTGTGTGTGTGTGTGTGTGTGTGTGTCTCTGTGTGTGTGTGTGTGTGTGTGTGTGTGTGTGTGTGTTTCTGTGTGTGTTTCTGTGTCTGTGTCTGTGTCAGTGGGGCATGGGGGGGGGGAGAAAGAAGACATTCAGTGTATCTATATATATATAATCTATTAGTGTGGTAGTGTGTATATGTGTTTGGTTGAGATTGCACATTCATATAGTCTATAGTGAATATATGCCTATATAAGAAAATTGCAATTATAATAATTATGCCTAGTATTGTGGTCATAAGAATGCCCGTGTTGGTAGGCCTACATTCGTTCACATTCGTACTCTTTTGTATATCTTTCTACTTTTCTCTTTGAGTCTTACCATTACCAAAGACACTGTAATGGGAATAAGACAGACAAGCGGCAATTTTCCCCTATATGAGTAGTAAGGACAGAAACCCTGATTATGCCCCCCTTGAACCATGAACATCAGCAGTAATCTAACATTGGCTGTTACTGTTTCATAGATTTTCTGGCCGTATTTGCAGCTTCCTTACCTTTCTTTGTCTTCAGGAAAACAGAAACAGGTTTGCCCAAGCACTCAAATTTGAATCTGGTGGGGCTAATCCTCTCTATATTATTAGTTTAAAAAAAGAGAGACAGTGAGTGGTCCTACCATCACTCTCTCTCTCACTACGCCCAAGTAAGAAAATCGCGTGATCGATTCAAATTCCAGTCTTTGGATAGAGCCGCCATTGTTAATGGGATCACGAACGATAACCCTATCAGCCCGGCTCGCCGTAACTCTCCAGTTGTCTGTCTTATTCCCATTGCAGTGTCTTTGCCATTAAGTCGTTCCAAACTCTGTCCATGTTTTGTCACAGTGTTTGACGGCCGCAGACACCAAGTTCCCAGAGATCTGGGAGAGCTTTCTGAACGGCACAGGCTCAGCGGAAAGCATCTGCAAGCTTCTGGAGGTGTGCCCCAGTTAATTAAGGGCCAAACACACTTCAAGCATTAATCGTGATGGCTGCACCATCCCATCTGGGCACCAACACTTTTGGAGCAGAGCTTTATCCAGTTATGCTTGTTTTCTACAGCAGCTTTACTTCCCACAAAAACGTGTACAATTTGGCGTGGGGTTTTGCGTCAGCATTATGTTGTTGCATGTATACACAAAGAAGAAAGTTAAGCACCCCACCACTTTTTTGCTGTAAATGAGAGATGAAATCGAGATTTATTGCAAATAATCAATAAAGAATGAAACAACATTGATTGGTAAATGAAAGTTTGACTATCTGACTATAAGAAAACGCATGATTTAATGTATGGTTTTACAAATGCATTCTGATATTCTGAAACAAAAAGGGTTGTCATGTTCAATTTCATATGGCTGTATCAAAAGTTAATTATGGTGGGAAAACGTCATGGGGAGTGTCCAAAACTCATTTGGCAAATCAAAATTCAGTAGCGTGTGTTTCCTCCCTGTGCCTGGATGACTGCTTCAACCCTGCGTCTCATCCCTCCTGTCAGACGTCGGATTTCCTGCATGGTCAGCTGCATGGTCAGCTGCTGCCACTCTCGATGCAAGGCTGCTTCCAGTTCATGCAGATTCGGATCATAAATACAAATGTCTAGATATTTCAAAATTGAATTAACTTGTTAATAGTTAATTGCTTTAAGGGGTGCTTAACTTTTTTCTTTGTGTATAATAGTTTAACACAGAGCGCATTCTTCTTCTTCTCTTCAGGGCCCATGGTCATTACGGTGCATTGTGCCTCAGCCAAATATTTCTTTTGTAATTGTTGAATATGGGTTAGAAAATGAGTTCTTTGTTCATCAAGCCTAAAATATACCGATTGTTGATTTTCGAGACTTCGTTAAATAACCTGCAATCAATTCTAGTATTTGTACTTTTTTTTAAAGATACTTGAAAGCATTAAGCTAAAGAGAAGACCTATGCTTTTTCAAAGTGTCGACATTGATGTTGTTGTTGATCCTTAACAGGAAATGCATTAACAATTTTGTTGTTTCTTATGTATTGTTCTTTCACACGTTTTGTTGATTTTTTAAATAGATTTACGACGAGGTTGATAACGGTAATAGCATGCAAAAGTGTTTGAATATATTAATCATTTTTTTATGTTACTGAATGTCTTAAATCCAATGTATGACTGGGCAAATGAATACTGTTCAACATATTACTAGACAATGGAGTCTCATAAAAAATTTATTAAAATGTTGTGTCAAATAATAATCATGTGGCGGTTCTTGTTGAATATTCGTCGATAGAAATGTTTATAAATTGTTTGAAAATATTAAAATATGGGAGTGCCAATATCTCTTGTGAATTATTATTTATTGTGAATGTGTTGTGAATTGTTTTCTGGTAAACCTTTCTTTTAACCACACGGACAAGCAGACAGCTAAACATACAAACGAACAATAGTTCCTGTGTGGGGGTATAATAACATTACCATACCAACATAAGAAGTCATTATATAAGGCAATTCATGTTGGGGCATGCATAACATTTACAAACAACTTCACCCCAATTTCATAAGAAGTCATTATATAAGGCAATTCATGTTGGGGCATGCATAACATTTACAAACAACTTCACCCCAATTTCATAAGAAGTCATTATATAAGGTAATTCATGTTGGGGCATGCATAACATTTACAAACAACTTCACCCCAATTTCATCAATGCGACTATAATAGGCCTACTTGTAAGATTCTGAAGATATGCTGTAAGTCTCCTTCTCTTTTCAGAAAAAACAATTATTTGAAATTGTAAACCACATCAATCAATCTTCAGGTACAGATTGTTCAAACCTTGGACCCGACATAAATATGTTACACACACACGCGCGCGCGCAGTATGAGCACCCTGCGTCCCCTACATTATTATATTTTGGGCCACGGACATCGACTTTCTTTATTACACCTTTGTCTTTGTTTCTCTCTCTGTCTGTTTTTCTGACTGTATATCCATAATTGATCTCTAAACTAATTGATGGATTGTCTTTAAAACTGTTACAAAGTTAGTGTAGGCGTATGTCCTTAAATGGGGCACCCTGACGGATAGTGGGTTTTTTTGCAAGAAACACGTCGAGATCACCAGAAAGACAGCCTTTTCAAGGATAGGAACACTCTGCTCTGGTTTCCTATAAATCAAAACGTCGATTCCTCTTTGGCGGAGTTGCTGGAGAGAGGAGCCATTTTGGACGGGGTGGGTGGAGGCCACTTGAGTGGTTGAAGCTTTTTCTTCTTTGTAGTGCAGTACAAAAGAATTGGAGCTATGTCCTTTGTTGTGAGCGAAACTCCTTTTGGTAAACTGTAAATAAAAAGGCTTGTATTGTGGACATTTCGTGATTTGGTATAAGCGACTCAGGCGGCCATTAGAAAAGCGAAGGCGCATGTCTTCTCTTTCACTGAAATAATCTGACTTCCAGCACCTCCGCCAAGGATGAATCGCCGATTTGACGGTTTGATTTCTAGGAAACATAGAGCAAAGTGTTGCGATCTCTGTAAAGGGTGTTTTTTCTGGTGATCTCGACGTGTTTCTTGCAAAAACTAATCCGTCACGGTGACCCTTTAAGAATGGATGTTCCTTTCGATGATGGGAGTTTATATGGATCATCATTCGGATACTTTTTTTTTTTTTATTCATTAAAAAAACACTATTTGATTTCTCATTTTGTAATGTTTAGGGCATGCTTTACCAATCAATCGCATGCCTGCCATACCCATTTTGTAGTCATTTATAAGAAGATGGAAAATCAGTATCGACTGATCAAGGGGTGGAGTGGTGATCCTCTGCGTCTCATTTCACTAACAAAAAGACATATAACATAATCATCAAAAGTTGTTACAAATAAAGTCACTTTTAAACAAGCGCGAAATCGCAATAGTTTGTGGCACGCGGTCTATTTTTACCACTCCAACCATGAGTCACCTCCCCTGGCTTTTCAATAATTTTAATCTGTAAACCAGAATGTTATCTCTGCACCATTTCGTAACTTTTTATATCTTTTGGAAAACATTTAAAACTATGTATCCTACTTATACTCATCAAAAGAAGCACCGCATACTCGTCGTGTCTGTTGTAGTGTCTGTATTACGTATGTTTATTATTTTGTACGCTTTTAAAATACATCATGTTAAAGAGCGGCCTCAATTTGAAGTGTAGCCTCGATTTGAAATGCCACATTTTGTCAAAGTGATTTTGTCATGTGCGACAATTTGGGACCGACCGACAGACAGACAGACAGACCGACCGACAAAGTGAGTTATAGGTTTGTGGCTTGAGCCACAAACAAAAACCCAACAGAACTTAGATAAACACTGACCTTGATAAGGTGGGGACTGTTGATCCATGGTAGGAGAGTTGGTCAAGCTTTCGTTGACACCCCCCCCCCCCCCCTATTAAGGTCAGTGTTTGTTGTCCTGATCCAGCAGTCAACAATACAGATACACGATCTATTTATACTTATCAACAGTAACGACAATAATGTTAAAACTTTGTGTAGGCCCGACATTTCCTATTTTGGGCCTATCATTTGCCATCATGTCAGATGCTCGCAGTCTTCTTCTTCTTCTTCTGCGCCCCCAGGCCTAACGGCCACAATGGGTACGTACGTATGTGTCCGTTTTCCAGTTTTCACTGGTCTCCTCGCTACATTCAGCCGACACATTCCGAATTCGGAGGAGCTCAAAGAAGAAAACTTTACGGAATTTTTTTTTTTTTAGAAACAAAAAGGCAGGAGAATGGGCCCAACACGTCAGAAAGATAGTAGATGACACAAAGCAAGAAAAATGGTCAAAGAGTCAAAGAGAGAGAGCCAGATTAGAGGAAGTTACGAGCACAGAACTTCCAGAAGGTGTGGGAAGTATTTGTATGGAAGACCGCACCCGGTATACCCACGGGGGGGAGAGGCTCGCAGTAAATCAGAGGAGATGTACGGAAGACACACGCGCACACACACACGCGCGCACACACACACACACACACACGCACGCACGCACGCACGCACGCACGCACACACACACACACACGCACACACACGCACACACTGTATCCCCACGGGGGGGGGGGGGGAGACTCGCAGTAAATCAGAGATGTACGGAACACACACACAGGACAAGAAGGGTTGTAGCCAACAACGGCACTGTTAATCGGCGGAATTTGGACAAAACGGCGGTTAACAGCACCAAGCCGCTTTACTCTATCCACACACACACACCCTCCATCTCTCTCTCTCTCTCTCTCTCTCTCTCTCTCTCTCTCTCTCTCTCTCTCTCTCTCTCTCTCTCTCTCTCTCTCTCTCTCTCTCTCTCTCTCTCTCTCTCTCTCTCTCTCTCTCTCTCTCTCTCTCTCTCTCTCTCTCTCTCTCACTCTCTCTCTCTCTCTCTCACACACACACACACACACACACACACCCGTATCCCCACGGGGGGGGGGGGGGGGGGGGGGGAGAGGCACGCAAACAAATCAGAGGGGCTGATTGTCCCCTTCATCCTCAGCTGTGTGAATGGCGCCTCCCAGGGCCCTGCGAAGAGACCTCCAGAACAGGGCGTCCTGCCGCTGCCGCCCTGACCACTCCAGCACGGGGTAGGCGGCAAGCACGGCCCTCATCGTGCCAGTCACCCTGCCCTGCCAGCCCGGCAACAGGACCACCACCAGAGGCCGAGACATGCTCACCTGTGTCATGGCATTGAACGAGTTGTCGACATTGTATATGGCGGACGAAATGGTATCAAATGCACGTGCAAATTTGCACGTGCTTTTTAAAAAAATGCACGTGCATTTTAGAAAACGCACGTGCATTTTACTATTTATAGAAAATTGCACGTACATTTATACACGCACATTTTGTTTTACCCGTACATTATATTATTTTTAGAAAATTGTACGTGCATTTTTGCACGTGCAAGTTCAGAATATGCACGTGTCATTTTTGAAAATTGGACGTGTAGTCTATAAAATCGCACGTGCAGTTTAGTTAATTGAAAACTGCGACTGGAATATAACTGAAATATAACTGAAATCTATTTCACCAACGAGAAGGCAGATGTGCCAAAAATACTCTTAAACTTGAGAGGCCGCGAGGCTAGTCGTCATAATTTACCTGACCTGACCTAGTCTGGAGCAGCTGAAGTCGTTCCGCGCCATTTTGAAACAAAGACTGAGAGTTATCGTTCTTGGCTTGTACCCTCCCGTAATGATTCGTTTCAGAAAGTCTTCCATTCCTAGTTATTTAAAAACTAAGAGTACACGTGCATTTTACTATTTTTAGAAAACTGCACGTGAATTTATGTACGTGTAAATTTACACGTGTAGTATAAAATAATGTACGTGCAATTTTCTATAAATAGTAAAATACACGTGCGTTTTCTAAAATGCACGTGCATTTCTTTTAAAAGCACGTGTAATTTTGCACGTGCATTTGATACCATTTCGTCCGCCATAATTGTAGGCCTAGTGTTCAATGGAAATGTGTTTTTAAGGGGAGTAATTTCATGGCGTGTGGGAGTGGTCTTGCCTAATTCAATCGGTCAAACAGGGGAAGTCACTCTACCTTCGGCTCTCGTAGACTATCCACTCGTGCGTTTGAGCAGACACACAGCACTTAGAAGACCGTGCGTCATTCTAAAACAGTATGTAATTTATATTTGTACGTCACATTTTGCAAGTTTTATCAGTTTGTGGCTACTGGCCACCCCTAATTTTTATTTTTTGAAAAATGTTTGCAAGTCGTTGACTCGCATCCTGCGGTTTCAAGCTTCGACGCCATTGTTGCATTGCTCCTATGGCATTTGACCGAGTAATGGAGGTTAGCAACTCTAATTTTTACGAAATGCTCTCCCCTAGGTTTTTTTAGAAAATCGTCTATTAACGTCCTCCGGTCTGAAACAGACGCATATGGGACACTACTAGTAGTAGATATAAAGATGGTGCGAACGATCCTGGAGGCAATGCCCGGAGGCAGTGCAACACCAGGAAAGTCCCGAATTTTTTATCAATATAAATATATATAAACGATCAAAAATTGAAGAAGAAAAACCAAACACACCATTAAACTTTCCTCTTATGTATATATATAATTTGCTTTGATAAGAAAAAATTGGTATCCAATGTATGTTTTGTGAACCTAAGAAACAAACTCAATTACTTTAACTTTAACTTTATGATTTGTGTTCCGAAAAGAAGAAAAGAAAATGTGCTGATTTACTTTTTCTCCCAATGGGGGAGATAGACAATGCCCTATGCAAAGACAGCTGTTTCGTCTTCGTGAAAGACTCTTCAGTCTGCATGTCGGCCTGCAAAGTTGTCCACAGTGACTGTTCAAGCTGAGCCAGAAGACTTTCTACAGAAGAAAGGTTGTCCTCTTAGCACCAGATTGAAAGTCCACAATAAAAGCAAACCAGCACTTAATTGAACAGAAATGGTAAAATATAAATATATGTGTATATAAAACGAAGTAGTTCAATATATAACACCATTCATAGTCTCAAAGGTGAGGGGACCATAGGGAAGAGGAGAAGGAGGAGAAGTGAAAGAAGAAGGAAGTCAAAGACAGCAAAGGACAAGAAGGGTTGCAGCCAACAGCAGCACCAAGCCCTGCACTGCTTTACCCTATCCGTCCCCCCCCCCCCCCTCTCTCTCTCTCTCTCTCTCTACCCAATAACGGATTCGCCCCTCCCCTCCCCCTCCCCCCCCCCCCCCCCGCTGCACAATGACACCAGGCACCGCATACTAGTGCACTGATAATAGGGTAAAAGATCAAGGTCAAAATTACCAGGGTCATCGGTTACGACCGTCCAGTGTCCACTTGAGCTGATATACCAACCTTTAAAAAAAATGCAAAGATGGGACAAGGTAAGGCCAATTCATTAGGTAAGGCCAATTCATTCACACACACACACGCGCACACGCACACGCACGCACGCACACGCACGCACGCACACGCACACACACACACACACACACACACACACACACACACACACAAGCTAACACGCAACAATAGCTAGATCACAAAATCAAAGTGAAAGTCAACTAGCTATGTTATCATCTATAACTGTAAATAACATACCATCATACAAAATGGAAGGAATTATGCGCAGTAGTTCACATTATACTGTGCTGACAGACAAAACCAGACACGGACGCTTGAAGGGTCCTCCTATTGTGGCTGTCAGTGGAACTTGAGGGCGAGGGTACAGATAGTTGCGAACATTAAAGTTAACTAAACTGAGAACTGATTTTTCGAAACCGTCCAAAGCATTGTGGAAACTATAAAAAAAATAGATGTTTTGTCACATTGTGTAATTAGAAATTCGTTGTTCGTGTGCTTTGATATTCCCCAACTTATTTTTTATTTCTATTTTCTTATCTTTATCGTTTTCTTTTCTAGCCCTTCACGAAGTTGTATTTTCTCTTATGTTTAAATTGTTTCTGTTATCAAAGAAGATGAATTTTTTTCTATTTGGTTTCTTTGTTATGCTTCTAATGTTCAAAATTACCCTTTGTTTATTTTTCTTTAATGTGTGATTTTCAGTCCGTGATTGACTTATTTTGAGTAGGCACACTATAAGCTTTAAGCTTGTTGCTGCCGTCATTCATGTTCATTTTATTTGGTGTATATGTTTTGCTTGTCAATACAAAATCATTTAAGCCAATCAGTGGAAGATTCCAATGACATTGGGTGATGGGGTAACAAGGAGAACGGGTCAAGATTTCTTTACATTCTTCTTCTTCTTCCAGTTGGGGATGTTTATCCTGCCCCGAGCTCACCAGTCTTCTTGACGAAAATGGAGTTTTACGTCCTCTTGGTCTGAATCAGACACATATGGGACATTTGTAAATACAAATATGGTGGGATCGATACTGGAGGCAATGCCCGGAGGCAGTACGAAACCAGTAAAGTCCCGATTTTTTTTTTATTCACCCTTTCACCGCCAGCCATATTTCAGCCAAAAACACTGATGTCCATTGAATTTACCTGGGTAGTGAACCACATCCATCTACAGTGTTGGGGATTCTTCTGTGACATATCTTACATAAGGTCTATCCTTACTTCCCAAAACTAAGAAATAGGGTTTTTGGATAATAGACCCCGATTTGATGCTTTTTGGTGACATAGGTGTTAAATCACTGTGGTGCTAAAATGCGACTTTGGCGGTGAAAGGGTTAATATAGATAGGTGTAGCGGTAACCACGCCTCGGTTAAACCTCATACCTTTAATAGCGCACAGGATGCGTGCTATGTTAATTCGTGACATCCATCCCACCGGCACACAGGGCCTACTCGTACGGAATAGTGGGATGGGCTTTAACGTGTGCGCAAGATCTTGTGCATGCGTTCGCACACGCCGGGACCTCGGTTTTTGAAAAGCCTCATCCGAAGGATTTTTCCCCCAACTGACGTCAGGTACCCATTTACACCTGGGTGGAGTGAGGAAAATAGAAGTAAAGTGCCTTTCCCAAGGACACACCACTGTGAACCGAGCTGGGTTCGAACCCGCGCACTCGCAAACCTGACAGATTACTAGCAAGTGACTCGGACTTACCAACTGAGCTGCAGCGGCTCCAACTTTCAGAGTTAAACGCTATTTTTCTTCATTCAACAAAGAAAAAACTCTCCATCCCTAAAATCCACACACCTACTGTTATTGATGAAGGGAGTAAACTCTTGCGTTAGTAAAAAAAAACACGTTTTGCTCAAATTATCTCCCCTCGTGAAAATTCCTTCCGCTTTTATAGTGTTCAAAGACACACTCACCCACCACGATTAAGTCCCGTGTTTTTTTCTGGGTAACTGTGACCCACATACACATGCCACCAACTTCAAATTGAGGCTGCTCTTTAAAACTGTTTCGTTTTCAATTTGGGGGCATTTTTATGGGAGTCAAACCTGGTCAAAACAAGTTTTCTTACCACCTATAAGGGTGAAAATACGTGAAACCCGTGATTTTTGACACGTGATCTGGTGGGTCTTTAAGCGTGTTTTGTTTTATTTATTTTGTTTTGAATGTTATGTTGGGGGTGGGGCTTTTGTTTAATTGTTTGTCTGTCAATCTCGTTATCAATTTTTTGGAATACATGATCTAAAACTATTCGCGTTAAACACTGGGTTGGTTGTTTTTTTTGCTTCTATTCATCCAGAACTTAATGATAATTGTCTCTTGGCGGAGGTTTGCAGTGTGCCGGTGCTTTCTCCTTCCGAATAGTATGTACTTCTGTAGCAGCGTAGTTCGAAGGAGATAAACTTCTTTTTTTATCTATTCGCGTTGATTTGTCGTTTCCTGCTTCAATATACTGTAATTATCGTTTCTCGCCCTTCTTGTTTCTTCCGCCTGTTGCTTTGCCTTTTAATAGACGACTAGCGCAACGCCTAGTACCGGTAACGCCGAGTACCGGTAATGCCAAGTACCGGTAATGCTGAGTACTGGTTTTGCTGGGTCCGCAAAATATTATATTATTACTTTTTCTCTTTCTCCGTCCTTCTATTTTTTTCTCTCATCCTGTTCTACTCCCCATCGCACACCCACCCACTTGTGGGTAAAGTGCTGATTGAACTAAACGTCAGTTTTTGGGTCGGTGCAAATGTAAATCTGGGTCCTATCGCGCGCGTTTATGAACGGATGCTGTTGAAATTATGCACCAAGATAGTCACTATCTCCGGTCATGTCCATTCCAAATTGCGAGTCAATATCGGGTCTGGTTACGCCGCGGTTTGTGAAAAGGTTAAGCGGCGTATATTGCGCGCGTTTCTTAATCGATTCGCTTCCAGTTTAGCACAGCGATAGTCCCCATCCCCGGACATCTACCTTCCAAATTCGAAGGCAATCCGTCCAGAAATATCGGAGATACGGGAGCCGAGAGGCCGGCGGATACGCGTTTCGCGCATTTGCCAAACCGCGCAAATGACACGGCCGCCTCGGTTGCCGTTGCCATCGCCCCGTTAGGGCTCATAGCAAATTCGAAGCGATTTGGTCGAAAAACGGCGGAGTTATAAGGCCCGTTTTGTGTTTCACACACACACACACACACAGACACACACTTGCCTTTTTATTATATGATTTTCGGAAGAAAACCAAACTATGGGAGAGCACTTCGTGAAAATTAGAGTTGGGATTACCTCGACTTGCTCGGTCAAAACCATAGCAACCATGGCGGCATGGCGTCGAAGCTTGAAACCGCAGGATGCGAGTCAGCGGCTTGCAAACATTTTATTTTTTTTAGAAAAATGAGGTGAGGCCAGTAGCCACAAACTGATAGAACTTGCAAAATGTGACGTAAAAATATAAATGACATCAATTTTAGAATGACACACGGTGTTGTAAGTGATGTAATGTCTTGACTCAAACACACGAGGCTAGAGCTGGGGATCTACCTGACGGTAGAGTAACTTCCCCTGTTTGACCGATTGAAATAGGCAAGATCACTCCCACACACCATGAATCTACTCCCCTTCATTATTTCCGAACAACTCCTAGTGGCACTTTGTATCTTTTAGTCTAGAACATGAAGGAGCTGTAACCTTCCCCTAAATTATGTCTGTGTAGGCGTAGTAGGACCCGAGGAATGATAGCCAAAAAGCCTAAATGTCACAAAGAGTGATTACTTCGCAGCCTACAAACCTTGCCAAGAATGAAGTTTAACTTTCTTACTTCCCACCTGGAAGGTGAAAAGTTGGAAAGATGAGAAGTGTGAATATATATGGTAACAGAGGCAGTGAGTGAGTTCACAATGATCCCTACCTGTGGTGTAGGTGAAAGGGTGGGAGTTATAAAAAAAAACCAACCAGCTTCAGTCAGCTGCGGACTGCGAACTCTTTGTATATGTCACAGTAGAAATGGGAATCCAGTAGGATTCGGAATCCTACTAGTACAAATCGGAATTCCGATTTGTACTAGTAGAAATCGGAATTCTAATTTCTACTGGACTTTTTCTAGTAGAAATTGGAATTCTGATTTCTACAAATTCCGATTTGTACTGACAGCCAGCAGAAAATGGAATTCAGTACAAATTGGAATCAACATATTGTTTCAGTTGTAAGAGAAGAAAGACAAAACGAGGTTGGAGTTGATAGTTTAAGAGCAGTAATCATTGAATTATAATCCCTTTGACTGCAGCACTAGAAAAGACAACCTAAT
The DNA here is from genome assembly GCA_017654935.2 of Phymorhynchus buccinoides. NCBI lineage: Eukaryota > Metazoa > Mollusca > Gastropoda > Neogastropoda > Raphitomidae > Phymorhynchus > Phymorhynchus buccinoides. The sequence goes on from CM065680.1 coordinate 50,477,069, forward strand.
CCCTTGGGCTGCAGCACTAGAAAAGACAACCTAATCCCTTTGACTGCAGCACTAGAAAAGACAACCTAATCCCTTGGGCTGCAGCACTAGAAAAGACAACCTAATCCCTTTGGCTGCAGCACTAGAAAAGACAACCTAATCCCTTTGACTGCAGCACTAGAAAAGACAACCTAATCCCTTGGGCTGCAGCACTAGAAAAGACAACCTAATTCCTTTGGCTGCAGCACTAGAAAAGACAACCTAATCCCTTTGGCTTCCAGTTTCTACTGTGACATATTATATTCAGGCTTTTTGGTGATACTTCGAATGAACGAGTCACATCACAACACTCACGGCATGGTCCTGGCAGACGCCGAGCTCAAACTGTCTCCTGTCGCCGGCAAAGCTGGCAAAGCTGGTGGGAGGTACTGTTAACAGGTCTCCACGACGAGAGAGAGCTGTGGCTGCCAGACAGGAGAGAGAGAGAGAGAGAGAGAGAGAGAGAGAGAGAGAGAGAGAGAGAGAGAGAGAGAGAGAGAGAGAGAGAGAGAGAGAGAGAGTTCAGACATCAGACTTCAGACTTCAGAAACTTTATTTTACAAGGAAAAGAATTTAGGCTGGGCCTAGTCTTCCATTCTGTCCTTGGTTCTAAGCATGCAATATATAACTAATACTATAAATGAACATTGAGACACAGGAAAATCGCCAACAGAAACAACAACAATTAACAGTAATATAGCAACGACATGGTAGGCAGAGCATCAACAGGCAAAGAGAGTTAGAGAGAGAGAGAGAGAGAGAGAGAGAGAGAGAGAGAGAGAGAGAGAGAGAGAGAGAGAGAGAGAGAGAGAGAGAGAGAGAGAGAGAGAGAGAGAGAGAGAGAGAGAGGGGGTTCCATCAGATACTTTATAATTGGTAGGCAGAGCATCACAAAAGGCAGAGGATAAGAATGTAGGCTCGGCCTATTCTTCCAGCCTATTCTGTCCTTCTAACTAATGCTATAAATGAACATAATACTAATGCTATAAATGAACATAATACTAATGCTATAAGTGAACATTGAAACATGAAAGAAAAACCATTAGAAGGAATAACAACAATGGCAATTATAACAATGACATAGCAGGCAGAGCATGAAGATCACCAATACCTAGCGGGCTTAGGATTCCCCCCTCAAACAGCCGTTTACCAGTTATTCAACATTAAAATGTTGTCGTCCCCACTTCCGGCTGGTACTTCCGGTTTGGTTTTATACCGGAAATGTTGCCAAGCTTCTCTTAAACAAACATTGAAAACATGAATCCGTTCGGTCAAGCCGTTTGTGAGATATTCAAGTTTAAAAGTTCTGCCAAAATCTCGCCAATCGGTTTAATATTGTAACTATGGCATTAGAATAGTGTCCTCAAACTTCCTGTAAATTTCAGCAAAATCGGTTATGAACCAAGAAATCCCACAAATGAAAAACAATGAATTTGTCACATCCCAATTTACATAAATTTGAATAACTTCCAAACTAACATTATCATCAACAAACTCCTTTCAGACCTGGGCCAAATAATTAAATGGCTATAATATCCAACCGTTATTTTTGTGACGTCACTTCCGGTTTTGGCTATTCCGTGAACACAAATTTACCTTATATCAGCTGTCCGTACACTGTGGGGTCAAAGACTCTCACCCATCGGGAGTGGTACTAATGGTGACCTTGGGTGTAATTGACAGCACGGTCCATACAGCATTATTTCAGATTTGTCCTCATTGTACTGAAATTCATCCACGGTTTTTCTGTCTACATTTGTGATCAACACGCAATCAGTACGCAACAAACAAACGAAATAACAAACAAAACGGGCAACCAAAAAAACACCACATAGGTGGGCAGAATCGTGAGCTGAAGGAAACAGCCAGCACAGTTGCCACACATGAACCCAGTTCAATTGAATGAATCCAAGTAAAATGAAGTGATGCATTTATATTAAACCCAACACTCACGCACGCACGCGCGCGCACACACGAAACGGGCAACCAACCACCACATAGGTGGGCAGAATCGTGAGCTGAAGGAAACAACCAGCACAGTTTTACCACACAAAACGTCCTACCTGCCGAGTTGAAAATCCCTCTCGTGGACACAGACCTTGAGCCTCCAGGTGCGCTCCACCACGTGCAGAAAGGTGCGCCTGACCCAGTCACTGTCGTCCTCATCGTAGGCCAGGAATACATGGAAGCGGAATGGCCCCTCCGGGACCGCCGCTGCTGACCCCACGCCATTCCCAGGGGGCTGGAGCAGCCACAGGTACAGGTGCCAGCGCCACTTCCACAGCGACATGGCAGCCAGAAGGGACACGATCACCATGATGACAAACCCGCAAACCAGGATGCTTGTGGATGGATCCCAAATGCATGCCTGAAATTGATAGGAGAGTGTTGGGCGAGTTATATCTTGTACAGCAAAACGGAACGGACGCACGCACGCGCGCATTCAAGCGCACAAAGAGAGAGAGAGAGAGAGAGAGAGAGAGAGAGAGAGAGAGAGAGAGAGAGAGAGAGAGAGAGAGAGAGAGAGAGAGAGAGAGAGAGAGAGAGAGAGAGAGAGAGAGAGAGAGAGAGAGATTCACATTCGACCGCGTATGCACACATTCACGCGCGGACATACATACACACACATGCATACCCAATTGTATTCTGTGAATGTGGTGTATATGTAAGTAAAGCTAAATCAGTGTACAGACGGTTTGTGCAATACGCAAACTTATAATTATAGTCTATGTCCATGTAGGCGCGCACGTGTATAAACATGCGTCTATATGAGTGTATGAGTGCGTATGTCACTGTGTGTGTGCATGGGTGGGGTGAGGTGGGGGCTTGTATGCGATGTTTGACTTTCACCTTCGCAATCACCTTTTCGATGACTCCAAAAAAATGCGACCCACAAAATTCGTAATAAAAAGTTTAATAATCAAGCTATCATTTGGAGTGTTCGGGTGTTTAAAGACGATTCAATGTATGAACGATTGCAACAATTTGCTTTTCATAGATTTGTTTGTGTGCTCCAGACATGAACAGTTTCCATGGTACCCCATTTTCAGAAAAAGCGCTTTTCGGGGTCCAAAAACGCTTTCGCAATTTCAATGTCATCGTTTGTAATTTCAATTTCTGTGGTATCCGGAAAAAATTCTTATTCATATGTGGGCTCAAAACATCAGGATATGTTATACAGTCTTGCATTCTAATGTTCAGGGCCAACAAGACAGTCACTGTTGAGAAACAGACCGTTTTCAGACAACAAACATTTTCTGCAACAAAAGTGTTTTTACCCCACAAAAGAGGACTTTTCTATCAAATATAAAAAAGGGGGTTACTGTGAAAACTCCGAAGCATCTTGAAAAAACAACAACTTTTGCAGCATTTCATGGAATTAATCTTCTTCGTGAATATGACAAAAATCAAAGCAATAGCTTTACGATTATAAAAATTACAAACGATTTTGTGAGCTGCATTTTCTTGGGAGTCAACCTATACCAAACGCGTAGACTTCAACACATACTCCTCATTGTTACAGTGTGTTTTCTCACTGTCTGTGGGTTCCCACACTTTCACGCTGTCTGCCAGACACGTACATTGCTTCCATCTGAAAGAGTCACCTGTTGGGGCATGTCGAAATCCTGCACCGTGGTGTTGTCCAGGTTATCACACCGATAAGCGTCGGTCCGGAATGACACAAACTTGTCTGGCTGCAACATCATCCACTGCTGTAATGCCAGGATCCCACAGCCACAGAGAAGGGGGTTGCCGCTCAAGTCGATTTTTGCTAGTCTGGGTTTACAGACACAAATACACACAGGCACGCATGCATGCATGTACATATAAACACATGCGCGTGCGCGCCAGTACGTACACAACTCGCATTCACGAATATAGGCCTGAAACATAATATACTTACACAGTCATGAAAGTACAGACGCACGCATAAAAGAAAGTAATTAAATACTTAGGTAGATAGTAGATCTTACACACATTCAAGCTCACGCACGCAAGCGCGCAGTCACGCACGCACGCACGCACGCACACACACACACACACACACACACAAATACAAACAAACGCACACGCACACACGCACACGCACGCACACACACGCACACGCACGCACGCACACGCACGCACACACACGCACGCGCACACACACGCACGCACACGCACACGCACACACACACACACACACACACACACACACACACAGGACACATGTTTCTTTTCATTTAAAAGCTAACCTTTCCCGCATCTGCAGACTGAAGGTTGACGGGGGCACAGTGGTGAGCAAGTTCTTGCCCAGCTTCAGCACAGACAGGTTGGCATGCTGGTCAAAGACCCCTTCAGGAATAGAAGTCAGCTTGTTGTCATAGAGGTACACTTCCCTTAGCTCGGTAAAATTCTCAAACATGTCGCGTCTCAGCTGCCGGAGGCCCGTTTTCCCCAGATACAGCACTTCCAGTGATGCCATGACCGGCTGGAACAGGTTCTGGAAACCTCGGTGGCCCACGTTGGCAAAGTTGTTAGCGTCCAGAAACACTTTAACCACGTGATCACAGCCCTGGAAGAGGTCTTTGCTTATGGTGGGCGATGAAAAATCAATGTAATTAAAACCCATTCCGATTTCAAGAATGTTTGTATTGTTGAAAGCGAACTCTTCTATTTCTTTGATTTTGCAGCGCATTTGAACCAAATAAAGATTTGTGAGCAATGGGAATCTTGGCAGAGAAAACATGTTTTTGAAGAAAACGTCCAAAGTATTGTAGCTCAAGGAAAGCTTGGTTAAGTTTGGTAAACATATTAGATCAGGCAGCTGTTCTATGTAGTTAAAGCCTAGATCAAGCACAGACAAGCTTGGATAAAGGGATGTCCCGTTTTGATCACAAGTTTTAGGGAAAATGGAGAGTTTGTTCTTATGCGCAATCCACACTTTTAAGTATTCATGACGAGCGGATTTCACAAACTGAATTTGATTGTAGCGCAATATCAACGTCTCAAGACGATTCAGTGGTTGAAATGCTTCCATGTCCAGTGATTGAATGTTGTTCCAACTCATGTCAATGTACCTCAGGTGTGAACTTGAACGATTCATGAACAGGTCAAGAGGAATGTTACCCAAATGTCCACATTTCAGCTCTATGCTTTTCAAATGAGACGTGTACAGCACATTAACCACGTGGTTGTATGTCAAAGGGTTCCCCCCCATGAGAACTCTCTTCAGCTTGTACATGAATTTGAAGGTACCCATTGCAATGTGGCTCAAACCATTGTTGTACAGATCCAAACTCGACACATTTCTTGATGCGTTCACAAAGAAATGAGGATTGTCTATGTGATGAAAATTATTGTTTGATAAGTTTATAAATTTGACTTTATCGCTGACCCTGGGGACATAGGGAATGTTGCTAAAAGAGCAGTCAACAGTGGTGTCATCACACTGACACTTGCCCCCAAAGCATGGCTTTAGTTTGGACGATTTAGAACGATGTACAGGAAAAGTACTCCAGCACTTCGGATCATGGTGTGCAGGAGTTCCACCAGCAAAGTGACAAAATGCAAGTAAGCATATTTCAAAAAGAAAGGTCACGCTCATTGTTTCAAGTGTTTCACGCATGTCTCATTTATTGTGTAGAACTTCTGTCGTGCTCTGCCTGGTTTGGGCAATTCCGCAATCATAACATGGCATTCAGACACTGATTAACAACTTTAAAATGTTAAATGAAGACTGATTAATACCTTCGCAAAATAAGACATTGAAATTGTTCAAAGCGTTGGTAAATACAAAATAATAAGAACAATAATTGTTGTACCTTTAAGCAATGTAACTGACGTAGCATAAATGTTCACTTCCGGTTTTGAAGTTAATACTAATAATAGCTTCTTTGCTATGGAATGTCAGTATTCTCCTGTTTAGTTTTCAGCGGGTACATTCAGATCTGGTATGGCTCTGGAAAGGAGTGAATAGGCAGTCTGTGTAGGCTACCAACAATGGATAGATAGACTGGTGGCAGATCAATGCCAAGATCTCTATTCAGACTTGGTTTTCTTAGTCTAATGTTGATGGCCTCTTTTATTTTAATAAGAAGAAGAATGAGGAAATTTTATATGGCGCCCATCCTACTATGTAGGCTATATGGTGCTTTACAAGAATTGAAATGGAATAAAAACATGAAACAAAAATCCAATAACATGAGCAGACAAAACAATACCGGTCAGACTTTGTTTGGCCGGTACAAATGTACATATCAATCAGCAACAACAACTGCTGTGACTACTACTACTACTACTACTACTACTACTACTACTACTACTACTACTACTACTGTTATGTTTAGTACTAAATATATATCCTTATATAAGACTCAGAAACCACCCGGATGTCTATCGGCCTTATAAGGTATACCCCTATTAGCCCTAGAGGGATTCCAGAATAACTGGACACACCCAGGCGCACTTTTGCCGAGACCACTGCTGTGAAAGGATGCCAGACCTAGGCCTAGCAATTCCTTCTCTCTCTACCATTACTGTAGTCATGAAAGTCCACAAATT
>CM065680.1:50491129-50493629 GCA_017654935.2 Phymorhynchus buccinoides
TTGTGTGTGTGTGTGTGTGTGTGTGTGTGTGTGTTGCGTCCGTGGTCTAATCTCCAAACTTTAAAGTTAGCATTTTTTTCGGGAAATAGAAGGCATACATTGTTCAAACTTTGCACACATATAGATGTCTATGCAAGCTTTCAAACAATCATGATTTGAATAATTAAATACTTACAACACTCTAAGCAGATAACAAACAGATAACATTTGAGATTAGTGGGTTAGAGAGTATTCAACAGGCAACATGAGTTAAGAAACTCATAAACACTGAAAGCCTCGATAGCTCATTGGTGACTGTCTGTCATGCCAATGGTTCCGGGTCCGATTCTCGGCACGGGCACTTTTTTTAATTTTTAAGTGTATCCATTAACGATAGTTTCATGTGTATTTTAAAAATGTATTGGCAATCTTGTACTTTAGACACCCCCTCAATCTGTGTTTGTTGTTGTCCCACATGTGTCTGTTCGAGTGAGCCTTGAAGGCTTTGCCTCTTGTTATTATTAGAGCTGTTGCTATTTGGGGGTTGTGACTGAAAGCTGACTGTCCCTTAGTAAGTCTACATTCTGAAAATTGCGTATAGAATACATTAATAGATCGCTTCCTAATGTAGCCAACCGAAGAATAGTCACACGGCTCTTACCTCCACTACAACTAGGGTTATCAACGCCCTTGGCAGTGAGAGTGAATCCCTTGTTGGTCAGTACTGAAAAGGGCATTCACTCTTGCGAAAGGCAGTAATTTAGTAGCCTCAAATAGGTTTATTGGTGAGAGTTATTCCCTTGTTTGGTCAGTACTCAACCATCTTCTCCCACCCACCAAGGGCATTCACTCTTGCAAAAGGTGTTCTTTGCAGTGGCCATAGGCATCATAGATAGTATACAGTTAAACGGAATCCGTATAACTCAAAAACGGGGGTACCACCCAAAAAAGGGATAACTCACAATATTTTGCGTCCCCATTTCATTCTTGTTATGCCGAAAAGAGTTTTCATCTCAAACTATCAGCGATCTCAAAATAAGAGTTCAGTCCTTTCAGTTTTGACATCAGATTTCCACTAAACTTGCAAAACTGTAGAGAGCTCTGTTGGTTATCACCTCCCGTGTGTTATGGCTTTAATGTAATTCGTGTTCTGCCTGTTCATTTGTTTACACTAACTGATCAATGAGAATAAATGGAAAATAAACAATTGCTGATTTGCGCAACAAGGCTTGTGTCAGCTAGTAGGCCCTAAGACAGTTGGCATTTAACTTCTCAATAAATGTCCGTTTATTTTCATTGGATTTCTATCCTCGCTAAAGACCCAAAGCCTCAAGTTGGTCTTATAGGAAGTACCCCCTTCCCACCTCGGTCCAGTTCCTGGATCTTCTTCTTCTTCTGCGTTCCCAGGTCATGAGGCCATATTGGGTAAAATACGTATACATGTAATATTTTCAGTTTTCACTGGTCTCCTCGCTGCATTCAGCCAACACTTTCCGATTTCGGAGGAGCTCAAAATATAGAAAATTATTTGGATTTTTTTTAAAGCAGGAAAATGGGCCAATAAGGCAAAAACAAGGGCGTCGCCGAGCGGCAGACATGTCCGTCACCAGCAATGCCACGCACTTGCGACACCCCGTCGAGTGTCACATCCTGACACAAAATTGCAAGGGATTCTGTCTTCTAGTTCACGAGATACAGCTTGAAGAAGAAATACATAGCGCAAAGAAGGAAATTTCGGTTTTCAAGGTCAAACTTCAAGGCCAAGGTCAGCATGGCGATAATTTATGCTGGGATGTTTTCTACTCTAGGGTATACAGTACCACATACAATCTGCAGCGCTTCTGTCAAGCACAAATGTGGAAAATAAAGCTTAAAACCCAGTTTGTAGACCCCTACCACATTCAAGGCCTACCAATCTCCCGGACCGTGACGTTGACCTTGATCGGTATGCCACCATCAGAACAGGCATAAGCCAAAGTACCTACATGCCAAATTCGAAGACTCTAACACGAACGGTGTGGGAGTTATGGCCCCTTAAAGATTTTCGGTTTTCAAGGTCGTAAGCCAAGGTCAAGGTCACGACGGCGAAACATTTTACGCGGATACGTTCCTCTCATGGTGACACACCAGCCGACAAAATTTGACGCGATTCGGTAAAGTGGTTCGGGAGATATCCTTGGGACAGACAGAAAAACAAAAAAACAAAAAAACTAAAAAAACTAAAAAATACAAACCAACCCATGCAAAGTCCGATCACCTATTTTGACGGACAAATACAAACCAGACGACCACAAAGTCCGATCACCTATGGTGACGGACAAAAACAAAAATACAAACCAGACGACTGCAAAGTCCGATCACCTACACGGTGATGGATAATTATGCTACGGCGTGTCGCAAGTGCGTGGCATTGCTGGTGACGGACAGAAAAACAAACAAAAAAAACAAAAACAAACAAACAAACAAACAAACAAAAATACAAACCAGCCCATCGCAATAGCCCGTCTTGGTGACGGACTAA
>CM065680.1:50498629-50503629 GCA_017654935.2 Phymorhynchus buccinoides
ATTTTGTACATGTCACAAACGAATTCCCAATCTTGCAGATAATTTTTTGTCTTTACCCAGTTAAGTTTCATAATATTTGGGGGGGCTGAAAAATGGCTGGCGGCGAAAGGGTTAAAACCCTGTGATATAGCGAAATCAGCCTATCACTGGTTAACTGAGAGGATTATGATTTGCAGAAACATGCGTTAATCTGATATTCTGTAGAAACAAAAATGTGTTTGCTTTGATAGTATAATTGTTTGTGGGATCATTGTGTTGTTGCTGTGATAAAATTCCATATATGAAACAATGAGCTGATCAAATAGTCCACTAATTTGTGGAATACTGTCCTGATTCGACAGTCCTGTCGTTATTATGTGATGATGCCGTTGTCCAATTGTCTGTAGAATTAATGTGGCAATGTGTCAGTTCATTAATGTATTAGGTATAAGATTTTAACGTGCTCACTTGACTATAAAAAATGCAAATGATTAACATGACGTAAATGTAGTTATCGTGATTTCGTTTCGGGTTGTTCCTTATGATAAGTGCGTTGTTTTGTTGTTGTTTTTGCTCAGATTTTTAACTTATTTGTGAAGCGCCTAGAGCCCCGTAAGGATAATAAGCGCTATATAAATTGTCATTATTATTATTATTATTATTATTATTATTATGTACTCCTTTGACTGTTAAATACAGAATACGATTAGAGTGCTTCATCGGATTACCCAATAGTAAATGGGATTCAATTGCTCATACGACTGCCCTATGGAGTAGAGAGACTGGGTGTGCTCATTTGACTGTCCAATAATAGAGTAGTAGGCCTATCTGTAGAAATAAATAAAAATATTATTTGCTTATTTTGGCCTAAGTCGTGTCCTAAAGGTCTGTGTACACGTTAACACTATTCACGGGATATTTCTTTTTCCCCATGGGAACACAGTGAGCTGTAAGTCACATCGCTGTGTTGCCATGGGGAAATAGAACTATCTCGTGAATAATGTTAACGTGTACACAGACCTTTAATGAGACAATTCAAAATGTGTGGAACTACAGTGAGATCTACACAAAAGAAATATTGAGTCAATGTTTTGCAAAATACAAGATGGCTATGAAACCATTCTCCAAGGGAGTAAGGTGGCACAGTGGTTAAGACGCTCGCCTGCCAAATGTAATGCGTGACTGCAGCGTGAGTGACCCGGGTTCGAATCCCGGCCTCGCCCTTTCTTTCTAGCTTGACAGGAAAATCGAACTTTAACTGAACGTCCAGTCCTTCGGATGGGGACTTAAAGCTAGTCTGACCCGTGCGCACGTAAAAATCCCACGGAAATTGAAAGTTGGTAAGAGCAGGGAGAAATCCCGCTGCCTGGCATGGCCAAATTGATAGCTAGGTTTTCCAAGTGTGCCCACACACCCTCCTCACCCTGTGCCCCCCAAAAAATGGGTAGGCGCTGCACTTGCGGCGACGCGCTCTCCGGGGGAGAGCAGCCCGAATTTCACAGTCTCTGTGACTAGAATATACCAAATATCAAAAAGAAAAAATATATATACCATTCTCTGCAAGTGCTACCACTCGTCTACACACATACGTTATCTCCAAACTACTACTGCCAGCGGTAGCCTTTCAGTTCAGCCATCTCTAAATGCAGACACAGGGCACACAGAACAAGGAAGGAGACTTCTGGGTAAAAAAGGAAGCTCCTAGATTGCCCATGTGCCCCGCGCTGTGCTGAGGAAAACGTGTGTGTATGAGTAGTCGTGTCCGACTATGACTTCCACATAGCGGAGAAGGCTATGTAAATAAAAGTCGTCATTTTTTTAGTATTGTTTTTTTTTTAAAAGGCACTGGTGAGGATGTCTGTTTTCATATAGAGAAGATCCACGGCCTCAATACAATGGCATAAGCCTATTATATCAGGAGTTTAAACAGCTACATCTATTTCCTGAATTTCCTGAATTTCATCAGGTGGTCTTATATGATGAAATTCAAGGGAGATAATTCTAAATTTACAACGGGAAGTGACATTTTCCCATTAATATTCGTGTGTGTCTGAAGGGGTAGTATAATTATGTGTGTGGGCGTTGCCATCTTGTGTGGTACTGTCCAATGGATCTTGAATAAACGAACTTGTTAGCTTTTCACGAATAAAGACTTCTTCACAAACAAAAAAATATCAAAGTTAGCATAATTATTCAAAACATTTCAACGAATATATGGGTGGCGTTTTTCGACACATTGAAAAAACCCACGTTGGGACATTTATGGACACATTACGCGTGGTATTATCGGCCCCTTCAACGTTTGTCCTGACTCTGTGCTTCGACAGACGTTCTAAGCGTGCCGGGCTCACCTGTCCATACAGACGATGACGGACAGGCAGTAGACACAGCGGCGGAGCGGCAAGCTGAGAAAGGTGGCGCCCACCAGAGTCAGGTAGTTGAAGGCCAGGGTCCTGGTGCCCTGCGCGCCGCCCACATAGCTCCAGAGACTCCTGCACGCCACCAGAGCACCCTCCAGTGTGTCGGCCAGGTTGAAGCTGACCAGGTACACCGCTGTGGTGCACTGCATGGACGGCAGCGCGTACACCGCGGCACTGGCGGCTGTCAGGGTCACCGAGACCCCCTCCGTCACCAGCAGCACCAGGTCCAGGACCTCCATCAGGCGCTCGTAGTCTTCCTGGGACACCGAGGGCTGAGGGGAGAGCTTCCTGCTCCATGCGGCGTCTTCTGTACTGTTGTCATCTTCAGAGGCAAGGGCCGAAGTATTAGCGCTGCCAATGACGGACTCGGTGCTGTTGGACGAAGGATCGACGAAGGCGTTGTCTGAGGTTGTTGTGGTTGTTTTGGGTTCGTTCGCACCCGCGTGCTGATCGCAGAGTGCCAACCGGTTCGTAAAGTTGATGCAACAAATAAAGGCGACGGACACTTTCCATAGTGTGGAGCATGAGGGTGGACGAGCAAGCTGGCACATGCCTGACTTGTTCCGAGTTCAGTTTCCGCGCGCTTAGACTGATTGGTTGAGTAGGCCTTGCACGTGAACGTAACGAAAATAGCACGTGGGTGAGTCTTGTATAAGCGCGTCAACCCTTCATAAAACAGATTTGTGCGGCTTATTTACAACACGTATGAATGAATGAATATCTGTTTAACGTCCTCCGGTCTGGAACAGACACATATGGGACATTAGTAGATATAAAGATGGTGGGAATGATCCTGGATACAATGTCCAGGAAAGTCCCGATTATGTAGCAATACAGATGTGTAACACTGCTCACTGTTGGTGAGCAACACGTAGGCCTATTTATCTTGTTTTATAGAGTTTATGAATAATGTCAATGTGACTACCATCTTTGATACCATGAATGTAAGATGATTAATTCGTAAATGACAGTCTAAAGTAGCCTACATCTGAAACGATTGGCACTGTCACATAGGGTAAGACGGGGTAAAAAGCCCATGGGCGGGTAAGAAGCCCATGCCAATTATCTCATGAAATAAAGCAAATTTCAGTCACATTTTGCCCATGAGACGAGTGTTAATGTTTAGCATTCGTCTCATGAGCAAATGGGACTGAAATTTGCTTTATTTCATGAGATAATTGGCATGGGCTTCTTACCCGTCCGTGGGCTTTTTACCCCGTCTTCCCCTATGTTCATTTCCTATCCTTTTCTCTATTTTCCCCATCCTTATCCCCCTCCAAGCCTTCCCCCCCACCCCCCACCCACCCCACCCCTTGTCACTCCCCGCCTCGAACGTCTCTTTTCTTCGTGTACGTCTATTCTTTTTTTAAATTATTTAAATTTATTGTTTGATTTTTCTTGATTTTTCTCCAGAGCTGGGTGTAAGAAAAAGCATTGAACCTGCTTATCTCGTGTCCCCCAAACAGGGGAAGTTATTCTACCATCAGGTAGACCCCCATCTCTCGCCTCGTATGCTTGAGTAGACTTACATCACTTGGTTTAAACAAATCTTTATTCATTTCATTTGAAAACGACCAAACACAGAAAGCCAATTAGAGCAACAACAAGCTCGAAGCTTATACCGTGCTCCTTACATCACCTTGCGTCATTCTAAAATTGATGTCATTTATATTTTTTACGTCACATTTAGCAAGTTCTATCAGTTTGTGGATACTGGCCACCCCTCTTTTTTTTTTTAAATTGATTGCAAGTCGCTGACTCGCATCCTGCGGTTTCAAGCTTCGACACCATGCCGCCGCGGTAGCTATGGTTTTGACCGAGTAAGTCGAGGTAATCAACTCTAATTTTCACGAAATGCTCTCCCCTAGTTGTTTTTTGTTACGAAAATCGTGTATTGGACATGCACTGATATGAACATGCATGTTTGTTTCATAATGCAGTCGTGTCAACGTTACAATCTCCATTCGGGGTGCGGTTATACTGTCATAAAACTGCTTTGATCTTTAGACCTATGAACAATGGGCAACACGAGCACATCAGAATGAGAACGCCAATGGTACGGATTTTTTTTTTCAATAGCCAAAGGCTACATGCAGGTGCTTTATTTCTATCTGGTAGTCATAGTCGGAAACGACTGACTAGCATACCTATTTCCTCTTGTTGGTTCGTCTGTCTGGTTTGTGTTTGTCCTTTGTTTGCGGTTTGTCTACTTGCCTTACAACATTTCTCGATATCAAGAAAATAGGACTGCTGATTTCGATGAAGTTTTTTCCCGCGGGCTAAACCACCACCACAAAAAATGAAAGCAAGAGAATTTGTTTCGTAGTCTAGATCGTTATTGGGATATTTCACTTGTTCTTTTAAATAATCTGTGTTTACTACTGAGAAATGATGTGTCTTCTAGATGCTGCGTCTCGTTATGCGTAATTGTGCCTTTTAGTTGCACATTTTAGAAGCACTGACTGAGTTTTACGTACAGGGTGACTAAAAAACAAAATTGCAGCCCACAAAATCAGCAATAAAACTGTAATATTGAGGCTAATCATTTTGACGTGGTTTTTTTTAAAGAAGATTCAATGCATGAAAAGTTACAAAGTTTGT
>CM065680.1:50508629-50533629 GCA_017654935.2 Phymorhynchus buccinoides
AGCAGGGAGAAATCCCGCTGCCTGGTATGGCCAAATTGATAGCTAGGTTTCCCAAGTCTGTCCACAACCCCTCCTCACCCTGCTCCCCCCCCCCCCCCCCAAAAAAAAATTGGGTAGGCGCTGTGCTTGCAGTGACGCGCTCTCCGGGGGAGAGCAGCCCGAATTTCACAGAAATAAGTCTCTGTGACTTGAATATACCAAATACCAAAACAAATACCCCAAATACTCCTAACTAAGAAATAGTTAGGCCCAGCATGTCCGTCTTCGGCTGGAGAAAATATTTGTAAGAATTTCTTGAGAGAGAGAGAGAGAAAAAAAAGGCAGGAGAATGGACCGGTTAGGCAGAAAGATAGTAGATGACAGTAGGCTAAGCAAAGGCGAAAGGCAAGAGTCAAAGAGAGTGGCAGATTAGAGGAAGTTACAAGCACAGAACTTCCAGAAGGTGGGGGAACTATTTCTACGAAAGACCTCCCCGGTATTTCCATGGGGGGGGGGGGGGGGGGGTACCTTTTTTGAAGGAAGAAGTCTTGTTTGTTTGTTTTTGCTTTTGCTTTGTTTGTCGGTAAAGAGGTTAACTCCAAATTAAAGAACAAATTTGAAATAAACTTGGTCGACAATAGGAATTGTTCAGAAATAATTAAGGGAAGTAATCTTATGGTGTGTGGGAGTGATCTTGCCTAATTCAATCGGTCAAACAGGGGAAGTTACTCTACCATCAGGTAGATCCCAGCTCTCGCCTCGTGTGTTTGAGCAGACACACAGCACTTAGAACATCGTGCGTGATTCTAAAATTGGTGTCATTTATATTTTTACATCACATTTAGCAAGTTTTATCAGTTTGTGGCCACTGGCCACCCCAATTTTTTTTTTAATTTTTGCAAGTCGCTGTGACTCGCCTTCTGCGACGCTTCGACGCCATTGTTGCATTGTTGCCATGGTATTTGACCGAGTAGTTGAGGTAAACAACTCTAATTTTCACGAAGTGCTCTCCCCTATTTTTTTCAGAAAATCGTCTATTTGATCAGGGCATCACACAAGGCATTTTTTCCCATTCAATTTGGCTGAATTAATCTGGATTCTCAGTCGATTTTGTTTTTAAATGAAAGTACTACTTTCCCTTTGTTGTAAGCTCACCCTCACACCGATCATTCTAAGTCCCAACTGAAGGGCCGCATGGTAGCTTTCAGGTTGCATAGCCCAAAACACAATCATTATTTTAATATAGGCCTATTTTATATTACTTGTCCTCCGAAGTCGGAGTGTGGCTGCCCACGTGGCGGGATCATTTTTTTTAAAATGGTCACACACACGTTATGTTCACATCCCTAGCTGGTGCATTTGTGCCATAGTGTCCCAGCTCACAATGCTCTACAAGATCATCAGCAACATTGTCGACATCAACTGCAACCAATACTTAACCAGCATGCCATCTCGAACAAGAATGAGTCATACAAACAAATTCTGGCAATTCTCCCAGAACACAGATTGCTTCAAGTACAGATTGAGTGTTTTCCAGAACTGTTCCTGTTTGGAATTCTCTTCCGGTATTTGCAGCAGAAGCTCCCAGCTTGGCATATTTCAAGCGGGAGCAGAACACACTCTCGTTCCAATTGTATCGCTCCCTCCCCAGCAAAAAGTGACGAGGAAGCTTGGGGCTGTGTCGGTCGGGGTTCGTCCTCGGGGACCGCTACGGTAGCCGGATTGGCCTGACCGGAGTCACGAAACGCTCGGGAGACCTCTACATTTTTTATTTTTTATTTTTTCTGTTGATTGTTTTTAGTTCTGCTTATTTTTCTTCATGCCGCAACGCACAACGGTGTCCGGGAGGAGACAGCTCTGCGTCATATGTCAGAATCAGAAAAAGTGCTTCCGCTGTTGGGGTGATCCCTGAAGTCTTTAAGCCAGGGTAAGACAATAACAACAACAACAACATATTACTTGTTGGTGGTGGTTGTTGATGATGATTATGTTGTTGGCGTACCCTGGCTAAAAGACTCCAGGGATCATCATCCCAACAGCCGAAGCACTTGAACACTATGGTATAAATGCACCAGCTAGGGATGAGAACATTATTGTGTGTGACCGTTTTTTATTACCCCGCCGCTTGGGCAGCCACACTCCGTCTTCGGGGGATTTTGGAGACCGATGATGTTATGCTAGGAGCTTGTCATGGCTGAAGACAATCCCCGCGTAACTATGCACAGCGTAACAACATTTTGAGGTAGCCCTTGGTGTTCTAGCCTATGTCAATTGGTCTGACACAGCCTTATTAAAGGAACACCCTGACGGATGAGTTTTTGCAGGAAACACGTCGAGACCACCAAAAAGACAACCTTTTCAAGGATCGGAACACTCATTTTGCTCTGGTTTCCTAGAAATCAAACCGTCAAAACGCCGATTCCTCCTTGGGGGAGTTGCCGGAGAGAGAAGCCATTTTGGACGGGGTGGGTGGAGGACACTCAGAGTGGTTGAAGCTTTTTCTTCTTTGTAGTGCAGTAAAAAAAAAAAAGGTTGGAGCTATTTCCTTTGTTGTGAGCGAAACTCATTTTGGTAAACTAAATAAAAAGGAAGATGAAAAAGGATTGTATTGTGGAAATTTCGTGATTTGGTCTAAGCAACTCAGGCGGCCATTAGAAAGGAGAAGGCCCATGGCTTCTCTTTCACTGATAGAATCTGACTTCCTGCACCTCCGCCAAGGAGGAATCGCCGATTTGACGGTTTGATTTCTAGGAAACCAGAGCAAAGTGAGTGTCGTGATCTCTGTAAAGGGTGTTTTTTCCTGGTGATCTCGACTTGCTTCTTGCAAAAACTCATCCGTCAGGGTGCCCCTTTAAGCCAATGCGAATTACTTGTTGGTTAATTGTCAGGATAACTCAAAACAAAATAGGCCCCACCTGAATTAATATGAAATTTATTTTGGAGTAGGCCTATCATATTAGGGCATCGTGCAATGTGTACGTGCATGAGCGATGTTCATGAATCACGTTAAGCTATGCCAGCATGTTTTCGACTTGATGCAGCAGCGCTTATGCATGTTTATGTGCGCGTGCATGCCTGAGCTCAAAGGCCGGCAACGCGCGTATAATATGCGTGCATGTGGACTACCATAATATGCGTAGGCCTATGTGTATAATGTGCTTGTTAGTGCATTTGCTATCATGTGAGCGTGTTAGACAGTTTAAAACCCTTTCATCGCCACTGTCACCTCTTGGCACCACAATAATTGAACACCCATGTCACTAAAGGGCTTCACATGAGGGTCTGGTATCCAGTAACCTTATGTTCTTAATTTTGAGAGGTAAAGATAGGCCCTATTTTATGCACTTCAGAGAGGAATCCCCAATATTGCAGACAGAATCTTTTCTCTACCCGGGTAAGTTTAATGGTAACTTTTTGCTGTGGAATGGCTAGCGTTGAAAGGGTTTAAAGGGTTATGAACACCTTCGTAACTTGCCCAAAACGGTATTTCCCGAAGCGCTTATTATTATTATTATTATTATTATCATCTTATTCAGGCGAATTAGCAAGGTTGGTTTTTTTACCCTTTATTGGTAGCTCGGTTATCCCTAAACAGGATGATATGACAAGTGTTGTGGTGGGGTGGGGAACAGCGTGTGTTCTGCAGTGGACAGTGGTCAAGGGAACAGAGGCCACTCACACACACTCTGACCGCTCAGCAAGGCTTCTATAGGAACTACTGGACTAGCATTATGGAATGAGTCCAAGCTAAGACCTAGTAATGAAAATAATGAATAGCCTACTACGTCAATGAAACTCTCTCTCTCTCTCTCTCTCTCTCTCTCTCTCTCTCTCTCTCTCTCTCTCTCTCTCTCTCTCTCTCTCTCTCTCTCTCTCTCTCTCTCTCTCTTCTCTTTCTCTCTCTCTCTCTCTCTCTCTCTCTCTCTCTCTCTCTCTCTCTCTCTCTCTCTCTCTCTCTCTCTCTCTCTCTCTCTCTCTCTCTCTCTCTCTCTCTCTCTCTCTCTCTCTCTCTCTCTCTCTCTCTCTCTCTCTCTCTCTCTCTCTCTCTCTTAACAATTAAAGGTTTTCAGTGTTGTGTTCAGTGATTGATCTCTCTCTCTCTCTCTCTCTCTCTCTCTCTCTCTCTCTCTCTCTCTCTCTCTCTCTCTCTCTCTCTCTCTCTCTCTCTCTCTCTCTCTCTCTCTCTCTCTCTCTCTCTCTCTCTCTCTCTCCCCCCTCCCCTTTTCTTCTCAATTATTGTAGGAAGCGTTTGACTTCGTGTAATCATTCCCTTATTCATTTCAACTTCCATACTTTTATTTATTCCTACACGTAGCTTAGCTTAGAGGTTACATTAATTAATAAAGAAAAATCAGTGTTGCAAAATCAAAAATCTCGTGCCTTTAGCTTTTATATGCGCGCTCGCACACGCGCACGCACACGCACACACACACACACGCACACGCACGCACACGCGCACGCACGCACGCACGCACGCACGCACACACACACACACACACACACACACACACACACACACACACATCACCAAGAAAAAAACACCTTAGTTTTAAAGAAAATCCTTTTTTACTGCACACCACACACACATCATAACACAAGACAAGGACTGAACTCAAAGAAGCACGGGAAATGTTCAAAGTTCAATACAAAACCTCGAACGCAAACTCTGTGTTAAGTGTCCCTACAAAGCCATCAAAGGAATTGCTCACACTGATGTAGCAAACAAAGACTACGAAATTAGACAAAAACAAAAAAAAACAAGGTAAAATTGGTGACCAAGCTCTACGCAAGAGGCTGATTGCCTGCTTGACCATCAGCATAGAGAGTGACCAACTCTCAATACCCGTCAGCTCCCCAGGACCCTAGTTGATCTTGCCGTCCAGCCAGGAGCGGAGGGCGTACACGTCGGCATACACTCCGGGGTAGTCGGCCTGGGCACAGCCAAAGCCCCAGCTCACGACACCTGCGGGACAAAGCGGCATACGATCTAAACATCCAGGTTTGTTGTTGTTGTTGTTGCACTATGTACGTATATAGATCATATTATGTGAAAAGGGGGTGAAGACTTATACGTAGACACTTCTTCTTCACGTCATTTTCTCTTCACCTTTTTTTTATCATCCTTCTTCTTCTTCTTCTTCTTCTTCTTCTTCTTAAGGCTGTCATTTACGAATTAATGATCTTACATTCATGGTAGGCCTATCAAAGATGGTAGCTACATTGAACAATCTATTCATAAACTCTATAAAAACAAGATAAGCAGGCCTACGTGTTGTAAATAAGCCACACAAATCTGTTTTATGGCGAAAATGGTGTTTTACGTCCTCTTGGTCTGAATCAGACACATATGGGACATTTGTAAATACAAATATGGTGGGAACAATACTGGAGGCAATGCCCGGAGGCAGTACGAAACCAGTAAAGTCCCGATTTTGTATTAATACAGATAGCTGTAGCGGTGACCACGCCTCGGTTAAACCTCATCGGCTATGGCACCGCCACAAGTAAAGGTAGTAGTGAAAGTAAAGTTTTACGTCTTCTCGACCTAAGTCATATGAGACATTACTTTAAATTTAGTTGGGGTAAAGGTAGTATGAATGAAAATCTGTTTTATATGAAGGTTTGACGCGCTTATAGGCTACAAGACTCGCCCACGTGCTATTTTCGTTACGTTCACATGCAAGGCCTACTCAACCAATCAGTCTAAGCGCGCGGAAACTGAACTCGGAACAAAACTCCAGTAGATCATCATTCACCAATCGATTGCCTTAATCTCACGGTTTCCTCGTTTCATTTTTTCGTATACAGTTTCGCGCAAAATTATTGGGTAGGCCTAGTTAGTAGTTAGTATAATGGGCACAGTACGCCCTATGAATGAAATTACCAACAGGGCGCATACACATTAGACGCAGAAACCGTCGCGTTTATCGTCAGAAGTGGTGTCTGCGACGTATGAATCCAGATCCAGAACCTCACGCGCTTAGTATCCGTAAATAAGTAATAGAAAGAAAGACAAAATAAGTGCCATAAACCCATGCGTTTATTATTTCCTTCTTTCTTTATTTATTTACGGATAAACGAGTGAGGTTTCCCGCGTCTAATGTGTATACGCCTATACTCAAAGTAAAACTAAACATTTCCTGTATCTGAATAGCAGCACCTCTAACATTAAAATCAAAACTTGTGAGGGGCGGGGGGGGGGGGGGGGGGGGGGGGGGGGGAGGGTGTCTACTAAACATAATTCAAGCTCAAGTTCAGTTTGTACAGTTTCAGCACAGACAGAGGGACAGACAGACAGACAGACAAACAGACAGACAGACAAAGGCCAAATGAAAACCTCTTTGTCGATGGTAATACAAAATCTTACTCACCGGCCAGTTCCCAGGCCCCGTTTCTGTAGGCCACCAAGGGTCCTCCACTGTCACCCTGCGCACAGACCCCCACACGGCTTTCAGTCACTGATAAGTCATAATAACTTTCTTTACGGCTCCCCCCCCCCCCCACCTGCGTGCGCATCTCGACCATTCCAACGGAAGTGTCGCCATCTTAGTCCTTATTTGTGTGTAAACAGCATCGATCTGGCATTTTTCAAACAAAGTTACTGACTAAGATGGCGGTCTCCCATAATATGGCGCGCTCCTTGTGGCCGGATATGACGACACGTGGGTACAAGCCATTGTCCATTAGCAGCTACAGGTGGGGGGTTTCCTGGTAGAAGTTTGCATCAGATGTTAAAAATGCCCCCCTGGTGCATTCATTTGGAACCTGTTGATGGAGAAATGGGTATAAAAACAAGGCTATGGTACCGCCACGTATTAAATCAGGGTAATGTAACATGTTCAACCGTGTTGAAGGGTAACGGTTTATACTTATTTATCGTGCCATGACGCATCGCCCACACAGTCTACAGTATAAAATATCGTCCTTCATTTATTAGCCTTCCGCACAGAATGCAGTAAAGTAAGTTTCAAAAATATTTCGGCCTGTTATTCTTTTTATTTGTATTTTTTATTTATGGAGTGAGTGTTTTGGTTTGTTTTTTGTTGTTGGTTTTTTTTGTTTGTGGCACAAGCCACAAACCTATAGCTCACTTTGTCGATCTGTCTGTCGGTCGGTCTGTCTGTCGGTCGGTCGGTCGGTCCAAAATTGTCGCACTTCAAATCGAGGCTGACAAAATTGTCGCACTTCAAATCGAGGCTGACAAAATTGTTGCACTTCAAATCGAGGCTGCACTTCAAATCGAGGCTGCTCTTTAAAATGATGTTTCGTTTTCAATACATTGTCGCACGCCACAAACGATTGCGAATCCGCGCTTGTTGGTTGTTGTCGTTGTTTTTTGGGGGGTCAAATTGGAAACTGTTCATTTTGTTGTCTTTCGCTGTTTTGGGAAAAGTGCATCTAGTGATGTCCATGTGTACTAGTAAATTCTGAACGGCATTTTCCATTTAGGCCTATGTTATAAAACGCGATCTCCTGTGTCATTGTTCTTTGCGTTTGCCTTATTATACTCTCTCCAGAGTTAGACTATTGTCCTTTGAAAGTCGTCTTCTTCTTCTTCTTCTTCTTCTTCTTCTTCTTCTCTTGAGGGCCCACGGTCAATGAGCTGACCATTCTGGCTCCTTTTGAGAGAGAGAAAAAGACTGAAAAAGAGGGGTTCCGGTGGTGTTCAAATTCCAGTTGGCAGTGGTGGTGTAACAAAAAAAAAAAAGAGATTGGAGTGGGCAAGGGAGAAGCAAGGGTGGAGGGGGGAGGAGAGGGTGGGGGGGCGAGACTGATGACTGATTATTTGTAATCGATCTTAGGAAGACGCAAGAGCGTGTCATTTTAGGCGCGTTACGGTATCACGATAGACATTCTGCTTTGTTCATTAACCCTTTCACCGCCAGCCATATTTCAGCCAAAAATGTCCATTAAAATTAACCTGGGTAGAGAACGAAATCCATCTGCAGTATTGGGGATTGTTCTGTGACGTATATAAAATAAGGTCTATCCTTACCTCCCAAAACTAAGACAATAGGGTCTTTGGATAATAGACCCCAATTTGATGCCGTTTAATGACATAGGTGGCGCTAAAATGCGACTTTGGCGGTGAAAGGGTTAAAAAGCAATGAATCAGGGCCGGATGTGGCCTAGCTGCTTTGTCTCTGGAGCAATGTCACTGTGGCCCACAGAACAGAGGGCTGTGTGGCCCGTTTGTGTTTTGTTAGCTGTGATACAGCACGCACGGTGCTAGCAGTGCCCAGAGCACAGACTGTCATGCTGCAGCTGTTGGTGCCACAATCTCTGTTCTCTGGACCCAGGGAAGCCGTTCTTATCTACGTCCTGATTCCAGGTTGAGTAACACTGATTCTTCGTGACTCTCTTCAAATCAGTATTGTGCCTGAGAACGTCACGCTCAGAACTCTTATCTAGATCCGAGTAGATCAGAGTAGATTTCTTATAATTTCCTCTGATTTTTATTTTTCATTTGACACAATCTCAGCCATCAATCTCATTGACATTGACATAGCCATCATCTCAGTGACAATGACATAGCCATCAATTTCAGTGACATTGACATAGCCATCAATCTCAGTGACATTGACATAGCCATCAATCTCAATGACATTGACACAGCCATCATCTCAGTGACATTGACACAGACATCAATCTCAGTGACAATGACATAGCCATCAATCTCAGTGACATTGACATAGCCATCATCTCAATGACAATGACATATGTGAAAACGAGGTAAAAAGCCCATGGGCGGGTGAGAAGCCGATGCCAATTATCTCATGAAATAAAACCTAAGTCAAATGTGCCCATAAGACGAATGCTAAACATTAACACTCGTCTCATATGGGCAAAATGTGACTGAAATTAGATAATTGGCATGGGATTCTTACCCGCCCATGGTTTTTTTAGCCATCAATCTCAGTGACAATGACATAGCCATCAATCTCAGTGACAGTGACACAGCCATCAATCTCAATGACAGTGACATAGCCATCGATCTCAGTGACAATGACATAGCCATCAATCTCAGTGACAGTGACATAGCCAACAATCTCAGTGACAGTGACATAGCCATCATCTCAGTGACAATGACATAGCCATCAATCTCAGTGACAGTGACACAGCCATCAATCTCAGTGACAGTGACACAGCCATCAATCTCAGTGACATTGACATAGTCATCAATCTCAGTGACAGTGGCAGTGACAGTGGCAGTGACTGACCTGGCAGGCGTCCTTGCCCCCGGTGCCCAGCAGGCCCGAGCACATCATGGTGCTGGAGATGAACAGGGACCCGTAGGCACCGCGGCACTCGCTGTTGGTCAGGATGGGCTTGGACACCTCCAACAGGTATCGGGACGAGGAGCCGCCTGCCCCGCCACAGTGCACGCATACACATACGCACACACACGCGCGTGCGCGCTCGCGCACGCACGCACGCACACGCACACACACACACACACACACACACACACACGCATACGCACGCACGCACGCACGCACACACGCACACGCGCACACACGCACACACACACACACACACACACACACACACACACACACACACACACACACACACACACACACACACACACACACACACACACACACACACACACACATACACACACACAGGTACCAGTGCACGCATCCATGTACGCATTTATACATACATCCATCCATCCATCCATCACAACATTACAAATGCAGAAACGCACACACGCACGCACACGCACACGCACACGCACGCACACACACACACACACACACACACACACACACATACACACACTCAGCTGCCAGTGCCTGTACCCATGTAGGCCGTTTTATGTAGGCCATCCATCCATGTTTATGTCCGCCAGACAAACCATTCAAGCACATACGCCTCAGGTGCATCCATGTAGGCCATTTATCCATCCATTCATCCATCCATTCGTTGATGTCCCGCCAGTCAACTCTTTCAGAGCACACACACACACACACACACACACACACACACACACACACACACACACATACACACACGCGCGCATTCGCACACGCACGCACGCACGCACGCACGCACGCACGCACGCACGCACGCACGCACGCACGCACACGCACGCACGCACGCACGCACGCACACGCACGCACACGCACGCACGCGCACGCACACGCACACGCACACGCACGCACACACACACACACACACACACACACACACACACACACACACACAGGTGCCAGTGCACGTATCCGTGTACGCCATTTATACATCCATCCATCCATTTACGTCCACCGGTCAACCCATTCAGTACACACACACCCTCAGATGCCAGTGCGTGCATCCATGTAGGCCTTTACCCATCCATTCATTCATCCATCCATCCATCCATCCATTTACGTCCACCGGTCCACCCATTCAGCACACGCACACACCCTCAGCTGCCAGTGCGTGTACTGTCCATCCATCCATCCATCCATTTATCAGTGTCCACCAGTCAACCCGTTCAGTACACACATACCCTCAGATGCCAACGCACGTATCCATGTAGGCTATCCATCCATCCATCCATCCATCCATCCATCCGTCTATCCGTTTATGTCCACCAGTTCACCCATGCAATACACACACACACACACACACACACACACACACACACACACACACTCGGCTGCCCTTGCACGTATCCATGTAGGTCATCCAGGTAGGTAATTT
This sequence comes from Phymorhynchus buccinoides, assembly GCA_017654935.2. Taxonomy (NCBI): domain Eukaryota; kingdom Metazoa; phylum Mollusca; class Gastropoda; order Neogastropoda; family Raphitomidae; genus Phymorhynchus; species Phymorhynchus buccinoides. Next base: position 50,519,304 of record CM065680.1, read on the forward strand.
ATCTATCCATCCATCCATCCATCCATCCATCCATCCATTTATGTTCACCAGTCCACCCATTCTGGTGTCTTTCACGTTACCATTCAGAAATCACTTTCATTTCTTGTAGTTTTCATTTACTCTTAGGCCCATCCATCTCTCTCTCTCTCTCTCTCTCTCTCTCTCTCTCTCTCTCTCTCTCTCTCTCTCTCTCTCTCTCTCTCTCTCTCTCTCTCTCTCTCTCTCTCTCTCTCTCTCTCTCTCTCTCTCTCTCTCTCTCTCTCTCTCTCTCTCTCTCTCTCTCTCTCTCTCTCTCTCTCTCTCTCTCTCTCTCTCTCTCTCTCTCTCTCTCTCTCTCTCTCTCTCTCTACCTCTCCTGGGGTTTTTTGGTTTTTTCATTCCTTCATTTTTTTTCTATTCATTAAAGCAGTTACGAGAGTTTGTGTTCTTCCGTCTTCCGCGCACGTATGCATCTAATCATATGTTTATTCATCCACCTATCCATTTGTTTATCGGTTGATACATGTTTAAATACATACGCGCGCTCACAGAAAGAGAGAGACAGAGAGACAGACAGAGACACACAGAGAGACAGACAGAGACACAGAGAGACAGACAGAGACACACACAGACAGACAGAGACACATAGAGACACAGAACAGAGAGAGACACACAAAGAGAACAGTGCATTCACCTTCAGTGGTGGTGCCCCAGCCCATGGTGGTGGCGGTCTCCCCTCCGTAGTAGTTGGCGCTGGCGATGCACACCCCCTGCAGGCGGTCGCCCTCCTGGGGCTGACTGGACAGGGTCATCACCGAGATGTCGTTGCTGAACGTATTGGCGTTGTAGCTCTCGTGATTCACGTAGCTGCTGACGTGGAAGCTCTGCTCGTACGGCTTGGAGCCCAGGCGGTCATGGATGCTGCAGCTGATGGTGTAGAAACGAGCAGCCCGACTGCCAGCCAGCACGTGGAGAGAGAGAGAGAGAGAGAGAGAGAGAGAGAGAGAGAGAGAGAGAGAGAGAGAGAGAGAGAGAGAGAGAGAGAGAGAGAGAGAGAGAGAGAGAGAGAGAGAGAGAGAGAGAGAGAGAGAGAGAGAGAGATAGGAGTTTAATGCCCTCTGGGATATGAGGCATATGAGGCATTTAGAATTGTACAGATCTTAACATAAAGAGATTTTAATAGGGATACAGCTGTTGTATGTAAAACGTGGGAGAGAGACGAGAACGGAGTTATTAGGCGGTTCCGGAAGACCCGAAAAGGAGATAATTCTAGCGGCTTATAATATTACTTCCTTTTGTTCAAATGGCTGGATGGATATCAGCCTGTATCGTCATAGCCGTCATCTTGGAAGAAATCTAACGAGTGAACTAGTTGGATGCGATGCCATCTTTATCCCAAGATAGTGGCGGTTTGGTTAGGCCGGCCCACTGAGCCAAACCACACCCAAAAAAAAGATCATTGGCTGGGCCTCTCTTGAAAAATAAAAGTAAAATGGTGATGACTGGTATCCAGACATAGAGGCATTATCCAATTGATACTCGCATCACAATAGACTTCGGGCAACTTTATAAACATTGTAAAACTATAATGATAGTCCCTATCTATGCACATCTCATCCCCAGCGGATTCCTATGAAATGTAAGGACTTTATGCGCATAGTCAGAAACACTAGGCCTACCTCCTCACAGGTCTTGTGGGGATATAAATGGGGCGCTGAGAAAAGCCCAATTAGAGTTACATCTGTATTGTTAAAAATTCGGGACTTTCCTGGTGTTGCACTCCTCCGGGCATTGCCTCCAGGATCGTTCCCACCATCTTTATATCTACTAATGTCCCATAATTATGTGTCTGTTCAAGACCGGAGGACGTTAAGCAGAATTTCATTCAAGCCCAATTTCGTGAACGCATTGAACACCTGCCCCATATATTTGGCCTATTTAATTTATAGGCTATTATAACCTATGCAATAATGGTTTGGGCACTCATAGCTCGACAATCTTGCATTTTAGTCCCCCCCCCCCTCATGTTCACGACCCTCAATCTCAAAGTCTGCTTCTTTCAGTTTTATGAAAATAATCCTAGGCTGATCCTAACCCTATTCCTCCCCCCCCCCCCCAAAAAAAAGGGCAGAATGTTACTACTCAAGTGAAAATATTCAATGCGAAAATTTGAGAGAGGGTGAGGAGGGGGGGGGGGGCTAAAGGGTGACTAAAATATATGGTTCTGCTCAACACTCACTCCAAGCAGTGGGCCGCTGTGATGAAGTAGTAGACGCCATTGCGGTTCTTGACCAGAGACCCCCCACAGATGTGGTATCCGTTGTATTCCAGACTGCACTGCGTGGACAGAAAGGTAGAAAGGTCAGTGCGGGACAGACTGCTGCTGGCTACTCTTTATGTGGATCTGTTTCTGACGGCATTGTTTTGGGTTCATTCTGCTGTCTGATTCCAACGTCGCTTTTGAGTTCATGCTCCTGTTGTCGTTTATATAGCCTATGTGCTGTTGCATAGTTTTAAAAAAATCAAAAAGGACCTAACCATGCTCCTGGAGCCTTAGTCCTAAGTTTGGGGGGATGTGATTTTAATGTCCTAAAAGGACATCGAAGGATATATTTTTCTTAGCATTTTATTTCATTTATATAGGGTTTATATGTCTATGAATGAGCGAAAGAAGTCAACAGAGTTTGACTGAGTGTCTGCGTGTGTGTGTGTGTGTGTGTGTGTGTGTGTGTGTGTGTGTGTGTGTGTGTGTGTGGGTTTTTTTTTGTGTGTGTATGTGTGTGTGCATACGTGCATGCTTGTGCGTGTATGTGTGAGTGTATGCGTACACGAGTGTGTGTGTGCTACGCACAAAGAAGATTAGCTTCATGGATTTACGTCTATTACAATGTGATTTATACATTGAAAACAAGCTGCAAGGGTTTACATCATGAACCATTAGCTGAATGGGGAATACAGTTTGTACATTGTGCTAGTACATACTACGAATGCCCTGTTGTAAGGCTTAACATTAATTGTACTTGCCACTGTAAGACACAGAAGATGAGACAGTAAAAAGCGTTGGTTGTACTGTGCTATGTACAATGAAAGGCTAACACTAAGGTTTAACATTGACTGCACTGTGCTACCTACAATGAAAGGCCAACACTAAGGTTTAACATTGACTGCACTGTGCTACCTACAATGAAAGGCCAACACTAATAGGTTTAACATTGACTGCACTGTGCTACCTACAATGAAAGGCCAACACTAAGGTTTAACATTGACTGCACTGTGCTACCTACAATGAAAGGCCAACACTAAGGTTTAACATTGACTGCACTGTGCTACCTACAATGAAAGGCCAACACTAAGGTTTAACATTGACTGCACTGTGCTACCTACAATGAAAGGCCAACACTAAGGTTTAACATTGACTGCACTGTGCTACCTACAATGAAAGGCCAACACTAAGGTTTAACATTGACTGCACTGTGCTACCTACAATGAAAGGCCAACACTAATAGGATTAACATTGACTGCACTGTGCTACCTACAATGAAAGGCCAACACTAATAGGTTTAACATTGACTGCACTGTGCTACCTACAATGAAATTCCAACACTAATAGGATTAACATTGACTGCACTGTGCTACCTACAATGAAAGGCCAACACTAATAGGTTTAACATTGACTGCACTGTGCTACCTACAATGAAAGGCCAACACTAATAGGATTAACATTGACTGCACTGTGCTACCTACAATGAAAGGCCAACACTAATAGGATTAACATTGACTGCACTGTGCTACCTACAATGAAAGGCCAACACTAATAGGATTAACATTGACTGTACTGTGCTACCTACAATGAAAGGCCAACACTAATAGGTTTAACATTGACTGCACTGTGCTACCTACAATGAAAGGCCAACACTAATAGGATTAACATTGACTGCACTGTGCTACCTACAATGAAAGGCCAACACTGAGGTTTAACATTGACTGCTGTGCTACCTACAATGAAAGGCCAACACTAAGGTTTAACATTGCACTGTGCTACCTACAATGAAAGGCCAACACTAAGGTTTAACATTGACTGCACTGTGCTACCTACAATGAAAGGCCAACACTAAGGTTTAACATTGACTGTACTGTGCTACCTACAATGAAAGGCCAACACTAAGGTTTAACATGAAAGGCCAACACTGACTGCACTGTGCTACCTACAATGAAAGGCCAACACTAAGGTTTAACATTGACTGCACTGTGCTACCTACAATGAAAGGCCAACACTAAGGTTTAACATTGCACTGTGCTACCTACAATGAAAGGCCAACACTAATAACATTGATTAACATTGACTGCACTGTGCTACCTACAATGAAAGGCCAACACTAAGGACTTAACATTGACTGTACTGTGCTACCTACAATGAAAGGCCAACACTAAGGTTTAACATTGACTGCACTGTGCTACCAACAATGAAATTGCCAACACCTACAATTAAAGGCCAACACTGACTTTAACATTGACTGCTACCTACAATGAAAGGCCAACACTAAGGTTTAACATTGACTGTGCTACCTACAATGAAAGGCCAACACTAAGGTTTAACATTGACTGCACTGTGCTACCTACAATGAAAGGCCAACACTAAGGTTTAACATTGACTGTGCTACCTACAATGAAAGGCCAACACTAAGGTTTAACATTGACTGCTGTGCTACCTACAATGAAAGGCCAACACTAAGGTTTAACATTGACTGTACTGTGCTACCTACAATGAAAGGCCAACACTAAGGTTTAACATTGCACTGTGCTACCTACAATGAAAGGCCAACACTAAGGTTTAACATTGACTGCACTACCTACAATGAAAGGCCAACACTAATAGGTTTAACATTGACTGCACTGTGCTACCTACAATGAAATTGACAACACTAATAGGTTTAACATTGACTGCACTGTGCTACCTACAATGAAAGGCCAACACTAATAGGACTTAACATTGACTGCACTGTGCTACCTACAATGAAAGGCCAACACTAAGGTTTAACATTGACTGCACTGTGCTACCTACAATGAAAGGCCAACACTGAGGTTTAACATTACTGCACTGTGCTACCTACAATGAAAGGCCAACACTAAGGTTTAACATTGACTGCTACCTACAATGAAAGGCCAACACTGAGGTTTAACATTGACTGCTACCTACAATGAAAGGCCAACACTGAGGGCCAACACTTAACATTGACTGCTACCTACAATGTGCTACCTACAATGAAAGGCCAACACTAAGGACTTAACATTGAACACTGCACTGTGCTACCTACAATGAAAGGCCAACACTAAGGTTTAACATTGACTGCTACCTACAATGAAAGGCCAACACTGATAACATTGACTTAACATTGACTACACTGTGCTACCTACAATGAAAGGCCAACACTAAGGTTTAACATTGACTGTGCTACCTACAATGAAAGGCCAACACTAAGGTTTAACATTGACTGCTGTGCTACCTACAATGAAAGGCCAACACTAAGGTTTAACATTGACCTACACAATGAAAGGCCAACACTGAGGTTTAACATTGACTGCTACCTACAATGAAAGGCCAACACTGAGGTTTAACATTGCACTGTGCTACCTACAATGAAAGGCCAACACTGAGGTTTAACATTGACTGCTACCTACAATGAAAGGCCAACACTGAGGTTTAACATTGACTGCTACCTACAATGAAAGGCCAACACTGAGGTTTAACATTGACTGCTACCTACAATGAAAGGCCAACACTGAGGTTTAACATTGACTGCTACCTACAATGAAAGGCCAACACTGAGGTTTAACATTGACTGCTACCTACAATGAAAGGCCAACACTGAGGTTTAACATTGACTGCTACCTACAATGAAAGGCCAACACTGAGGTTTAACATTGACTGCTACCTACAATGAAAGGCCAACACTGAGGTTTAACATTGACTGCTACCTACAATGAAAGGCCAACACTGAGGTTTAACATTGACTGCTACCTACAATGAAAGGCCAACACTAAGGTTTAACATTGACTGCTACCTACAATGAAAGGCCAACACTGAGGTTTAACATTGACTGCTACCTACAATGAAAGGCCAACACTGAGGTTTAACATTGACTGCTACCTACAATGAAAGGCCAGCTGTAAGGGGTCGCCTGCACACCGCCCACAATTTTCTGGCTGATGTTCCTTGCCAATGGAGTCTGACCGCAATCTGATGACGTGATGCGGGGCTCCAGGGCCGCTGCCGCACCTGTCAAACAACACATTCGAGGTATTCTCGAAAACTTTCGGGATCCAGAAAATCTGACGGCATCACAAAAACACAATGATGTCATAGGAAAGAACAATATCGATGTAGCTATGATGCAAATGTTCATGATTTTCGTGTGTACCAAAACGGCTAGGCAGAGCAAAATGTCCAACAAGAAGAATGTTGATCCCATGGAGGGTGACATGACGCTCTTACACGCAGGGATTTCGGAGCGATGATTTTGTACGATAAAATCATACAAAAGATTTCAAGACAACAAAAAAGAAAGAAAATAAAAAGCCAGGCTGCTATTCCAAATTTCCGTCTTTATTAGACTTCTACGGGGACAGTACTTCTTCAAGGTAAATCATTTTAGGACAGCCATCACACACTGCTAAAATGTTTTGGAGACCATGTCCTATCAACATCAACGTTTACTGGTTCACAGATTTTCAGTTTGGTACGTAGAGCAACGTACGTTGGAAGACAGTGACATGTGACATGACAGTTACGGTCGTCCAGTGAGCGCTGTGACAGACAAAACAATTGCCAGTGTAAAGTATCTCGCTAATGGTGATTCCTGAATAACTACTGAGATGAAGAACATAATAGGCATTTCAGTCGTGAAGCCTGGATGTGACCTTACATGAACACTGGGTCTGTGGAAGCGTTGCGCCCATTGGGAGGAGATCCGTCAGCTTACTGAAGAACAGAGGAAGGGTATGTAGGGCCGGTTGTATGGTGTACCCATATGCTACGAAAATTTAATGGAGGGATGTCTGGGATATCGTGACCTTTTTTAATGTTTTACGTCCTCCCGATTCCGAGGAACCATATGGGACATTACTTTATATTAAGTTGAAGAAACCGTGACTGGTGAAGAAACATTTATATATCAGTTTGATCCAGAAACCAAGCTGCAATCATCCGGCCGTTAGTGTTTCCAAATGAGACCCCTCCAGTGAAATTCCTCAGAGCATGGACTACTGCCAAACAAATGGTGGCTGGGTTTTTTCTTCTCAAAAGCAGTTCATGTAGCCTCAGTTCCTCTTCCAGAAAAAAGTACTGTCGCCGCCAATAGACGATTTTCCAAAAAAATACTAGGGGAGAGCACTTCGTGAAAATTAGAGTTGATTACCTCGACTTACTCGGTCAAAACCATAGCAACCACGGCATCGAAGCTTGAAACCGCAGGATGCGAGTCAGCGACTTGCAAACATTTTTTAGAAAAATGAGGGGTGGCCAGTAACCACAAACTGATAGAACTTGCAAAATGTGATGTAAAAACACAAATGACATCAAGTTTAGAATGTCGCACGGTCTTGTAAGTGATGTATGTCTACTCAAACACACGAGGCGAGAGCTGGGGATCTACCTGATGGTAGAGTAAGTTCCCTGTTTGACCGATTGAATTAGGCAAGATCACTCCCACACACCGTGAAGTTACTCCCCTTCATTATTTCCGAACAATTCCTATTCGTACATAATATAAGCACGTGTCTGCCTAACGTTTTTGAGGAGCTATGGATGCGCCATCCACTCTCTGGTACCCGAGGTCTCCTACTTCACCATGACAACGCAAAGTGCCCACACTACTGCAGCCACGTTGGACTTCCTGCAGGGTTCAGTTGGTCACCCACCCAACGTATTCCCCCAACTTAGCCCCTTGTCACTTTTGTTTTCCTTTCATGAAGCGCCAGATGAAGGGGAAGCAATTCCAATGGAGTTGAAGATGCTTGAGCTTTCTTCGAGGGCACTGTTTTGGGCATACCTCAATCACCCTGGTCTGGTGCCATAGCCGCTTGGTTTGAAAGGATGACAAAGTGTGTGTGTTTGTGTGTGCCGATGGGGGATACTTCGAAAAGCTGGACCAAACAGAAAGTGAGTACACACTACCAGTTCTTCACATCCAGAAACTTATCGAGAGACCCTCGTACATGTAGGCCTACTGCACATGCATAGGCTCCTACAGACATACGAACGAACGAACGAACGAATTTTATTTATAGAGGGTAATATAATAAGCAATAACATGCTTTTTTACATCTAGCGCCTCTGGAAAAATAATAGGGGAAGACGGGGTAAAAAGCGCATGGGCGGGTAAGAAGCCCACCCCAATTATCTCATGAAATGAAGAAATTTCAGTCTCATTTTGCCCATGAGACGAGCGTTGTCTAGCATTCGTCTCATGGGCAAATTTTGACTGAAATTTTCTTCATTTCATGAGATAATTGGGGTGGGCTTCTTACCCGCCCATGCGCTTTTTACCCCGTCTTCCCCTACATATAAAAGTAGAAATGAGAGAGAGAGAGAGAGAGAGAGAGAGACGCATGTGCATAGACACCTGCGTTTGCATCTTTGTGTGATGTGAGAAAGAATTGTGGCGGCCAAAGCGTTTTGCGCAAATCCATGAGAGTGTTTTTGTATTACGTGCGCATCATCGGTATCCACGCTTGAGAATAAAAGCATGTAGATTTGCTTGAGAGGAAAACTAGAATGAGATCAGCAGATTTGCTGTGGCATCAATAGACAAACTCTGAAGAAATTTATTTGTGAGACCAATTAGTCTTCTTGGTGAGACGCCAGAAGTTTATCTATATGGTTATTGCTTCATCTTGTAGGCTCCATTCAGTAAAACGCGATTTATGTTTGCAACCTTTCCTTTCACCAATTCAAGACCATTTTTAAACCGTATTCAAGGCCAGGGGGGCGGCCCAAGATGAACTGGAAGCAGACAGTGGAGAGGGACCTAAAGCTTGTCAACAGACCGGCTGGTGTGCAAGTTTTAAACCGTATTCAAGGCTAGGGGGGCGGCCCAAGATGAACTAGAAACAGACAGTGGAGAGGGACCTAAAGCTTGTCAACAGACCGGCTGGTGTAACATCGACAAGCTGGCTCTGAGGACCGCTGTGCGGGAGCACCCAAGGCTAGTAACTCTTGTATGACTATAGTTTGGCCTTGCCAGAGTCGTATCCCTTCTTGCGCGTACTGGCATCATTGAGTTTGTTCCATACAATGGCGTTCAACAATTTGAACCCCAGTTCGTGCTTTCCTGGTGTTGATTATAACTGCCGTCTTATATGTGTTTCTGTTGGAATAAATATGCTGAGTGGTCCATTTTCTTTCTTTTCTCCTTCCATGGATGCAACTCCCCAAAATGAAAAGAAAAAATCCTGAAAGGCAGGGGTCCAGAGGCCGCCAAGGACTCCGGCGGTGTACAGGGGCAGAGTTCTAGCTGTTGGGGGATTCGGGGGTTGGGGGGGGGGGGGGGGGGGTCAATGCAAGAGAGAGAGAGAAACGATTGAGATTAAGATTAAAACTATAGCCCCGTCGACAACGAAGGCCATGTCAGGGCTGTCACCGCGTTAAAGAGAGATAACGTGACAGACAGACAGACAGTTAAAATGATGGACAGAGACAGTTTGAGTCCGATAAGTCTTGTGAAATTATTACATTGCCTTTAAAATAAAATGAAAACATGGCATCAGCGTGCTGTTTTCAAGATTCCCCCGAGAGATAATTCCGAGATAGAACAACCAAGTTCAAAACGCCCCAAATTGCTTGCGGTCAATTTTTATTTTTTTTTAATTAAAAAAATGGGGGGGGGGGGGGGGGACGAAATAAGGCTTTACGCCCTCTTCGGCCTTTCGGCCATGTGGGGCTATTGAGTAGGGTTTTTTGGGGGGGGTAAAAAAAATTTGTTTAACTGAAGTTCAGTTTCAGAAACTGAAATTAGTGTGAAACAAAGAGTTGCACCCATGTCCTTCTCTTTCTTCTGTCTTCCCATTGGCCCTGTGTATGATGTGTATGAGTCTGGTCCTCAGTGTCCTGGTCTTCTCACTGCTTACGGCAAACACGTTCTGAGTTTAGAGGAGCTCAAAGAAGAAAAGCATTCGAAAGACTTTCTTGCATAAAAGGCAGGAACATAATATGAACAATATATTTTTGTATGTCAATAAGGCAGAACTATAGAAGAAGGCAGTATGAAAAGGAAGACTGAGGCTGATAAGAGTATGTTGCTGGCAGAGAGTTGAACTTCCAGATGGCGGGGTAACTATCTGTTACAGACTTCCTATCCAGCATCCCCACGGGAGAATTTCTTTTTCTTCTTTTTTCTTCTTCTTCTTCTTTTTCTTCTTCTTCTGCGTTCCCAGGCCATATGGCCATAATGGGTGAGGTACGTATGTGTCCGGTTTTCAGTTTTACCGGTCTCCCCGCTGCGTACAGCCAACACATTCCACTTTCGGAGGAGCTCAAAGGAGAAACATTTGGAAGATTTTTTTTTTAAGGCAAGAGAATGGACCAATAAGTCAGATAGATAGTAGATGACAGAAAGCAAAGGAAAATGGCAGAGTCAAAGAGAGTGGCAGATTAGAGGTAGTTACAAACACAGAACTTCCAGAAGGTGGGGGAACTGTTTTTACGAAATACTCTACGGTATTCCCCCGGGGAGAGACTCGTGGAGGGGGCGGAGTCGTCCAGCTCCCTGTATGGAGGCACGAGGCATCTACCCACTGCCCCACTTTTTTTCTTTTCTTTTTTAAAGTACCAGTGCCCTTTTCACTTTTCAGTCTGATCAACTTTTTGTGATTGTTCTCAATGGCGTTACTCCTTTTAGCCCCTATCTATTTGCCATGTTCCGTATTCAGTCCCTCTCAAGTTATAGATAAAGTTTTCATAGAGTGTTTGCATCAAGTCGTCATGAAGAAACCCATCTCAGTGTGGAGACACTACCTTTACTGCTCAGTCGTTCCAGTAGTGTTCAGAGATGCTTGCTAGGATGGTGGATTTTTTTCTTATTATTTCATTTTAATTACATAGGTTCTATATAGGCCTAAAGCCTAAAGCTCTTTACGTCTAGAATTGGCGTAAAAGGATATATACGAACTCCATGTTCGTTCTTTTTTTCATAATGATAAATGGTGTTAGGGAACGAAGCCGATTTTATAGGTTTTTGTTTTTTATTCTTAAGATTTTATAAGAGACATTACATTGATTTCTTAACATTATACGTTTAATATACACCACCTTCTTTAAAACGTCTTACTCTTTTTGCCAAATCTAAAATATACAGCAGCCTATGCAGAGGTTCTTCTAATGTTACTACTTGTGGCGGTGCCATAGCCGATGAGGTTTAACCGAGGCGTGGTCACCGCTACAGCTATCTGTATTAATAAACAAATCGGGACTTTACTGGTTTCGTACTGCCTCCGGGCATTGCCTCCAGTATTGTTCCCACCATATTTGTATTTACAAATGTCCCATATGTGTCTGATTCAGACCAAGAGGACGTAAAACTCCATTTTCTTTCTCTCACAGTAGCCTATGCATTAAAGTTGTTTTCTTTCATTATTTATTTTTAATTATTGCTGGTTGGGGCTCTGTTGGGTACCTTTAAGCGTAGGCTATATTTCATTTGGTCAGGTTTAATAGATAGTGGCATACAGTTCTGATTTATAGGAGGCTTATCTATCTGTTCCAGCCCGCCCTGCTTCCAGTACAGCTACTTACCTACAAGAGCCAACAAAGATACATACAACAGAGCCATCTTGTGTTTGCGATGGGTCAGCGCTGAGGTCAGTCGTGGTCACTCTGTTTATATACAGGTAATCTGTCCCAGTTTCAGAATGCGTTCAGCACTGTGGAGTGGTGTGGATTAGTGGCCCGAGACAATGCCGCCGATCCCGGCCAAGTTCCAGTCTAAAAGGTGTTGCAAAAGACATGAGTCTCAAACCAAAGAGGCCTTTTGCGTTTATCCTTTGTGCTGCAGCCTTGGGGACTGGTTGGCCTTGGGGGGGGGGGGGGCCTCTCCAACATCAACTCCTCAAAAACTATCTTGGCAGGCAGTGGGGATGATGCCCAGTGGGCAAGGCTTTTCCGGGCCGCTATAAACAAACTCCAGCCTAGCCCTTCAGAAAAGCGTTGTTTTTTTCAATTACAGGCTGTCATCAGAAAGTCAGTCAGAAAGAACTAACGGGAGCACGCATGCACGCATGCATGCGCGCGCGCGCACACACACACACGTGCAATGGATAGCCAGGTAGAATCTTAGTTAAGCGTAGGAGGCGTTAATCATATAACGGTCACATTTTAACCCCCGTCATTCTCCATCCTTGTACATGTATTTGGTATTTAGTATTTATTCTAGTCACAGAGACTAATCTCATCTCTGTGAAATTCGGGTTGCTCTCCCTGGAAAGAGCGTCCCCGCAAGTGCAGCGCCTACCCAATTAAAAAAAATTGGGGGGGGGCAGGGAGAGAGGGGGGGGGGGCACACTTGGAAAACCTAGCTATCAATTTGGCCATACCAGGCAGCGGGATTTCTCCCTGCTCTTACCGACTTTTAACTGCCGTGGTTTTTTTACGTGCGTTAAGCGCACGGGTCAGACTAGCTTTAAGTCCCCATCCGAAGGACTCGACGTTCGGTTCGATTTTCCTGTCAAGCTACAAAGAAAGGGCAAGGCCGGGATTCGAACCTGGGTCACTCGCTTTGCAGTCACGCATTGCATTTGGCAGGCGAACGTCTTAACTATTCTGCCACCTTTCAGTCTCCCTCAGTGGAACAGGCCAGACGTCCACCCGGTCATTCAAACAACTTGTCTCTCTTCCTTTTTAACAGTTTCTCTCCCGAAGCGTTCGTTCTCTTTCCTAGTATGGTGCGCTGTGAATGATATGTCGGTCAAGTATCTATTGGCAGGTGATGGATGTGCCCAGCTTGCAAACAGTGGACATGATTTCCGAGTTGGATTCTCCGTACCCCGACCACTGAAGCCGCTACTTGACCACTTTCCTTGATGCTGACTGTTCCGGTCTGGATCTGATCTGGAGGTATAATACGTCGCAGGTATACGTCGCAGACGCCACTTCTGGCGATAGACGCGACGGAACTAAGAGGGCGCGTTCCTTATTAGAATTAAAAGAAAAAGATAGAAAGGAGAAAGACCTACTGCTTACCCTGGGTTAAGACCATTAAACCCCCCAGTTCAGTCGGAAAGGCCCAGGCCCCACTTCCAGAAGCAAGCAACAACAACAAAAAACAAGGGCGTCGCCGAGCGGCAGACATGTCCGTCACCAGCAATGCCATGCACTTGCGACACCCCGTCGAGTGTCACATCCTGACACAAAATTGCAAGGGATTCTGTCTTCTAGTTCACGAGATACAGCTTGAAGAAGAAATACATAGCGCAAAGAAGGAAATTTCGGTTTTCAAGGTCAAACTTCAAGGCCAAGGTCAGCATGGCGATAATTTATGCTGGGATGTTTTCTACTCTAGGGTATACAGTATGCAATCTGAAGCGCTTCTGTCAAGCACAAATGTGAAAAATAAAGCTTAAAACCCAGTTTGTAGACCCCTACCACATTCAAGGCCTACCGATCTCCCGGACCATGACGTTGACCTTGATCGGTATGCCACCATCAGAACGGGCATAAGCCAAAGTACCTACATGCCAAATTTGAAGACTCTAACACCAACGGTGTGGGAGTTATGGCCCCTTAAAGATTTTCGGTTTTCAAGGTCGTAAGCCAAGGTCAAGGTCACGACGGCGAAACATTTTGCGCGGATGCCTTCCTCTCATGGTGACACACCAGCAGACAAAATTTGACGCGATTCGGTCAAGCGGTTCGGGATATATCCTTGGGACAGACAGAAAAACAAACAAACAAAAAAACGAACCAGCCCATGCAAAGTCCGATCACCTATTTTGACGGACAAATACAAACCAGATGACCACAAAGTCCGATCACCTATGGTGACGGACAAAAACAAAAATACAAACCAGACCACTGCAAAGTCCCATCACCTACGGTGACGGACAATTATGCTACGGCGTGTCGCAAGTGCGTGGCATTGCTGGTGACGGACATGTCTGCCGCTCACCGTTTCCCGTTCCCCGTGCCGTAATGGCCGAGTGTCTTACGGTTGCTTTGATCTTCTATCGCCTCCCTGTGGGTGGGCTCTCTGTGTATGTTTGTATGTCTGTGTCTCTCTCTCTCGCTTTCTGTCTCTGCCCCCCCCCCCCCTCTCTCTCTCTGCCTTTGTCTGTAGGGCCTATGTCTCGCTGTCTGTCT
>CM065680.1:50536129-50573629 GCA_017654935.2 Phymorhynchus buccinoides
CATAATTCATGTTCCATGAATTTGTACTTGCTGTAGGAGGTCCAAAAACACTCGGCACGACACAATGAAACAAAGTGGGCTAAAAAATGAGGTTAGGTGTCCAACTGTCCAAGACCACAGAGATAAGACAGAGCATGGCCAATCTAAACATAATTCAGCTTTCTTCAGGTTATATGGCCTCGATTCATCATCAGCCGTGATTCGACTTTCTGGTAACTGTGTGAGCATCTAAACCGAGGACTGAACATGTATTTTAACTCCATCTCCTTCGTTCCACTTCTCCTTTTGTCTCCCTTTCTCTACCAATATGGAAATTCATATCAGCTTCACAGGGGCTTTTGAACAGAGTACCACGATTATTAATATCTGTTCTGCATTACGTCAGATTAAGAGTTTTGTCAGGCCTTACAGGGCTTTCGCTGGCTTGCAATCTAAGCAGGCTAATTGATAAGCTTTTGTAGACATGTTGTACTTGGTCCCGGAATTCAGAGAAAGCGCATTCATATCATTAAGGTCTCGGTACACGTTAACATTATTCACGAGATATTTCTGTTTCCCCATGACAACACAGTGATAGCCCACTCTTAATATGACTCACAGCTCACTATGTTGCCATGGGGAAATATAAATATCTTGTGAATAGCGTTAACGTGTACACAGACACGAAGAATAGTTTAGAAAAACAAAATAATGCGTGTGCAACCCAGGGATTGTACGCACACAACTGCACACAGCAGGGCCCGTGTTTATAGGGACTGCAAGTGTGGTGGATCTGTTTTATCAATGAAGGGTGTTTCTCAATGATAATACAGCATGTCGATTTTGTTTTGAATGAATGGAACATTAATAAACAGGTTTTTACAGGTAATCTGTACATCCTGGGCTCCAATTCCCTGTAGTAGTGCAACATTGAACAACGAATTAACTTAATTCGAAACTGCCCCATGTTTAAACAGAAAAAAAGTGTTTCTTATAAAAATGACATGTTCTTCTCACAACACTGATTCTTCTTGAGCTATAGTTTAACCAGGTTCAACAGGGCACCATCTCTCGTCAGCTGGTTATACTGACTGAAGGCTCCTATTTCACCATCCAGTAGTTCTGCATTTCCCCTGGGCACTCAGTGTCTCTTGGATGAGTTATACTGGGTTCATGCAGATTTTTCATATCAAAATTCACAAACTTTCAAAGACCTTTTCAAAGACCCGTTATCATATTTTCAAATACCTCTCGCGACTGCTTCGATCATGATCATTCAAGTTGCACCGGTGAAGCCGAAAGACCAGCATATAGTGAAGGGAAGTAACTCGACAAATTGAGGACGTCTGCTATATGGAAAATTAGTGAAATTAAATTGCTTCTTTATCAATTCTAGAAGCAAACTAAAAACAATTTTAAGGCATCAGTGACTTTTTCAAACCATTTCACGATTTTCACAGACCAAAGCCAATTTTCAAAGACTTGAAAATGGCACTCCATTTCTCAGAGACCTTCAAAGACCGTGCAAACCCTGCTGTTTAAACATCATTACATGGATCATTATCCTGCTTTTGAAAAAAAGAATTTAATGGCTGGAGTGATTTGTGAGTTTTTTTAATAATTTAATTAAACGAACGAGTTAATGCTTTCGGTTTCCAGAAGCACCTGCCCACACCCAAATTTCTCCCACAATATTCATGACAACCGTTTCAAAACCTCACTAACCAAACCGTATCAGGGTCGATTACGCACACCCACATGCACACAATCAACATCACACACACACTCTCTTCATCAAACTGACTAGTAAGTTTTATTGTCAAATTATGTGTATTTTTTCTTCTTCTTCTTTTTTTTTCGTTTTTCCTTTTCTTACTGTGACCTTCCAATCAAGCTAGACTCGCGATGAAATGTTCCCGGGCAATAAACCAGGTGCAGCCACCGGCAGACTGCGGCGTCTCTCTGTCCCAACCCACAACCACTAATCGACTCTTGTCACAACCGTACCCATGATCGGAGACAAGAGAGCCGCCTGCACAGCACTGCACCATCAACATCCATTTCATCGCTTTCTAATAATCCATTGAACAGTTGCATGTGTAACTAGACCATCATAGCACCATTCACTGTACAGTTATTTTCTAAGCTAATCTATTCGGTTCCTGGTAAATACTCTATTACCTCGTAAGTTGCTTACCGCTCTGAAAAAATTGGGTTTGTTGTTGCAGATTGAAGATAAGACTTTGACAACCTGATTCAACCACTTGTATAGATAGTATAACTTTTCTTGCTACTATGGAAGTTTTTTTTTAAAAAAGAGAAACACAAACATGAGGGTAAAAAAAAAAGGAAAGAATGTCAATACGCAGTGAATTAATTTCTCATTTCAAGGGCTTGAAAGTCCTTTTGTGAACAGTTTCACAGCATACACATGCAAGCAAATTGCATGGGTTTGATTCATGGAACACAATAACATACCGTACACTTATTCATTTCATACACGTATGCTTCTTTACACTGTCAAACACGATCCTTTCAGACACAACCATATGCTTGCTTCACATACAAATGTCAGTGCCACGTACAAAATAATGTCACAAAGTACTCTCTCCATAGTAGTATCACACATGGCTTAACAAATTTATCTTAAAAGTATATATATAATAGATACCTCACAAAATCTGGTACATTTCATATCAGATGGAAAAAAAAAACCCGTTGTTGTGCACTCATTTTCAGGCGTTATCAGCATTCTGAACACAACCACTCTCATGGTTCAGTCTGTATTGTCTCTCTCTCTCCTCAGCTGCTGAACCTATTACCCCATTGTCACTCTCTTAATCGTGCACTGGACTCCATAATCAGTAATAATACCTAATCAGAATAATACCTAAAGCTAAAATAATATAAAATTGCTGTAAAACAAAATAAAAATGCTGACAACCATTAGAAACATTCTGCAATGACGCCTACGTTCCTTCGTTAATAAAAATGGGGTTCTTTCAATTTAATTAACAGAAAGCGTTAACGAAAATGGGGTTCTTTTAATTTAAGTAACAGAAAGCAATGTGAATCACAAAGCACATGTGACACACATAAATGCTGTTTTGTTTTTGTTTTTAATTAAGTATCAGTTTACACAACTGGACTTTTTTTCCCAATTAATTAATAACAGACAAAACCCATCTGATCAGACTTTTTTTTGTTAAAGGTATGCTATTTATTGAGTTAAGAAAATGTATACAGCGCTTCACCTTTAAGCTCTAAGCGCTTCCCACATGTGTTCACACCGAGGCATTTCAAACCTCTTTACTGCCTTACTAGAGCTATGTATTCCATCCAGCCTTCCCTGTGGTGTCTAAACATCTTGGAAAAGAGCAATTAAGTCATTGCAAAGCTATGACACTTACAACTGAAGTTCAAAGTCAAATCACCAAGAATCCTTTTTTAGCAATCAAAGCCAGACGGCCTTTTTTTTATTTTATTCCAAAGTCTTGAGACACAATTGGTTCTGTTCATGGATGTAGATTACACATTAATGTCCGAATAATCCTCACTTGAAGTTCAAGAAAAAGACAAATTGTATGAATTTGTACACCGATTCTGGTGTACCGCCATAAATTGATTGTGAACTTGGTGTACCACCATAAATTGGTCGTGAACTGTTTAAAGTTTGAATGTCATGCTTTGCAACTGCTGCGCCTCTTTTGATAGGTATCCCATTCATTATGTCAATGAACCTGTTCATTAATTTCTAAAAAAATGTGTCATCCGTTCGTACAATGAGGTAGGCAAGAGATATTCATGTTTCATCGATACAATCATCAACGATGTCTCGTTACAAACAGTTTAAGGTCAGTCAACATTCAAAAGAAAAATCATAAACTCTGATCCTACATCAATTGATTCAATTTCTGTAAGGAAGGGTGGGACTGGGAGCCTGCTTTCCCCTACCGGCTACCAGTACGCTATAAAGGGAGAAACAAGGAGAGTACACCTGGCCACTCTACACTTTTACCACGTGATAAAAATATGTTCATCAAATGATTTCAGTCACTAGTTAAAGTTGCCCTGAGTCAGTTGTATTAATCCCAATACAGTTGAACAAGTATGTACAGCAAATTGCCTCAAAGACTTCTGAGAAGCAAAGATCTAAGAATCTACCTTGCCAGAATCCACACAAATTTGACAAAAATAATGTATCATATATATAACAAGAGTGCAACAATACAATCACTATGCTTAGATGGACGTCAAGTAAATGAAAGCAGCAGATGTGAACTCTCTTCCCCCTAATCCCCGCTGTCTGATTTCCTTGGCCATTAAAACATGAACAGGACAATGAGATTCAAACGAGGTCAGCTGGAAAGAGGCCATTCTTGAGGGAATGAAAAGATGCCACTTTTTATTAAATAACCCAGTGATGTTCAGAGGCCCCGGCCATAGGACATTGACTTATTAAAATTGAAAATGTCCGTATTAGTGTTGTGTTCTCCCCTGACAGGACAAATCGCCGCCCGCATGCAATACAGACCTAACTCAATCTTTATCGATTTTGAGATTTTTTGCTTGTTCAAGACAAGACTCACCAACTGCATTAACCGCAATTCCAAAAGATAAAGACGCTGTGATCAAAATAAGCTTGTTGAACTTCACGCACTTGCTTCAAAAGCTTCCACAAAACACAATTGTCTGTCATTTGACGTCATTTTACCTTTTCGATGTCATAATTTCAGAAGAAGATAAACAAAACATTTGCCTTTAGCGAAAACTAATGGCTTTAAAATCGCCGCCCCGCATGCAATACAGACGTAACTCCATTTTTTTCGATGTTGAGATTTGTTGCATATAGTTAGTACAAGACAAGAGGGTGTGTAGTGTACAGTGCATGCAAGTTTTTTTTAATCATTGTTTTGTTGATTTTGTTTTTGCATTAGTTTTGAGCTTGCATGTGTCTTTTAATAAATGTTTCAACTTACACCAGAAGACAAGAATAAGATAGCAACATTCATCGAGTCAAATCAACAAATACTTTTGACAATTTCTCCCATTATTTTGTATCTAAAAATTATCTTGGAGGGCGTATTGGAGTGCCAAGTTAGTATTCTCAACAATGCTTTAAAGCTTTTATTTTGGACTAAAATTAATTTTCTTCTCAGTCTAAAACCATGATTTGGGGGCAACATTTCTTATTTCAATATCACTTAAATAAGTCGTGATTTATTTGAAAAACTGAAGTGACAAAGTTATTTGATGGCTTGAAATAAAGCTGTATGAAAACATCTGAAGCAATTTGACTTCAAATGACCGAAATAAATCAGTTTTTTGCTTCTCCTGTGAAATGACGTCTTTCGACTTACGTCTGTATTGCATGCGGGCGGCGAAATGTCTGATTAAATTTGTAACACTGGCATGCTTTATCTTATTGATTTGTGCAAGAGCCAGGACATTGTCCTATTGATTTCTCTTGTCCCAGGACAGTTTGTCCTATTAGTTTTCGATCCTCGGTACATCACTGATAACCACCACATCTCCTCCCACAAATCTTTCAAAACTTACCAAATTTAGTTACCACAATTTTGGGTCTATTCCACGCCTCATCCGATGAAGGATTATAACATCTGTTGATCCATATCTTAGACAATAATGGAGATTTTGAAGGGTTTAAAAGTGAGGAACACTTTCCTATTGATGTTGCCACTCCTTCATATCTCTTTATCCACAAATTGGGCGCCCTTGTTTATTGGGTGCAGAGGTCAAAATTGAGAAGAAAAAAAATCACAATATTCGAAAATTATGGAAAAGCTTTCATTAGTCAGAACAGTTTTCATAAAACAAATATACGCTTCTCTGATTCGCCCCTCCTCTCTTAACTTCTTGCATCCCCATCTCTTTGCTATTACATATTTGTTAAAATACAGAATAAACAATGAATGTAAGAATATAAGCTCTACAGATAAAACCATTTAAATAAATTATTAAAACAAGAAAAAAAAAGTAGCATTATTTCACAAGTAAAAAGAGTGATCAACAATCATTTTTTACATTAGTATTGTTCTAGGAGTCAGCTGCATAAGACCAATATTTTTAAAGCTTATCACCACAACGTGTAATTAGATGGATATCAATCATATCTCGATATCAAGTACATTATTACGAACATATATCAGCAAATTCCACTCTAATGAACAAATGTTAGCATAAACAGGGTTGCTGGGTTTTGTTACACAAGTCCTACTCTTTTGCTTTTTTCTGTTGTTTGTTTTGTTAATACTTGAAAGAAGGGAAGGGATGGAAGTTCAGTTTAACGTCGCGTATCGGCTTTCGCCATGTACGACGGGCTGAACAAACCAATCAAGGTATAAACAAAAATTTATGTTCCTGAATCACTGTCTTAGCCAAAAGGCCGAGAAGCGATCAGAATATTACACATTATTTTAAGGGAAGGGATAATGGACACTGTGCTACATACCTTCAGGGACAACGATCTTAGATATTAGCATTGACAAGGCTGAGGCATGAGCAACAATGGCTACTGGCGCATTATCAATGATGTATGAACCGTGAATTGTAGTGTTACGATTTGCCCTCTCAACAGCCAACGTATAAATATTACCATTAAGATTGTAAATGGCTTATATATTCGTAAACAACCAAATACACTAAGATCAAGCATTAGCATTGTCAAAGACAATGGCTAAAGCATGAACTTAATTAAGCATGAAATATTATTAGCACTGTCAATGGCTAAGGTATGAACAAATAGCCACAACGAACACTAACAGCAGCATACAAGGCAAAGTCTGTACTCCCTACAGACGTAAAAGCTTCGCTATGCCCTATTTGACCCAAGAAATTGTCAGTTGGAGGGGTACTATAGGACAGAAAAAAATGCTGTCACATTCACAACTCTGCCAGCTACACAAAAGTATGCAGACACTCTACATGTCCCTCCACACACTTGCTCACCCATCTTCACAGTCTATGTTTGTCTATATTACAGCAGGGTTTTTTTAAGAGCGTTCGAAATCAAGGGCAGTGACTGGTTTTGATTCAGGGTCGAGTGCAGCTCCAGATAAGCTAAAGGTGTTCCCCTTCCATGAGGTGCTGTTGCTGCATTCTGGCTGCCGCGGGCGGAGCAACCAGGGCGCAGGGACCCCCCTTGCCGCTGGGCAGACCTTCAGATCGAAAGTAGCTTCCCCTTGGCTTGGGTGGCGGAGGAAACCAATCCGCCTCACCGGAAGATGGGCTCTGAAGGCCGGCCGGTGACTGTGGAAGGCAGGGAGGGCCCCGCTCAGCCCGACAGCAAGGGTCTGGCTTCGCTTTAAGCCAAGCACAGCCGCCTTCTGTGTTGACCTTGGGGTGTTTCATCAGCGGCAGCTTTGGCAAGTGGACGCTAGTCGTAGAAGACCATGCTGCTTAGAGAGCTTCTCGCCATTTTTCATGGCTCTTGGCGTTTCACAATGTTCAGTCAACTTTCTGCAGTCGAGCCACGATCTTTCCGTCCCACATTGGCACCACAGCATTGTCATCCTTGATCTCTTCAAACACAGCACCCTCTCCAAACTCATCACTGTCTCGCTTGAAGAAATACCTGTAACAAGTAGAGAACAAAAATGGATTTATAAATGTAAGTCTACATAACATTTCTGCAGTAACTTTTTCGAGATGTCCCATTAGCGTTTTTTTAAATTTGCTTATTTCTTGAGAAACACCTGGAAAAAAAATCAATCCATAACTTTTCATAACTTTTTTGTGGTGAACTCTTTTCGAACCGTCAAATGCAGACCTTGGTACCCCAAAAAATTGATGTAGTAAGATTTGGAGTGAAAATAGTAAGATGTCAAAAAAAAAGTTAAAAAAAGGTCAATGACACGGGCGCGCCGACAATTTGAAGCTCTGCACACACACAAACTATTAGAGAGACTTGAAACAACATTTGAGAGAGGAGAGAGAGGGGGGGGAGAGAGCTGTGCCAGTCGGGGTTCGTCCCTGGTGAGCGCTACGCTAGCCGGATTGGTCCAGCCCGGATACTATGAAAAGGCCTATGGTCAACTCTTAAAAAACTGTCAACACCACCAGACAGTAAAACAAAGACATTTTCTTTATTAAATTTAAAAAAAAAAAAAAAAAAAATTCAATTCTCAGTGCGCTCTCCCAGTTCCGTCGAGTACATAGCCTTCATAGGCTCCTTCGACGTAATAGTACCAGAACCAGAGAGAGAGAGAGCAAGAGCGAGAGAGAGAGAAACATTTATGAATCTGGAAACAGCGACAGCAAGAGGAACGTTGTTCTTGGCAATGATCTGAGTCACTGTTGCTTCAGCTTGTCACTTGTTGCATTCTTCTGGGAATAAACTTTCTTTTTTCTTTCTTTGGTGTCACTTTGCACTGCATTATCTTCATCGTCGGTTTCGTGTAGTTTTCTTTTGCTCGCCATTGTTCACCGCTAATGAACAATCTCACCACGCGCGCTTAGGCTACGGCCATTGCAGACTCAAACGTGAAAAGGGCGCACTTCCACCACTATCAAATTACCAGAATCTTTGCTTTGTCTTAATACCACAAAAAAGTACAAAAATCGGACAATTTGATATTTTTCCCAAAATATCGTGAACATTTCGGAAGCCGGCGTACAATCGTACAAAGGGGTCAAAAAACGTAAATTTTACGCCAGAATTGTACAAGAACCCAGGTCTGCAAATGGCCAGTCCTGAACGGTTGTAAGTGCCGAGTGAGTTAAACTTGGATCAGCCGTAATGTTGTCCCGAAACTGTATCGCATACAGTGGTGATTTAATTTTGTTACTTTTTATTTGTTTTGAGTTTTTTTCTAGGCAATCCCAGGCCAGTAAATGATTGCCTCAGGCAGCGATGTCTTGAAGGGATTAAGAAAAGAAATGTAACCCTTTCACCGCCAATGTCGCATTTATGCACCACAATGGTTTCACACCCATGTCACTAAAAGGCATCAAATCAGGGCCTGTTATCTGAAGACCTTATTTTCTTAATGTTGGGCGGTAATGATATGCCTAATACCTCCCAAGGATTATTTCACAGAGAAATTCCCAATACTGCAGATAATATTTATTTCTACCCTGCTCAGTTTAATGGGGGGTGTTTTTTGCTCAAAAATGGCTGGCGGCGAAACGATTAAATAAATAAAATTTAAAAAATCACAAGTGGTGACAAGGCCTTACTTGAAACTGCCCCGCTTGGTGTTGAGGTGCCTGATCTGCTCCAGGGTGACGGTGCGGCCGGGCAGCGTGAAGCGGTAGGGGATGGGCTCCTGCTCGTAGTACATGCCCACCACCACGCTGTCTGCCTGGGCGCCGCTCCCTGCGGGCCGTGGCCCTCTCTGGGGGGGACAGGGCCTGCACACAACTGCCTGTCATCACACCCGGGTCATGAGGCCACACAACACAGCACACTAAACCAGTGGCAATGCTCGTTTTAAGACTACCTACCATACAAAAAGAAAAGAAAAAAAACATAAAAGGCTGAATTGTGCATGAAATGACCAGTAACAATCAATAACAGAGCTTGATGCCTGTGTGCATGCCTAGCAGATGTGGTCATTCACATTATATATTTTTTCCTATATATTATATACTACAAGCTGCATTGGCATGCTTTGGTTTTTCGAAGGAATCACATTCACATGCTTAGCACTGAGCAAGGATTAGAATCTGAGAGTTTTTCATGTTATATTTGGACCCTTTCCCTACACTTGCTCCCTTGGCTTGCTCTATCTACCCATCTACCTTCACTTCACTCGTTCAATCTCCCCTTGCAAAATGAAATGTCTCGTTACATTCCAAGGTTTATTCATATCAAAACTATAAGTCTTGGGGTCTGTGTCCAACAATGTTCAAGTTTTAGGCAGACAGACAAGTCTGAATTGCACTGTCAAGTGTGCCTTACTGCTCTCCTTGGATAATGCTGATCAAGAACATATATGCGTGTCTTGGGGTCTATGCCAACAGTTATCAAGTTATTTTACCGATAGGTTTACCAATAAAGGTTTGCAGAGACAGTTTAACTTACTCGGGTCCCCCAGCAGAGGCGTCCAGATCACTTGGCACAGTGCGCACAGTAGGCATGTGGGAAGGAGGAAGCAAGCCTGCACCAGGCACAACTCGGACTTTTTCCTTTGAAGGCACTCCAGCGAAAGACCTGCAACAAGCGCCTGCGGTTAACAAGGAGGCCCATCTTGGCTTCATTCTTGTTTATGGTACATAGTTTTCCTTTCTTCATTGTTTAACTCATTCGCATGGCAACGATTTTGAATTATTAAAAAAAACCTTACAAATCACTCCAGCCACACACAAATCACACAAACAAAACAGACATAAACAAAGGGAGAAATGAAAGAAGATTACGGGTTTTTACTTCAGGTGTAGACATAGGGAAGTGGTAGATCAGAATGGTACATCAGACTTTTTTAATCTATAGACTTTACATAGAAAAACTCTCTACACTGATTGGTTCCCCCACAACAAACCACTGACTACAAAAGCAGTCAGAGGCAAAATTGTGGTCTAAGGGAGCGAGTTTATGGTGTGCACACAGATATACTTCCCTTGAAGCAAATGCATCAAATTACAGCTATCTATTATTAATTCCAGACATATATGGCCGGAACGACTTGAACGAGTTAAAAGGTAGCTCGCTATCACAAAATGGCCAATTAGTACAACCCTGCACGCTACATACAAGGTTCCCGTTATATTGCAAATTGCAGCGTGCCGTGCCGTGACATACTTTGATTTGACAGGTCCTGCAGCCCGCGACTCCTCCAGGCGGCGCTTGGCCTCCTCCAGCTGAGTGGTGGGGTTGGGCGGGGTGGGCAGGGGCATGTTGGAGTCCTGGGCGAAGGGCTGGTTCGGCAGGGCGCCCCCACCCACCCCCCACGCCAGCAGGCCACTGCGCTCCATGGAGGTTGACCGACTAGATATATGGTTACCCGTTTTGCTCTTTGAGCTGAAACACACATCAAAGGTTTTAGGGTGGGGTTATCTTGCTTTGCATTTTTTTCTTTTCAGTTTTTGTAGGTTTTTTTTTTGTTTTGTTGGTTTTTTTGGTGGGATGTCTGTCATGATACTCATACATGGGTGCTCCTGGGAAATTTCAAAACTCCTGCAAGGGGGCGGCCCCGGCGGAGTGCAGGGGCAGCGCACACACACACACACACACACACATTTACTGCTCCTTTTTCACCCCTCTACAGACTAGTACAAGTGCTACATTCCTTTGAATATAGCAAATGCTTATAAAGGCCCTTTTTATTGTACAAGTGTGTGTGTAAAAAAAATCGTTGCTTCTCAAATTCTCATAATCCTGCGACGCTGGCTCTAGGCAATTTCAAAATCCTGCAATTCAGAACATCCTGCAAGGAGCATCCATGCTCATATAAGCACCTCGCACACTAAAACTTTACTTCTCTTCAAAATCATCAAAGAGAGAGGAAAATTAATTTGATTCAGCGTTAAGTAAGCAAAACACCTGGCTCTTCTTTAGTCTTTATCAACAACAAAAAGAGAAAGCAACTCATTTGAAAACAGAACTGGTATTGGTTTGGTTCAGATGAGACGAGCCCATAGCTCAAGTCTGCTCTTGCTCTCCCTTTAGACCACTTAGGAGTTACTGGCGTGTCACCTTTGGCTAGCAGCGACAGGATAAAGGGGTTGCTTTACTTCAATAAAAGTACAAGTCCATCAAAATGGTATGAGCGTTTGAGTGTTGAACAAAAATATCTTTAAAAAGCAACATCGATAAATGTTTTAACTCAATTGAGTCACATACAAAATGACGCAGTGTCTCCCTCAGATCGCATTATTTTAGGTCATTTTCTAAAAATTGCCAAAAATCAAATGATGTGCTGTACCGAGTAACAGATAAATCAGTATATTTTTTGAAGACTTCTTACTTGGAACGAATCAGCTGCGTATTTTTCACGATATAAATAATCTGATGAAATGCGCTTCATCAGGAAAACAAAAACTTCCAACTCTGCGGGTTGACCACTTTGTTATGATCTTGATCTAGTATCACAAAGCCACTCAAGTTTTGATAGATTTGGTTTAGTATATAAATAAAAAAGGATTGTAAAAAGCATAATATAAACTATAAATATAAACATTTCTTTATTTAATGTTTGAATAAAGTGAGCTATGTGGTCGCCGCCATATTGAATGAAGCAAATTTGTGAAGATAAGTAGTTCAATTTAAAGAAGTAAAAAACAAAAATAGGAGACGGTCTAAGGGAAGCAACTACAATAATAAGGAACAGCGAGTTGTTTCCCTTTCATTTACTGATTTAAACGAGATGCAAAACCGCCAAAATCAATCGGAAAACTCCCTCCGACGTGACTCCAAAGGATTGGAACAGTGTCGGAATGACGTCTCCGACATGACACCATTGAGTTAAAGGCCATAAAGCACATTAAAGGAAAAACAATGTTATTCTTTGTCAGTACATTTAAACAAACAAAACTTAATTCCATTGTACTACTCTATGACGAATGGTTGGCCACAAGACGGCATGACCGCTGACTGACCTCTGTTTGTGTGTTTGTGAGGTAGTACGGTGGGAGCGCTTTGTAGAGGAACTTCGATCCGTGTCCACAGAGCCCGAGCCTGTGTCGCCAGTGAGGGTTTCACTCTGCATCATCCACTTCATCACCCTGAAACACGCACATCACAGGTCAGCACCCTCATTTCAGCGCATCAGTGTTTCAAACAGAGAAGACAGGGAATGTTCTGAATTCATGGCCACTTCGTCAATGTCTTTGTCAGGCATCAGAATAGTCTGAAGTCCAATCCTCTAAAAACCGTGGTAAAAGGAACATCAAGGCCCCAGACTGTAGAGGGACAACACTGAAATCAGTTCCGAACACCACCAAAAAGGCTTAATATAGTGATAAATCACTTTAAAATGCTATTTAACACAAAGGATAACACTCAATAAAAAGGCAAAACCTCTGACAAGAGAAGCCAATCCTCTGTCAGAAATTCTTAATGCCCTGAAATCCTCTGATCCTCTGACAATTCTGATGCCTGCTTTGTCTTTGAATAGCAGGATTCATCATACTGTGTGGATGTAAAAAAAGACTATATTTTTCTGTGGTCGGATTTAACCAAAAACTTGAGTGTGCCTGAGTGTGTGTTCATTTCATTTTGCTCTCACTTTTCTTTCTTTCTTTTTTTTTTTTTCTTTTCAGGGGGGGTGTCTTTCCGAGTTTCATTATGTTTATTGATTGCTCATTTTGACTTGGCTTATTTTATTATTAAAACGGCTTACACACTGCACTTGTGTCGTTGTCCATCAATTACAATAGTAACAAAAATATTAATTAAAAAAATGTTTACACAATACAATAGGACATCTACACAGTCCTTGCAATATCAAATGAAACAGATCTTGATCCGTTAAGCTGATTTAAAATGAGGAACATCCATAGGACACTTAATGATATTCCTCTTGAGCACCATTCTGCAAAACGTGTTCATGTAATGAGCACTTAAGCAGTGTAAACTGTAGCATTCAGAACACACTATTGCTTACACAGACACTAAAAAAAAAAATTTTTAAAGGGAAAGAAGAAATTAAGCTTTTTTTTTACTTCATTAAGTTTTGTTTAATTGCCATACAAATCTTGGGACTGGCAGAACAAGACCATCAAAGTCATCAATGCTTAGCATCACCAAAATGACCATGCTTGAGCCAAACTACAAACCTACCAAATTTTGGGACTGTAACACTAACAGCAAACATTTCAATGAAATAGCTATGTTAATTGCCAAGACAACAATTCAACATGTCCATGGCGCAAGGTCAAGATCAATATCATTATTACCCTATAGGCCTATTCAGAATTACCATAACCCAATGTACCCACATACCAAGTTTGAAGACTGTAACTTCAAAGATGTAAAAGATATAAACACAACAAGAAATGTTGATTTTCAAGTTCAAACTACAAGGCCAAGGTCGTCAAAGTTATAAATCTCTTCTATTCTCGGTAATATACCACCACACAAAATTTGAAGTGATTCTGTCAAGTTGTCACAAGATATCCTTGCTATTTTAGGCAGCAAATGCGATCAAGAAATTATTGCCATACTTGGCCACACTCCTTGTTTTAACTGTACCTCAGCTGCTAGTAATATACCACCAGACAAAATTTGAAGTGATTGCAGATTCCAAGCAAGCAGCTGTTCCAAAAATAAGAAAGAAAAATGGTGGAGGACTTGTTGTCATCCTTGGTGACACCTCTGGGGTATATGTTCACGAATCTCTTCTGTTCCAAATAATATACCAACCAAAATTTGAAGTGATAGTGTCCAGTGATTATCAAAGTATTCTTGGGTCAGACAGACACAAAAGAAAACCCAAACAAACAAAAAATGCGTAAAAATAGACGACAATAAACTTATACTCCTTTGTCCAACATAAAAGGGCAAAGGACAATAACGGAGTAATACCATTACGTACTTTTCGCTGGAAGGATTGTTCCAGTTGGGCACAACATGCGACGAATCCGTCTCATAGACCATGCTGATGCCACTGTCTATGTTACTGCTGGCGTCTGAGGTTTTGCGCGCGGCACTCTTTTTGGCGCTAGTCCTGCCGCGGCTGTGCTCAAACCCTGAAGGCTCTCGCCAAAACACAGTAGTCCCCTGCTGCGCCTCCAGCTCCAGCCGCTGCTTGCTGCCGATCTCCCGCGAGTGGTGGTGGTGGTGGTGATGGTGGATGTGCCGGTGGGTCTCCCCCCTCATAAGCAGCGCCTTGTCCTCGCTCACGCCGCTGTCGTGGGACTTGGCCGAGGCCTGCTCCTTCTTGCTGCGGTGGTGGGGGCGAGGAGGAGGAGGAGGGGGGAAGCCGACGTTGGCCACGGCGGAGGCGGCGGCAGTAGTCTCGGCAGCCACGCTGGCCGCCAGCTTGCTCTTGCCGGGGCGGGACGTGGGCGTGCGGTCCGGGGACTTGGCGAGGAGCGGGGACTGGCGGCCCGGGGAGCGGCTGGGCGTGTGCTGGGAGCTGGACCAGATGCGGGAGCAGTGGTGGTCCAGGATGCTCTCTGCGTTCTCCTCCTCCAGGCCAGACTGCGACAGACTGAGGGGGATGAACGCCGCCGTGCTGTTCTTGGCCGCGGACTTGTTGGCCGCGTCCTCCTCCGCTGCCTCACCCTGGCATCACAAACACGATTTTTTTAGAATTTGTTATTAGTACTGTGCACAGAATTCTTGTTGATGCATTTTACATTCATAGCAAGTAACAAAACTTAAAGTACCGTATTTTGCAGACTGTAACTTGTATAAGGCGATTCTTTTTTTTCCCAGACTGAGACCCCTGTGCCTTATATTAACCCCTTCGCTGCCCACGACGTATATATACGTCCTCTATAGCGCTTCAGTGCTTGCCACCAACGTATATATACGTCGCCGCTAAGTAGCGATATTGCCGCGTTCAAACATCGCGCGGCAAACTGGCGGCGCATGCACAAGTAGTAGGCGGCAGCGAAGGGGTTAAGCTATAACAAACAATATAGTAAGAAAGCATAGAATGAAAACAAAGGAGCATAAAAGAAGCTAGTTTGTAATTGTTGCTTTAACTCTTCTAGCACCATGTGTTTTTGTACATTCCTGGTTGTCCGTGGCATCTCAACCGACAAGAGTAACTATTTTTGTCAAGTGCGCATATATGTTGCTTTAACGGAAGAAACAGTGTCATAGGCTCTAAAGATAGACAAATACACAGCAGGGTGCTTGGCAGTGAATGTCTAAAAAGTTGCAATTGGTGGGAGTGTAGTGATGTCTACATTCGCCCATGGTGCTAGAAGAGTTAATTCCAAATCTTCAGTCCTAGGAAAGTTAATTCTGTGTAAACTTTTGGGGATGCGCCTTGAATGATTTTGTTTTACGTCTCGTCGACTGAGGTCATGTGAGACTAAATGCGCCTTGTAATAATAAATAAGACATGCTTTATATAGTCCGAAAAAGATGGTACTTTCAGAGCAAAAAAATGCTTGAATAATCCGTACCAATATTTCTCTTAGAAAGACAACAAAAAGGTAGACAATAAAATTAATGAATAACTTTACATCCAACCCACTTCCTTTATTTATCATGCTTGGGGGGTAGTTTAAAGTTGAAACACATACTGTACTCATTGTGTAATAGCAGTTCATGGCCATTTCAACATTACATTTTTAAGTGTGTACCAAAACATTATCCATGTGCATGGTTTGCGAGCTTGAGTTTATAATCCGTTATCAATAATTTTAAAAAATAATCTATACAAGAATAAATACTATGAAAGCTACGTTTGAAGTAAACTTATTTTCTAGCTTGACTGTACAGTATTAGGTTAACTGTTCTTATCAAGAATAATTTATATACTAGTAATTTTGTCATCATGTCAAGTATCTATCCTAAAACAGCTATAATGTATTGATTCAACTTGAAAGAACCATTCTTACAAAAACTGTCAAGCAGAAGTGTACAGAAATAAGAAGAAAAGAGGAAGAATTACAAAACTCAAACAAAAGAAAGGGAAAACTCTTAATTTAAAAAAAAGAGGAGACAAATAAATGAATTAAAAACAGCAAATCATTAATTTCAAAGAGCAGCAAAAAAGAGGGTTTGTGCCTCTGCAATAAGATTGCTTCCCTTTGATCTAAGCTATGTAACACAGCTTCAAACAAACATTGTGTCTCTGCACTTCAAAAGGTTTCATCATCAAAGCGGCTCATCAAATAACAGTTCTTGTAAGATAACAAAGCAAAATGTCACCCTCTGATCAAATACTTTGCCTTGATGTCTGATCAATAAAACTACAGCAAAAAGAGAGAAAAGGCTTCTGCAGCGGCTGCCAATCTCAAAACACCAGTTGCAACTCGGATATATAATGACCATGAGAATGGTTGCAGAATTCAATTAATCAGCCTCATCAGAGAAAGCTAACATCAAAGTTCATGCAAAGCGACAATGTACGTACAGAACACACACAAAATGTTCCTGTGACAACAAACAAAATAAAACCTGAGTAGGAATACAACTAGGATACAACTACTACTGCACTGTGACAAAAGTATAGACAGTCACACTTCAACACTCACCGTTGGGAAACATATTAATAATTAACTAAAAATATCTACGTGTAATTAACCCTTTCACCGCCAATGTCGCATTTATGCACCACAGTGTTTTAACACAGGTATACGTCATTAAATGGCATCAAATCAGGGCTGTTATCCGAAGACCCTATTTTCTTAATATTGTGAGGTAAGGATAGGCATAATGTTATAAATATCACAGAGGAATTCCCAATATTGCAGATTTTTTTTTTTCTCTACCCAGTTAAGTTTAAAGGTATTTTTTGGCTGAAAATGGCTGGCTGCGAAAGGGTTAAATTAAGAGATAATGTGGCTATCAGCTTTCCACTCCTTTTTCCTTTTCTTTTTCAAAAGCAACAACTTCAAAGAATTAAACCTTTCAAAGCCCCTCACAAACCAAGATGATTTTAGTATTTTGCAGACTATAAACTAGGCAGGGACATCAGCAGGCATGACATTGAGGAATCATGAGAAAAGTTGAAAACTGGAGGCAAACTTAACTCTTTTTGTAATCTTTAAAAACAACATTAGAACCATAAGAAGTAATTCTTACTCAGTTGGTTTCTTTTTTTTAATCTAAAACATGTCCTCTTGGGCCATCAATCAGAAAAAGATTAAATCAGCCTAAAGGCTGAGAATTCCCATGTCCAGAGAGGGGTGGGTGTGGTGGTGGTGTCCCATGACTGGGTTGAGGGATCTGGGGGGGGCGAACCAGAAGCTGATGATAATTGAATGTAAAAGATGCAAAGAGAAACAGGTAAAAACCGGCTTGAAATTACGCACGGTCATGGATTTTCCCTTCTTTGGGAGTTTTTCTTCTTTCTTTCTTTTTTTTTTTTTTTTTAAAACGTGGAGGGGTGTCTGGAACCTCTGGAACCTCTCACCCCCCCCCCCCCCCCCCCCTCCCAATCCACCTCTGTTAAGCGTGGGTTTTTTTTCCCAGACTGAGACCCTTGCGCCTTATAACATGACTAACAATACATCATGGTCAAAAAGTAAAATAGTGAAATCTGAATTTTGTATGTTGTTTCTCGTTGTAGTTGTTGTACCCTGGCTTAAAGACTCCAGGGATCATCCCAAACGCCGAAGCACTTGAACACTATGGTAGAAATGTACCAACTAGGGATGAGAACATTACGTGTGTGACCTTTTTGATTACCCTGCCACGTGGGCAGCCACAATCCCGACTTCAGAGGATGGAATTTTGTATAAAATTTGCAGGGTTCTCCTGATAATGTGTGATATTATAACTAATATAAGCTGAGCCTTATAAAGTCATAGTCCGTAAAATACAGGGCAATATAAAGTTCTGTTTACTGCTAGTTACACAATGCAACACAAATGACGCACACAACAAAACACCAATCATGACCAATGACATGCGCAATGTATTTAACTCTTCTAAAAATAAAAAAATCTTCTACTGTTCTAGTGCCATGTATTTTTTGACATTCTTGCTTGTCTGATGCATCTCAGCCGACAGGAGGGGAGTAAAACTATTTTTTCGACCGTGCATGCGTTGCTTCAATGGAATAAACCGTGATATCAGCTCTAAAAGCAGACAAATGCATGGCAGGGTGCTTGGCAGTGAATGTCTTTGCATTTGGTGGGAGTGTCAGACCTGTTCACCCCCTACACAAGTCTTGAGTAGTCTGAATAGCTGAAATGAGTAGTTTGGGTGCAAAATGTGTAGTTTTATTCTTTAAACCATCAAACAATGTCCACTGAAAATGAGTAATTAGAGCATTATTTTCAATTTTGAAGAGTAGTAGAGATCCAAATTGAGTAGAATACTACTCGAAAAGAGTAGAGTAAACAGGTCTGGAGTGTAGAATGATGTCTTGAGCGAAGGTATTCGCCCACGGTGCTAGAAGAGCTAAGTTGAAGCAGAGCACAGTGACTACTAGCACCACCGACCTGGTTGAGGATCCTGAGTTTCTCCTCCACCTTGGCCACGGCCTCCCGCTCCTCCACCTCCTTGCTCAGCTTCTCCATCAGAAGCTGGGCAAACCGCGCGGGGTCCGTCTCCGCTATGTTCCGGTCCTTAGGGGCACGCTCCGTTCGCTGTTTCAAAATACCAGTACAAGTTACAACCCACAATGTTCAGAGAGAGATATGGTACAGTGGAGAACTGATAACTCAAAAACACTGGATAACTCAAAATAATTTTTGGGTCCCAGTATAATAATCTCTATGTTGAAAAGTCTTTGATTGATGTTGTTTATTGCCCCGTCGACTGCTACAGCCATGTCAGGGCTGTCACCACATCAAAATTTGAGCACATGAGATCACAGTTTAAAATCCGACCACGTGATATCACAAATATACAATTAAAAACAAAGATTTGAAACAAAAGTTTAAAAAAAAGGATTAAAATATAGTCGTGTATAAAAACCTTACACAGTTAAAAGCTTACATTTACAATTGATGTTTTAAAACTTAACACGACTTTTTATACCTTATCAAAAATATTCACTTCTTTTAAAAAAGTAAAAATCATGTCTGGCGGCACATTACGGAACAACACTTTCATTGACTCTGCCAAGTCTTTCTAACTCAAAATATTGTTTATCTCGAAATAAAATTTAAGTCCCTTCAATTTTGACTTCTTTTTTTTCTTCGATCACTCAGTCTCCTGTCATATGAGCGCAGATGTGTCATGCTGCCGCTATGCGCCTAAGAAATAGTTAGGTCCAGCATGTCCGTCTTCGGCTGGAGAAAATTTTAGAACAACGCAAGAGAATGGACAAGTAAGGCAGAAAGATAGTATATCAAAATAACACTAAGCACAGGGAAAGGCATAGTCAAAGAGAGTGATAGATTAATGGAAGTTACAAGCACACAACTTCCAGAAAGTGGGGGAACTATTTGTACGCAAGACTCCCTGGTGTCCCATGGGAGAACTTTTGTCCTTGAAACAGGCCCCCTCCCCCCTGGGGATACCAGGGGGTCTTTCATACAAATAGTTCCCCCACCTTCTGGCAGTTATGTGCTTGTAGCTTCCTCTAATCTGTCACTCTCCTTGACTCTTGCCTTTTATAAAAATGCTTACTGTCATCTACTATCTTTTTGCCTAACTGGTCCATTCTCCTGCCTTTTAATTTTATCAAGAAATTCTTATCTTATCTTACAAAGCTTTTCAGTTTTCTTCAACCGAAGACGGACATGCTGGGCTGAACAATTTGTCAGTTAGGCACATAACGGCAGCATGACACATCTGCGCTCATATAACTGACAGAAAACTGTCTGAGCGATCGACGAAGAAAAAAATAAAGAACAGGCCCCCGAGACTTGTCTAATGCTGGGGCCCTAACGTAACAGTACACAGGTACGCATACGTACTCAAGCACGTACCCACAAATGCAATTGCGTGCACACACCCACACATACAATAACACAAAACAATGCATGGAAACAAATGTTTTCAGCAAACCAACATTTTACAGCATCTTAAACTGCGTTTTAATCAAAATGATTGAAGAAACTTTGCTCACAGGAATGATTTGCGTGTGCAGCCCTGTCCTGTATTCCCTATTTTGAAGGGCATTGGTTTTCATGGCCTTTCTGTACCGCTTCCGGCTGAATGTCATGTTTCCATCCCTGCACAATGACACAACATAAAATCTTGATGATAAAAAAATCGCATTGTTTTTTGTAATGATGTAGGGAAACAGTCACTGCCTTGAACTATAAACACACACAATTCCATACAATAAATAATAATATAGGCAGAGATGGTGCTAGAAATTTTCACTTTAGGCCATTCGGCCTAAACAGCCACAAAACCTTAGGTCAATTTCAACAATTTTAGGCCCTCTCACTCGGTCAACATAAACTCTCACTGATGAATTTGATTTGTTTTTTTAACTGTCAGATCACACAGACTCGCACTACGGTGTGGCAAACGTCCGCCATAAGCAGCAAGGGAAGCAACTCTCACGAGGCAATTGGCCTTGACATGATAGCAAAATCATGATCGACAAAGTTAGCTTTTTGATCTCGATCACACGCGGAAACAAACTTTGTTTCACTTCCTTGTTCTATAAACACACTTCGTTGTTCACGGACATTCCATGCCGATTTGGTAATCAAACTTTCGGCCCACTGGGCCAACAGGATGGTTGACTTTTAGGACAACCCTGTATAGGTAAACAATTACAATGTAAATTACACAAACCAATTTCCTGAAAAAGTAGAGAGATGCTGCGGTTTTTTGAAAGTGACTCACTGTCCCAGGTCATCTGATATATTTCAACAGTGCATGCATGAGAAAACCATTAAAATATGAAGCCCACCATCAATACAGACGTACGCCTGTCTGTCGGTTCTGACTGCCAGATGGCAGAGCTATTCCAGCAGGCTGGGCTAAAGTTTGTTAAAACTTTAGTGAAGACATGCCCAGGGTATGAGCCACTGTCAGTATGTTTGTTCAATTGTTGTTTTAAAATGGCTGATAAACTCTCTCTCTCTCTCTCTAGATGATAGAGCTCTCTTTCTTAACATGGGCCAATGACCTATTCATTAAAACTGTTAAGCTGAAGGAGAGACAGACAGACAGGTAGACAAAGAGACACGAGGCAGAGAGAGAAGAGAGGCTCCAGGCAGAAAGACTTATACAGTGCAACCTCCCTTATAAGACCCCCCATTATATAAGACTCCCTCCCACTTAAGTCAAGACCTACTTCTCTGATACATTGCCCTTCTTTGTAAATTATATATGCAAGCATTAAAATTACCTCCCATTTAACTTATAAGACCTCATTTTGGATGATTTTTGAAGGTCTTATAAAGGGAGGTTCCACTGCACAAACATTACAGTAAGACACACTAACAACAGACACAGAGAGGAGACAGACAGAGTGATACCACAGAGACTGGTGAGAGGGAGACGGAGAGACAGACAGACATAGTTGTGTGACACTTGGCAGACAGACAGCTCTAACAGTAACAGATCTAGCTAGACAAAAAAAGTCAAAGACTGACAGTGACGGTTGGATTAATGTCCTAAGCATGCAATATTCAAAGACTGAGTGAGAGAGTGTGGTGATCTCTTGTACTAAACAGTCTCACACATATGTGTACACACACACACACACACACACACACACACACACACACACACACATTTACACATACACTGATACAGTGGAACCTCCTTTATAAGACCTTCAAAAATCATCCAAAATGAGGTCTTATAAGGGAGGGGTCTTATAAGGGAGGTAATTTTAATAGTTACTAAGAAGGGCAATGTCTCAGAGAAGTAGGTCTTATGTGGGAGGGAGTCTTATAATCATATAATAATGGGAGGTCTTAAAGTTAAATGGAGGTTCCACTGTATAAGATTTTCACTGGAAACCAACATTCTAACATTTTTGGGAAAGGGATATGGTTAGGATCAGCCAAGGATTATTATCATATAACTGGAAGAAGCACGCACACACACACACACACACACACACACACAACACACACACAACACACACACAGTGACACACACACACACACACACACACAGTGACCACAC
Source organism: Phymorhynchus buccinoides (assembly GCA_017654935.2). Lineage (NCBI taxonomy): Eukaryota > Metazoa > Mollusca > Gastropoda > Neogastropoda > Raphitomidae > Phymorhynchus > Phymorhynchus buccinoides. The sequence goes on from CM065680.1 coordinate 50,558,748, forward strand.
ACACCCCCTAGCTAGGCTACTCCATTCGAAATCCATAGCCTACAACACCTAACACCAGTGTACCATCACTGGTAACACTGACACTAAACTGCCATGCTTCATTCTTTCCTTGGACTTGTAGTTGTACTCAAAATGTATTCATGATCAACTTGAATTAAATGGCATTCCTGTTGTCAAGCTTCTTACAAGAGCAGAAAGGGAAAAGAGGAGGAGGAACGGAGATGATGAGGGAGAAAGGGGGTGTTTTAAAGTGTTTCCTAAAACCACTCCAGCCATAATAAATATGGAACAAGTGACTTTACTTGTCCTTTCTCCTTCCTCTCTCTCTCTCTCTCTCTCTCTCTCTCTCTCTCTTCCTACTCTAATAGAAAAGTGTCTGACAGAGCTTGTCTAGTAGGGCCTACTGTAGTAGGGGAAGCATGTGAAAGAGTCAAATAGCACGATCTCTGCCATCAAAGAGAACCCCCCTGAGCTGGAAGAGTTCCCTGCTTTCAGACCCACCTTAGCTCAGCCACATGCAACGGCAGAACACCGACCGAAACACGGAGAGCTTTTTTTTTGGTCTTTTTTTCATTCTCTCTCTCCCCCTCCCAGGCTATACAACACACGTCGCCTCACGCTCTCTACCTTTTTCCTCTCATCCCCACTCCCTACCCCCCCCCCCCCCCTCTTCTTCCACCCACTCGTCTCTGGCACACACACACACACACACACACACACACACACACAAGGCAATGTGGGCCAGGGGAAAAGCAAGCAAACGCTCGAGCTTGGCAGATCAAAGGCGACCGTCAGTCATTAGATAAAAGCCGCACCAACTGTAAGTGCTTGACGTTTTCTATGAAGGCTGCACAAACTGCTTCATGGCGGTAGTGGGGGCCCTTTGATGTGCCGAGCTCGGATCAGCCCCTGCGCGCTTCAAAGGGGGCTCGATCAGAGAGACGGCCGCTTCATAATGGCCTTCCTCAACACGCGTTCGGTTGGTTTTTGCTTTGCATTTATTTTTATTTTTTTGCTTTTTTTACGGCTGCCACAATGACAGTGCTCAGCTCCTGAGTCTGCCTTGCAACAACCACTGATGCACCATTACAATTTACATCCACCATCTCACCTCGCAAACACCGTAGACACTACCACGCGTGTACGTCATATTAACTTAAGATAGCGGAAGATCAAACGATCTTGTCAGGACGTTCTCTGAGAGAGTGAGAGAGAGAGAGAGAGAGAGAGAGAGAGAGAGAGAGAGAGAGAGAGAGAGTGTCATTCAGTGTGTGTGTAGGGGGGGGGGGGGGCACTGTGCATATAATTATATTGTGGCGCTGTGTCTGTCACTCTGTGTGTAGAGAAAAATAATCAACCTGGTGTGCATTCCACATTAATGATTAATTAAACCACCGCCCAGATCTACTTCACAAACACAGTAAATGATACTTACACACTACTCGTGTCGGTGAGCGACACAGTGTCATCAGTGAGTGCATCGCTTGATAAGCTTTGCAACTCGCTGTCTTGAGCTGACACTGGTGCATACGAAACATGGGCCGGGTAAGAGCCTGACTGGTTTCTAGAGCTGCTGAAGGGGTAAAATCTGCAAACAGTCATTCAAAGTTCATGAAAAAATGAAATACAGTATACTTATAAGAACATACACACTGCTCTCCATTTCTCATACATTTTTCAAGAGGTGCTGACTTTCCCAATTCTATAGTCAATAACTTGAACAAGTGACATCATGGGTGCTCCTGGAAAATTTCAAAAATCCTGCAAGGTAGGGGGCCAGGGGCCACCCAGTTAACAAACAACTTGACTTAAAGAAGTTAAACAATCCTAAAAATATAAAGTTTCTGGTAAAGGCATGTACATATTTATCTGTATTCATTTCTTTTATATTCTACACATGCAGGAAACCGAGAAAACATTTATAAATATGAAATGTTTTGCTTTTCAAATTCTCATAATCCGGCGACGCCGACTTCAGGCAATTAAAAAATCCTGCATTTCAGGACATCCTGAAAGCAGGAGCATCCATGTGACATTGATATTAACCCCTTCAGTGCCGCCTATTACTCAGTATTAGTATTAATTACTTTGCGCATGTGCCGCTGCTTTGCCGAGCGATTTTTGAACGCGGCAAAATCGCTACTTAGCAGCGACGTATATAATACGTCGGTAGCAAGTACTGAAGCGCTGTATGTCATCGGCACTGAAGAGGTTAACTCACATCATATACAGTGAAAATCGCTTATGTCAAAATTGAAGAGATTGAAATTTTATTTTGAGATCTAGCCAATATTTTGAACTAAAAAGACTTTTCAACATAAAGATGATTAAACTGGGACCCAAAGAGGATAGATCTAGTTATCCAGTGTCTTTGAGTTACCAGTTTTTGAGTTATCAGGATTCCACTGTACATACATGTATGTTACAAAAAAAGGAATCCTAACTAGTCTGAAGTCTAATCCTCTGAAAACTGCGGTACAAGGTCGTACTCGTAGAGGGACAACACTGACACAGGGCTCCCAATCGTCCCGCAAAACAAAGGGTCCCAGGGACTCCTTCACTTACAGTATAGAGGGTCCTAGAGGCAGGATAGAGGGTCCCAGTGGCATTGCAAATGCTAAAAAGAATTTTTCTAGTGCATCCCTGGGACCACCTGCACATTCGTTTAGAGGGTCCAGTAGAATTTTAATGCTTCATAGACCCCCAAATGGGGGTCCCTGGGAGCCCTGCTGACATCAGTTCCAAACATGACCAAAAAGCCTCACTGCAGTGAGAAATAATTTTAAAAGGCTAATTAAACAGAAAAGGTAACTGGTAAGTCAATTTAAAATCAAAACCTCTAGTCTGACAATGGAAGTCAATCCTCTGTCAGAAATTCTCAATCCTCAGACAATTCTGATGCCTGAAAGTGAAACATTCATTCTCTAGTCTACTGTCTAGTCCATGAGTATTTTAAAACTAGATAAACCTGTGCTCCGCACGGCAGCATGAAGCATCTGCGTTCATAATTGATAGGAACCTGTCCGAAGAAGAACTGGCTAGAGCTTTAGAGATATAACACTTTTTGTGTGTCTATGGGTCGTGGACGACCCAGGAAGTATGGTAAAGGTTAAGGAAATTTGACACCCTTAAAGTCATTAAGATTTTTGACAAAGTCATGAAATTTCATGACGCTTGCTTAAAATAATAGTTTTAGAGATATTACGGGTTTTTTGTGTCTATGGGTCGTGGGCGACCCAGGAAGTCTGAGTAAAGGTTAAACTTGAAAAAATAAAACAGGCAGGACATGATTACTTAAGAATAAACAGACTTAGCCGAATTTTGTTCTTGGCTAAAAATGGGAGAATCAGTTGAATGAATAGGGCCAAAAACTATAGAAGTAGTAAAAACGGGATGGGGAAGGGTCCTTGATTGGAGATCCTACGTTGAAATGTGAAGACTTTGGTTTTTTATTTTACTCATTCTCCCATTTTTTTCAGTCTATTCTCTCTCCCCAGCTGTCATTCACTGATTCAGTTGACCTATTTTTTGCCTTCTCACTCACTCTCTCTCTCTTTGTGTGTGTTTTTGTCTGTGTGTGTGTGTGTGTGTGTGTGTGTGTGTGTGTGTGTGTGTGTGTTTATGTTAGCGCACTATTGATTCCATCATAACTTCTATTATGCAGCACAGAGAGAGAGAGTCATTTCATTTTTTTTTTGGGAGAGAGAGAGAGGAGAGAGAGAGAGAGAGAGAGAGAGAGAGAGAGTCATTTCATTCTTTTTTTTCCCATCAGGTCACAAATTTTATACATCATAACATTACATCAGTCAGTCATGAATCTTAAGTTTGTTTTGCAAGCACACAAATTTGCATGTATTTTGTTTTCTTTTTTTAGATCTACAGGTACATGACTATAAATTTACGGGCTATGCTTAAACATCCACACTTTGCCTGTGTGTCCGTGTCTGTCTGTCTGTCTGTCTGTCACTTATTAATGTGTGGACCAAATACTACCTTGACTTTTTATGACAATAAGTGAATAACTTGAATAAGTTAAACTTCTGCTGCATTCATACATTTATACTTCCATGCATATATGTCCACGCACACACATATATATATATATATTCCTAAACACGCAATGTGTTCTAATGCAATTTATGTTTAAAGTTTAAGTGACACATTTGTGGCCCATCAATCATTTTTAAAAATGACCCCTCATTTTCTATTCATGATCCATGAAGTCTGAAAACAATCTGAAACTCTGCATAATGGGGACCCTCTATCCATCCTCTGAGTCCCTCTATGCCGTAAGTTAAGAGGTCCCAGTTTTGCAGGACGATTGGGAGCCCTGGGTCACCCCTAAATGGGGTCCTTGGGAGCACTGATGTATACGCACTGATGTATACGCCTTTGGTGGAGTGTAATTTTTACTGTAAAGTAACATCATTGGCAAATTTGTATTTGGCCCGTGGTGCTAGAAGAGTAGGTGCTCAATCTACAGTAAGAAGTAATCAAAAATCTGTATTGACATGGGATAGGACCTGAAAACATGGAACACTGGAAGCATTAAAATATCAATCACACACACACACACACACACACACACACACACACACACACACACACACACACACACACACACACACACACACACACACACATGACGACAGGATGAAAAAAAGCTTGTAGCTTACTCCTTTGTCAGTGTTCCCGATTACGCAGATCTACAGGTACGTAAATTACGTACAAAGTTTCAAGTTTGACATATAAATTTTTCAGTCAATACGTCATTGTGACGTACAGTTTTTCTCTCAGCCGATTGCTTCCTCAAACGTGTTCGCCGCGATCAGAATGTCGAAGCCATTTCGGCTTGCGGGAAACGATCAACCAAATATACTGTGCCTATTCTTTCACTACTATACCATGCTTGAAGCAAACGACAAAAACTATCATGAACCAGAGTAATTTCCCTTTGTTTCTCGCCACCCATGCTGCTCGCACGTGCACTGCTGCCAAGCCTAGCCCGCGCGTTTCTTGGAAGCAAAAAAATGTCTCTGCTTCGCTGGATTGCAAAAACTTTGACGCGAAGTTCTTCCAAAGACTCTGAAGTTTTGAGCGAGGTTTTTATTTTGACCCTCAAAAAGTTTCAAATGACCCTTAAAATTTGGGGGCAATGGGTCATGATGACCCTTAAAAATTTGGAAGCATGGGGAACACTGCCTTTATCGTCAATAAAGATAATTTTGACTTGACTTGGCACACACACACCACCCCAAACTGGGCAAAAGGCAACATATTTTTTTACCCTGTTGTCCACTTTTTTAAGTTTTTGTGTCCACCTTTTGGCATCGAGTCAGTCAAAATGGTTTACTGAAAATATTTTTTTTTAAACTGAACATGATCACCACATTCAATATTATTATATTATCTGACACTGTCACACCAAGACACACCATGTCCTGAGATAGCTCTTGTTTGGGCTATTTTCCTTGCAAATAGACAGTGTGACACTAAATCCATGATAAGAATCAATGAAATAGTGGGTGCCAAACTGGAGACATCAAGAATCATCCTCCCAAATATCTTCACGATCGGATCTTTTTGAGACACTTTTCAGATTGGAACAAATTTGTGTTTGGATGCAAATTTATATCAAAGGCCCCTCTTCACTGCAAAACATCATTTTTCTACAGAACTTGAGAGAACAAAAAGAACAGACTTCACTTTACTTACCCCATAACTGTTTCTGTGCGCTTTGAAGAATGTAAGTCACTACGCCGTCCACTTGGAGTTTTGTTGGCAGAAAAATGTACTCCAATGTTTGACATAAACTCTTCAGCACCCATTTCTTTGTCCTCATGAAGCACGGGTAATAATCCAGTTTGGGATACAGGCCTTGCAGAGTTTGACCCACTAGAATGACTTGATTTGGGTGAATCTGCGTAATTGTTAACATATTGCACATACAGGTCAGAGTTGAGAAAAGCTGGATAGGATACATCACGCAGATACGTTTCCACCTCTGTCTGGGCTTCATCGAAAACACATGGGTCCACATTTGACTTCTGACCAAGTCGGTCAACAATTTCTTTCTTTGTATCCTTGGAAATGCACTTCACTTTATCAAAACGTACATACGTTTTGAAAATCACTTTAACAATATTTGACACATCCCCCGATTCACTGTCTGCTTTCCTCTTGAGTCCTTGGCAGGCAAACCAAAATTGTAGCTCATCAGATCCATCTTGGTCTACCTCAAGAAACTCTTTAAACAATGCAACCCCCTCACTATCTGTTAACAGGTGATTTAAGTTTTCAGCCCACTTCAGATGTGGCGGTGTGCTGTTTTCTGAATATGGTGGCGAGTTAGCAGCGCTCCCCTCTGGCTCAAATCCAAGCGGTGCCTCCACATCCTCACCATCAAAACCTGGGGTTAGAGTGACGTTGGCAATGTCACCTTTCTCCAGGTTGGATTTGCGAGGTGTGGCTGCCGGAGAGTGTGTCACATCACCTTTATTTGAAGTTCCACTTTTTGATGAAGAGTGGGATTTATTGCTTCGATGTGATCCGCTACTGCGGGTAGACATGCCCCCATTGGACTGGAGCTCATTTTCTTCCCCTGGCACTGGTGGACGGGTAGTTTCAGTAAAGTTGTTTCCCCCCGAATCATTGAGAAACTCGAAAACCTTGGATGTCATTGTCTGGGCTGCAACTCTGCCATTGTCTCCACATTGCTACCTAGTCATTGCTGTCATCTGAGAAACATCTTGACCTGTAACAAAATGCAGACAACATTTAAAACTAAGTTTACATTTACAGCAACTGAACAGTGTTTCAATTAATTCAACAAACAAAATTTTCTTTGGAATTCTCTAAAGTCTACTTACAACATTTTCCTGGGTAATAATCTAAGGCCCAAATAAAATAGTTGTGGTTAAGGTAACATGGCCAACAAAAATAGGGTAGTAGGTAGGCCCAAACTTTTTTTCTTTTTTTAAGGTCAAAATTGACAAAACGCACAATTCAAGAGCTCCGAGCTCTCTCTCACTCTCTCCCTTTCCTACATCCGGATGAATGTCCCGGAAAACATCCACGAGCGTGTCAGATGCTTTGAAAGTGCTAATCACCCTCGTATTTTCAGAAATAATTATGAGCGCATGGCTGCATTGAAAAGGCAAATGACGTCATTTTGCAACGACACATGGACGTTCAGCTCGTTAGAGTTATGTCCCCTGATGGGCATTCCTTGATTGAACTTGCGTCTCTCTCTCTCTCTCTCTCTCTCTCTCTCTCTCTCTCTCTCTCTCTCTCTCTCTCTCTCTCTTTTTTTTTGGACGAGGAAAAAAAAAATCATAGGTTCGGCTGAAAAAAATAGGCTAGGTCGGGATGTAACCACAACTTTTTTTTTGGGAGGGCCTAATAATTTTTTATGAAGTTCTAGCTTTCAAAGGATGCATGCATATATGTTATACATGTACATGTAGGCAGTGTTAATTCTCAGGTCAGAATCAGTCAACAAATTAGATAGTCTGACAAATCTTGACACCCCCACACCACGTTCATATTGAAATTTTCTTTCTCAACTCGTCATTCTCTCTCTCGCTGACACAGGGGAGCATGTGTGGACACAGGCATGTGCGTGCAGTCTCTCTCTCTCTCTCTCTCTCTCTCTCTCTCTCTCTCTCTCTCTCTCTCTCTCTCTCTCACTCTCTCTCTCTCTCTCTTGTGTTTGTGTGTGTGTGTGTGTCAGTGTGTTTTAGTTTTTGTGTGTGTTCACATGCATAGTACATGTCATGTGTCTACATCCATTCCAGGACCATGTGTCTGTGTCAGCTCAGTTGTTAAATCCAAATCAGGTAAATGGCCTCTCGATTATCAAGCGCTTTTTGCTCAACAATGTAGCTAAATGAAGAACGAAAAAGTCAAAGAAAACTGAATTAGAAAAGAAAAGAAAAACGTTCTACTTCCAGAGCTCCCAATCGTCCCACAAAACAAGGGGTCCCACTCCCAGCCAAAAAAAATGGACTCCTTCACTGATGGTATAATGGGTTCCAGAGGGATAGTGTCCCAATTACATTGCAAATGCTAAAATTATATATATATAATAAAAAGAATAATATTTCAAGTGCACCTGATGAGTAGCTTTCAGACAGAAGTTTTCAGAATGTCAATGTGTGCTCGCATGAACGCATATATGCAGACACACAGACACACACATAGTGACATACACACACGTGCATACATGCACATGATACACACACAATGTGACAATGGTCAATGGATGTTGAAAGATCCTTCATAGGTCATAACTTGGTATGCAAAGACAGTTAAGTTTGCTATGTTGCCCATTTTTATAGTGCATCCGATCCCTGGGACCCCTGCTGCATTCTTTTAGGGGGTCCTTTAGACTTATAGTACTTCATATACCTCGCAAAATGACACTAGACTACGTACGGCTATGTAGTCTTAGATTTAGAAGTATGTTCCTTTCTTTAGACTGCATGAAATATGAATCAAATTCTGGAAGACAAAATTGTCTAAAAGTAAAAGAATGTGTGTATGTCAATTATAAACACCATACTCCCAACTGCTACTTTGAACATTTACATTGCTTTTTCTTCAAGCTACTGTCATCATTTTTTTTGCTGCTTTCCTTTTTGTATTTTCTCAAGTTTGGTTAGGCCATACCGACTCGCATCGCGACCGAGCAAGCTTGAGATCAACCATGCATGAAGGAATTCTGATAGAAATGTTCATGTTCTTCCGCCAATAAATGCATATTAATATCAAATCTTTCAATTGCCATTTAGCACTTTGCATTAGCAGAACATACCTGAAGCGAAAATGTGCAACATTATCTCCTTCAAACTGACTGAAAGTAATCCGGGTGAAAGCAATGTTCGGGGCAGAGCTGCCGCCATTACAGACACTTTGTTGTAGGTGGCGCTCCCTTCCAACACACTACACACCAAAACACTTCAATGCGCTCCACAGAAGATCTCTCTCTCTCTCTCTCTCTCTCTGTAGATTGATCTGAGTTTTGTTTTCTCCTTTTCCTCTCCACATAAAATGAGTGCAGAGATGAAGCAGATTAATTTTATAAAATAAATTTTGAAAATTGAAATATACAAAGAGCGAATTAGCCTGGAGTCCTGTTAGCCTCCCACAGTGTGTAGTAGTCGAGTACTAGGCCCAACTATACTGGCCTAGATGCCGTGATACCCTACTCAATGACGCTATAAATAGTATTTTATACTGTTCTTGCCCTACTTGGCCTAACCAAGTCATTGGCCTAACCCTTTTAGAATATCTTTGGCCTAACCAGGCTAAACTTGCCCTAAGCCTAGGTACCAAGCCTATTGCGTTTGTTCTTTCTTTCCTACATGTTTTTCCCCAAAAGCTAGAGCTAGAATGGTCAACATACTCACCGTGGGCCTGAAAATAATAAGAAGAAGAAACTTTTTTTTTAAATGTATACCATTCATACATCTTCCAACAACCATTTTGATGGGGCCACATCCAAGAAGAAAAAAAATGAACATTTTAATATATTGGCTTGCCTTTTTAATTAACATAATAAAGAAACAAAAACAGATAGATGTTTAAACCACTAAAATGTTTAGAAATGAGGCCTAGATGTAAATATATGAAACTTTCATAAAAGGCAAAACACCCCAACGCCCACATTCAGTTTAAAAGCCGTATTAATATTTTGATTTATTCTTCTTCGGATACAATAATAATAATAATAATAATAATAATACATAGGGGAAGACGGGGGTAAAAAGCGCATGGGCGGGTAAGAAGCCCACCCCAATTATCTCATGAAATAAAGAAAATTTCAGTCAAATTTGCCCATGAGATGAATGCTACACATTAACGCTCGTCTCATGGGCAAAATGAGACTGAAATTTGCTTCGTTTCATGAGATAATTGGGGTGGGCTTCTTACCCGCCCATGCGCTTTTTACCCCGTCTTCCCCTAGTATGTATATATAGCGCCTTTCTTTAGAATTGAAAAGTTGTGTTTTACGTCCTCTCGACCCGGGTAGGCACATATGGGACGTAAACAAAACACGCCCAATGTTTAGAATTAAACTCAAGGCGCTCACATTCACTGATTCACACGCATTTGGGCTAGCATACACTTTCATTCGATCATCATCTACTAATTAATGTGAAAAGCTAGCGAGAGAAAGCTCATGGACTGAAAGTAAAATTTGCTGTGTGCCCCAAGTTGGAAAAAAATTATCATTAAAACAGTTCACTTCAAAATGATCTGCCTATATTTATAAACATTCACGCAAATAATGAAAATAAAAGGGTTAAAGACAAGGGGGGAGAGGAGGGGAGAAAGAGGGGGGATGAGGAGAGAAGGTGGGAAGAGAGGAAGGAAGGAGAGGGTAAGAGAGAGAGAGAGGGGGGGGGCAAGTAATCATGCATGTACATGCGCGCACACACACACACACTCATGTACACTTGCACACACACAACTCTCTCGATCTCACTCCGATGCCCCGCCACACACACACACACACACATACAGAGGCACACATACACACACACATGCAAACAAACAAACATACACACAGAGTGACACATACAGAGGCACACACACACACACACACACACACACACACACACACACACACACACACACACACACACACACACACACACACACACACACACACAGCAGAATGATATATAAGACTGGGAATGCCACCTTTCAATGAAAAGTTGACCTACAGGTCTACATGTAGCATGGAGGACAGAGAGTATAATTCCTTTTCCAGCATTTAAGACAAGCCCGGTATGTACTGTCATGCTTTCTTCAAAGTGTAGGAAAGGCAGAGAAAAGAATGCTTAACGAACAAGTGGCTTTTTTCTAATAAGGGATGGGCCAGGTGTGTGCTGTGACCCGGAGTATGTGTGTGGTTTATGGAGGGGGAGCGGGGGCTGAGATAAATTTTCAAGTTCACTGCATCAAGTCTCAGAAAGTAGCCTATAACCTAGGTGAATGGAGACCTTGAGGGCTGGGGTTGGCAGCTGGAGGGAGGGGGGAGGGCGAGGGAGGGAGCAGCAGCACAATTAAGAAAGTTATAAAGGTGTGTGTGTGCGCGCGAGCGCGCGCGCGCGTGTGTATGTGTGTGTGCGAGTGCGTGTGCGCACGTGTGTGTGTGTGTGACTGCAAAACCAAAAATAGAATTATAATCAAACATAGATTTTGGCTCTGTGTGTGTGTGTGTGTGTGTGTGTGTGTGTGTGTGTGTTCGTGCGCGCGAACACGCGCGCGCACGTTCATGCGTGCGCTTTGTAGTGTATTTCTATTCCGTGTACAGGTGCTAAGAGTGAAGGGTCATCAGCATCCCGTTTCTCCAATACCGACAATGTGTCACACCTGATATAAACAGCAGGCTAGTGAATGAAAATCCGTTTAACGTCCTGCGGTCTGAAACAGACACATATGGGACATTAATAGATATACATATGGTGGGAACGATCCTGGAGGCAACTATGCCCGGAGGCAGTGCAACACCAGTAAAGTCCCGACTTTTTTAACAATAGAGATAAGTATACGGTACAGAAAATAAACAGTGGGCTACTGTCTTATAGCCTACTGCATATCTTCAGCAAGTGGACAAGACGTTTGGTACGACTACGACTTGTATCACATATTGCTTGTGGACACCAAAGGTCCATGGGTCGACTGGAGACAAAGTAACACAAGCACACTCACTTTCTTCACTGTGTGACTGTCACACGCTGAACCTACTCTACTCTTTTATTTAGTCTATCAAGCTGGTCATTTCAAAGCAAACTGGGCCAAGACAAGACCACACGCACGCGCGCACGCACGCGCGCGCACACTGACACACACATATTCACGGCCACCACCACCACCACCCCCAACACACACACACATCACACCCCCACACACACACATACACTGACACACACACACACACACACACACACACACACACACACACACACACACACACACACACACACACACACACACACACACACACACACACACATACACACACTACCTTCGTTGGTAATGGCAACATAAGAAGGAAAGAAAAACTACAAGCTGTGATGAATATCCAAGAGCTCACAACTGTCACCGAGACAAACACAGTGTAATCGCTGTGAAAATGTTGAATCTAGCACATCAAAGACACTTGCCCCGCCGCCGACAAGCTGACCCGCGGTGTCAATCTCTTCAGAAGAACCGGCGCGCCAATCATCGTGAAGATCCAGTCAACAACTAGACTAACACTAGACTGAGACGAGTCCATTTCGTAGTGGAAACCTCTCTTTTAAGACTTCAAAAAATAATCCAAAAACAAGGTCGTAAGTGGGAGGGAGTTGCATAAGGAAGCTAGGTAGGTCTAATTTTAATACGTACCAAAGAAGGGAGAAGTAGGTCTTATGTGGGAGGGAGTCTTATAAAGTGTGTGTGTGTGTGGGTGTGGGGGGTGTGTTATAAGGGAGGTTCCACTGTATTTCCAACTCAAACAGGGACGGATTATGAGGGCGGGGGGGGGGGGGGGGGGGGGGGGGGGGTCTCAGGGTTGCACGGAGCTCCCCCACCCCCCACCCCCACCCTACCCCCTCTCCCTCCGGGCTGCCTAAACATCTCTCTCTCTCTCTCTCTCTCTCTCTCTCTCTCTCTCTCTCTCTCTCTCTCTCTCTCACACACACACACGCGCACGCACACACACACACACACACACACACACGCACGCACACGCACACACACACACACACACACGGCGGTGTGTGTGTGTGTGCGCGCGCGCGCACTCTCCCTCTCTCTTATCCAATCAATCATTTTTGTTTGTGCTATGTTTACAAAAACGATCCAATGCACGAAAGATAATAACAGTTTGTTTCTCCACGATAGGCCTACTTTGAAGAGCTTCGCAGAAAGCAAAACAAACAAAAACCAAAAGACAGTTTCCATGGTAACCAAGGCTTTTTTTAAGTTCTTCTTGAGGTCTGCAATCTGTTTCTCAAAAATCGAAAATTACGCCTTTTTTGCCCTTAGGCTAACGTTTAATTTCAAAACTACTCTACATCCTGAATATTTGAGCCCACAGTCTTTTAAGAATTTTATCCTCATAACAATATGTTTTTGCACCTCAAAAGGGGATTTTATTAAAAACGGGTTGCCATAATCCATTGAAGTTCGTATAATTATATTATTTTAATGAGATAGGCCTAGGTAGCCAAACAGACAAACATTAGCATTTGTGACGGAAGTAATAATCATGTCATACTGTTGTTACTGCTAACTGACAAAATAATGAATAATCAACTTACCCTTTTTGAATCAGTCTATCCCGGTCGTTGGTTACTTTTTTTCATCCACTAGTCTAGGTACGTAGGCCTAATAGTAAAGCAGACAGCACACACTCTCAATGCAGGGTTTATCTCAAAACGCTCAGCTGTTGCTAGTACTTTGACGCCTTGCCCAAGTTGACACGATACCAACGACTGCGTGCTGGCCCGTGGTTTAGTGTAGCCGGCGTGGATGTGACGCGTAGCTAGGACTTCAAAGGCAGCGCGATCAAAGCGTTAGCACCGCCCAGGGTGAGCCTTTGACAGGCGGCGCTCGCACTGCGGATCTCTAACCCTGCCTTTTGATCATGACCGTCTGTTCTCAGGATGTCTCTGTATAGTACTGTCTGTATTGTTCAAAATTCGGGACTTTACTGGTGTTGCACTGCCTCCGGGCATTGCCTCCAGTATCGTTCCCACCATCTTTGTAACTACAAATGTTCCATATAAAATTATGTGTCTGTTCCAGACCGAGAGGACGTAAAACACCATTTTTCATTCATTCATGCCTAGGCAATAATATCTGTATTGTTAAAAATTCGGGACTTTCCTGGTGTTGCACTGCCTTCGGGCATTGCCTCCAGGATCGTTCCCACCATCTTTATATCTACTAATGTCCCGTATTTGTCGATTTTTTCTTCCTAGGCCAGAGCATAACTTCTTCTTCTTCTTCTTCAATCGCCTATCAGACAGTTTCCTGTCAATTACGAGGGCAGATGCGTCATGCTGCCGTTATGCGTCTATCTAAGAAATAGGCCCAGCAAGTCCGACTTCGGCTGGAGGAAATATTTTTGAAAGTGTTTCTTCAAAGAAAAAAAAAAGGCAGGAGAATGGACCGTACGTAAGGCAGAAAGATAGTATCTAGACCTAGATGACAGTAAGCTGAGGGAAAGGGCAGAGTTAAAGAGAGTGACAAATTATAGCAAGTTGCAAGCACATAACTTCCAGAGTGAAAATCCGTTTAACGTCCTCCGGTCTGAAACAGACACATATATATGGGACATTATTAAATATAAAGATGGTGGGAACGATCCTGGAGGCAATGCCCGGAGGCAGCGCAACTCCAGGAAAGTCCCGACTTTTTATCGATGCAGATGTATAAGTTGTATACTTATTGAGAACTTCCAGAAGGTGGGGGGACTATTTATGCAAAAGACCCTCGGTATCCTGGGGGTGAGGGGGGGGGGGGGGGGGGGGGGTGGCAGAGCGTATTAAAAATTGTCACCCAAGCTAATTTTTCTCCTAGGAAGACGCCGTCTTCAACAAAATCACCTTGTTTGCGTGCTGATTTTTTGGGGTAGGCCTATTCTCAGTTCTCTGAAAACTGGGAGTATAATGGGTTTTTTAATTTAATAACTGGGATGAGAAAGAGTGCTAACCGTTTCTTTGCCTGTTCTATGTCTGTTCCTGTGTATGTGTGTGTGTGCGTGTGCGTGTGCGTGTGTGTGTGTGTGTGTGTGTGTGTGTGTGTGTGTGTGTGTGTGTAAGTGTGTATATGGGTGCGTTGTGCATTGTATGTATGAGTGCCTGTATGTGAATGAACTGCCG
>CM065680.1:50576129-50596129 GCA_017654935.2 Phymorhynchus buccinoides
GCTCTTTCAAAAATTAATAATAATGTCAGAATTTACCGGTGTTGCATAAAATACCTAACCCATGAAATAAAGTATTTCCTCATTCAAATTGTTTGCTGTTTAAGAAAGATTCACCCCTACATACATTCAGAGGCGTCTTGTGGCATGCAGGAAGAACAGAGGACTCATAATTGTCCGTCACCGAAGGTGATCGGACTTTGCGATGGGATGGTTTGTCTATTTGTTTGTTTGTTTGTTGTTGTTTTTGGGGGGTTTTCTGTCTGTCCCAAGGATATCTCCCGAACCGCTTGACCGAATCGCGTCAAATTTTGTGTGAAGGTGTGCCACCTTAATAGGAAGAGATCGACGCAAACCATTTTGCCGTTGTGACCTTGACCTTGACGTACGACCTTCAAAAAACCGAAAATCTATTTTTAGCCATATCTCGGGCACCGATCAACATAGGATGTTGAAACTTGGTATGAAGATGGTTTGGCTTATGCCCGTTCTGATGATGGCATACCGATCAAGGTCAAGGTCACGGTCCGGGCGATCAGTAGGCCTTGAAAGTGGTAGGGGTCTACACATTGGGTTTTAAGCCATATTTTCCACATTGGTACTTGACAGAAGCGCTTCAGATTGTGTGTGGTACTGTATACCCTAGAGAAGAAAACATCCGAGCATAAATTATCACCATGCTGACCTTGACCTTGAAGTGTGACCTTGAAAACCGAAATGTCCTTATTTGCGCTATATGTTTCTTCTTCAAGCTGTATCTCGTGAACTAGAATACAGAATCCCTTCCAATTTTGTGTCAGGATGTGACACTCTACGGGGTGTCGCAAGTGCGTGGCATTGCTCGTGACGGACATGTCTGCCACTCGGCGACGCCCTTGTTAAATATTGAGAAGTCAGAGATATTTTTATAATATTTATTATCATTTATTTTTGTTTGCATGAGTGGTTGTTTACATCGTCCGCCATTTTGAAAAATACGAAACTAAGTGGCATGGCCTTGCACATCGATTTCTCAGTAAAGACTAAGTGTCTTTGGCAAAGATGTAGATTTACACCCTCCCGCTCTATTTCTGGGTTCTTTCTGTGTAGATTGAGCACTTAAATCTCAATATTTTAAATAAGAGTTGACTTATTTCTCACGTGAAACAATAATGGTTCTAGTGTGCATGCGAAGGGTATTTATTTCACAGGAGGTACTTATTTCTCATGACACCGGGGCTATTATTTCGGGGACCAAGCCAAACTTTGAGAGGAAGCCGGGGCCAGTGAGCTTGGGGACAAGTTGCTATCAGCGGCTTTGATGTGGGCCCAAGTGCCAGCTGCCGAGGTCGGTGACAAGGGACTTGGAGTGGTCGGCAGGCCTTTGATGATGGCCACAAAGCTCTGGGACTGACCATGGCAACTGGACAGGCTGTCATGCAGCTGCTAAGTTTCTCCCCACCCCCACCCTCACTATCCATAGCTTCCATGCAGCCTTTCGCTGGACTAGGCATGGTGTTTAGGCTAAGCTTCGGAGAGCCTATTTGATTGTTTTTGGATTGGGGGGAGAGGTGTGTGTGTGTGTGTGTGTGTGTGTGTGTGTGTGTGTGTGTGTGTGTGTGTGTGTGTGTGTGTGTGTGTGTGTGTGTGTGTGTGTGTGTGTGTGTGTGAGAGAGAGAGAGA
The DNA here is from genome assembly GCA_017654935.2 of Phymorhynchus buccinoides. NCBI lineage: Eukaryota > Metazoa > Mollusca > Gastropoda > Neogastropoda > Raphitomidae > Phymorhynchus > Phymorhynchus buccinoides. The sequence goes on from CM065680.1 coordinate 50,577,789, forward strand.
GAGAGAGAGAGAGAGAGAGAGAGAGAGAGAGAGAGAGAAATAAAGAGAAACATAGATAGTGTGTGTTTGTGTCACTGTGTGTGTGTGTGCCGTGTGAGTGTGTGTGTGCGTGTGTGTGTGTGTGTGTGTGTGTGTGTGTGTGTGTGTGTATGTGTGTGCGCGTGTGCGTGTGTGTGTGTGTGTGTCTATGTGTGTGTGTGTCACAGAGAGAGAGAGAGAGAGAGAGAGAGAGAGAGAGAGAGAGAGAGAGAGAGAGAGAGAGAGAGAGACTCGAGAGTAGGCAGTAAAGTAGACCTACGTCTATCCTCGGGGCTTTAAAATAGTATTCAAACTTTCGCCAAATTGGGGGCATTCTGTGGATAATAAAATTTAAAATAAACGAAAAATAAACAGGTTGCCCACAAAAGCAAGAGCTTTTCTGGATATGTTTTAAAATAGTCATTCAAACTTTCGCTCAGTTTGACCGTCACTTCTTTGTTCTGACCTAGTGCTCAGTTTGACCGTCACTTGTTTGTTCTGACCTAGTGCTCAGTTTGACCGTCACTTGTTTGTTCTGACCTAGTGCTCCGTTTGACCGTCACTTGTTTGTTCTGACCTAGTGCTCAGTTTGACCGTCACTTGTTTGTTCTGACCTAGTGTAAAGCTCAGGGCTCATTGAGGTAAAGCGTCACTTCACCAGTACGTACAGGCCCGCTGAGTAATAACAGGTAGGCCTATGTCGACAGAAGATGGCCTGCAGCGCCGCCTTTCTATTCATCATCAGCCTCAACATATTTCTAGTTCGTCTCCAGCTGATCCTGTCCTGATTGTCTCCTGTCCAGCTATATTATAATACTACAGAACTTCCCCCAAGCAAGCTATGATGCAAAGGCTACTACTAGAGAGGAGTCAGCTCATGAGCCTCGATCCTTACACAGCTAAGCAGCCGGACCGCGGCCCAGGGGGCAAGCTCCTTAGGATCAAACCCCCGTGTCGTTCGCCACGCCTCCTTCAAGAGCAGCGAAGACTGTGTTGACTAAATCAAAGAGAAACTCGGCCGCGATAATGACTTGTTAACGTTCCAGCGTTGAGATAGGCCCACTTCAAGTATGGTATGGGGGGCCGCCCCTTTAATGAGCTATCGATCAAACACCCAAGTCTTCAATGACCTCTCAGCTTTCGTCATGGGGTGCTCTTGTTCACCTGGCCCTGTAGCCATGAGTGCGTATTAGACATTCAAAACGGGGATTAGTATGTAAATTAGGCTAAACAGCCAATCGTTTTGGGGAGTTTAGTCTAATTTACATACTATTCCCCGTGTTGACTGTCTAATTCGTACTCATGACTACAGGGCCTGGGCCTGTAGCCATGAGTGCGTCTTAGACACTCAACACGGGTAGTAGCATGTAAATTAGGCAAAACAGCCAATCATTTTGGGAGCTTAGTCTAATTCACGTACTGTATTACCCGTGTTGACTGTCTAAGTAGAGGTGGGGGGAAAAACTTTTTGAAAAAGAAAAACCGGTGCTAACTTTCGCGGTTCGAAAAAACCGGTTCGAGTTGCTGTCCGGTTTTTTTAACTGCAAAGAAAGTAAGTTTTTCTTAGAATAACGCATTCTTTTCGAAAAAACAACACTGATTCACGAGCTACCAGGGTAGCTGTTTCTAGTGGTGGTGTATGGCTTTGACTTTGACTTTGAGTGTTGAGTTGAGTGTGTGTGTGTGTGTCATCAGTCACCGTTTGTTTAGTGTGTGTAAGGTGTGTGTGTGTGTGTTGTGTGTGTGTGTGTGTGTGTGTGTGTGTGTGTGTGTGTGTTTGCCGCGCGCGTTTGAGTGTGTGAATATTCTGACATAAATATGTGTTTGCATAGGTAAAACTAGTGATGCGAGTACTGGTTAAAAAAGCGCGATAAAACCGGTTCGGAGAGGGAAAACCGGTTTAAAACCGGTTCACCGGTTCTCAACTCTATCTAAGACATTCTCTAACTTTATGAAAAAGAAATATTAACTTTATCTAAAGAACTGTCCCATATGGTTCTTTGTAACCGAGAGGACGTAAAACATAAACATCTCTGTCTCAGACGCAGTCACGACTACAGGGCCTGCATAGTGGCGATTTCGGCCTTATCAGCACCGTGGTCAACCGGCTAAGGGCTGACTTTTCCCTTTGCCGCTGATTTGAGCGACATACATACAAGGTTTTGCTATCGCCTCTTCACCTTCTTTCCAGATAGCGGGCGTTCAGACAATAACAATACAAGGCCAGTTTCCGATGAGGATGGAGACAACCAAAGACTCAGGGGTTGAACGTCCGCAGCTTGAAACAGTATCATCCATCAGTCCTTTGATCTGTCCGTGTGTATCGCTAGAGGCACATGCAAGAAAAGTCCACTCTGTCTTGTTTCTCAGCCCAGCTATCGTTTTTCAAGTCAGCTTCACGCCTATAATATTGGCCACTGCAACGACCACCTTTTGCTAGAGTGAATGCCTTTGGTAGATGCTTGAGTACTGACCAAATAAGGGAACAAATCTCGCCAATAACCCTATTTGAGACCACTAAATGGCTGCCGTTTTGCAAGAGTGAATGCCCTTTTGGATACTGACCAACAAGGGTTTCACTCTCGCTGTCAAGGGCGTTAAGAACCCTAGGGCCTGCTACACACATACGAATCGGATCTGAATGCGATGCGATTTTGACGATGTGAGTCATGATTCACGTGAAATTCATGTATTGGGTCTACTTGAGTATTAGTGAGCGAAAATGGCAGAATTATTTTTTAGAAGGAAGTATTTCACGTGAATCATGACTTACGTGACCCAATCGCATCGCATCCCCATACGATAGTACCAGACTTTGCCGTCATCATCAACGTTTGTGCAGCCAAAGGCTGGGTATTAACTTACAAACAGATGTAAGAGTTATTCGTCTAAACGTTTATTTAATATTAATTAATGGGATGTTTAAATGGAATACCCAACCTTCCATCAAACAAATGTAAAATGCCTATTACCCGAAAGACCCTCCACATTCATTCAAAGCCTTAATTTAATGGTATGTTTCAGAAATGGAAAACCCAACCAACCCTCCATAATTATTTTGTTTTTCTTCTAAATCTTAGTCGTTTGGGGGACAAAACCACAAAATCTGAAGTCAAAATATTGCTTCCTTGGTGAAGGAAAGAATGTGATACACTAAAACGCACGATTGGGAGATATATACACACAAGACAGATGCACACAAGACAAATACTCACAACATTAACGCGAAAAAGATGACATAATTTGCTCACAAGACAACAGTGCACTATATATAGTGGTCGTTGTATGAAAACAATAAGTTGCCCCACATGGCCGAAAGGCCAAAGAGGGCGTAAAACACTATTATTATTATTATTTAAAACAATAAGTAGGGGAAGACGGGGTAAAAAGCGCATGGGCGGGTAAAAAGCCCACCCCAATTATCTCATGAAATAAAGAAAATGTCAGTCAAATTTGCCCATGAGACGAATGCTAGACATTAACGCTCGTCTCATGGGCAAAATGAGACTGAAATTTGCTTCATTTCATGAGATAATTGGGGTGGGCTTCTTACCCGCCCATGCGCTTTTTACCCCGTCTTCCCCTATGCACACTTTCAATCATATATGATTCTCCCCCTCTCCCCTCTCTCTCCCCCTCACCCCCCCCCCTCTCTCTCTCCTCTCTCTCTCTCTCTCTCTCTCTCTGTCTCTCTCTCCGTCTCTCTCTCTCTCTCTCTCTCTCTCTCTCTCTCTCTCTCTCTCTCTCTCTCTCTCTCTCTCTCTCTCTCTCTCTCTCTCTTTCTCTCTCTCTCTCCCCCCCTCTCTCTCTCTCTCTGTCTCTGTCTGACGATAATAGTAAATGAGAACTGTGCAATAAATGATTGTCAACAGTATCACAGCAAAACGTAGTCGTTTCTTTACGACTCTTACACTAGGGGGAGGCATGTGCACTGGTTCTTGTGCTGCAGCCAAAGGGGTTAGTTGGCCTTTGGGGACTTTCCCCAACGCCAGGTCTATCAAGTCCCTTTATCCAATAGAGTGAGGATGTTCCCAGCGGAAGGTTTCTCCATTAAAAACAAATTTAGCCCATCCCACCGGAATAGCATTTGCCCCCTTTGCTATCTCATAGTCTGGCAGTCATGGTCGGAAACGACAGACAAGCATACATATACATATATATATATACACACTCACTTCAGTGGTTGTTTTCCTTTTGTGAGCAATTGTCTTAATGGTTGTGAGCAATTGTCTTGTGAGCATACTGTCTCAACACCAACACGCACGCCTCAGGATAGAGAGAAAAGACGATGTTATCACCAGTGCGTTGTCTGTATCAAAAAGCGCTTATCGCGCTGCAGTAAGCCCCGCGGAAGATAGATGGCTGTTTGAGGGGAAGCCTATCACAAAGAATGCTCTTCTAGCGGCCAATCCCATGGTGGTCAGCTAAATCCTGGAGATAGCATTCCAACCTTACCCCCGCGGTCACCGCGCCACCCTCCCACTCTCTCTCTCTCTCTCTCTCTCTCTGTGCATGTATAGTATAGTATAGTTGTGCAGCGTGTATAGGTCGCGAGTATGACGGGCCAAACGGGGTTTTATTATCTACTCTATTTTAGCCTATTCAATACGAAAAAGAGCTATTGAATACACAAAAACCTATTTAATAGTGTCAATGTAAATATTAAATAGAAATAGTAAATAATCCAAAATATAGAACAACTTATTTCATTACTGCGCTTTTCTATTCAATACTGTTCTTGTTCTATTGAATAGAAAAGTGAAAAGTATTGAATAGAAAAGTGGAGTAATGAATTAAGAGCTTGTATCTATTCCATACTTTGTAAAAAATATTCCATACTTTGTACAAATATTCCATACTTTGTAAAAATATTCCATAATGTGCTTGTTCTATTGAATAGATTCAAACTCAGTAGAGTAGAAAATGAAACGCTAAAGTATAAAATGAATTCCAAACCATTCTTTATTCAATATCCCCAAAATCTATTAAATACTTCCAATATCTATTTAATACATCTTGTGGATATAGAGTAGATAATGCTCTTTTCATACCACCATCTCTTTCTATTCAATATTATCCGTAAAGTATTATTAAATAGTTTAAATAGTAAAGAATTGGTTTCGAATGCAAAACTCATTCTCTACTCTCTCGGCTAGCCAGCTGACGGTTATTGTCAGAGACGCCAAGACTACGTGAGGGCTTTATGCAAATTGTAAGGGTCAAAATAAAGGCGTGCGAAATTGAGAAGCAGACGGCCAGCGGTAGGCAAAGATACTGGAGGCCCACACAACATCAAAATGGCAGAAAAGGGAGATGCATCCTTAGGGATTGAGTTGGTCAAGTGCCAACAAGAGCCTCGCCTCGGTTAAAATTAATTCAATTCAACTCTCTCTCTAAAACAGGATCCGATTTTTATTAAGCCCCGCCCACTACACGACGCTTGATTGGGGGGTTGGGGTTGGAGGGGGGGTATGTGGCTGCAAGAGTTTATTACACGCGCACTGGGCCCACCGAGCGCGCGCGTGTCTTGGTGTTCACGTTTGGATGTAACGCATTGCTAAAGGATTGCCTAATAATAGACTACTAGTAGCTCAAAAAGCTAGTAGAATAGGTGAAGTGCTTCAGGCGGATTGAAAGATAATTATGCTTTAAAAACAAAGCAAACGAAACAAAACGATTGAGTGACACTGAAAGACTTACAATTACATGCAACCTCATTAATTGTGGCGTTGAACTTGAAGCAAGTCAAATGAAGTGGCAGGGGAGCTCGGAACGATGGTTGGACTCAGTGTTGACCTTCAAGATTTACATAAAGCCCTCACGTAGTCTTGGCGTCTCTGACAATAACCGTCAGCTGGCTAGCCGAGAGAGTAGAGAATGAGTTTTGCATTCGAAACCAATTCTTTACTATTTAAACTATTTAATAATACTTTACGGATAATATTGAATAGAAAGAGATGGTGGTATGAAAAGAGCATTATCTACTCTATATCCACAAGATGTATTAAATAGATATTGGAAGTATTTAATAGATTTTGGGGATATTGAATAAAGAATGGTTTGGAATTCATTTTATACTTTAGCGTTTCATTTTCTACTCTACTGAGTTTGAATCTATTCAATAGAACAAGCACATTATGGAATATTTTTACAAAGTATGGAATATTTGTACAAAGTATGGAATATTTTTACAAAGTATGGAATATTTTTTACAAAGTATGGAATAGATACAAGCTCTTAATTCATTACTCCACTTTTCTATTCAATACTTTTCACTTTTCTATTCAATAGAACAAGAACAGTATTGAATAGAAAAGCGCAGTAATGAAATAAGTTGTTCCATATTTTGGATTATTTACTATTTCTATTTAATATTTACATTGACACTATTAAATAGGTTTTTGTGTATTCAATAGCTCTTTTTCGTATTGAATAGGCTAAAATAGAGTAGATAATAAAACCCCGTTTGGCCTGCCATACGCGAGGCCTGTTGCGGATCTTTTGATCAGGAAACTAACTAGCCTAACTTTGGGCTACAACCTAGCAATCTTTTGATTGCTCCTAAAATATGTGTGTGTGTGTGTGTGTGTGTGTGTGTGTGTGTGTGTGTGTGTGTGTGTGTGTGTGTGCGTGCGTGCGTGCGTGTGTGCGTGCGCGTGCGTGCGCGTGCGTGCGTGCGCGCGTGTGTGTGTGTGTGTGTGTGTGCGTGTGTGTGCGTGCGCGCGCGCCGATCAAAACAGAAATTTGACAGGATGGTTTTAATGTTTCGATGGTGATGTTCGTCTTTTTCGAGCCCAACCGATTACTCAGTGTAAGATTAAGGGTTGCAATGGCCCCAAATACTTTCTCTTTAATAATTAGTATTCGGGCTGCTCCCACCTGGAGAGCGTGTCGCCGCAAGCGCAGCGTCAGGAGGGGGACAGACTTGGAAAACATAACTGTCAATTTGGCTGAGCGGGAGTTCTCCCTTCTCTTATCGACTTTTAACTGCCGTGGGTTTTTTTTAGCGTGCGTAAAGCGCACGGGGCAGACTAGCTTTAAGTCCCCATCCGAAGGACGCCTATCAAGCGATTTGTTCAATGATGAAAATGATGTTTTACGTCCTCTCGGTCATAAACACATATAGAACATTCATAGAGATTAGAATATGATGGTGGGAACGATCCTGGAGGCACTGTCCGAAGTCAGTGCAACACCTGGAAAGTCCCTCAGATTTAGCATAACTGGGAAACTTTTGTACAGTAGGCCCTGCGCAGAGCTTTTACGCAGTCGAACGAACGAAAAATGGTGTTTTACGTCCTCTCGGTCTGGAACAGACACATATGGGACATTTGTAGATACAAAGATGGTGGGAACAATACTGGAGGCAATGCCCGGAGGCAGTGGAACACCAGTAAAGTCCCGATTTTTTAACACTACAGATAGGTGTAGCAGTAACCACGCCTCGGTTAAACCTCATCGACTATGGTACCGCCACAAGTTGTGTAGGGGAAGACGGGGTAAAAAGCGCATGGGCGGGTAAGAAGCCCACCCCAATTATCTCATGAAATGAAGCAAATTTCAGTCTCATTTTGCCCATGAGACGAGCGTTAATGTCTAGCATTCGTCTCGTGGGCAAATTTTGACTGAAAGTTTCTTTATTTCATGAGATAATTGGGGTGGGCTTCTTACCCGCCCATGCGCTTTTTACCCCGTCTTCCCCTATAGCTAAATTAGTAGCCAGCCAAGTTATAGTAGCCAACCCCTAGTGACTGGCTACAGCGCGCTCCCTTCAGCCGAGTTTCACGGTTGGCAGATCAAAGAGGGTAGGCCGCCTTTTATCTTCAGTTCTTCTCTCACTTTGTTCTCGGATGGGTGGGGGGGGGGGGGGGGGGAGTCATAGATTGAAAGTCTGTTGAAAAAAAAGAGCGTGTTGTGCGCAGTCGGTGAAACATTATCGTTATTGACGTTTCTCGAACGCTTTAACCTTGTCGTCGTCGTTCTGCTTGGCTTGGTGGATAATTGTAGGAAATAATTGTTAGTTTGGGACTGATTTATTGGCTCGCGCGCGCGCGCCAGTGTGTGTGTGTGTGTGTGTGTGTGTGCGTGTGTGTGTGGTGTTGTGTGTGTGTGTGCGTGCGCGTGCGTGTGCGTGTGTGTGTGTTGTGTGTGTGTGTGTGTGTGTGTGTGTGTGTGTGTATGTGTGTGTGTGTGTGTCTGTGTGAGTGTGTGTGTGTGTGTGTGTGTGTGTGTGTGTGTGTGTGTGTGTGTGTGTGTGTGTGTGTGTGTGTGTGTGAGTGGTGAGTGTGTGTGTGTGTGTGTGTGTGTGTTGTGTGTGTGTGTGTGTGTGTGTGTGTGTGTGCACGAGCGCGCGTGTTTTAAAGACATTTGAGCCTAAATCTCATGGCTATATCATAAGAGCATTAGGCCTAAATGGAGGTGTCAAGTAAACCCGAGCTCGAACCTGGGTACAGGGGATTTTCCCTCTCATTTTACACTAGGCCTTACGGTCTGAGCGTGGAGTCTTTCGGGTGAGACGATAAACCGAGGTCCAGTGTGCCCAATGCACTTAGCACACGTTAAACCCAGTGGCAGCGAAAAAGTTGTCATTTGGTCAAAATTTACCCCCCCTCCCTTTCCTTCCTCATCAGTCACACAAAAATCGCATGCAAAAAAAAAATGGGTGGCATGCCTCTGGCTGCGACGCGCTCTCCAGGTGGGAGCAACCCGAATTTCACAGAGATGCCTCTGTGACTATAAAGTACATACTACTACTACTACTACTACTACTACTACTACTACTACTAATAATAATAATAATAATAATAATAATAATAATAATAATAAGTAAAGATACAAGTAGATAGATTCGAATCATCTTGGAGCTACATGAATGGGTTTTAACGACATTAACAGGTGTTTTTTTCCTTTTCAACAGCTTAGGGTTGTGAAATAGGGTGGTATTGGATTTGGTTCTTAATTGTGTGTGCGTGCGCGCGCACGCATGCAAGCACGCACTTACAAACACACACCACACACGAGAGATAGAGAGACGAGAGAGAGACGAGAGAGAGAGAGAGAAGAGAGAGAGAGAGAGAGAGAGAGAGAGAGAGAGAGAGAGAGAGACGAGAGAGAGAGAGAGAGAGAGGAGAGAGTAGAGAGAGAGAGAGAGAGAGATCGAGAGAGAAGAGAGAGAGAGAAGAGAGAGAGAGAGAGAGAGAGAGAGAGAGTTAGTTAGTTCTTAGAGATGAACGTAAGTTATTAAACCCAATAAGATTGCGTAGCAAGTATGATTCTAGAACATGACATATGATTAGAACATGACATCTGACTGAACAATAATAAATAATAATAATAATAATAATAATAATAATAATAATAATAATAAGTGAATCGCCGAGCGGCAGATAAGTTCCCGAGCGGCTGAACTTGGGCACATGACAGCAGCTTGACGCTTCTGCGCTCCAATTACAAAGAAACTGAACAATTGCCAAAAATAATAATACATGATAAATGTCTAAAAAAATGTCTGGTTATAATTGACCGTTTGTTACAAATGGTCCTATCGGCAGACTATAACCATTAATTGTGACCTTGACCTTGACCTTTCATGTACTAAATATTTGGAAATACCATAAGCCAATGCATCTGCATGTACACCAAACTTGAACATTATAAGTCTAACGATGTGAAAGATATGGGCATAAGAAGAAAAAAACGTTTTCAAAGTCAAACTTCAAGGTCAAGGTCAGCATTGTTATTATTTTTGTATGGGACATTTTGTGTACAGTGATGTAACCACAGTAAATTTGAAGCAATTCCATGCAACAGTTCTTGAGATACAACCGTGGTGTTCGAACCCCATGATTCGCACAGACATGAATGAGCGCACAGACAAATTCATGATTATAATGTTATAGCCCTTTCCTCAGAAAACGTGGGGGGAAAAACGCATTGAAATACGTGCCAAAGTTTGCAAGATATTAGCGATTAAGTGTTTGGGGGGTTGAACTCTTTAATCACCATGACCTTGACTTTGAAATAAAATTAAAGCATGCAGTGGATAGATGTCCTCTATAACGTGTACACTAAAAGTGATTGAAATAGATTGAATGGTTTTCAAGAAAACGTGGCCAGACGCACGCACGCACGCACGCACGGACGCACGCACGTACGGTTGAAACAAAAACAATACTTCCTGAAGCTTCGCTCGGGAACTAATAATAATCCGTGTGCGTGTGCGCGCGCGCGTGTATATATATATATAATATATATATGTGTGTGTGTGTGTGCAGTGTGTGTGCGTGTGTTGTGTGTGTGTGTGTGTGTGTGTGTGTGTGTGTGTGTGTGTGTGTGTGTGTGTGTGTTTGTGTGTGTGTGCGTGCGCGTGCGTGCGTGCGTGCGTGTGTGTGTGTGTGGTACATAAACTGAGAGAGAGACAGAGACAGAGACCCAAAAAATCAATATTAAATACTTGTAGCGGTGCCATAGCCGATGAGGTTTAACCTAGGCGTGGTCACCGCTACAGCTATCTGTATTAATAAAAAAATCGGGACTTTACTGGTTTCGTACTGCCTCCGGGCATTGCCTCCAGTATTGTTCCCTCCATATTTGTATTTACAAATGTCCCATATGTGTCTGATTCAGATCAAGAGGACGTAAAACACCATTTTCGTCGTTCGTCGAGACAGAGACCCTGATCGCTTCTCGGCCTTTTGGCTAAGACAGTGATTCAGGAACATAAATTTTTTGTTTATACCCTGGTTGGTTTGTTCAGCCCGTCGTACATGGCGAAAGCCGATACGCGACGTTAAACTGAACTTCCATCCAGAGACAGAGACAGAGACAGACGCATTGAGTGTATCGTGATGAGTGTATCAAGTTTGTATTCTTTGTATTGCGCGGGGGTTTGGGCTGTTCGTGAGATGGGAAAGATGAAACGGGAATGGGAGATGGGAGGTAAGCAATAGACAGTCCGAGTGACTTGACAATCAAAGCAGTAGGCTGTCCACGGGGACCTGCCGGACCCTTTGAAGTGGAGCCCACAACCCCTCCTTCATAAGAGGACAGCCCCCCCCCGACCCCCCCCCCCCGCCCCCCCCCCCCCCCCGCCCCCCCCCCCCCCCACCCCCCCCCGCCCCCCCCCCCCCCCCCCCCCCCCCCCCCCCCCCCCCCCCCCCCCCTCCCCCCCCCCGACAAAAGGATCCTTCATTCCCGAAACGCCCCCCCCCCCACACACACACCCCCCCCCCGTGTCCCGGGGTGTGAAACACTTTTGACGTGGTGCTGGGTGGCAGACAACAGCAGGGCAGCGCAGTCATCTCGTTCCCTCACCACTGGTGTTGGCTGACTTGGCATGCGGACGGGGCGACGCAAGACTTGGATGATCTCTGCAGTGCTGGCCTGGCCTTGAGCCAGCAAGCCCGCCTATACCAGCAGGCGCCAGTTGCAAGTTTTCCAAAGCAGTAGCTTGTGGGTCGCCCACTTTCTGATCGCTTCTCGGCCTTTTGGCTAATAAGACAGTGATTCAGGAACATAAATTTTTGTTTATACCTTGGTTGGTTTGTTCAGCCCGTCGTACATGGCGAAAGCCGATACGCGACGTTAAACTGAACTTCCACCACTCATCTGCTAGGGGGGGAGCATCCGCCTGCAGAGACCGTTTGACTTGATTGTGTGTCTCCCGCCCGCGTGTCGGCGACGCCATAACCTAGGTGTAGAGTGGCACAGAAATAACGCATTCGCCTCATATACAATAATAAAACTCGAGCTCGAACCTGGGTACAGGGGATTTTTTCTTTCACTCTGCACTAGGTCTTACGGTCTGAACGTGGAGTCTTTCGGATGAGACGATAAACCGAGGTCCCATGTGCCCATGCACCTAGCACACGCTAAACCCAGTGACAACACAAAAGTTGTCATTTGGACGTCAACATTGCCCCCATCCCTTTCCTTCCTCATCAGGCACACAAAAATCGCATGCAATTTTTTTTTTAAATAGGGGGGGGGGGGGGCGGCGTGCCTCTGGCTGCGACGCTCTCTCCAGGTGGGAACAACCCGAATTTTACAGAGACGCCTCTGTGACTAAGTACCAAATACTAAATAGGTATGGAGAAGGCTGCCCGGTGGCCCTGAAGACGACCTTGCGAGGGGAGGGCATTGACCTAAACAGTAGAAGGCAAAGCAGGCACAGAGATCAACAACCTATGGCTGTCTCCACCATCTCTTCCTGTTTATTTCACCTAAGCATCAAGGACAAGACCAAGCCTCGGACTCCCGTCTGAATGGCCCAGTACCAGACTAGGAACCCCTCATGTTCAAAGGTTCGCAATGCCATGGGAATCAACCACGCCGACCTGCCACGTCCAGAACCACTGTCTCATCGTCATTTTCATTACCTTCATCCCCAAGAAGACCCAGTCTTCAGGAACGTTGTCCTTAAGGGCCCTGCCGATAAGACGTTACACCCCCCCCCCCCCCCCCCCCCCCACCATCTTACCATCTTAGCTCTGCGGTATCCCATTATGACATGGCATACTGTTAAAGATACTGAAAAGTGGTGACATCGTCCCTGATGTTCCACCAGTGTTACATGTTCCATACCCAAAGCCCCTCAATAAAGTTAGTGTTTCAATACCGAGAACCTTTTTCTGAAGCTTAAGGAAGCTTAGTCGCTACGTAGCGAAGTTAGGAAGTCGTTTCATTTGACACCACTACTTCTGAGAAAAGCTAGCCAAGTTCGCTACATAGCGGGCTTACGGGTAGCTTTGATTGCTGAATAAAATGGCGGCCGAGTTTCTGTTCGAATCGATCTGCATTTGAACATTGTTTAGTCTTCTAACAACTAGAGGGATTAGGACGAGTTCAGTGTTGACTATTATTAATATCACGCCGTCGATTGTACTGCTGCTTCAGACGGCCATTTCCCCCTATCTTTAGCTAGCTTTTCTTGGCTAACTTGGCTGATCAGAAATGTCTGCTTGAATTCCTTGGAGACCCATTCTTTGCACTATGAGAAGGAGGGGACACACCCTCTTATGACTCCTGGATGCCGCTTTGTTGCCGAAACTTGTTTTTACTCTCGCCCAGACTAAGTCTGTTGGGGAGTATAATAATTAACCTGTTCTTTGGCAAATCATTCCTTCTCTGTGTGTGTGTGTGTGTGTGTGTGTGTGTGTGTGTAATCTCTTGATTATCTCCAAACTATTGGATGGACGTCAGTATAACATTTTGCAGAGGGATTGAGTGCTAATTTCCACATGTCACATTCAGTTTTGAAGTTAATCTGCATTATTGTTATTCTCTTCCTGGATGCCAATTTCTCTTTGATGTTCTGACGATCATGGTTGGATTAAATAAATGTCCTATTGGCAGAACCCTTAATTAAGGACAGAATTCCTGAAGACTAGGTCTACCCATGGATGAAGGGTGATGAGATGATGATGAGACAGCGCTCCTCAGCCGTGGCAGACTGCTGTGGATGATTGCATTACATTGCTGTCCCTTGAACATAGGGGTTCGCAGCGGTCTGGGACTGGATCATTTTTTTTGATGGGAGTCAGAGTCTTGGTCTTGTGCTGATGCCTAGGGTGTTTTCAGCATCGACATAACAGGGAGAGAAGCTAGATTGCATTGTGACATTCTCCGTGCCCTCTTTGCTTGCTGTTTGTTTGGTCGTTGACGTCCCCTCTCAAGGTCGTCTTCGGGGCCACCGGGCAGCCTTCTCCGTATGTACCTTGGTGATGGCATCGTCGACACACGGGCAGGAGACATACAATCGAGTTGAAAAGTCTCTACAGGCGGATGATCCCCCCCTCCCCCCCCCCCCCCCCCCCCCAGCATACGTGTGGGACACCCCAGCTAACACCCTACGTTCTGCAGCTCGGAAACTTGCAAATGGAGCGTCTAATAAGCGCCGGCGATCTGCCGGCTCAAGGTCATGAGATCATCCAAGTCGTCGTGCATCGCCCCGACCGTATGCCAAGTCAGCCAACACCCAATGGTGAGGGAGATTGACTGCGCTGCCCTGCTGTTGTTGCCACCCAATAGCACATCGAGAGCGTTTCACCCAAGTGTCGGGAATATGTTCTGACGATGTTGCATGCCTGTTGTTTTTCACCGAAATGGCAAGCCACATAATCGTGCCTACAGTAAGTTCGGTTTTTGTTGTAGTGGTTGGTGGTGGTGTTGGGGGTGGTGGGTGGTGGGTGGTGAAAGGTACTGAACCGATCTTACTGACAACTGGCAGAAATGATTCTGAGGTTCTGAAGATTATGCCCAGTATCTCAGTTCATCAAACCGGTAAGCCATATCGACGTACTTCCGTAGATCTACACAAGTTGTGGGAGTACATGTATAAGGTTTGCCACCTTAATGTTTCTTGGTTTGTTTTTATTAAGAGTAATTTTCCATATACTGATTTCAAAGCGTTTTGCGGGGATTGTATGACAGTGTCATTGCTGACAAGCTTTATATTCGAGGACATTGGGTTCTGTTTGAACGGCCCGAGGGCTGAGTTCACGTGCACTGGGACACGGGCAAATGGATCTTGGCCCATTACGTCAACGAGGGATAGATATAAAGATGACATGACGCTGAGTGATTTGTTTGTCGTCTTCTCTCCTTTGATCAACCGGATCATGCATCAAGTGGGATTAATAATCGAACCAGGGATTTGGTCTTCTCTTCTCTATCCACTCCCCCCCCCCCCCCCTTTCCTCTCTCTCTCTCTCTCTCTCTCTCTCTCTCTCTCTCTCTCTCTCTCTCTCTCTCTCTCTCTCTCCATAATTATGTTGTTATTTAATTAAGAGGTGCAGTAAATATCCTATGATATTTTTGTTTTTTTGTTCCTTGACCCTGTTTCTAGGGGCTAGTGGCCTAAAGGAATAAACTGTTGTTCTTGTTCTTGTTCTCTCTCTCTCTCTCTCTCTCTCTCTCCCTCTCTCTCTCATTTAGAATCCGGGAGATGCACTTAAATGGGTAAAGATGATTGTGTTTATCTGATATTCTATGTATAATGTATGTATGAAGTTTTGAACTACGTATATGCTAAGTTTGTTATGTATATTTATTATAAAAATGTTGTTAATAATGATACTTTGTTATACTTTTGTAGCCACTCAAAATGGCATGGGCCAATGGCCTACTCATTAAAGCATTTCAGCGTTCTCTCTTGTTAATACTGATGCTTTGTTATACTTTTGTAGCCACTCAAAATGGCATGGGCCAATGGCCTACTCATTAAGGCATTTCAGCGTTCTCTCTCTCTCTCTCTCTCTCTCTCTCTCTCTCTCTCTCTCTCTCTCTCTCTCTCTCTCTCTCTCTCTCTCTCTCTCTCTCTCTCATCTCTCTCTCTCTCTCTCTCTCTCTCCCTCTCTCTCTCTGTCTCTCTCTCTCTGTATGTGTTATGGGCATGGACTAGAGTAGAGGGTCTATAGTGTAGCATTCATGGTTATGGTAAGTCCTCTGTCCCGTTATATGCATACAAACCTATAATGTTTACTGCACAATTTGAGAGGGATCTTACAGGCAGGCCAACACATTACATTATTGGGGGATAATATATTAAAATTAAATGCTCGAAAATACACAAGTCCCAAGTCACATTCTTGCCCCCCTGGCCTAGTCAAAGAAAACTAAAACAATATAAAAAAAAAGAACTGAGTTGTACAACTTTCCTATCCGTTCATACATCATATAGTAATTGTCCAGCCAAGAGAATATGACTTGAAATGAATAGGTGGGCTTAAGTGATTCACTCTAGGGTACCAGGTAAGTAAAAACACACAAAAAGCTGCATCTAAACACAAACATATCATTAAACAAAGCCATTCCACAATGATAAGTCTCTCTGACTAGAATATATCAAATACTTAAATGAGAATACAAGTATGAATACTTTTTTTTAAAATTATGATTGAAGTGCTTCCAAACTGTGGTGAACTGTTCTTTGATCTCACAGCCGCCACAAACTTTTTTTTTTATCAGAGTCAGTTTACAATTTCATAGGGACCCTACCAACATAAAATCGTTAGGGGATGCAATAAAATTAAATAGACCTACTCGAAAATACACAAGTCGCATACACAGAGAACATCTTGGGGAGAGAAAACAAAGAACACTCCCACACACAATACCGTCTAATATCACGAGAAGTGAATAGACGTTAAATGAAACACACACACACACACACACACACACAGAGAACACTAACGTTACTATAGCCTGCTAAAGCTGGCAGCGCCTGTCACTGGAAGTTTAGCCAGCACGGTCATGTAATAATATGCTTGATGTTTCTTTACGACTGCCAGGGGAGACGGCCCGGTGTTGCATAAAATATTTAGCCCATGAAATAAATACTCTTTTCCTCATTCAAATTGTTTGCTGTTTGGGAAAGATTTGCCCCTAAATACATTCAGATGCGTCTTGTGGCATGCAGGAAGAACAGGATATTCATCATTAAATACTGAGAAGTCAGGGATATTTGTTTTAATATTCATTATTATTTAATTTTGTTTGCACGGGTTGTTTATATCGTCTGTCATTTTGAAAAATACGAAACTGAGTAGCATGGCTTTGTATATCGATTTCTCGGTAGAGATGTAGATTTACACCCTCCCGCTCTATTTCTTGGTTCTTTGCGTGTATATTGAACACTTAAATCTCAATATTTTAAATAATAGTTGACTTATTTCTCACATGAAAGAAGAATGGTTCTAGTGTGCTTTTGAAGGGTACTTATTTCCCATGACACCGGGTGCCTGCAGGCAGCAGTAGCACTGATGATGGCACCGTGAGATGGCTGAGGACACCTGTGGTTCACTGATGAGTACAGCGGGCCTGTGATGTATAATTCCCTTTCATTCCCCCTACTACAGGCCACGGGGCAAGGACTCCTCTGCGAGTGTCCTTGGTGAGAATTGTCACGGCTGAGTGTGTCCCTCAGCATCTGTGGCCATCAAAGACCTGTTTTGGGGGTTGTTCCGTTGCTTAGTGATACAGCAGGCCCTGATCAAAGCGCTCGTGGAGTCCTTTTGATGTGGTAACGAGAAGAGATAGGGTCGCCATCGCCGCTTGAGTGAGTGCTTTCTACTTTTAAAGTGTCTCTTTAATTATTGCCCGGGGGTGGGGGGTGGGTGGGGGAAGGGGGGGGGAGGTAGGTGTTGTTGCTCCTGTTGGTCACCCCTACCCCCACTTCCCCAACACTTGATTCTCTTCTCCCCGTGTTAAGATGACTAATACATTAGGCGGCAGAAGGGGACACTTGAGAGCCAGGCTGGGCCGTCACAGCGACGGACCGACAGGAGCGTGTGGCGGTAAATTTGTGCTGTTCAGATGGAGTTGTGGTCCTTAGCTCGAACTTGACACCAGGCCCTGTAGTCAGGAGTTCGAATTTAGACATTCAAAACGGTGATCAGTATGTAGAATAGATGTAGAGTGGCACAGACGTAACGCGTTCGCCTCGCGTACAATTACCCCGAGTTCGAACCTGGGGACAGGGGATTTTCCCTCTCACTCTGCACTAGGCCTTTCGGTATGAACGTGGAGTCTTTCGGATGAGACGATAAACCGAGGTCCCGTGTGCCCATGCACTTAGCACACGTTAAACCCAGTGGCAACGAAAAAGTTGTCATTTGGTCAATATTTACCTCCCCTTTCCTTCCTCATCAGTCACACAAAATTTGCATGCATTTTTTTTTTAAATGGGTGGCGCGCCTCTGGCTGCAACGCCCTCTCCAGGTGGGGGCAACCCGAATTACACAGAGACGCCTCTATGACTATAAAGTACCAACTACCGAATACCAAATTAGTCTAAACAGTTAATCGTTTTGGGAGCTTAGCTTAATTTACATACTGATCACAGTTTTGAATGTCTAATTCTTACTCATGACTACAGGGCCAGGTGGCGTTCTATTTAAAGTCAGTTTCTTAGCAACGACAAACTCGCACTCTCTCTTTCTTTCTCTCTCTCTCTCTCTCTCTCTCTCTCTCTCTCTCTCTCTCTCTCTCCCTGGGTCTCTCTCTCTCTCTCTCTCTCTCTCTCTCTCTCTCTCTCTTCTCTCTCTCTCTCTCTCTCTCTCCCTGGGTCTCTCTCTCTCTCTCTCTCTCTCTCTCTCTCTCTCTCTCTCTCTCTCTCTCTCTCTCCTCTCTCTCTCTCTCTCTCTCTCTCTCTCTCTCTCTCTCTCTCTCTCTCTCTCTCTCTCTCTCTCTCTCTCTCTCTCTCTCTCTCTCTCTCTCTCTCTCTCTCTCTCTCTCTCTCTCTCTCTCTCTCTCTCTCTCTCTCTCTCTCTCTCTCCCTGGGTCTCTCTCTCTCTCTCTCTCTCTCTCTCCCTGGGTCTCTCTCT
>CM065680.1:50601129-50616129 GCA_017654935.2 Phymorhynchus buccinoides
CAAGTGCCCGCGAACACAATTCAGTGAAGACAATCATGAACACGCAAAAGATACACAAACAAGACACATAAACAAAACGGTACGCAGATCTGGCACATACACACACCTACGCACAGGGAGAGAGGGGTGGTGGTGGAGGGGAGAGAAAGGTGGCAGAGTGGTTAAGACGTTCGCCTGCCAAAATGCGTGACTGCTGCATGAGTGACCCGGGTTCGAATCCCGGCCTCGCCCTTTCTTTCTAGTTTGACAGGAAAATCGAACTGAACTGAAGCTGTCTCTTCGGATGAGGACTTAAAGCTAGTCTGACCCGTGCCGGCGCACGTAAAAATCCCACGGCTGTTGAAAGTCGGTAAGAGCAGGGAGAAATCCCGCTGCCTGGTATGGCCAAATTGATAGCTAAGTTTTCCAAGTGTGCCCACACACCCTCCTCACCCTGTGCCCCCCCCCCCCCCACCACACACACACACACACAGAACAACAAAGCAATTGTGTAGGCGCTGCACTTGCGGCGACGCTCTCTCCGGGGGAGAGCAGCACGAATTTCACAGAGATAAGTCTCTGTGACTAGAATATACCAAATACCCAAATACCCAAATAAGGGATGGAAGTAGAGGGGGAGAGAGAACTAAAACTAAACACTCTACATGGGGTGGGGATGGAGGAGAGAAGAGTAAACACTTTTTCCGGTCCCCACTTTCCACCCAAGTCCAGTCAGCTGTGAAGTTCTTTGAAGCATTGCTTTGTTGTGGGGGCGGTCATCGTCCTGCTATCAATCATCGTGACGGAAACGTCTTTCCTTTGCTCTCTCTCTCTCTCTCTCTCTCTCTCTCTCTCTCTCTCTCTCTCTCTCTCTCTCTCTCTCTCTCTCTCTCTCTCTCTCTCTCTCTCTCTCTCTCTCTCTCTCTCTGTATGTCTATCTCTGTCTCTCTCTCTCTGTCTCTCTCTGTCTCTCTCTCTCTCTCTGTCTCTCTCTCTGTCTCTCTCTCTCTGTCTCTGTCTCTCTCTCTCTGTCTCTCTCTCTCTCTCTGTCTCTCTCTCTCTCTCTCTCTCTCTCTCTCTCTCTCTCTCTCTCTCTCTCTCTCTCTCTCTCTCTCTCTCTCTCTCTCTCTCTCTCTCTCTCTCTCTCTCTCTGTCTCAATGCACTACTCTCTCCCAGAAAGAGAGAGAAAGAGAGCGAGAGAGGGGAAGAGACTTGTAGAATGAAAGTTAGGTTGCACGTCCACTAGGCTGCAAAACAGCACATATGAGACGAACCATCAACCAACCAAAGGGGAGAGACTTCAGATGGTTTAATGCTTTAAAAGGAGACGACTACCGGTACTATCCCATATGGCTTCGGCCGAGAGGACGATAAACATAATTAATTGTACTATTCTGCAGGTTTTGTGTGGAGTGTGTGGTAAAGATGTAGATCAACACCCCCTGTCAGTCTTGGTTCATTGCATTCTTTCCGTCTTGCCTTAATCTTCCACAATTATTGCATGCATAATTTTAATTGTGTAAATGGATTACATTTAAATTTAAATATAGAAAACTATATAGGTTTAACCCTTTCACCGCCAATCATATTTCAGCCACAAATGTCCATTAAATTTACCTTGGTAGAGAACAAAATCCATCTGTAGTATTGGGGATTCTTCTGTGACATAACATAAGGTCTATCCTTACTTCGCAAAACTAAGACAATATAATAGGGTCTTTGGATAATAGACCCCAATGTGACGCCTTTTAGTGACATAGCTGTTAAATCACTGACATAAAATAAGGTCTATCCTTACTTCGTAAAACTAAGACAATATAATAGGGTCTTTGGATAATAGACCCCAATTTGTTGCCTTTTAGTGACATAGCTGTTAAATCACTGTGGTGCTAAAATGCGACTTTGGCGGTGAAAGGGTTAAGTGCTCAATCTGCAGTAAGAAAGGCAAGACTGGAAGAAAACACCGAAAAAAAACCCACGAGAAATGGAGGAGGGGGTGTTCATCTGCACCTTCGCCGAGTTTATTTATAATTATTGGAGAAGCTTTGCCCAGGGAACAGTCTCACTCTCTAGTAGAGGCAAAGAGGACTTTAGGACACTCGGTGTTGGGGAGGGTCCCCAAAAGGCCGACCAACCCCAAGGCTGTAGCACTAAGCCCTAATGCCAATTCCTCCCTAGTTTGACAGTCTCCGTCGATCATTAAAGACTGGTTTAAACAATGTTATTCCAAATTACACAGTAACAAACAAACAACTACACCACAAGTGTAAAGTGACGTTATTTTATTCACAAGAGACAAAACAAAACTACTGGATATTTCGGCGAATGCGCCTTTATCAACATAGACAAACAAGAAAACAGCAAACAGCAAAATATAGCGAAAGGAGCAAAAAACAGGCAACAAAAGGAGCAGAAAATCAACAAGATAAAAAAACAATACTTCCCCTCTACAGTACACAATAAAGCAGCAACAACATTTAGATAAAAGTACAACAAGCAAAAATGCTTATACGTGGTACTCACTAAATGTTTGAGTTACACAGAATTGGCTGCAACCCATATTACACTAAGGGTGGAAAAGGCCAGACAACAATAATTGGCTGCAACCCATATTACACTAAGGGTGGAAAAGGCCAGACAACAATAATTGGCTGCAACACATATTACACTAAGGGTGGAAAAGGCCAGACAACAATAATTGGCTGCAACCCATATTACACTAAGGGTGGAAAAGGCCAGATAACAATAATTGGCTGCAACACATATTACACTAAGGGTGGAAAAGGCCAGACAACAATAACTGGCTGCAACACATATTACACTAAGGGTGGAAAAGGCCAGACAACAATAATTGGCTGCAACACATATTACACTAAGGGTGGAAAAGGCCAGACAACAATAATTGGCTGCAACACATATTACACTAAGGGTGGAAAAGGCCAGACAACAATAATTGGCTGCAACACATATTACACTAAGGGTGGAAAAGGCCAGACAACAATAACTGGCTGCAACACATATTACACTAAGGGTGGAAAAGGCCAGACAACAATAACTGGCTGCAACACATATTACACTAAGGGTGGAAAAGGCCAGACAACAATAATTGGCTGCAACACATATTACACTAAGGGTGGAAAAGGCCAGACAACAATAATTGGCTGCAACCCATATTACACTAAGGGTGGAAAAGGCCAGACAACAATAATTGGCTGCAACCCATATTACACTAAGGGTGGAAAAGGCCAGACAACAATAATTGGCTGCAACCCATATTACACTAAGGGTGGAAAAGGCCAGACAACAATAATTGGCTGCAACCCATATTACACTAAGGGTGGAAAAGGCCAGACAACAATAACTGGCTGCAACCCATATTACACTAAGGGTGGAAAAGGCCAGACAACAATAATTGGCTGCAACCCATATTACACTAAGGGTGGAAAAGGCCAGACAACAATAACTGGCTGCAACACATATTACACTAAGGGTGGAAAAGGCCAGACAACAATAATTGGCTGCAACACATATTACACTAAGGCTGGAAAAGGCCAGACAACAATAATTGGCTGCAACCCATATTACACTAAGGGTGGAAAAGGCCAGACAACAATAATTGGCTGCAACCCATATTACACTAAGGCTGGAAAAGGCCAGACAACAATAACTGGCTGCAACCCATATTACACTAAGGGTGGAAAAGGCCAGACAACAATAACTGGCTGCAACCCATATTACACTAAGGGTGGAAAAGGCCAGACAACAATAATTGGCTGCAACACATATTACACTAAGGCTGGAAAAGGCCAGACAACAATAACTGGCTGCAACCCATATTACACTAAGGGTGGAAAAGGCCAGACAACAATAACTGGCTGCAACCCATATTACACTAAGGCTGGAAAAGGCCAGACAACAATAACTGGCTGCAACACATATTACACTAAGGCTGGAACAGGCCAGACAACAATAACTGGCTGCAACCCATATTACACTAAGGGTGGAAAAGGCCAGACAACAATAACTGGCTGCAACCCATATTACACTAAGGGTGGAAAAGGCCAGACAACAATAACTGGCTGCAACACATATTACACTAAGGCTGGAAAAGGCCAGACAACAATAATTGGCTGCAACACATATTACACTAAGGCTGGAAAAGGCCAGACAACAATAACTGGCTGCAACCCATATTACACTAAGGGTGGAAAAGGCCAGACAACAATAATTGGCTGCAACCCATATTACACTAAGGGTGGAAAAGGCCAGACAACAATAATTGGCTGCAACACATATTACACTAAGGCTGGAAAAGGCCAGACAACAATAATTGGCTGCAACCCATATTACACTAAGGGTGGAAAAGGCCAGACAACAATAATTGGCTGCAACCCATATTACACTAAGGCTGGAAAAGGCCAGACAACAATAACTGGCTGCAACACATATTACACTAAGGCTGGAAAAGGCCAGACAACAATAACTGGCTGCAACACATATTACACTAAGGGTGGAAAAGGCCAGACAAC
The DNA here is from genome assembly GCA_017654935.2 of Phymorhynchus buccinoides. Lineage (NCBI taxonomy): Eukaryota > Metazoa > Mollusca > Gastropoda > Neogastropoda > Raphitomidae > Phymorhynchus > Phymorhynchus buccinoides. The sequence goes on from CM065680.1 coordinate 50,605,639, forward strand.
AATAACTGGCTGCAACCCATATTACACTAAGGCTGGAAAAGGCCAGACAACAATAATTGGCTGCAACCCATATTACACTAAGGGTGGAAAAGGCCAGACAACAATAATTGGCTGCAACCCATATTACACTAAGGGTGGAAAAGGCCAGACAACAATAACTGGCTGCAACCCATATTACACTAAGGCTGGAAAAGGCCAGACAACAATAATTGGCTGCAACCCATATTACACTAAGGGTGGAAAAGGCCAGACAACAATAACTGGCTGCAACCCATATTACACTAAGGCTGGAAAAGGCCAGACAACAATAATTGGCTGCAACCCATATTACACTAAGGGTGGAAAAGGCCAGACAACAATAATTGGCTGCAACACATATTACACTAAGGGTGGAAAAGGCCAGACAACAATAATTGGCTGCAACACATATTACACTAAGGGTGGAAAAGGCCAGACAATAATTGGCTGCAACCCATATTACACTAAGGGTGGAAAAGGCCAGACAACAATAATTGGCTGCAACCCATATTACACTAAGGGTGGAAAAGGCCAGACAACAATAATTGGCTGCAACCCATATTACACTAAGGGTGGAAAAGGCCAGACAACAATAATTGGCTGCAACCCATATTACACTAAGGCTGGAAAAGGCCAGACAACAATAATTGGCTGCAACCCATATTACACTAAGGGTGGAAAAGGCCAGACAACAATAACTGGCTGCAACCCATATTACACTAAGGGTGGAAAAGGCCAGACAACAATAACTGGCTGCAACACATATTACACTAAGGCTGGAAAAGGCCAGACAACAATAATTGGCTGCAACACATATTACACTAAGGGTGGAAAAGGCCAGACAACAATAATTGGCTGCAACACATATTACACTAAGGCTGGAAAAGGCCAGACAACAATAATTGGCTGCAACCCATATTACACTAAGGGTGGAAAAGGCCAGACAACAATAATTGGCTGCAACCCATATTACACTAAGGGTGGAAAAGGCCAGACAACAATAATTGGCTGCAACACATATTACACTAAGGCTGGAAAAGGCCAGACAACAATAATTGGCTGCAACCCATATTACACTAAGGGTGGAAAAGGCCAGACAACAATAATTGGCTGCAACCCATATTACACTAAGGCTGGAAAAGGCCAGACAACAATAATTGGCTGCAACCCATATTACACTAAGGGTGGAAAAGGCCAGACAACAATAATTGGCTGCAACCCATATTACACTAAGGCTGGAAAAGGCCAGACAACAATAACTGGCTGCAACACATATTACACTAAGGCTGGAAAAGGCCAGACAACAATAATTGGCTGCAACACATATTACACTAAGGCTGGAAAAGGCCAGACAACAATAATTGGCTGCAACACATATTACACTAAGGCTGGAAAAGGCCAGACAACAATAATTGGCTGCAACACATATTACACTAAGGGTGGAAAAGGCCAGACAACAATAATTGGCTGCAACACATATTACACTAAGGGTGGAAAAGGCCGGACAACAATAATTGGCTGCAACCCATATTACACTAAGGGTGGAAAAGGCCAGACAACAATAATTGGCTGCAACACATATTACACTAAGGCTGGAAAAGGCCAGACAACAATAATTGGCTGCAACACATATTACACTAAGGGTGGAAAAGGCCAGACAACAATAATTGGCTGCAACCCATATTACACTAAGGGTGGAAAAGGCCAGACAACAATAATTGGCTGCAACACATATTACACTAAGGGTGGAAAAGGCCAGACAACAATAATTGGCTGCAACACCATATTACACTAAGGCTGGAAAAGGCCAGACAACAATAATTGGCTGCAACACATATTACACTAAGGCTGGAAAAGGCCAGACAACAATAATTGGCTGCAACCCATATTACACTAAGGGTGGAAAAGGCCAGACAACAATAATTGGCTGCAACCCATATTACACTAAGGCTGGAAAAGGCCAGACAACAATAACTGGCTGCAACACATATTACACTAAGGCTGGAAAAGGCCAGACAACAATAATTGGCTGCAACACATATTACACTAAGGCTGGAAAAGGCCAGACAACAATAATTGGCTGCAACCCATATTACACTAAGGCTGGAAAAGGCCAGACAACAATAATTGGCTGCAACACATATTACACTAAGGCTGGAAAAGGCCAGACAACAATAATTGGCTGCAACCCATATTACACTAAGGGTGGAAAAGGCCAGACAACAATAATTGGCTGCAACCCATATTACACTAAGGCTGGAACAGGCCAGACAACAATAACTGGCTGCAACACATATTACACTAAGGCTGGAACAGGCCAGACAACAATAATTGGCTGCAACCCATATTACACTAAGGCTGGAACAGGCCAGACAACAATAATTGGCTGCAACACATATTACACTAAGGCTGGAAAAGGCCAGACAACAATAATTGGCTGCAACACATATTACACTAAGGCTGGAAAAGGCCAGACAACAATAATTGGCTGCAACCCATATTACACTAAGGGTGGAAAAGGCCAGACAACAATAATTGGCTGCAACCCATATTACACTAAGGGTGGAAAAGGCCAGACAACAATAATTGGCTGCAACACATATTACACTAAGGCTGGAAAAGGCCAGACAACAATAATTGGCTGCAACACATATTACACTAAGGGTGGAAAAGGCCAGACAACAATAATTGGCTGCAACCCATATTACACTAAGGCTGGAAAAGGCCAGACAACAATAACTGGCTGCAACACATATTACACTAAGGCTGGAAAAGGCCAGACAACAATAATTGGCTGCAACCCATATTACACTAAGGCTGGAAAAGGCCAGACAACAATAATTGGCTGCAACACATATTACACTAAGGCTGGAAAAGGCCAGACAACAATAATTGGCTGCAACACATATTACACTAAGGCTGGAAAAGGCCAGACAACAATAATTGGCTGCAACACATATTACACTAAGGGTGGAAAAGGCCAGACAACAATAATTGGCTGCAACACATATTACACTAAGGCTGGAAAAGGCCAGACAACAATAATTGGCTGCAACACATATTACACTAAGGCTGGAACAGGCCAGACAACAATAATTGGCTGCAACACATATTACACTAAGGCTGGAAAAGGCCAGACAACAATAATTGGCTGCAACACATATTACACTAAGGCTGGAAAAGGCCAGACAACAATAATTGGCTGCAACACATATTACACTAAGGCTGGAAAAGGCCAGACAACAATAATTGGCTGCAACACATATTACACTAAGGCTGGAAAAGGCCAGACAACAATAATTGGCTGCAACCCATATTACACTAAGGCTGGAAAAGGCCAGACAACAATAATTGGCTGCAACACATATTACACTAAGGCTGGAAAAGGCCAGACAACAATAATTGGCTGCAACACATATTACACTAAGGGTGGAAAAGGCCAGACAACAATAATTGGCTGCAACACATATTACACTAAGGCTGGAAAAGGCCAGACAACAATAATTGGCTGCAACACATATTACACTAAGGGTGGAAAAGGCCAGACAACAATAACTGGCTGCAACCCATATTACACTAAGGGTGGAAAAGGCCAGACAACAATAATTGGCTGCAACCCATATTACACTAAGGCTGGAACAGGCCAGACAACAATAATTGGCTGCAACCCATATTACTCTAAGGGTGGAAAAGGCCAGACAACAATAACTGGCTGCAACCCATATTACACTAAGGGTGGAAAAGGCCAGACAACAATAATTGGCTGCAACCCATATTACACTAAGGCTGGAACAGGCCAGACAACAATAATTGGCTGCAACCCATATGGCTGGAAAAGGCCAGACAACAATAATGATTAAGCACGAATTTGGAAACCCTATAGAAAATATTCGGAAAAGCAAACCAACAATAAAGACTGACATATACGATGATTCTTTCCATCATTTATCATTCAGTTTTTCTTTGTGGCACAAGCCACAAACCTATAACTCACTTTGTCGGTAGGTCGGTCTGTTGGTCGGTCCAAAATTGTCGCACATATTGCAAAAGAGACAGAAAAGTACAGACAGAAAACAAAATACTTGGGCATAAAGTAACATTTCAGTTGTCATATCTACAGTCTTTAGGTATGGACAGAATTGTATGCTGAACAGACCACATGAATCTTCATTTTAAAGCGTACAAAATAATAAACATACGTAATACAGACACTGCAACAGACACAACGAGTATGCGGTGCTTCTTTCGATGAGCATAAGTAGGATACATAGTTTTAAATGTTTTCCAAAAGATATAAAAAGTTACGAAATGGTGCAGAGAAAAACATTCTGGTTTACAGATTAAAATTATTGAAAAGCCAGGGGAGGCGACTCAGTGTATGTAATGATTGGAGTGGTAAAAATAGACCGCTGCCACAAACGATTGCGAATCCGCGCTTGTTTCTCTAAGTTACTGGCACCAATTTCATTCTCACTTCACCACCGGCATCCATTTCTTAGTTAATAACCCCAAAAATGCCCCAGACCTATTATAGGGGAAGACGGGGTAAAAAGCGCATGGGCGGGTAAGAAGCCCACCCCAATTATCTCATGAAATGAAGCAAATTTCAGTCTCATTTTCTCCATGAGACGAGCGTTAATGTTTAGCATTCGTCTCATGGGCAAATTTGACTGAAATTTTCTTTATTTCATGAAATAATTGGGGTGGGCTTCTTACCCGCCCATGCGCTTTTTACCCCGTCTTCCCCTACACTCGCTAAATATTAAATGGTCTCTGTAGGCGTGAACATTTTTCACCCTTTCCCCATTGTGAAAGTGTAAACCACCACGTACCCTGACTTCCACCAGAAACCCTGTTGTGTTTTTCTCCACTCTAGAATCATTCAAGAGGGAAAACCGAAAGTGACCAAAACCTAAAAGAGAGAAAACTTAACTTGGCAACTGTCCTTTACGAAAAATGACGTTTTACGTCCTCTCGGTCTGGAACAGACACATATATATGGGACATTTGTAGATACAAAGATGGTGGGAACAATACTAGAGGCAATGCCCGGAGGCAGTGCAACACCAGTAGACTCCCGATTTTTTAACAATGCAGATAGGTGTAGCAGTAACTACGCCTCGGTTAAACCTCATGGGCTATGGTACCGCCACAATTTCTAGTATATAGTTGAGAGTATATAACTGTCCTTTCCCTCTTACTTACTTCTTATTATTCATCCTCACCCCCTCACCCCTCCCTCCCCACCCCACCCCATTTCCTTTTGGACCCGACAATTAAACAAGTCGACTTCAAAAGAGGCGGGCGGAAAGCGATAGGGCTGAAAGAGGAAGCTCTGGGGAGAACGCTGCCAGAGAGGAGATGGGGTGGGGTGTGAAGGTGGGGTGTAGAAAGGGGGAGTCAAACAGCAAGGGCTGGCATAGCATAGTATAGGCAGTAGTAGTAGTGGAGGAAGGCAGGGAAACACTAGTTATCACTCCCTTTGAAGCCGCTCTGCTGAAAGGTGGAGGAGCCTTTGAAGTCGGATCTCCACTGCGCAACGCACGTGACGTAAGCCCACCACGACGAGGGAGAGGCTTGTTGGGGTGGGGTGGGGGGGGGTGGAGGGGGGGGGGGGTGATGGTGGGGGTGGAGGGAAGGGGATGGGGGGGGGGGTGGAGGTGAAGATCAAAAGACTGATCCTCCGCCTGAGACTCTCAGTCCTTTTTCTCCCCCAGTACATTATAAGAAAGGGAGTACACTGCAACTGGAATACAGGACTCTCTCTCTGTCTCTGTCTGTCTGTCTGTCTGTCTGACTATCGCGCTCTCTCTCTCTCTCTCTCTCTCTCTCTCTCTCTCTCTCTCTCTCTCTCTCTCTCTCTCTCTCTCTCTCTCTCTCTCTCTCTCTCTCCCCTCTCTTTATCATTCTCCGTGAGTGTAAGTTAAATGAGCAAAAACAGTGTTCCAGCCTCTCTATTAGCCTAAACGACTAGATCAATCTTGATTAAACTGACAGGCTCGGTTAATCCTGATATCCTGGCAATAATGCCCGTTGTGTCAGTTCCCGTGAAGAACTTATCAGACTTATCTCTCCATTTCTTCCCGTACACATCCTACACTACACATGGCCAGCGTTGGCAGGCGCCATGGTTGGACTGAAGTCTTGCAAAACCGAAAAGAAAACTCCCTCACTGGGCGTAGTGTCCTTTCCTCCTCCAATATCTCAATAACAGCAGCAGCAAGAACAACAACAACAACAACAACAAACAACACAAACAAACAAACAAAAACCGCGATAACCTTAGACTCCTTTGCCCGATCTGTATCGGGGCAAAGGACAACAACAACAACAGGACGGCTGTGGCAGATGCCTGGCACACAGCCCTCACACCAACTAAAGATACCCCTCCCCCTCCCCCCCCTTTCCCCTCCCCCCCCTTTCCCCTCCCCCCCCTTTTTGTAGAAATAGGTTTTCTGCCCCTCCCCCTCCCATTTCATTCCTCCCCCCTCCCTCCTGCATGGCGCGGCATCATGCTGAGGGCCCGATCAGCAGGGGCCTGGCTGGCTGGGCCATATTTGTAGAAATAGGTTTTATTGTTGTCATTATTGGGTGTGTTTTTAACTGGAGTCTGTTCCTGCAGGTACTTGATATATCAAGTACTGGATTTCTGCCTGTCTATAAGGAGAGAGAGAAACTGACGGCAGCCAAAGCACACTGTTAATTAAACATACGGTTAATTGTAGAAGACCAACTCTCTGTAGACCTAACATGTCAAGTTAGGCTGCCGATCTTTGAGTCCGTTATTAGTGTTTCTGTTTTTGTTTTCATTAACAATTTCGATATGTTGAAAGGGGTGGGGGTAGGGGTTAGTCCTTTATATGATTGACTATTATTCTGCAAAAAAGTTTGAGCCGACCGCTACTTCCAAAACGAGGTTGACGCACGTAACAAACAAGGCAATCATATAAATTTGTGATTAACCGTCACCCCCACCCCCTTCCACGTATCGAAATTGTTATTTTGAAGTAGGTCAACAGAGAATTGGTCTTCTACATTTAACCGTGACCCTTTCACTGCCAAAGTCGCATTTTAGCACCACAGTGATTTAAGACCTATGTCATTAAAAGGCATCAAATTGGGGTATATTATCCAAAGACCCTATTGTCTTAGGTTTAGGAAGTAAGGATAGACCTTACTTTATATACACCCAGGTAAATTTAATGGAATTTTGGGGCTGAAATATGGCTGGCGGTGAAAGGGTTAACCATAATTATGTCACTGTTAACGACCTTCAGCGCAACTACTGGGAGTGACGTCTATATGGCTATCCATCTTGCCTCTCCTTCCTCACCTTTCCCATTAATATAACTCTTTCTTTGCACGTAACGCTTTTGCCTGTGTGCTTCCCGATGATCATCATCTTCTCAGCCCCCAAGGCTGGGCTGAGTTGTGTGATGTGAACAGCTGTTAGTTATTATTGGGCAACGTTCCACTTCGGGAGCCGCCGTAATAACTTGACGATCACTGGCTTTTGTGATAAAGAATGATGAACAGGTTGGCCAGTCGTATGAACGTACTCCAAGCAGTACATAGCAATATTAATCATGCATTGTCATGCTTTAATGAGAGAGAGAGAGAGAGAGAGAGAGAGAGAGAGAGAGAGAGAGAGAGAGAGAGAGAGAGAGAGAGAGAGAGAGAGAGAGAGAGAGAGAGAGAGAGAGAGAGAGAGAGAGAGAGAGAGAGAGAGAGAGAGAGAGAGAGAGAGAGCACGTCAGTGACTTGCCTTGAGCGAGAGATCATTAGTTAGCAGCTTTCAATCAAAGTCTTTTGATTGTCTCGTCAAATGCAATGGTGAGGTCAATAGAAATACAAAAGTCAAAGAAACTCGGTCTTTATGCCTAATTCTTTTGGCTGATATTGAATCTCTGAGTAAACTGACACAATGGGCATCACCGTCATGGTACGTACCAGGGACAAAATCCCGGCCATTTTCATGATAATTGGTCCAATGCTATATTATATAGCTCTACAGGCTGAAACAAGTTTTTCGTCACACACAGAGAGAAAGTGAATGAATGAATGAATGAATAACTTTTCTTTATTGAGGATAATAGATTATGCAACATTGCTTTTTTTCACACTTAATACATTCACAATCATCATTATAAAATATATTTAAAAAATACAATGAGAGAGAGAGGAGAGAGAGAGAGAGAGAGAGAGAGAGAGAGAGAGAGACAGAGAGAGAGAGAGAGAGAGAGAGAGAGAGAGAGAGAGAGACAGACAGACAGACAGACAGACAGAGAGAGGGTGTCCTAAGTCCAACTGCAAAGTACTTCCATTCTTTTAACAAGAATGCGAATAGACCTACAAAAAGTAGGCCTGTCTGCACAGTAGCTTCACCCGCGAACTGAGCTGGAGTAGTGTGGAGTGAGAGAAGGGAAGGGGGAGGGCGGATAAAACGAGTCTTGGCATGTATATGTGCATTTCCCACTAGAAACAATAGGCCTACTGATGATGGCGCTAAAAACACTAGGCGTTCAAGACTGCACTTGGTCGTCTCCAAACATGGAACACTCAATTTTTAGTAAAGTTTTATTATTTTGTGTTTTTAACGGTTTAAGGTTTTGGTTAGGGTTAGGGATAGGGTAAGGGTTAGGGCTAGAGTCAGCTTAATTTCAGATTGAATGGTTAAAAGATACACATTATAAAGTTTGACTGAGAACGACATTGTCACGCGAATGGCGTCACTGTCCATATTTGGAGATGACCAAGTGCAGCATTGAACGTCTTGTGCTAAAAACAAACAAACAAAACAAAATCAACAACAAAAAGTGGGCGAAGGGGGAAAAAAAAGAGGAGGTGGAGATAAACTCGCGTGGGCCTATCTCGCCTAAGTAACTGCCCTTGGACCGTTACTTTGAAGGGGGACGGACACACGGACGTACTGACGGACCAACCAAAAACAATTTATTGTTCCCCTCTTCGCTGATCGAAGCTCGGGAACTCAGAAACCTGAAAGAAGAAAAAAGGCATCATGATAGGAAATTTGCTTTTTATTCAAAGTGGCATCGCCTGAATCAATAAAGGAAATAAAGTTATGTAGCGTAAATCATTAAATAAATAAATGATTGGTTAAAGAAACGAAGAAACAAAATTGAAAAGAAACCCCTCCACACCCTGTTTCCAGGACGCAGCATCACTGCTCAAACCCGTTCAGCGGGCGCGAGCTGGCTGGGTCCTAAGACCTAAAACGCAGCATCAGTGCTCAAACCCGATCAGCGGGCGCGAGCTGGCTGGGTCACTAAAACCTAAACACCCCTATGTCCATGCAGCAGCTTAGAGAGAGAGAGAGAGAGGAGGAGAGAGAGAGAGAGAGAGAGGCCCCTTTATCAAATGGAACCGACCCACCGTTTTTCAGTCTTTTTTTCCTGAGGGTGCCAGAATGATCAATTATGATCGTGGGCCCCAAAGAGAAGAAGAAGAAACTGTGTAAAGCAGCATTATAGGCCTAGGGCCTACCAACTGAGACAGGCCACAGAAGCTGGGTTATGCCATAATTATAAGACTACTGACCGTACTGAACCCATCTTCATCCCCGGCTTTACCCCATTTACATGCCCCGGCTTCTTTGAAGTGGTCATGAGTTGGTCAGCACATTGTCAAAGAGTGGGAAAGTGGTGTTGTTAGACGTGAGTGGGGTGAAAATAGGGTTTTACGCCCTCTTCGCCGCCTTTCGGCCATGTGGGGCATTTGTAAATACAAAGATGGTGGGAACAATACTGGAGGCAATGCCCGGAGGCAGTGCTAAACCAGTAAAGTCCCGATTTTTAAAAAAAGGAAAAGTGGTGTTGTTAGACGTGTACCGAGTTTACCTTTAACACCCCCCGGCCCCCCCACCCCCCACCCCCACCCCATCCCTTTTCAGCTCATCCCCTATGGGCCTACCAAAGACAGTTTAGTCCGTATTACCTAAGTATTTGGGCCTACCATGTTCTTCTCAGACAGCACACTCCTTTGATATGGACTTACATCAGATAGACCTAGGTACCTACACACTGACCCCGGAAGAAGTAGACTGAGTGTAGTTTTTCGTCACAAGTAGTTCTATCTGGTATTCTATCAACGGGACAATAACAAATGTCACCATGACCACCGCATCGCAGGCTAGCGTGACTTGGAACGTGTGTGTGTGTGCCGTGTGTGTGTGTGTATGTGTGTGTGTGTGTGTGTGTGTGTGTGTGTGTGTGTGTGTGTGTGGGTGTGTGTGTGTGTGTGTGTGTGTGTGTGTGTGTGTGTGTGTGTGTGTGTGTGTGTGTGTGTGTGTGTGTGTGTGTGTGTGCGTGCGTGCGTGCGTGCGTGCGTGGTGTGGGGGTTGGGGGGGGGGGGATGGAATGTGGAGCCTCTTGATCCAAAACTGCTCATCCAATCACAATGAAAATTGGCAGAATTGTCCCCCACATCTCAACAACACAAGCTGCTCATTGTGTG
>CM065680.1:50618629-50646129 GCA_017654935.2 Phymorhynchus buccinoides
TTTGCAGAAAAATGCTCCCACTGAGGTACAATAGGCATTACCGGTGTACTTGAAATTAATGTAATGTCACATTTCTTAAATAATTAATCTGTATAATTTCTAACAGGTTGTAAGTAAGAAATATTTTTAGCCCTCTTAGGAAAGTCAGTGTTTGAATCCAGAAAAACTTCATTACTGACTGAATTAGACACTGAAAGACTTCTAGTCACATACTTGGCTATAGCTAACTTACGTTGATCTTCAAGTACTAACAAATTAGCTTCTCTGTACGTTTTGAACGTATTTGTGTGCACTGGCACACCAAGTGCTAGTTTAATAGCCTTACTATCTATGCTTTGCAACCTTTTTTTTGTAGTAACCTAGACAAATATATGAAAGAAAATGGGTTAGAACTTTCAGGAGAAAAGACACAATTGATGTCTTTTAGTAATGGTGAAAATCCACATCTACCTCAGCTTGTTTTAGAAGGCAACATTCTACAATATTCAAAAAATGTAAAAAATGTAGGAATCTAATTAACTCCCAAATTAAACTGGCGTTGTTATATCGAACATCTTATAAGTAAAGCTAGACAGAGATAGAGAGAGACAGTGTGTGTGTGTTCAAAATTATTTGTGTGACCAAGGAAAAGGTAACTCTGCGCCCAGTAGGCCCAAGAACAAGAACTCTAACTCATAATCGTGATGACGACAACTAGCCTAGCCTAAGAAGATTGTACACGGATTTCTATCGCTGAAAATGGGTGTGCCTGTCTGCCACGCTGACTTGGAACAATGGATGAAAAACAGTTCTGGATAAGCACTCCATTATAAACATGAGTCGTATATGATCGTTTTTAGATGAACCACGTCTAATTTACTTTGATTATGGAAATTTTTCTCAATTTCATGAACATGATCATATTTATGATCGTATTGAGCTTGTCAGTGACATTGCCCATTTCTAACGAAAAGCAAGATATCGGTGTTCTGGCTGGTGTGGAAGAAGCAAGGCAGCAACGAGAGCCGTTAAATTCAGGTTTGTATTCAACATGTTGATTTTGTTGGAAATCTATTCGACTACTAATAGAATTAAAAATATACTACTTTGCCCGTGGTAATGTACATTGTAGTTTGTACTGTACATCGATTGAATAAATTCCTTTCTCAGTTTCTGCCATTATTGTTGCATCTATCACAGTAATGAGTATTCTTCTTCTGCATTCCCAGGCCATATGGCCATATTATGGGTAAGGTACGTAAGTGTTCAGTTTTCACTGATCTCCCTGCTGTGTATAGCCGACACATTCCCAGTTATGATTCTGATTTCGGAGGAGCTCAAAGGAGAAAAATTGTTTGGAAGATTTTTTTTTTAAAGGCAGAAGAATGGGCCAGTAAGTCAGTAAAGAAGATCTTCGGATGAGACCAAAAACCAATGTCCTGTGTGCGAACGCACGCACAAGATCTTGCGCGCATGTTAAAGCCCATTCCATTATTCGGTACGAGTAGGCCGTGTGTGCCGGTGGAATGGCACAAGCCAGAAACTTTGGGTGTGGGGCAGGATAAACATCCCCAATGGGAAGAAGAAGAAGAAGAAGATAGTACTAGTAGATGATAAAAAAACAAAGGCCTAGGGAAAGGCAGAGTCAAAGAATGGCAGATTAGAGGAAGTTACAAACACAGAACTTCAAAAAGGTGGGGGAGCTATTTTTACGAAAGAACCCCCCCCCCCCCCCCCCCCCCCCCCCCCCCCCCCCCCCCCCCCCCCCCCCCCCCCCCCCCCCCCCCCACCCCCCCCCCCCCCGGTATCCCCATGGGGAGCTATCACTGTATAGTGTATGCGCGTGCAACTTTGCAGGATCCATAGTAACTTCTTCTTCTTCCAGTTGGGGATGTTTATCCTGCCCCGTGCTCACCGGTCTTCATTCAGACCATTAATAGCGCACAGGATGCATGCTATGTGAATTCGTGTCATCCATCCCACCGGCACACATGGCCTACTCATACCGAGTAGTGTGATGGGCTTTAATGTGTGCGCAAGATCTTGTGCATGCGTTCGCACATGGGACCTCAGTTTTTGAAAAGTCATCGGAAGGACTTTTCCCCCAACTGACGTCAGGTACCCATTAAATTAAATTTACACCTGGGTGGAGTGAGGAAAATAGGAGTAAAGTGTCTTTCCCTATGACACACCACTGTGAACCGAGCTGGGTTTGAACCCACGCACTCGCAAACCTGATGGATTACGAGCTATCGACTCTTACCAACTGAGAGCTACAGTTGCTTTGATCCACTTACAATCAAACAGGAAATCAGGAATAGTGTTAGTGTTGAATCAGTGAGAAATATGAGTTCATTCTGGATGTTCAGTGGATTGTATCAGATACCAGATACAAATATTACAATGACTCATATAAACTAAGGTGTCATTTGTTTCAATACTGGAAATTTGAATATAACCTGTAATAACATTAGGAGACACAATGTTATTCTGTTTAGTTAATATTTTCAAATTGTTTGATGGTGTTGATTATTGACATGTTGTAGACCAAAAGGACATCATCCAAGCGGAATTCAATGCTAATCCCACCAAGCTACTTTTCACTGCACCACAGACGGATGAACAGATCACGTTGGAGAAAGACAAGCATGAAACAGTTGAAATCAGTAGTGGTGTCTTAACAACCTTGAATCATAATACCAGAGAACAACAATCATTAGAAAATGTGCAAGTTCGCAGGAACCAGAGTTCATTGAAGGCAACAATCAATGGTTCACTGATGAAGCTGCCAACCAGTTTAACCTATATTCATACCAGTGTTGCAAACTCAATACAATCTCAGACTGTTGGTGAGGGAACAGATAAGGATTTAGTTCACTTTGGATCCAAGACCTATCAAAGAAACCAAAGTGATAAAAAACGTTTGGAAGCCGACTCAGGAACCGGTATGAAAAGTGAAAAACTTGTGTTTAATAGCAGTCTCTGGTTTAATGGCAGCTCTTTGCAAGATTCCCGAAACAGATCTGATCTAAATGTTTCTGAAGAAAAGGATGAAGATGACGGATCGTATGGCAACCCTCCTATTGGTCTGAACCCAGACAGTCAAGATGAATCTTATGAAATCTCATCAGATTTGTCGTCAGAAGTAACAAGCAATGCACCTTCAGTGATTTCAGAGAATGATGACTTCTCTTCTGAAAATGACTTTGACCAGGATCCAAGTTTTCTGCCACTGGAGGAAGCATTTCAAACATTGACATCGGAGAGAACTAGCTTGCCCACTACTCATGAAACGTTCATCATTGAAAATATTAGTGAAAGCACCCTACTTGAACAAGATAAATATCCGCATAAAGAAAATAGTATGCAGGCTATCGTACATGAAGTTGTAAGAACAGCCTCAACAGGTACAGGTAAAGAACAACTTGTAAACCACAGTGCTAAACCCCAGAGTAATTTGAAAGATGGCGCTAACTATTTTAATGTTGCCGAAATCAACAGTCGCAAGGTCCTGAATGAAAAGGCTTCAAAAAAGCTCAGCGAAAAAGATGACGACGACTATGTATTTAACCTTGACGATTACTTCTACCAGTACTTTGATGAGGAAGAAGATGATTATGTTGGAGGAGAAGTACTGGAGCGTCTTCCACCCAAAGACAAAGCTTCAAGGCTGACTGTGGATCACAAGGAAGCGGCGGCCAAGAAGAAAGAGGCAATGACAGAAGGCGGTGGTGCACTGTCTGGTAAGTGCTACCTCCACTGTATGGACGTCTGCCCCTTGTGCCTGGGTGGGAGGCTACTAATGCTGCTTTCTGTGAGGTTGCTAACAGTAGCTTCACGACTAATACTACGTTGACGCATTACTACTCGGGTGTGCTGTTCTACGGGCTTTTTTTTCAGTTTCCCTATTAGAGATAGATTTTCTGTGGAAATGACTTGTAGTTTAAGCAGGGATTATCCTTAGCACCGGTCATCAGTCACTGACTGATAAACTTTTGAAATGACCTATTGTTTTTGGAGGCAAGAGGTCATAATTATGACTTATTATGTTTACTTCGTGTCTGTTAGCAACTTTAAGGATTTTGATGTGTGATCAGATTGACTTAGAACTAAGTTAGGTGAAACAATACTAATTGCCCTATTATTACTTTACATTGCATAGTACTGTACTAGCTTTTCTCATGCAAAAAAAAAAGAATTATATTTTTTTATCTTGTCATTCTTTGAACATGCAGTCTGCAGTCTGATTGATTGTAACAGAGTGTCCTAGAAAACAGTTTTTGTTTCGCTCAAGTTGTGATTTCATTTTTATTAAATTTTAACATTATGACTTATCGTTTTATGAAAATGACCTATTATATTTTCTTCGAACTGGTCAAATGACATATGATGTCCTGTAACAAGATTGATCCCTGTTTAAGTCTCGCTCAGTCAATTAGATTTTTACCACGTGATTTGTTATTACTCCAACCCCAACCTCTCCAGGCGCACATTAAGGGCCAGCCACACGTCAACTAAAATCGCACGACTGTACGATATGATTCGATCACGTGATCTCTATGCGCCAATCGGAGACCACATGATCGAATATATCGTACAGTCGTACGATTTTAGTGGACGTGTGGCTGACCCTTTAGTCTATCTCTTCAGTATGTGTGTGTATGTGTGTGTGTTGCTCTTTATTAATTATTCTGCACCTTTATTAATGTTTAGTCACTTTTTCTTAAAGTTTTAACTAAATCAACATAACTTATGCTTCAACTTGTTCAAGCCATTACATTCATCTTAAGACAAAGTTTACAGATTTGTTTCTGATGCTAATCATTACATGGCATTAATTAGCATTTTTTTCTGTGTGTGTGTGTCTATCTGTATGTCTGTGTGTATCACTGTGTATGTCACTGTGTGTGTCTGTGTATCATGTGTGCTTGTGCATGAATTAAATACCTTCTGTCTTCTGTCACGTTATTTTTTTAAACTTTATTTCTTTTCATTATTCCATGGTCTTAGCATCTGTTTTTCTTGTCTTGTTTTTGTTGAGCTTAGTTTTTGTTTGTTTGGTTGGTTTCATTTGGAGGGGTGGGGGGGGGTTATTTGTTTGGTTTTTGTTAAAAATATTTAACTACAGTCTTGTTTGGAAACATAAAATACTTTTCAAAGTGAATTTAATTTAGCCACTCAAGCTAGATTCTGTGTACTTCAGTTGAGGATTAAAGAAAAACAACTTTTAGAACACTGTATGCTGAATACTTGGACAGAACTGGAATTCTGTTTTTTCTGGGCAAGCGTTGTACCTTAGCTAATAATAGCACCAAATTGGAAGAACTGAACCTCACATTTTTGCACTGCCTGACCAGATATCTGTGACATGTGTCCATTTGATGCTTTAAATTAAAGAAATTGTTTACTTTTTATTTTATGTCTTCCTTCACCCCGGCGGGCTTCCACCTATCATGGGGGGGGGGGGGGCTTACAGAGTAGCCCAGCAGCCTCCTCAAGTCCAACCACACGTCCTCGTCGTAGGAGGCGGGCTTAGGCTTAGGCTGGCTTATGTGGTTAGGGCCCTCCCGTGGGGATACTGGGGGGTCTTTCAGCAGAAATAGTTCCCCCTTCTTCTGGAAGTTCTATGCTAGTAACTTCCACTACTCTATCACTCTCTTTGACTCTGCCTTTTCTCTTCTTTTTGCTTTCTGGTGTCTACTTTTTTCTGCCTTATTGGTCCATTCACCTGCATTTTTTCTATAAAAACCCTTCCACATTTTTCCTTTTTACAATTTATGACATGCCAGGTGTTTTTGTTATTGTACACTGGCGTCCACGCGTGATAATTGCGCACTTGAGTGGGCACCTGTTGTCCATTCTGCAGTGCATATTTGCTTATATAGCCTTTTTTATGTATTTTAACTTACTAGTATGTATTTGTTATCCTTTTTTACTGTTTTTTTTAACCTGGATCCGATAAATAGAGTAGAGTGGCTCAACGTTTCCAGCACTGTGTGGACTTATGTGCTATAGGGTGCAATGATGGAGGTGTCATGTTATGAATTGTACTGTATGTTTTGTTGTTTTCAGGTTGTTGAACGTTGGTAAGATATATTGATGAGTGTTTTATACTAAGTGGTCAAAACTTTACGCGGTGACAGTCCTGAGATGACCGTAGCTGTTGATGGGACTATAATGGAAAAAATAAATAAATAATTTTTTGTTCTTGCAGATGAAGTCAAAGAACAAGTCACAACTAGCACTGATGCAAAACGGTATTTGCCTGATGATTTGGACTCTAATGATATTTATGAGTATGAAGAGGATGATGATGATTGGATTTACGACCGTGATGATACTCCTGATTTATTGGGTATGTTTCCTTTCTTGTTGCTTTTTTTCTTCTTATAATGAGTGTGTGTGTGTGTGTATGAGTGTGTGTGTGCGCGCATGCGTGTGTGTGTGTGTGTGTGCAATTCTTTATACATGTATATATCTCTACGTGTGTTGTCTAGATAATTATATATTTGTTCATAAAGTAATAGTAAAAGTTTGTTGTATTCATATACATATAAATATGTGAGCATAGAGCATGTATGTGTATGTTTGCGCGCGTGTGTGTGTACATGTGTGTGTCACTGTGTGTGGGGGGGGGGGGGGGGAGTGTGTGTGTGTCACTGAGTGTGTGTGTGTGTGATAGAAAGAATGGCTGCGTTTAAAAACATTTTAATGGAAATATGTTTTGATTATTTTTCCCATGCACTATAATTCTGAAGTGATTTGAAATCCGTTAGTTTCTCTTTCATGGCCGCTGTACAGACCCCGAAGACGAGGGGGTGGCACTGGCAGCAGTCAGCCCTGCTCCTAGACCCGAAGGCAACAGTTCACTACATGGTAAGAGTAACACAGCAAATGTCAGCCCTGCTCCTAGACCCGAAGGCAACAGTTCACTACATGGTAAGAGTAACACAGCAAATGTCAGCCCTGCTCCTAGACCCGAAGGCAACAGTTCACTACATGGTAAGAGTAACACAGCAAATGTCAGCCCTGCTCCTAGACCCGAAGGCAACAGTTCACTACATGGTAAGAGTAACACAGCAAATGTCAGCCCTGCTCCTAGACCCGAAGGCAACAGTTCACTACATGGTAAGAGTACCACAGCAAATGTCAGCCCTGCTCCTAGACCCGAAGGCAACAGTTCACTACATGGTAAGAGTACCACAGCAAATGTCAGCCCTGCTCCTAGACCCGAAGGCAACAGTTCACTACATGGTAAGAGTAACACAGCAAATGTCAGCCCTGCTCCTAGACCCGAAGGCAACAGTTCACTACATGGTAAGAGTAACACAGCAAATGTCAGCCCTGCTCCTAGACCCGAAGGCAACAGTTCACTACATGGTAAGAGTAACACAGCAAATGTCAGCCCTGCTCCTAGACCCGAAGGCAACAGTTCACTACATGGTAAGAGTAACACAGCAAATGTCAGCCCTGCTCCTAGACCCGAAGGCAACAGTTCACTACATGGTAAGAGTAACACAGCAAATGTCAGCCCTGCTCCTAGACCCGAAGGCAACAGTTCACTACATGGTAAGAGTAACACAGCAAATGTCAGCCCTGCTCCTAGACCCGAAGGCAACAGTTCACTACATGGTAAGAGTACCACAGCAAATGTCAGCCCTGCTCCTAGACCCGAAGGCAACAGTTCACTACATGGTAAGAGTACCACAGCAAATGTCAGCCCTGCTCCTAGACCCGAAGGCAACAGTTCACTACATGGTAAGAGTACCACAGCAAATGTCAGCCCTGCTCCTAGACCCGAAGGCAACAGTTCACTACATGGTAAGAGTACCACAGCAAATGTCAGCCCTGCTCCTAGACCCGAAGGCAACAGTTCACTACATGGTAAGAGTAACACAGCAAATGTCAGCCCTGCTCCTAGACCCGAAGGCAACAGTTCACTACATGGTAAGAGTACCACAGCAAATGTCAGCCCTGCTCCTAGACCCGAAGGCAACAGTTCACTACATGGTAAGAGTAACACAGCAAATGTCAGCCCTGCTCCTAGACCCGAAGGCAACAGTTCACTACATGGTAAGAGTACCACAGCAAATGTCAGCCCTGCTCCTAGACCCGAAGGCAACAGTTCACTACATGGTAAGAGTACCACAGCAAATGTCAGCCCTGCTCCTAGACCCGAAGGCAACAGTTCACTACATGGTAAGAGTAACACAGCAAATGTCAGCCCCTGTGGGAAACTTTCTCAACACTGCCTGTCTACATTTATTAAATACAGACTCTGGACGAAAATGTCCAAAAATCATGTTCGCATTTGCGGTGACGGATTTTAATGCTTTTGATCAGTTTGCTTCTAAATCGCAGTTTGTTTGTTTGTTTTCTCAAAAGAACATGACTGAAATTAGTATGACTGTATTTCACAAAATTATTTGTAATGGAATGTGCTCTCTTGGGAAATGAGAATCTGCATTCTATTATTTCATTTGTATAAGTACCGTATTTTACAGACTATAAGGTGATACGTTTATTCCTAGACTGAGACCCCTGCGCCTTATGATGTGACTGATAATATAGTAAGAAAATATAATAACAAAATCTGAATTTTGTGTAAAAAAAATTATTTGGGGGGCCTTATAATCAGGTTTGAGTTGTCCGTAAAATACGGTAGTAGTCAATTTGAAATTGAACATCATTTTTCAGATGTTTTAAGGAGAACATTTATGACATTAACAAAGCTTCAGAACTTGTTTGATGAAACTGCTTTGTCATATCCATAGCTGAATAGTCCACTTGCCGTGGGCATTCGTACTGTACTCTAGACTATCCACCGCCCACTTGTTTTGCCCGTAGTAGCAGCAGAAGTTGAGTCCTTCAGTGAAGGCTAAGGTCGCACACCCGCGGCAAATGGCTTATTGACATTTTAATATGGCTCTTCATTGTGCACTTGTGCGAAGTTCATCCATTACGATGAATGCTTTCCTGATTTTGTTTTCCCCACTGAATGAAGACCGATTTCACCTGTGATATTTTATTGTTGATTTTAGGTGTAACATTATTTTATGTGTGTATGTATGACAGTATGGTTCTATTTTTCTTGACCTAACTTTTTAGTCTGTCCTAACTTTTTGTCGAGACAGTGTTTACTGAGTGGTGTGCAGCTGTGTATGATCAATGAAATATTTTGTTTGGTGGGTTTTGATGATGATGGGCAGGAGGGGGTGAATGGGAGGGTTGGGGGGTGGGAGAGATTGGTTAGTTGGTGCGTACGAGGATGGGTGAGGGAACTGTCTATTTTCATATGTAGATTAATTTACTTCTTTTATTTTAACTGCTTAATAATAATATATGTTTATTGACCACTCTGTGATGTCTTATGTTCATAATATATGGTGCATGTTTATTTGGTTTATAAAGCCTGCGATTGTGCTCCTTAATTTTCTGTGGGATCATTAAAGTTATTTGAATTGAATTGAATTTAATTGAGCACTCCGTTATGAAGAAATGCTGTTTTCCTTCTGTGCGTGCAGAGAAGGGTGTGCCTGCACTGAAAGAAGGAGTGGTAAGGAAGGAGGACCTGCCCCCCAAGAGGGTGCTGCCCGCCCCCAAGGGCACCATCGTCCTGTACACGGCCGTGGTGGTGGTCCTCATCGCCGGCATCGTGCTCTTCTCCATCTGGAAGAACCCTCTGAAGGTAGGGCGAGGCTTTAGACTTTTTAGTGCAACGCGATGCCCGCCCCCAAGGGCACCATCGTCCTGTACACGGCATCGTGCTCTTCTCCATCTGGAAGAACCCCCTGAAGGTAGGGCGAGGCTTTAGTGCAACCCGATGCCTGCCCCCAAGGGCACCATCATCCTATGCACGGCACCGTGCTCTTCTCCATCTGGAAGAACCCTCTGAAGGTAGGGCGAGGCTTTAGTGCAACCTGATGCCTGCCCCCAATGGCACCATCGTCCTATGCACGGCATTGTGGTCTTCTCCATCTGGAAGAACCCTCTGAAGGTAGGGCGAGGCTTTAGTGCAACCCGATTCCCACCCCCAATGGCACCATCGTCCTATACACGGCATTGTGGTCTTCTCCATCTGGAAGAACCCTCTGAAGGTAGGGCGAGGTTTTAGTGCAACACGATGCCCGCCCCCAAGGGCACCATCGTCCTGTACACGGCATCGTGCTCTTCTCCATCTGGAAGAACCCCCTGAAGGTAGGGCGAGGCTTTAGTGCAACCCGATGCCCGCCCCCAATGGCACCATCGTCCTATGCACGGCATTGTGGTCTTCTCCATCTGGAAGAACCCTCTGAAGGTAGGGCGAGGCTTTAGTGCAACCCGATGCCCGCCCCCAATGGCACCATCGTCCTATGCACGGCATTGTGGTCTTCTCCATCTGGAAGAACCCTCTGAAGGTAGGGCGAGGCTTTAGTGCAACCCGATGCCCGCCCCCAAGGGCACCATCGTCCTGTACACGGCATCGTGCTCTTCTCCATCTGGAAGAACCCTCTGAAGGTAGGGCGAGGCTTTAGTGCAACACGATGCCCGCCCCCAAGGGCACCATCATCCTGTACACGGCATCATGCTCTTCTCCATCTGGAAGAACCCTCTGAAGGTAGGGCGAGGCTTTAGTGCAACACGATGCCCGCCCCCAAGGGCACCATCGTCCTGTACACGGCATCGTGCTCTTCTCCATCTGGAAGAACCCGTGAAGGTAGGGTGAGGCTTTAGTGCAACAAGATGGCCACCTTTGGTATTTTTTGTTGTTGAAAATTATCGTTCTACTTTCAACTTAAAAGCTTCAATTGGATTTTCCAGTCGCTTGATCCAACCACTTATTCCGGAAATTTATAAGGATACATTTATGTTTTAGCATCATGTACACAAGAGTTGCGCAACAACTTATTCCTTTCAGTAGCCATTTCATATGAAAGGGAAGAATTCGTGCTTGTGTGGGCATGTGTTTCTGTGTGTGTGTCTGTCTGTCTGTGTCTGTGTGTCTGATCCTGTAAAATTTGAAAGCCTTTGTCAAACTTCAGTTGAGATCACAAGGTAAGGGAAACAACTGCTGTTTGGAACTCTGTAATGTGTGAGATCTCTGTGGCTAACTGGGGAAACTGTTGTTGTTAATCGTGTTTGGGGTTCACAGAATGTCCCATCTTTTGACTTTCTCACAGCACGTCGCTAGAATACTAGCAACGCCCGAGTTTACCGTTGCAGACACGCTGCTAGTATGTTAGCAACAGGCAAAATGCCCCTGAGGCCGACAGTGGTGTGGCTGTTTTCAACCCGTTCGCTTAAGCGCAAATTAGCACGTTGGTTTTCACATTTTGTATCATTTAAAGGGTTAAAGATCAATCTAAACCACTATACAACAAGAGGCAAAGCCTTCAAGGCTCACGTCTGATTTTTATTACTATAGCAGGCATGGGAATTCCCATGACAATTCCCATGCCTGTATAGAGAGAATACTGTTATGTAGACACTTGTGCATCTGAAAACAGATTTAATTTTTATTTTAGTGTGTAAATTAAATTATTTCTATGCATTAAATTACCCCTACCCCTTTCTTTAAAATTTAATTATATGTATGTTTATATATGCGCATGTAACATAGTGGAGCCCTATTTTTATTTTTGGCAAACAAGTAAAATTGAAAAGCATATTGACCAAGCTTTCAGAAAAACACATTTGTTTTAAAAAACGACGTGAGCCAAAAATGAAGTCACTGTGATCTCCACACAGCCACCTGTCCCCTGGATTTGACTGGCGTCACTCGTCGGCTTGAGATGGTAGCGATTGAATCTATTCCAGAACATACTGCTAATAGATTCACAGAATTCTCTTTGCTTCATTCTGTACCTTACCTCTTTAGTTTTGTTTGTTGGATTTTGTTGTTTATTTGCTTTGTCCTAACATATTTTTGGACTCTAAAAGGTCAGTTATGTGTCAACTAATATTGTACGACTGTACGATATGATTCGATCACGTGGTCTCAAAGAACAAATTTGATTCGCGCTTCGATATCACATGATCGAATCGTATCATACAGTCATACGATATTAGTTAGAAGGCCCTTAATCAAATTTTTACATGAAATTCAGATGTTGTACAATATTTTCTTACTCTGTTACAGTATCCTCAGGGTCTCAGTCTGAGAAAAAAATATTGGCTTATAGTCTGTAAAACACGGTACTTGTTCCTTTTGAAATCTTTCTTTCAAATTCAACTTCATTGATTATATCATGTCATGTTTACCATGGTTACTGTGTCTGTGCAGAATGGCCGTGTTTTGCACCATCCTGCCATGGTTCGAGGGGGAGACGATGGGAAGAGACTGCTGGACCACCCCTTCATCTAGAGGAACTGCCCCTTTCTTTTCACTGTGGTAGAGGGGGAGACGATGGGAAGAGACTGCTGGACCACCCCTTCATCTAGAGGAACTGCCCCTTTCTTTTCACTGTGGTAGAAGGGGAGACGATGGGAAGAGACTGCTGGACCACCCCTTCATCTAGAGGAACTGCCCCTTTCTTTTCACTGTGGTAGAGGGGGAGACGATGGGAAGAGACTGCAGGACCACCCCTTCATCTAGAGGAACTGCCCCTTTCTTTTCACTGTGGTAGAAGGGGAAATCACGCCTGGTTTGTTGGTCAAGAACTAACATGACTGGCTTGTTCATGCTTGACTTAGAATTTATTTCAGATTTGATGACATATGAGCAACACCCCCCACCCACCCCAACACACACACACAGAAAAATGTGCCTCAATTATGATGCGGGCAATAGTGCTTGCAGAAGCTCAAGAAAATGGACCACTTTAATGGGAACTGTCTCTGCCGTCTTTTTATAACGATAACCTGAAAATTGCATGGAGTTTCTTGTGTGTTTTTTGTGGGGGGTTTTTAGGTGACCAAGATGAGTTTGATTGTGATAAGATGCATTGTATTTGACTCTAGAACCATAGTTGGCAGGGTAGCAAAACAGGTACGGCGGTAATCGATGTAAAGCGTATGTACATTGCTCCAAATTAGATTTTTGTTAGGTCAAAATGACGGCTTGTATGCTGATGGCCTTGAGGCAATGTGAACAAGTAACCAACAATTCTTTACGGCATGTAGGGAGAACTGCCACTGGTAAAGACAGCTTCCATTGGGCACAGCCGCATCATTTTAATATTGGCCATGGGTCAGTTTCACTTACATCACATGTACAGACGCAGTGAATAGCCAAGGACCCTGGGTCGAGTATGAAGTAAACAAGTTAGCTGTAGCTGTTATCTAGGAACAAACAAAAAATTAAAAGAAAACTATACTATGTTGCTGATTATTTAAAAAAATCCCAGTGTTGATGCAAGCTGTATCTTGTGACAATAGAGCATTTGCCACGCGCCGGTGACCTTGAATTTCACTGAGTTGAATTTAGAGAGTTGAATTAGAGAGGTCAGTGCAACTCGGGCAGAACGAGCTCGGGCAAATTAGTAGTCTAGCATAGTGAACGAACACTCGTGGCAAACGCCCTATTATAGCTGATAATGTGAGTAAAAATCATTTAGAGTTTCTGTCACAGTTAAAACTTTCAAATGAGATTGATGGTTAAAAGAGTGACCACACAACATATGATGCTTAGTTTTAATTTGTTTCTCAGAGCATCGGAGTTGATAAAGTTTTAACTTAACCGTAAGTGTTACTATCTTAACTATTTGCTGCTGTTGTCCTGAAGTGCCATCTATAACCTTATTTTCTCGTCATTTTATTAATTAGTGCATGGCTTATGATGTTAAGGGATTAGGAGCGGAAAACAGTTACTTTCGTCATTGACTGAAAGACTAACAAAGTGTGTACTGACATAGATGTAAAGGACTACCTTTCGCTCTGCATCCTTAACTTTTAAATCACTGTTTACATTGTATGTGTGTGCTTATGTGCATCCTTTATTTCACTGTTTGCATATTTTTAACATCAATTTTGTTAGTATATTATGTGTGTGTGTGTGCTTATGTGCATCCTTTAAATCACGGTTTACATATTTTTAACATCAATTTTTGTTCGTATATCATTTGTGTGTGTGCGTGCGTGCATGCTTATGTGTGAAACAACTTCATTCAATGCGATGCATTAATCACTGTTTGTGTAAAAGCGCTTAGAGCTTAAAGGTGAAGCGCTATATAAATTTTCTTAAATAAATAAATAAAATAACATTGGTGATAAGCAGCTTGCATTCATTATTATTGGCAATTACTTTGATGAAGGACCCCAGTGACTTTTTGTGTGTGTACAAAAACATGCTTAAGACATCTAGTAAAATGCAGCTTAGAATTGCTTAGTAAAATTTTATAAAAGAAATTCTGCTTAACGTCCTCTGGTCTGGAACAGACACATATGGGACATTAGTAGATATAAAGATGGTGGGAACGATCCTGGAGGCAATGCAACACCAGTAAAGTCCCGAATTTTTAACAATACAGATGTGTGTGGTTAGGAAAGTATTTTAAAAAAACTACAGAGGAGACTGCAAATGCAATAAGTATGTGACTCTTGTTTTACAGCAAGAATGCATGTTTAGTCAGAATGTTTTTCGAAAATGGATTAGTCAGTTCCATTATTCAAACTCAAAATGACATTTTGTGTATAGGCTTACGTTTTCTTATGTCATCTCTGAACAAGCCGGGTTGCTTCCCTTTATTCAATGCTAGGAGACTGGCTTAGTAATTGAACAGATTTGGTCCCCCGTGGGGATACCAGGGGCCTTTTGTATAAATAGTTCCCCCACCTTCTGGAAGTTCTGTGCTTGTAGCTTCCTCTCATCTGTCACTCTCTTTGACTCTGCCTTTTCCCTTTGCTTACTGTCATCTACTATCTTTCTGCCTTACCGGTCCATTCTTCTGCCTTTTTTCACAACACACCTTCAAAAAGATTTCCTCCAGCCGAAGTCAGACTTGCTGGGCCTAACTATTTCTTAGTTTAGGCGCATAATGGCAGCATGACGCATCTGCGCTCATAATTGACAGGAAACTGTCAGGAAATCTTTTTGAAAGTGTTTCATGAAAAAAGGGCAGGAGAATGGACCGGTTAGGCAGAAAGATAGTAGATGACAGTAAGCAAAGGGAAAAGGCAGAGTTAAAGAGAGTGACAGATGAGAGGAAGTTACAAACACAGAACTTCCAGAAGGTGGGGGAACTATTTATGCAAAAGACCCGCGGTATCCCCACGGGAGCGTTCCCTCTGTTTCATGATTCTTGGTGTCTTGTTCAGGGGGGGGGGGGGTATTTTGGGGGGTTTTCCTTCTAGTTTATAATTATTTATTTTGTGTTGAAGCTTGGAGAGACGTCATGCTGCTGTTCTTAAAACTAATCAGTTTCATGCAGAAGAAGGCTGTGCAGAATACTCTTCCATTTGGGAAAGGGCTGTATACCTGGCCTCAAAAGTTATAGTCAAAAGTAATAGTCTAGTCAGTTGAGTTCACATTTGTGTGTGTGTTTTATGTTCTGATAAGTTGCTGAGTTAATAGAGACTTTCAGGTCTACCGTTTACGCATCTCTGATTTGCGTTAACGGTAAAGATTTGCATTTACAGTAACACAAATCTTTTTTTTTAAAGAAAATTTCTATAGCGCTTATTCATCAAAGCTCTAAGCGCTTTACAATTTTTACTAAAGGATTTATATATTTTACCGTTAACGCAGATCAGAGATGCTTAAACGGTAGACCTGAAACACTCTAATATTTCGTAGTCAGTTTTGTATCAACTACCGTTTTGTATAAACTTGGTTTATGTGTGTGTGTGTGCATGCAGATGTGTGTCTGTAAAGGTTACAGGGAAATGTGATTGTGTAAGACATGTTTTAACTAGGTCTTATTTTTTTTATCAGATTTTGGTTTTAGCAGGGTAACATGATTGTTAAACATTTCTCTTTACAAATTGACTGTAACATGTAGAAATGAGCACAGTACTACCTTGAATTTTTCTCTTTTCCCAAATTTTGTTTACAATTCTTTTATATTCCGTAAGTTGTATGAGGTCGAAGGGTATATTTATTTTTGCAAAATTTGTCTATTATAATTAGTCATGTAACTGGTATGTTGATGGCAGTATGATTTTATTTCCAGTATTGTATCTAAGCTTGATTGAGAAGATGAATGTGGTCTATGTTTCTTAGAATTTTCATATTGTAACTATTTTACTCTTGTATAATTGTGAGTGAATGTGTGCGTGCATGTATGTGTGTGTGCCTGCATGCGTGCGTGCGTGTGTGTGAGGAAGAAAGAAAGCGTTGAATGCAATCATCATGTTTATTTTACTTTCTAATGATTCATTATTTGTTTGCCTTTAATGTTCTTGTTATCAATGTAAAGCGCGCTGAGCTCATGTGAGACAGAGCGCTATATAAATTCCCATTATTATTATTATTATTTATCAGGGTCGAAATGGCCCTTTAGTCAAATGGCTTTTATCGCTGGTTGATATTAGCCCAATATTGGGACCATAGTAAAATAACAGTGAGAACTGTAGGTTATGTGATTTCTACAGTAATAAAACAAATCACTGTACCGTATTTTTCAGACTATAAGGCGATACTTCCCCCCCCCCCCCCAGATTGAGACCCCTGCGCCTTATAATGTGACTGATAAAATAGTAAGAAAATATAATAACAAAATCTGAATTTTGTGTTAAATTCAAGGTGCGATCAAAGTCCAAAAAATACGGTACAGTTTCATCTTTTGTGAATGACTAGGACTGTGTGAGAGATTTGCACACCAACTCATATTTGCAGCGTTGATGAAAAACTTGCCTTTGGGGAGCATCCCTAGCCTAAACTGTTCTTGAGTTCGCTTGGCTGAGAGTGTGGGGATGACATCTGGGCAAGGTTACTCCTTTAGAAATCAAATTTCTCCTGCTTGATCCTGTGTCACCCCACACAATTTACTAGGCTAAATGATGTAATCCGGCGTAGGGTAGTCAAAGTCAAAATCAAAAATACTTTATTATCTCGTTATAAGAATTTACAATAGTCGCAGAGGCGTCTCTGTGAAATTCGGGTTGCTCCCACCTGGAGAGTGCGTCGCAGCCAGAGGCGCGCCACCCAATTTTTTTTTTTTTTTTTTTTGCATGCGATTTTTGTGTGACTGATGAGGAAGGAAGGGATGGAGGTAAATTTTGACCAAATGACAACTTTTTCGTTGCCACTGGGTTTAACGTGTGGTCTCGTACAAGCACAATGCAAGCAAGAAAACACATTTGCATGGGTAGTATCATATTGAAGGTGTGTGTGTTCTAGTCACAGTTTGATAGCCTTTTGATTTTGTGGACTGCATTGTGAAGATGAAGAACAAACATAGTGCTCTCGTCGCTGTCCGACGCTAACCGTGTATTAATTTTACACAATCAGTGATTTTACAGGAGCATCAAAAAACATATTGTCGCCTGCTACAAAGTCAATCCCCATTTGATATACGTTTGACCCTTCTTCTTTGCCGATGAGTAAACATGTGACACAATAAAAGTTGCATTAACACCCAAAATTTTCGTGATAATTCAGTTACACAGTTAGTCACAAAGTTAGTGCATTGTTCTCACAATGGGAGATACGACAGCTGCCGGCAGTTACACGATTAGCGTGACCAGTTACACACTTATCGCGTCAAAACCAGCAACAACCCGCCACATACACGATTATTTCCGTGGTATCATGTGACAAATTTGAGCATTTTCATTGGTCGCAGACACAAGATATTTATAGAAGACCTGCGTGAGGTCACTGGAAGGAGTTTCAGTAAAAAATCTATTTTTGTCAAATTTTGTAGATACACGGTTAGCGTCGGACAGCGACGATTATGACTTTAATACAAAGTCCTGCTCTGCGTATGTGTGTGTGTGTGTGTACCAGCATGTTGCGACCTTGTCAGTCATCATGGCAAACGTTTGGCACAGGGTTTTCTTTTCCAGGGTTTTGACCACTGAACTAGCGACTCCACATTTCCTTTATAAAATATAATCAAGTCGCATATTTGCTTTTAGTCTTTTCTTTTTTTTTTGCCTTGATTAATTTAACTCATTCAAGTCGTTCCGGCCATATATGTCCAGAATTAATAGATAGCTGTCAATTTGACGCATTTGCTTCAAGGGAAGGAAATCTGTGTGTACACCATACCTTGGTCACTTCTAAACTCGCTTCGCTCCCTTAGACCACAATTTTGCCTCTGACTTTGCTTTTGTAGTGGTTTGTTGTGGGGAACCAATCGGTGTAGAGAGTTTTTCTATATAAAGTCTATATAAAAAAAAGTCTGATCTACCACTTCCCTATGTCTAAACCTGAAGTAAAAACCTGTAATCTTCTTTCATTTCTCCCTTTGTTTATGTACGTTTTGTTTGTGTGTATGGCTTGAGTGAGTTTTTTGTGAGTTTCTTTTAATAATCAAGTGTCGCATTTTTGCACCACAATGGAGTGTCACTAAAAAAATCAAATCAGGGTTGTTATTTTTTTTTTTTGGGAGGTAAGGATATCAAAAGTATGTCACAGAGGAATAAGGAGATGTTTTTCACAGTTTAATGCCGTTGTGATGCCTAAAATAGTGTCATTTTCATGACCGATTGCTATTTACGACTTGAGCTAAGTGGAATTGAAAACACCATGGTATTTTATCACATGTATGTACAGTGTCACGCCTGTTACCATTAGAACATTTCTGTTTCCTGATGACAAATACACTCTGTGTTTAATCAATACACCTGAGTATCATTCTTTTTTCTTTTTTTCCCCCTTGTGTTATGAGGGTAATGAGAAAACAGGGTGGTTCATGTTTTCATTTACTGATTATCATTTCTATTACTATTAGGCTGCTTGCTACTTAGGACAATGTTCTTGTTATCAATGTAAAGCGCACTGAGCTCATGTGAGAAGGAGCGCTATATAAATTCCTCTGTGTTTCTTCAGTACACCTGAGTAACATTCTTTTCTTCTTTTTTCCCCTTGTGTTATGAGGGTAATGAGAAAACAGGGTGGTTCATGTTTTAATTTACTGATTATCATTTCTATTAGGCTGCTACTTAGGACAATGTTCTTGTTATCAATGTAAAGCGCACTGAGCTCATGTGAGAAAGAGCGCTATATAAATTCCTCTGTGTTTCTTCAGTACACCTAAATTCTTTTCTTCATTTTCCCCCTTGTGTTATTATTAATGATTTAACAGGCCTTGTGTGCATTAGATCCGCAATTAGGCCGCACTTAGTTTCGTTACAATGTAAACCGCATTCACTCATGTATGTAAGAAATAATTATGATTTAGGCCTTGGGTGCATTAGATCCGCATACCGCATGTTTCGTACGGAAACCTCATTCACTTGTATAAGAAATAAGCGGATGGGATTTGCATGGTTTCCGTGTGCATGGGTTTCCGTGTGCATGGTTTCCGTGTGCATGGGTTTCCGTGTGCAATGGGCACACTCTTTCGCATTTCTTACTTCCATTTTTTGTTTTTTGTTTTTTTTGCGAATTACGCATGGGCTTCCATGCCAAACTTGCGCATATATTTGCACACAGCCTTACAGTGTTACCAAAAAGCCTGAATATCCAAAGAGTTCGCACTCGGGTCCGTCGAAACACCCAAAAAACCTCTGTTGGTACCCCCAAAAACGAGGAAACTTGAGAAAACCAATATAATCAGGACATTTTTATGTTGTCTGTCTTTTCCTGCTCCCATCTTACTATCCCTAACCCTATCCCTATCCCTAACCCTATCCCTATCCCTAACTTTCTGAGTTTTATGCGACTCAGTTTTTTTGGGTACCAACAGAGGTTTTTGGGGTACCAATCGGGTTTTTTTCAATTTTTGGGTACCAACAGAGGTTTTTTGTGTTTCGACGGACCGTTCGCACTCCGCAGCTGATTGAAGCCGGGTTGTTTTTTAGGCCCACCCTATCACCTCCACTACAGCTGGGGATCATTGTGAACTCACTCACTGCCTACAACAACACTAACACTTCCCACCTTCCACCTTTTCACCTTCCAGGTGGGAAGTGAGAAAGTCGTCGGCTTCATTCTTTGCAAGGTTTGTAGGCTGCGAAGTTATCACTCTTTGTAACGTTTAGGCTTTTGGGTGTTACTTTGTGATGAGCTACAAAAGTTTGCGCCTGCATAAATTAATGTTATCCTTTTCTCATTTGTTACTATTATAGCAGAAGTAACAAAATATCAAATATCTTTACAAAACATAGTATTGATGTTGTTATGTGAAAAAAGATTGATTTCAGCATTAGTTCATTTTCGAGTAAGTATTAAAAAGTCAGCATTTGTCATGGAAGTGTTTATTAGTTGTTGATGGTTAATGTTTGTCAGTACTATACAAACTGGTTCAAATCTTACCTTAATGTTTTTGTTGTTTTTCTGCTTATAGTCCAAGAGAATATGTTAATATCACAAAATACTTATTTCAAACTGTTTTCTTAATCTTTCAATTTGTATTTGATACTTTATAGGCACAGAGGCG
Source organism: Phymorhynchus buccinoides (assembly GCA_017654935.2). Taxonomy (NCBI): domain Eukaryota; kingdom Metazoa; phylum Mollusca; class Gastropoda; order Neogastropoda; family Raphitomidae; genus Phymorhynchus; species Phymorhynchus buccinoides. Next base: position 50,639,074 of record CM065680.1, read on the forward strand.
TCTCTGTGAAATTCGGGTTGCTCCCACCTGGAGAGCGCGTCACTGTCAGAGGCACGCCACCCACTTTTTGTTTTTTGCATGCATTTTTTGTGTGACTGATGAGGAAGGATGGGGGGCGGAGGGTGTTATATTTTGACCAAATGACAACTTTTTTGTTGCCACTGGGTTTAACGTGTGCTAAGTGCATGGGTACACGGGACCTCGGTTTTTCATCTCATCCGAAAGACTCCACGTTCAGACCGTAAGGCCTAGTGCAGAGTGAGAGGAAAAATCCCTGTGTTTTGATAGTCCTTTGTTTTGTTAATACTTCTAGTCTTCGTAGAATATCCAGTGTGAAGGTATTTGCCCGTTGTTTGCATATTATGTACACAAAAAGATAAGTTTTGGTGCTACACACTAAGATGTCATTTTTTCTCTTTCTTATTTTTAAATGAGTGTTTGATTTCACAATAGTGAAGAGAAATCACAAACATGAGTGTGTGTGTGTGTGTATACGTGTGAAACAAAGCAAAACAGGAAAAAAAGCCTTAACCAACAAATAGACATTGAAAACAAGAGATGATTTGTGTGACGTAACAAACTTGCTTTTTCGTTTTGTGTTTGTTGCATCAGCGCATTCCATTAAAAAAAAAGTAGTGTATCATGTTAGTTTGTGCATAACTTGGAATCAGTCCTTTTTTTTCCCCCAACAACTGCATAAGTTTGTTGAAACCTACTAGTGGCCTCCTGAAACAAAAACGCTAACTACTCAATGTTGCACTGAAGTTGTCCCTGTGTCCATTTTGATATGCTGTTTGATAATACATGTACTTGATATTGTCTACAATAAAGTTTGTGTTGTAGCCCCTTTAAAATATTTCGCTTATTCGTATTGTTCAGATCTTCACTAACAAAAGAAATGTCCAATGAAAACTGTAGCCAAATAAACCAGAAATTGAACAAAAAATCTAGAACTATTTTTTTTTACATCTTTTTTGTTATGAATGCTGAAAAATAATAAGTTTGTGCGCATAAATAAGTCTTTCCCCTGATCACATGGTAACAGCTATTCATTTATTTTTTGAAAGAAAAGGAAGCAAAGAAGAAAAGAAAAGGAATTCATTAACATTGCTGTATGTAGATATTTTAGGTTTTGTCATTTGGAAAGTAATTGATTGATCGGAAAAGTGTGAATATGAATGATTTTACGTTGAAGCTCAGCCAAGTCCTGATCAATTTTGTGTGTGTGTTTCTGTGTGTATGTGACCACTTACTAGAGAGGATGAAAAAAAATATATATATATTTTGTGTGTGTGTGTTTATATATATATATATATATATATATATATATATAAAAACACTCATGTATATACAAATCTGTATATCTAAAATATTAAAAAGAAAAAAATCCAAAGACTGATTTTTATTATTATGCTGAACTCTGACTGTGATATATAAGTAAAGAGTTATTGTCATTGTCATTATCTATGCATTGTTTATAGTTTGTTGAAACACAAGTTTTTAAAACTAGAGGTGAATGCGTAAAACTATTTGTGACCCCTTTTTTTTTTTTATGTTTTAATGCGTTGACGCATTTAACATGGGTGCAACTTTTCCTGCTATACAAAGATTTCTACCAGAAAAGGAATTTCCTTTTTTTGTTTGTGGCTCAAGCCACAAACCTATAACTCACTTTGTCGGTCTGTCGGTCCAAAATTGTCGCACATTTTGACAAAATTGTCGCACTTCCAATGGAAGTTCAGTTTAACATCGCGTATCAGCTTTCGCCATGTACGACGGGCTGAACAAACCAACCAGGGTATAAACAAAAATTTATATTCCTGAATCACTGTCTTAGCCAAAAGGCCGAGAAGCAATCAGATGCACTTCAAATCGAGGCTACACTTCTGGCCGCTCTTTAAAATGATGTATTTTAAAAGCGTACAAAATAATAAACATATGTAATACAGACACTACAACAGACACGACGAGTATGCGGTGCTTCTTTCGATGAGTATAAGTAGGATACATAGTTTTAAATGTTTTCCAAAAGATATAAAAAGTTACGAAATGGTGCAGAGATAACATTCTGGTTTACAGATTAAAATTATTGAAAAGCCAGGGGAGGTAACTCATGATTGGAGTGGTAAAAATAGACCGCGTGCCACAAACTATTGCGATTTCGCGCTTGTTTTTAATTTGTCAAACAAGATCTTTGTGTGTCTACTGTCTTTTTCAAACACTCAAAAATAAGCATTTGTGTAAATTGTGGAAAAAGCAAACTAAAATACCTTCATAAATCAATGTTTTCTTCAGCTGCAGGGGTCATTACCACCCCTAGACCCCGGCCTTTCATATTTTATTTTTCCATTTTGTGTAGTTGCACCCATGCGAATATATAATTTTAACTCATATGCAACAATCTAGTGCTGCCAAACTTTTGTGGTTAGTTGGGGGGTTTTCTGGAGAAATATAACTTACAGAACTTGTTCAGTTTATCATTTTATGTGGATGGTTTTATATGTTTTACCCAATTTTCATGATTGTGATTTATTCTTTTACTTTATATGAAAATAGAGCACACAACACATATTAGCTGGCCATTGATAGATGAATGTTCATGAATTTATTTCTTCATGCCTATTTCTTTGCTTTAACTTAATATCTATACAGTTTTCAGATGAATAACTTTGCCTTCTCTTTGCATATAGTAGTAATAACATGTTTGGCATGTGTTTTGACTGTCATTTATGGTGACGGAGAACAATAAAAAATTTGAAATAAAATGGATGTCAGCTGTATGATTTATGGTGCTGAAAGGAGGGCGTGTTCAGCATACACTTTGTCACAAATACAATGAAGTGTAACAAACAAAGGCAAGAAAGGGGACACTAAGTGAGCAGGATAATCACCAAAGGCCAATTAAAGCCAGAAAAGCTGAGCACAAAAAGCAAGTGCAATGCCTCCTCCACTTCTTCATCGCTCGCTCCGACAGTGTCCTGTCGTTATGAACGCAGATGCGCTATGCTGCTGTTATGCGCCTAAGAAATGTAGTTAGGCCCCCAGCATGTCTGACTTCGATTTATTCTTTTACTTTTTATGAAAATAGAGCACACAACACTTTTAGCTGGCCATTGATAGATGAATTTTCATGAATTTATTTCTTCATGCCTATTTCTTTTCTTTAACTCAATATCTATATAGTTTTCAGATGAATAACTTTGCCTTCTCTTTTCATATAGTAATAACATGTTTGGCATGTGTTTTGACTGTCGTTTATGGTGACGGAGAACAATTAAAAATTTGAAATAAAATGGATGTCGGCTGTATGATTTATGGTGCTGAAAGGAGGGCGTGTTCAGCATACACTTTGTCACAAATACAATGAAGTGTAACAAACAAAGGTGAGAAAGGGGACACTAAGTGAGCAGGATAATCACCAAAGGCCAATTAAAGCCAGAAAAGCTGAGCACAAAAAGCAAGTGGAATGCCTCCTCCACTTCTTCATCGATCGCTCCGACAGTGTCCTGTCGTTATGAACGCAGATGCGCTATGCTGCTGTTATGCGCCTAAGAAATGTAGTTAGGCCCCCAGCATGTCTGACTTCGATTTATTCTTTTACTTTTTATGAAAATAGAGCACACAACACATATTAGCTGGCCATTGATTTGATGAATTTTCATGAATTTATTTCTTCATGCCTATTTCTTTTCTTTAACTCAATATCTATATAGTTTTCAGATGAATAACTTTGCCTTCTCTTTTCATATAGTAATAACATGTTTGGCATGTGTTTTGACTGTCGTTTATGGTGACGGAGAACAATAAAGTGCAATGCCTCCTCCACTTCTTCATCGCTCGCTCCGACAGTGTCCTGTCGTTATGAACGCAGATGCGCTATGCTGCTGTTATGCGCCTAAGAAATACATGTAGTTAGGCCCCCAGCATGTCTGTTTTCGACTGCAGAAAATCTTTGTAAGAAGTTATAGAGAGAGAAAAAAGACAGGAGAATTGACCAGTAAGGCAGAAACATATAGATAGATGACAGTAAGCAAAGGCAAAAGGCAGAGTCAAAGAGAGCGACAGATTAGAGGAAGTTACAAACAGAAATTCCAGAAGGTGGGGGAACTATTTGTACAAAAGATCTCCCGGTCTCCCCATGGGGGGAGCAGTGCCTTCTAGTTTGATAGTATTCTTTCACCAAAACCCAAGCTGTAAAGTGGGAATTTTAATCAAAAGCAATACACATACAGCTTTCGCTTTGTTGTTGTTTACAAAAACAACACATGAGTATCAGGCATGGGAATTAGAGAAGACAAAAAAGACTGAAAATTGGGGTCTGGAAGCAGGCATAGGAACAAGGAATAAAAAAATAATTTAAAAACTGAAAACCGTGTGTGTTGGGATACAGCCCCCAGAAAATGAAGCTTCTTCTGTTATCTAAGCCTTAAAAACAGTATTAGAGATAAGACTGATATATTTAGTTCATTTTGCATTCATTTATAACCAATAACTTAAGTTTTACACATTGGGCTTCTTTTTTTTTATCTCATAAATGTCCTCTTGGACCATCAAAAAAGCTGAAAATTGCAAAAACAAAGACTGAAGAGGACCATCAAAAAAGCTGAAATCAGCCAAAAGACTGACAATTCCCATGCCTGAGTATGTAAGAATGTGCACGCACGCGCGCACCCACGTATGTTTGAGATTTGTGTTACTTTTGTGTGAGGATTTCATCAGACCCAAATTTGCATTTTTTGATTTCTACTCACCCTGTCAAAAAGAAATAAAACTGGAAAGGTCATAGCCATTTTCATTCGAATTGGTTGGATAGTGTGAGGCGGCTTTAAAACCCACCAGATCACGCGTCAAAAGCACAGGTTTCACGTGTTTTTCCTCTTATAGCTGGTAAGAAATCTTGTTTTGACCAGGTTTGACTCCCACATAAATGCCCCCAAATTGAAAACGAAACATCATTTTAAAGAGCAGCCTCAATTTGAAGTTGGTGGCATTTGTATGTGGGTCACAGCTGCCCAGAAAAAAACAAGGGACTTAATCGTGGTGGGTCAGTGTGTCTTTAAGACATTGGAAAAAACAAAAAATCTCCCCTCCACGGACAAAACAGAAGGTTGAGCTTTGGGAGCGTGGGTACTAGAGTTTAATGGGATTTAAAGGCTTTGGGAGGGGGGGTGGGGGAAGGGGTGGCTAGGGGTTAATGGGGGGGGGGGGGGGGGGGGCAGTAGAAAGGGGGAGGGGTGGGGGTAGGGGGTCGTGTTCTGTCAAAAGAGAGAATAGGGGTGGCTCTGACCCTTTCCGGCCGAGAGGACGTAAAACTTAACTTCGTCGGCTGTGACCCAGAAAGTTTCCCATAATTTCAACACAGCCACCGGTTGTGTTTGCTCGGCTTGAACACTACACCCGGATTGTGACCTGCAGGGGGTCCCTTTGACAACATTCAGCGATCATTAACGGGTTGATATTTGTACAGCCTTTCCGTCTCGCAGTCGCAGGTACAACGGTATCTCCCACTCTCCACCCTCTCTACCTTCTTTCAGTTACTTCTTCCCTTAGTAGCACTCGTAGTGTCCAGAAATGACATGTGTTTTCAGCTTTAAAAGCTACCATGACGGAGCTTCTCCCCCGTTCTATTTGCTTCACAATAATTGAGGCTGTCAGCGAATGTTGTGAAATCACGGATGTAGCCTAGTTGTCGCTTCGGACTTGTCGAGTATATGATAGGTGGGTATGCGAGTGTTACGTCTGATTGTTTGAATAAACGGCGTTTTATTTTAATCTTGTTTGTTTATTTACTTCGACGATCAGTTAGAGTGCAGGTGTTGTTTTGGGTTACTGGAGTGTGTATATTGTTGCCCGCGTGGAGCAGAAAGAAAGCTATACTAAGGCAAAAAGGCCTACTGGAGCTGCGGTGGAATTCTGTTCAGACACAGTAAAGGTAGGCCTAGTATTTTTCTAATTCACACCCGCGCGCGCGCGCGCGCTCACACACACACGCACGCGCGCACACTGCACACACATACACACACGCGCGCGTTTTCCACACACACGCGCGCGCGCGCTTATACCCACGTATTCGCATGTACACGTGCTCGCGCGCGTGCGCGCGCGCGCACCTCGATATAACTTATTATGTTATTCATGCCTGCCAGTTTTCGCTCCTGCGTTCTGTTATTCGTGAAGCCATAATACAAATGCCTTACTTCACGATGACTGAGTATTTCAATGCCATTAAAATAAATGCCATAATATTTATCTCTTATTTTTTTTCAGGGAAGTTACGTATTCATTCTGAATACAAATAATTATGGGTAATTGTAAGATTGGCCCAGGTATCCAGTAACCTTAGGGGAAGACGGGGTAAAAAGCGCATGGGTGGGTAAGAAGCCCACCCCAATTATCTCATGAAATGAAGCAAATTTCAGTCTCATTTTGCCCATGAGACGAGCGTTAATGTTTAGCATTCGTCTCATGGGCAAATTTGACTGAAATTTTCTTTATTTCATGAGATAATTGGGGTGGGCTTCTTACCCCGTCTTCCCCTACTACCTTTTTCTTCATTTTTGTTTTCTGTTATGAATACACACACACACACACACACACATATGACTACTCTTCCATCTCTGCAAGGCAGTTTGTTTACTCAGCTGGCCGCGGTTTTGCTGACGATGGCTTGTACCCACGTGTCGTCATATCCGGCCACAAGGAGCGTGCCATATTATGGGAGACCGCCATCTTAGTCAGCAACTTTGTTTGAAAAATGCCAGATCGATGCTGTTTATACACAAATCTGACTAAGATGGCGACACTTCCGTTGGAAGGGTCGAGATGCGCACGCAGGTGGGGGGAGCCATACGATGGCTGGCAGTAACAGTCGGAAATAACAGACCGGCACATTATGACTATTGGAAACGTTTTGCTGTGTTCTGGAAAATGTTAGAGAGAAACATTTAATCCGTCCAGACACAAGTATGGTTGTCGTTGTTGTTGTTCTTCGTGTGTGCGTGCGTGCGCGCGTGTGTGCGTGTGTGTGTGTGTGTGTGTGTGTGTGTGTGTGTGTGA
>CM065680.1:50651129-50673629 GCA_017654935.2 Phymorhynchus buccinoides
CAAATGACAAAAGTGTGCTAGGTTTTAAGGTGATTTGAAGAAGGCCCTATAGGCTACAGTCGGTCAAGTGTCATTCGTTTCATTGTGAGCATGCATTATCACATAATGTAGGTCAAATTTCGCACACCAACTTCACATGATATCACTTGTCTCTATCTCCCTTGGGTCACAATGTTGGATGGGCGTGGTTAGAAATACCGCTTGGATGTGTGTGGTGTGTGTGTGTGTGTGTGTGTGTGTGTGTGTGTGTGTGTGTGTGTGTGTGTGTGTGTGTGTGTGTGTGTGTGTGTGTGTGTGTGTGTGTGTGTGCGTGTGTCTGTGTGTGTGTGTGTGTGTGTGTGTGTGTTGGTATTTGGTATATTCTAGTCACAGAGATTTATCTCTGTGAAATTCCGGCTGCCCTCCCCCGGAGAGAGCGTCGCCCCTATCCAATTTTTTATTTTTTTTGGGGGGGCAAAGAGTGAGGAGGGGGTGTGGGCACACTTAGAAAACCTAGCTATCAATTTGGCCATACCAGACAGCGGGATTTCTCTCTGCTCTTACCGACTTTCAACTGCCGTGGGATTCTTTACGTGCGTAAAGCGCACGGGTTAGACTAGCTTTAAGTCCCTATCCGAAGGACTCGACGTTCAGTTCGACTTTTCTGTCAAACTAGAAAAAGGGCGAGGCCGGGATTCGAACCCGGGTCACTCATGCTGCAGTCACGCATTACATTTGGCAAGCGAACGTCTTAACCACTCTACCACCTTTCTCCCTGTGTGTGTGTGTGTGTGCGTGTGCGTGTGGGTGTGGGTGTGGGTGGGTGGGGGTGGGTGGGTGTGCGCGTGTTGGCATGTTTCAATGTTCATCAATAATAGAGACTGTTGATAAACCAACTTTGTTGCCAGTCAGTCGTTTCCGACAATGACTGCCAGATAGCAGAGGGGGCAGATACTATTCCGGCGGGCTGGGTGAGAATGAGTTTATAGTGGAGATGCCTTGCCCAGGGTACATCCCCACTCTCTCGGCCAAAAGGATTTTGAGAACGAGAGTTGGCGTTGGGGAAGGTCCCGAAAGGCCATCCAAGGGTCCCCTCGTTCGAGAGTCATAGTCTTCCACGAACGACTAATCTGTAGTATATTTATTCCAGTGCTTTAGAATATAATTTACAGCACAGCTCTCATTTACTATTGGCCCTTTCTACAGGCTATTGTCAACCAGTGATAAAAGCCATTTGAGTAAAGGGCCATCAACCAACTGTAGGGTAAGACGGGGTAAAATGCCCATGGGCGGGTAAGAAGCCCATGCTAATTATCTCATGAAATAAAGCAAATTTCAGTCACATTTTGCCCATGAGACGAGCGCTAATGTTTAGCATTCGTCTCGCTAATGTTTAGCATTCGTCTCATGGGCAAAATTGGCTGAAATTTGCTTTATTTCTTGAGATAATTGGCATGGGCTTCTTACCCACCCATGGGCTTTTTACCCCGTCTTCCCCTACCGAACTAGTGAAGGTGTGTGTGTGTGTGTGTGTGTGTGTGTGTGTGTGTGTGTGTGTGTGCACAGAGCTGTGGGCCGTGGTGAACAACGCGGGGCTGGGGCTGGTGGCGGAGATCGAGTGGTGCTCCGTGGACCAGTTCCAGAGGATCCTGGACGTGAACGTGCTGGGCGTGGTGCGGGTCACCAAGGCCTTCCTGCCGCTGCTCAGGTACTCCAAGGGCAGGGTCATCAACGTCGCCAGCCTCTCAGGTCAGAGCAACGCCCTTACCACGCCATCAAGCATCCTCTTCAGCCCCCTGCATTTCTCGGTTAATTGTATTTTTCCGTTTTTGCCTTTCTTACCATACATAAAGCTGTATTTTTGGAACATTTTCAGCTAATTCCCTTTTTGGAATACTAACCCTAACCCTAACCATAGCCCTAAACCTAAACCTACTACTCCCTCCCCCCCCCCCCCCCCCCCCCCCCCCCCCCCCCCCCCCCCCCCCCCCCCACCCCCCCCCCCCCCCCCCCCCCCCCCCCCCCCCCCCCCCCCCCCCCCCCCCCCCCCCCCCCCCCCCCCCCCCCCCCCCCCTCCCCCACCCCCCGCCCCCCCACCCCCCCCCCCCCCCCCCCCCCCCCCCCCCCCTGTACTGCAGTACACCGCGATTTGTCACAGTTGTGGTTCGTTGCGTTTTTCCGTCTTATAGGGTGGGGGGTAGAGTTAGGGTTAGGGATAGGGTTAGTATTCCAAAAAGGTTATTAGCTAAACATGTTCCTACAATACAGCTTTATGTATGGTAAGAAAGGCAAAAACGGAAAAATACAATTAACCGAGAAATGTAGGGGGGGGGGGGGGGGGGCACATCTTGACCTTTACCGAGAAATTTCAACTACTTTTTTTTTTTCTTTCTTTTTTTGCTGTCCCAACTTCTGGGTCGTACAGTGGCGTTGCTCACACGCTCCAGAAGTTTCAACTACTGTTCATTCCTGAGAACCTCTTTAGCTGCTGATAAATTTGATTCCTACGGGCCTCTTTTGTTCGTAATATCATGCAACATGATGTAACTGTTCTTACTTTGCTCTTCTATAATTGCATTGCAGTGAGGGTTTTTCCTTTTTGTTACTGGGGCAAGACTTAGTGTTGTTTATGAAAGAGAAACAGGCTGCTGAAAACATGCCGCATATTCACAATAACATAACACCCCTTTATACAGTTTTACTCTCTCTGGAAACCCAGGAATAGGGAGATAGAGAGCTCTATAAAGCTAGGAATCTGCAGTTACTCCCATTCAACCTCAAAAGTGGTTCTCAGGAACGAAAGAGACTGCGCAAAAACAAATATCTACTTATATTTGATTGAATGACTTTTTTTTAAATGGTGATGGCTAAGAAGGACAAAATATTGTAAAATTTTTTTAATGAGGTAGGTCCTACTTTTCTATCTATGGGCCATTGATCAATGTTGTGGTATATGAAGGGCGGCCGGGAGCTGTGCCGGTCGGGGTTTAGCCCCGGTGAGCACTTCACTGGCCAGATTGGTCCCTGCGAAATAAAGGATTTATTTATAGCCCATCTCTCTCTCTCTCTCTCTCTCTCTCTCTCTCTCTCTCTCTCTCTCTCTCTCTCTCTCTCTCTCTCTCTCTCTCTCTCTGTGTTTTGACAAGTGTTAAGATTAGGTCTTTTTTCCGCACTACTCAACCTTGTGTCAATAACAGTCTAATATTGGAGACGGCGTGACTTCATAAGTTTGTAGATTAAAGAAAGAAACGTTGATAGGTACAATCCCCCTGCAAAAAAAGGTAAACAAATTTCATTTATAGTTTGAGTACGAAATAAACCCCCCACTATGTACTGCAGTACACCGCGATTTGTCACAGTTGTGGTTCGTTGCGTTTTCCCGTCTTATAGGGTTAGGTTTAGGGCTAGGGTTAGTATTCCAAAAAGGTTATTAGCTAAACATGTTCCTAAAATACAGCTTTATGTATGGTAAGAAAGGCAAAAACGGACAAATACAATTAACCGAGAAATGTAGGGGGGGGTGGCACATCTTGACCTTTCCCCTTCTTTTTTCTTGGGGGGGGGGGGAGGGGAGGGGGAGGGCAACAAAAAAGACCTAACTCGAAATGTTTTGTCACACCGTCTAATACCAAAAAAAAGTAATACATCTACCAAACGCTTAAAACAGATTCCTCTTACAGACTGTCCTCGATCCAATGTTAGAGTTGTGTGGGTGCAGGTCGTCTGACGCTGCCCATGTACGCCGCCTACTCCATGTCCAAGAAAGCCGTGGTGGCCTTCTCTGACGCCCTGCGCCAGGAAATGAGGAAGTTTGACGTCTCCGTCATCTCCATTGAGCCAGGACTGTATAAGTAAGTCCACGATTATAATTATTATAGTCCTAATTTTTTGCTCTGTCTCGGGGTTCGTTTCTGTTTCTTCTGGTTCTTCTTAACTCCATTGGTATTTGGCACTTTATAGTCACAGAGGCGTCTCTGTGAAATTCGGGTTGCTCTGTCTCGGGGCTCGTTTCTGTTTCTTCCGGTTCTTCTTAACTCCATTGGTATTTGGCACTTTATAGTCACAGAGGCGTCTCTGTGAAATTCGGGTTGCTCTGTCTCGGGGCTCGTTTCTGTTTCTTCTGGTTCTTCTTAACTCCATTGGTATTTGGCACTTTATAGTCACAGAGGCGTCTCTGTGAAATTCGGGTTGCTCCAACCTGGAGAGCGCGTCACAGCCAGAGGCGTGCCACCCTTTAAAATAAAAATTATTTGCATTGTGAGTCACTATGTCGCCGCACATAGGTGTTCTTAAAAAACTAAAAAAAAACTGTTATATATATTATGTCGACTGTGTCAACACTAAAGACCCAAAGTACACAATGAAAGCACAAGGAACCAATTAATGTTGTGTGTGAGCTAAAACGAGGAAGACGCCTACCTTCTCGATTTTGGCTTGTTATTAGGGTCTGCTAATGTTGCACATGTTGCTTAAAAAATACAATAATATCTGTATTGTTAAACAATCGGGACTTTCCTGGTGTTGCACTGCCTCCGGGCATTGCCTCCAGGATCGTTCCCACCATCTTTATATCTACTAATGTCCCATATGTGTCTCTTTCAGACCGGAGGACGTTAAACAGATTTTTCTACATGTTGCTTGTCTGTCGTTTCCGACAATGACTGCCAGCTGCTATTCCGGCGATTGGCTGGGCTACAATTTGTTTGTTTTTTACAGTGGAGAAGCCCTGCCCAGGGTACATCTCCACTCTATATCGGCCAAAGAGATTTGAGGACGAGTGTTGGCCGGCGTCCGGGAAGGTCCCCAAAGGCCAACCAATCCCATTAACTGCAGCACTTGAGTCGATGCAAACATTTTCTTTTTCTAATTTCTTTGCTTCTTGTAATGTTGTACAAGGAGCACAGAAATAATTTATAAAAAAAAAATACTGTTGTGAAAGTGCAGTCAGCAATGATCTTGCTTGACACAGTATAGACTAACATTAACAAGCATGTCATGCTCGGTGTCCATCTGTGTTCTACCGAGGACCCAGCATGTTTGACAATCGTGTGGAAGGTAGCACACGCCTTGTTGCTTTTGACTCGCTGACAGGTTATGCACACAGGCAGGTCTGCTTCTTTGGGTTTCCCTTGCCCAAGACCCAAACAACATGGGCGACAGCAAAGACCAAATGTGTACACAACGCACGCCAGTCTGTGTGAATGACATGGCAGCAGGTGTGAGACAAACACAGAACGAAACAAAACAGATGCTTTGTATTAGCCAGGACACAAGATGTACACAGAGCCTTAGACGGCGCAGGGGAGGTAGGGAGCAGAGGAGAGATTAAACGCATTGTATGATAACTGACTATGAGAACCAAATACAACAACAACAATAATAATAATAACAATAATAATAATAATAATCATAATCATAATAATAATAATGGGCATTTCTAGCGCTTAATCTTAAATAAGCCCTAAGCGCTTACAATAATAAATAAGTTATTCATAAAATTATTAATAAACCATCAATAGAAACAAATAAACTCAAAAAATATGTTAAACACAAGCACACACACACACACGCGCGCGCACGCGCACACACACACACACACAATAAATGCGCGCGCGCACCAGAATGGCTGTTTACACTGAAGTGCAGGTGAACTCAGGCTGAAGCAAACAAACACACACGCGCGCGCGCACGCACGCACGCACGCACGCACACACGCACACACGTACGCACGCACGCACGCTCGCACGCACGCACGCACACGCACACGCACACGCACACACACACACACACACACACACACACACACACACACACATATCAACAAAATGTCGTCTAATTAAGGGTGAACAGACGTAAAACTAAAGCCGGAACTGACGAACACGCATCAACGTTCTTTATTTTTATATGCATACTGTATACTCAAAGCTGTCTGGTATTGGGGTCTGCAACGAACACCTTTTGCAAGAGTGAATGCCCTTGGAGGGTGGGGGAAGATGGTTCAGTACTGACCAGACAGGGGGATAACTCTCGCCAATAACCCCTATTTGATGCCACTAAATGGCTGCCTTTCGCAAGAGTAAATGCCCTTTTCAGTACTGACCAGCAAGAGCAATTACTCTCACTGTCAAGGGCGTTAATAACCCTAGTTGCAAAGGCCTACACTGGACGAGATCTTTGAAATGCTTGCTGTTCCCCCCAAAAAAAAAGTTTGTTAAAAAGAAAGAAGCGAAGACTAGAGATAGAGATAGAAAGAAAGTGACACAAGGACACATTGCACCCGCGAGCAGCGGTAATGATGTCCTGGGTTTGCAGACCTCTCCTTCGCTTCACATCGCTTTGAAGCCGTGTTAGCTGCATATGCCAACCAGCAGGGGCTCAACAGCACTTGACTGTCTGGGCAAAGACGCTTTTGAAGACAACCGAGAAACAAAGTTTTTCTGTTTCTTTGTTTGTTTTTGTTACTCTTATCCTCTTCAACCTCAAATGAACATCCGAAAAATCAGGGCCTTTTATTTTATTTTAACCAGACATAAAAATGTAGGACGCTGTTATTTCGCGGCAAACGCTTGTGTAGAAGCGCGCGCGGGTGCGTGTGTTCGTGTGTGTGTGTGTGTGTGTGTGTGTGTGTGTGTGTGTGTGTGTGTGTGTGTGTGTGTGTGTGTGTGTGTGTGTGTGTGTGTGTGTGTGTGTGTGTGTGTGTGTGTGTGTGTGTGTGTGTTCACAATTACAATAATATTGAAAACAGTGATATAACAACGCAACATTATAGTCAGTCTGCAAGTCATTCATGTCACTCATTAAAACAATAACCGCGGATCTTGTCGCATTACTGCCCCCTCCCCCCAAAAAAACACAACAACAAACAAACAAAAACACCAGTGTTTTTAAAAAGTTCTGATAATTTGCAAATCAACCTCGAAGGCCAATTTAACTGATTTGAACACTATAGTTTAGTATTAAAATATGATGGAATTCCGAAATTTCTGACAGAACAAGGGAATATTTTGTATTACCAAACACCCGCAGTGCTAGCAAGCAAATATTAAAAAACACTCTAACTTTTAGGACCTGCTATGACACTTGTACAACCTGCTGCACAATTTTCCATTCCGCATAATTCCATTTACTGGCTATTGTTTCAGTTTCTTAGTAATAAAAACTGCCAACGGGGTTTCTCATGCAGTTCTTCACTTAAAATTAGTACTGCAGTTATTGGATGAGAGTCTAAAAAGTCTGGTACGATAAAAGAGAATCATGAGATTGACATTTCCTGCTCTGTACTTGTGTTACCTGTTCCACATTTGTTGCTCTTTGTTTTTAAACACATAAAAGGCGAGGATGTTTTGGGGTGGTTTATTTTAGCGAGGATGTTTTTGGGTTGTTGTTTCTTAGCTTTAGCTGAACTGTTGGTTGATGATTTTTGTGTTTTGTTTGCTCACTAGGACCCCTATCGCCACGGCAGACGCTTACATCGACTGGAACAGAGAGTCGTGGTCGCAGACCCCCACCGAGGTGAAAGAAGACTATGGCGAGGAGTACTTTGACGCCGCCATGAGCAAGATCCGGGACAGCATGGACCGGGCACGTGACCAGGTAGGGGAGGTCATCGAACAGATGGAGCTAGCGGTTTGTTCTCGACGCCCCCACCACCGCTACGTGCCTCACGGCATGAGCTACTTCCGCTCAGAAATCCTCCGCCATTTGCCCAGCTCGTGGACAGACAAGATTTTTGCCGCCACCACGCCCAAGGTCAAACCAAAGCTGGTGGTAAGGCAGGAGTCGTTCAGACAGCTCAACCCAAGGTGAACCAGAAGAAACGGCCGGACTACAGCAATGACGATGATATCATCACTACTTTTTTTTCCCAACAAGACGGTTTTTTTGTGATAAAGCAATTGTATGACATAAATAATGCTTGCCCAAACAAGACGCGAGAATCGATGTTCAGTGTGCTGCTGAGACAAAGAAAGCGTTGACAATGCGATTCGTTGTTTTTGGAAACTGTATATTTTGGAGTCACAGAAGTTTTTGAAAGATTGAAATGCGAGTATTTCACAGGTTTTGATAGGTTCTGTTCGGCTGGAAAGCTAGATGGGAACGATTTGCGCGCGAATATCAGCCTTCAGTTTTGTGAAATATGCGTATCGTTTTAAGAAAATAACAGGTAGGGCCTACATTTGAAATAATTATATCTAGAGAGTTCAGACTTCAAATGGAAGCTTTGAATATTATAGGCCAGAAGGGTTAACTGCAGTCAATAGATGGCTCTGTTGCATAAAGTGTTCAGAATTTGTTTTTAATTCAAAGTAATAATGCATACACTATTAGAAATACGTTTTTACTAGTAATCTTTTAATATAATGCATTCAATGCATATGATGCATGAGCATGGCTTTTAGCTGTGTATAAATTGATTTTTTAACCCTTTCACCGCCATCCATATTTCAGACAAAAAATTCCATAAAATTTACCTGGGTAGATAACAAAATCTGTCTGCAGTATTGGGGATTCTTATGTGACATATATAAAATAAGGTCTATCCTTGCTTCAATAGGGTCTTTGGATAATAGACCCCAATTTGATGCCTTTTACTGACATAGGTGTTAATTCACTGTGGTGCTAAAATGCGACTTTGGCGCTGAAAGGGTTAAAGACAAAATATTTTCACTTTTCACGAAGACTTTGTTTTAAACCAAAGAAGCCTGGAGCCTGTGGACATACAAGCTAATACTGCTGGAAAGTAACAGCCAGCATTGCTTTAACCCTTTCACCGCCGAAGTCGCATTTTAGCAACACAGTGATTTAACACCTATGTCACTAAAATGCATCAGATTGGGGTAAAAGACCCTATTGTCTCAGTTTTGGGAAGTAAGGGTAGACCTTATCTTATATATGGCTAATATGCCACAGAAGAATCCCCAATACTGCAGACAGATTTTGTTCTCTACCCAGGTAAATTTAATGGACATTTTTGGCTGAAATACGGCTGGCGGTGAAAGGGTTAAACTGCTCTTCCTCATATGAACCATGAGACATTTTGTAAGATGCGTTGCAATAAGAAGCAAGACTCTGTGTGTGTGTGTGTGTGTGTGTTGGGGTGGGGCACGTGTGTGCGTGCGTGTGTGTGTGTGTGTGTGTGTGTGTGTGTGTGTGTGTGTGTGTGTGTGTGTGTGCGTGCGTGCGCGCGTGTGTGTGTGTGTGTGTGTGTACGAAGTGTGTACTGACGGAGGATCAGTTATGCACCTCATGTTAATTAAGTTACACTCAGCCGTGTAAACTGGGATTTCAGATTATGCTTACTCTAGAAGAACAGGCAAGAACATTATAGCATTTTGCCGTCTGATAGGTTGTCATGATAAGATTTTGGAAGGTCATATTCAGCTGAACGAAAGATTACATTTATAACTTTACACAGTTTATGAGATAAATGTTTTTCACTAAACATTAAAGGTGGACCCTAACGAATGAGTTTTTGCAAGAAACACGTCGAGATCACCAGAAAGACAGCCTTTTCAAGGATCGGAACACTCACTTTACTCTGGTTTCCTAGAAATTAAGCCATCAAAACGGCGATTCCTCCTTGGCGGAGATGCCGGAGAGACTAGCCGTTTTGGATGGGGTGGGTGGAGGTCACTCATTGTGGTTGAAGCGTTTTCTTTTTTTGTAGTGCAGTAAAAAAAAAAAAAAAAAAAAAAAAAAGGAGCTATTTCCTTTGTTGTGAGCGAAACTCCTTTAGATAAACTGTATAAAATATTTAAATAAAATAAAAAGGCTTGTATTTCGAACATTTCGTGCAAACGATTTGGTTTAAACGCAGTCGACCATTGGAAAAGAGACGACACACGCCTTCTCTTTGGGTGATAGAATGTGACTCCCAGCACCTCCGCCAAGGAGGAATCGCCGATTTGACGGTTTGATTTCTAAGAAACCAGAGCAAAGTGAGTGTTGCAATCTCTGTAAAGGGTGTTTTCCTGGTGTTCTGGACGTGTTTCTTGCAAAATCTAACCCGTCAGGGTGCCCCTTTAAGATATATAGAAATGTGTTAACCAGATTTAGCTTTTGTATATCTGACGTTTGCCCATGCCTCTCAATACATGCCTGTAGGCCTCTCCTATGATTCTGGTTTGCTATTGCCCATTGTTTAAGCAGAAAATGCATATTATTTCGCAATACTATACAGTGTTCTTGGTCTTTTAAACGAGTCTTAAAATTGTTATTGTTTTAATCTGCAAAGGTGATGGTGTAGGCCTTTTTTTGCCAAATAAAATTTCGTCACTAAGCAGAGACGTTGTACATACTCTGACGGCAAGTGAGGTCATATCATAGTTGTTATCTAAACTTCTATTTTCAAAATCCTTGTCATTTCTACGAAGGAGATGCTGGCACACTGAATCCATTGTCTTCAGAAAATACTGCAGTTTGCCCCTTTTTATTATGGAGCGTTCGCCTGGAACGTATGCTCACACTCTCCGTAGTTACTCTCTCTCTCTCTCTCTCTCTCTCTCTCTCTCTCTCTCTCTCTCTCTCTCTCTCTCTCTCTCTCTCTCTCTCTCTCTCTCTCTCTCTCTCTCTCTCTCTCTCCCCTCTCTCTCTCTCTCTCTCTCTCTCTTCCCCCCTCTCTCTGTCTTTCTATCTTTCCCTTTCTCCCTCTCTCTTTCTCGCTCATCCTCTCACTGTCTCTCATACATGCGCGCACACACACACACATACATACACACACACACACACATACACACATATGCACAAACGCACACACACAAATGCACACGCACAAATGCAAACGCGCATGCACACAAGCAAATATACACACAACGCGCATGCACGGGCATGCATACACACAAACACACACGCGTGCATACACAGACACACACACACGCACAACATACACACACATAGTGACACACACACACAAACACACACACACCCATGCACACGCACAAAACACTGATTTCACTGGAAGCGCATTCCTCTACGTGCCTTGCCTTTGGGGTGAACTGACGTCACGGGCATCATCCTTGAGTTATCAGGAACAGTTCTGTAAAATTCATGACGATCAGTTCTGTATTTCTTAACAAGTTGTACGCAAACATGAGATGAATTTGGAGGGCGTTTATATGGCTTGCCTTTGGGGTGAACTGACGTCACGGGCATCATCCTTGAGTTATGAGGAACAGTTCTGTAAATTTCATGACGATCAGTTCCGGCTGTATTAACAAGTTTTACGCAAAAATGAAATGAATTTGGAGGGCGTTAATATGGCTTGCCGTGTAGTAAAACCAAAGACACTCAGAGCTTATGCGCAAGCTCTAACATAAGTGTCTTTGGTATAAAAAATATAATTAAAATTTTTTTAACTAACACGACGGGCGTCATTATTAGTCAGAACATGGAGGATAGTTCCGCCAAGTTTCGATAAGATTGGTTCATTATTTTGGGCTGTAGCGCCAGATCCGTTCACAGACGGACAAACCCACAGGCCCTCGTTGTCCCATTGCAATTACCCCCGTTCTTATAGAACTGGGAGTACAACAACAAAATAAAGTGCAACAAACTAACGAGTTCCTACAATACAAGGTTTCCCTGTTCCGTTTTTCCCCCCGAGAGATCAAGCGGAAGGATTTAACTTTCTAAACCCTACGGCTAGCAAAAAAGATCTGAATAGCTTTGTCTTCTCATCAATCCTGGAAGCGTGTTTTTTTTGGGGGGTTTTGGGGGGGAGTTTAGGGGAGGGGGGGATTCCAGGCACAAGTAAGCTTTCTTCTGATCTCTAAGCCGTTCAGATCTTTCAGATCGATAGCTCGTCCTCCAGAGAAAAGGCACCTGCCACCGTGATTGGCTCATTAGAGAAATCTTAGGCATTAAAGCTAGGGGAAGACGGGGTAAAAAGCGCATGGGCGGGTAAGAAGCCCACCCCAATTATCTCATGAAATAAAGAAAATTTCAGTCAAATTTGCCCATGAGACGAATGCTAGACATCAACGCTCGTCTCATGGGCAAAATGAGACTGAAATTTGCTTCATTTCATGAGATAATTGGGGTGGGCTTCTTACCCGCCCATGCGCTTTTTACCCCGTCTTCCCCTATACGTTTAATCATTGATTGATTAATACATTATTATAAATATATATCTGTACTGTTAAAAATTCGGGACTTTACTGGTGTTGCACTGCCTTCAGGTATTGCCTCCAGGATCGTCCCCACCATCTTTATAATATCTACTAATATCAGTTATTATGACTTTGCTGTGGGATATTGCTTTTATCCTATATCGAGAGACCTGTTTATCCTATGAGGTCGAAGACCGAATAGGATAAACATCAAGGTCTCGAGGACGTTAATTAAACAGATTTTCATTCATTTATTTATTGTCTCCACCGATTAAAAAAAAACACCCACAAAAACAAGATGGCTGAGCCATATAAACTGTACTCCCAGTTCAAGACCAAAAACAAAAGCAAGACTAAAAAGAAAATGGGGGGGGGGGAATTATGCTCCTAGTTGTAAATTTCGAGTGATCTCCCTTGCGTTTCATCAAATAAGATCTACAGGTCAAATTCAGGGGTGTTAGTTTTGGACAATAGAGTCATTATTATTTTTGGTGTTAAATAAATAACCTGCATCGGTATATACTTAGAAACAAAATATTTTACAACAAACATCTTTTCGCTGTTCTTCCTTTGGCATACAACGCACCCATTTTTTTAATATAATAATCAGTGGGTTTTTGGGTGGGTTTTTTAATATTCAATTTTTTCTTATACATGGATTACGTTGATACAGCTTGCCATTGTGTGAACATCTGTATTGTTAAAAATTCGTGACTTTCCTGGTGTTGCATTGCCTCCGGGCATTGCCTCCAGGATCGTTCCCACCATCTTTATGTCTACTAATGTTCCATATGTGTCTGTTCCAGACCAGAGGACATTAAGCAGAACTTCATTCATGAATCTGTATAATGTGAGATATCTCTCTTAACTATCTTCATTGCTTAAAACCTTCGGGACTTTCCTGGTATTGCAGTACCTCCAGGATCGTCCCACTATCTTTATAGTTATGAATGCCCCATTATGTGCCTGTTCCAGGCCGGAGGACGTTAAGCGAACTTCCATTCATTCTGTGAATCTGACAACTCCCATAGACAACGCGTGGCGCAAGGGCAAGGGCCGTAAAGACCCACTGACCCACCACGATTAAGTCCCTTGGGTTTTTTTCTGGGTAGCTGTGACCCACACACTAATGCCCTCAACTTCAAATTGAGGCTGCTCTTTAAAATGATGTTTCGTTTTCAATTTGGGGGCATTTATGTGGGAGTCAAACCTGGTCAAAACAAGATTTCGTACCAGCTATAAGAGGGAAAACACGTGAAACCCGTGATTTTGACACGTGATCTGGTGGGTCTTTAAGGAACCCTTGTACCAAGTTTTGTTATGATCAGTTAAGTGGTTTAGGCGCTATGAGCTGGACACATTTGGGTCACACACACACACACACACACACACACACACACACACACACACACACACACACACACACACACACACACACACACACACACACACACACACACACACACACACACACACACACACACACACACACACACACACACACACACACACACACACACACACACAAACACACACACGGACGGACAGAGAAGCGCACAGCCCTCCTTCTCATCCCAATGTACTCCCGTTCTGTTAGAACTGGGAGTACAAAAACGAACGAACAAGAAAAGAACGGGGGGGTGGGGGGGGGGGGGGGATCAATGTAACCTACTAAATATGGCGTGCCAATTACCGGTATTGACTTCTAAATGTTCTTCTTTTTTTTCTCCAACATCCAAATAAGAAGCTTACAATGATGGCCGCCACTGTTGTTAACATTCTGTCCTCTTCTTTTTACACTCACGTTGCAAAAACACACACAAAAATGTTAGAAAACATATTAGGCCGATCCTAAGAACCGTTCCCTAATTATCATTTTTACTTCCCGAGCGAAGCTTTCGGGAAGTATTGTTTCTGGACTGTCTGTTTGTCTGAAAGTCAGTTTTTTTATTTTTTTATTAGGTTGTTTTTTTCCTGTTATCTGCACCGAGGAGTTATGTGCTTGTTAGCAGCTAACTGACTTTATTTTACCAGTTAACTAGTTAACTGACGTTTCGATATATCACTTAACTGTTAAGTGGGGTTTTTCCCGTCTGAGAGGGATTATTTCCTTACCGTTTTGTAACATGCAATGGTCGCAATTTGGAAGCAAAGATAGGGCCCAGGGACGGTATTCATGTCGAGATAGCATGAGACTTAGCATGATGCCGCTAACTTAGAAGCTCTTCCAAAAGTCCTATTAAATCCTATAGGACATTGGAAGAGCTTCTAAGTTAGCATCATGCTAAGTCTCATGCTATCTCGACATGAATACCGTCCCAGATCAAGACAGATTTACATCTATCCCCGTTCAGAAAGCAACAATGAAAATGTACGTAAGAAATACAGAACAGTCATGTGCGGTACATTTTGACACGAATTCCTCGCCACGTAACGCCACGTGATTGTTGCATCGCACATTATGGGTGTATTATACTGACCGTCAAAAGAAACTACACACGTGTATTGTATATGCGCATAAAAGAACGGCTCATTCAAGTCATTTAAAATTTTGCAGTTGCCTAATTCAATTATTTGTGTACCCAACATTTTAAATTTGATTGCCTTCGTGCGATTAGTTTCGATACAATAGCTCAACAAACAATACCACCCCATGTTTGAAAATCACAAAATCGTGGCTACACAAAAAAATGTGAAAATTGGGGGTGTCCGCTG
Source organism: Phymorhynchus buccinoides (assembly GCA_017654935.2). NCBI lineage: Eukaryota > Metazoa > Mollusca > Gastropoda > Neogastropoda > Raphitomidae > Phymorhynchus > Phymorhynchus buccinoides. The sequence goes on from CM065680.1 coordinate 50,665,931, forward strand.
TTGTTGGCAAGGCAATGTTTTTACGCGATATCTCATGAACTAGTTATCAAATTTGAGCCCCATAACTATATGCACTCAGCAGAAGACGGAAGCAACTCAGTCGGAGTTTCACATAGGCTACTTAGACGCGCCTCTGTATCTCTCAGGCCTGGTTGACGCCAGCAAGAACCCTATATAAAAACTACGTACTTTGTTATGAAAGAAAGTGTAGAATATTGCCCTGTCGTGTAGTTTCAGGCCAAGATGGAACTTCATCGTATTATATTCATCATATAATCCTCATCTTCATCAATCATATTTTTAAAAATACAATTATATGAACGGAATTTTAGTAGGCCTATACTAGATGAAGAGTTGGTTTATGCATTGCATTACATTGTGAGTTAATTTTGATTGGTATCAAGCAAAAAATGTCTTATTGATTTAGCTTTGTTTTTGTATATAGTGTGTGGGGGGTTTTGTGTGGGTTGGGTTGGGTTTTTGTTGTTGCGGCGCCCTCGTGTGTGTGTGTGTGTGTGCGCGCGCGCGTGTGTGTGTGTGCTCGCATGTCAGTCCATGAGAGAGAGGGAGGGAGGGGTGTCGGCGTTCTGTTTCAAAGGTGTCGTCCCTACTGCGCGAATTCCCACTGCGCGAATTCCTACTGCGCGATTTTTAAATGTGTGTGTGTGTGTGTGTGTGTGTGTGTGTGTGTGTGTGTGTGTGTGTGTGTGCGTGCGTGCGTGCGTGCGTGCGTGCGCGTGTGTGTGTGTGTGTGTGTTAATGTGTGTTACGGTGACTCACAAAGTAACAGAGAGAGAGAGACATAGAGAGAGAGAGATAGTGGGGGGGGGGGGCATAAAAACACAGAGAGAGAGGGGGGGGGGGCACATACACAAGAGAGAGTAAGCATACAGATATACTACGGGGATGGGGAAAGAGAAAGAGACAGACATACAGTCAGAAACAAGGATGTGGAAAGAGAGAGAGAAAGAGAGAGGCAGACACACAAAACAGAAAGAGAGAGAGAGAGAGAGAGAGGGGGGGGGGGCAGAGAGAGATACTGAGAGAGAGAGAGAGAGAGGGCAGAGAGATAGAGAGAGAGAGAGAGAGAGAGAGAGAGAGAGAGAGAGAGAGAGAGAGAATAGAAGGGGGGGGGGGGGGGGGCACATACACAAGAGAGGGAGTAAGCATGCACAGAAATGACAGAAACACGGGGACGGGGGAAAAGAGAGAAAAAGACTCAACTCAACTCAACTCAAACATTTTATTGATTAGGCCTTGTGCCCGTGTCACATATAGATAGGGGGTATACATATTAATAACAAATAAACAAAAGTTATATAAATGATAGGGAAGGATAAGGTGAAAGGCGGCACTACAAGTAAACACCAAAGAAATGTCAACATTCAACTGTTCAAAATTGTCTCAATTATGCAAAGAGAGAGAGAGAGGGGGGGGGGGGGGGGGGGTAGAGGGAGAAAGGGAGAGAGTGGGGTGGGCGGCAGAGAGAAGAAGAGACAAACGGAGAGACAGAGCGAGACAGAAAAACACACACACAAAGAATAGAAACGCGGGGGGCTCAGCACCCCCCCCCCCCCCCCCACACACACACACACACACACACACACACACACACAATCACACGCGCACGCGCACACACAACCGTCTAATATCACGACTGATTAGTGGATAGACGTTAAATGAATCACACACACTGGCACACACACACATACACACACACACACACGCACGCACGCACGGACGCACACGCACACACACACACGCCAGTTACCAGTTAATTTCACAATCTTTCTAAACCTATTTTTTCAAAAATGTTGGTCTGAAGGAGTTCAACCATCTTTGTGGAAACAATCAATCGTAACCCCGATTCCTAAAGAGGGCAAGGCAAAATCAGATAACAATAATTACAGGCCAATTGCTCTTACCTCACATGTGGGGAAACTTATGGAAAGAATTATTCTTAGCAGACTTGAACATTATTGTGAAAAAAATGACATAATACCAATACAACAGGCTGGCTTCAGAAAAGGCAGATCAACGGTTGATCATCTAGTAAAAATTACCTCACAGATCAAACATCAGTTTTCCCGCAGGAAAAATGTACTTGCTACTTTTTTCGATATTAGAAAGGCGTACGATCAAGTTTGGCATTCAAAACTTCTGAATAAATTGAAATCAATAGGCCTTTCAGGGCATATATACAACTACTTAAAAAACTTTTTAAGTGATAGAAAAATACAGACTAAGGTTGGCAATGTCTATTCTAATCAAAGACATGTTAAAATGGGAATTCCACAAGGAGCCGTGATAGCTCCAATCCTTTTTAACATTTTGATGCACGATCTTCCAAAAGCAGTGTCAAAAAATGTTGAACTAGTACAATATGCGGATGACATTTGCATATGGATGAAAGTTACTCTCAAAAGACACACACCTGTTAGATCAATCAACTATATTAAAAAGATTTATCAAAATGAACTGGACAAAATCAGTAAGTACATGAATGAAAATGGATTAGCCCTTTCACCTGAAAAATCGCATATGGTTCTCTTCAATACTGGTTATGACCCTACCACTCTACCTTCTTTTCAAATAGATGGATTGCCTCTTGAATACCAAAAAGTTATAAAAATTTTAGGAGTAAATTTAACTTCTAAACTGAGCTGGAACTACCATTTAGAAAGTGTTCTGACAAAAGCCAGAAAAGCTTTAAATTTGCTTAAAATGGTAAGTCAACAACCATGGGGAAAAGATAGTAAAGTACTCACACATTTAGCAACTGCGATTGTGAGATCAAAATTATCTTACGCTCAGGAAATATTTTTTTCAACCCCAAAATATTTAATCAAAAAGTTGCAGAGTATCGATAGTAAAGCTTACAAGATAGCTCTTGGTGTCCCTGTTCATGCCTCAACATTACGAACTTACACAGAAATTGGAATATTACCTTTTGAAGAAAATATGAAGCTTGCGTCAGCAAAATATGTTTTAAGAAGCCATACAACACAAAATTCGTGTGTAAAGGAAACTCAATTAAAATCAGAAATACACTTTCCTAAGCGGGCACAGAACATTGATTCTCTAAAAACAATAGGCTCATATACGTCTGATTTATTTACAAATGCGGGTGTTGAACCCCGAAAAGTAGCCCCCCAGATAACTTATAGCACAATTCCTAAATGGGAGCTTGGTAAGGCTACTTATGATATTGAATACACAAATTTACAGAAATGTGATGGGCCTTTGCTGCCAACATATGTTAAGGCACATATAAATGAAACTTATGTAAATCATCTTAAAATATATACAGATGGTTCTGTACTTGACAATCATTTATCAGGTGCTGCATTCGTCATTCCATCGTTAAAAGTAGAGAAATCGTATCATATTGGAAAGAATTTTTCTATATTTACTGCAGAACTTGTTGCCATTATTATGGCATTAAATTATCTTCTTAATTTTCCATTCTCTATATTTCAGATATTATTTTGTGTTGATTCAAAATCTGTCTTACAATCCTTAAAATATTCTAATACAAGAGTGAGAGGAGAACTTATGTCAGAAATTCACCATTTAATTCATTTTTTGTCTTTACGTGGTTCTTCTATAGACTTTTGTTGGATTCCATCACATTGCGGATTATCTGCAAATGAAAGGGTTGACCGGTTAGCAAAAAATAGTGCAGCCACTGAAAACGGTTTAGCAAAAATAGATATACCTTTATCTCTACATGAAAATTATAGTCTTTTAGAAAAAGCATCCTGGGATTCTGTGTCTAGCAAACAAACAGATATATCATCTTCTGTAAAAAAGAACAAAAAAGGAAAGTTCTTTAAAAAGCTAATAGATTATAAAACAGGACAAAGTCTTCATCAAGGGTGGATTCTGAAAAGTTTAGTTTTTAGATTCAGGCTTGACGCATTGAAAACAAAATTCTGTAAACATGTGACTTGCATTTGTGGCCAGCATATTACACCATTCCATGTGATTTTTCTTTGCGAAAATATAAAAAACTATTTACCTGCTTGGTTGTTGGACACAGAACCATCAATGACAACCTATAAAGACATTATTTGTGATGAATCAAAGATTCTAGAAGTTGTTCGGGGACTTATTAGGAGCCCAATTGGACCTTTGCTTTAATGTGCTTGTTATCTATGTTACTTTTCTTTTTTTGAGTTTATTGTTAATTTATTGTGTGCTTCTTTTACATGTTTAGACATAATTCTAAGTTTAAGTATTTCACTAACATTTCACTAACATAGGGCCTATAATCACATGTATACTCAGACCCACATACCCCTTACCCATCAAACACATACATCATAATCATACTACACATACATTTTTATTTTATTTTTATTTTTTTTGTCTTTTTTTGGGTCTAAGATCACTGTAAGGTGGATAGACGTTAAATCAAAGAACGAACGAACACACACACGCGCGCGCGCGCGCGCACACTGAAGCGGTTTTTTTAAGTTTGACACACTTTTATTTTTTTAATCGGGCAGTAGGAATTCGTTCAGTAGGATTCGCGCAGTAGAGATGAATCCGTTTCAAATACAGTTTATGCGGTTTTTGATTTAATGTTGTTTTTGTTGTTCAGTTGTTGTTGGGTTGGGTTGGGTTGTTGTTGTTGTCGTTGTTGTTTACTTGCAACATAGTAGATCCTGGAGAGAGAAAAAAGAAAGAACCACTGTTCGCATCTACGTTGTTACCCTTTTCCAAGGATGAATGGTATGTGGTCAGGTCTATTATTGGGTGCATTATGTACCCTTGTCCTTTTTGCCCGTCACGCTCCTGTAAACATCAACAGCATGTGTGCTGGCCCTTGTTATTAATGGATCATACGGGTCTGCTTCAACCACCGAGCGTGGACTAGTCTACGGACATAATCACCGGTTGTTGTCTGTCTCGATGGTAGAAGTTGTTAGACCAACTAGGACCAATACGACCTATTTACCATAGTGGAACACTAAGCCCCATTGAAGATGAAGCCAAACTAACTCCGTCATTGTCCATTCATACAATATAATGTGGGAATTACTGAGTCATAGCATTATCAAGTCGTACGCGGAAGAGAGTCCTGCTGTTAATTAAGTCATCACCAACGCCTTTGCTCAGGTTTTTTTTTATTAGTTTTTGTTGATATCAGAAAAATGAAGTTGGTGGTTTTTTTAGTCTTGGAGGGAAAGTTTACGTGAATGAGCAATGAGGGCGGAGGTTTGCACCTGTTTGCCAGAAATTCTTCTATCTCTCTGCACGCGTTTTGCCTCATAGTAGCCCTCGCCTTCCAACCGCCAAAGTTCAGCGCGAGAGGCGTGCTGCTTGCTGTCAGTCTGTTGAGAGAGGGGAACCGTGAATCCAAACAAACAGCTGTTGTGAGTGTGTGTGTGTGTGTGTGTGTGTGTGTGTGTGTGTGTGTGTGTGTGCGCGCGTGTGCGCGTGTGTGTGTGTGTGTGTGTGTGCGTGTGTGCGAGCGCACGGCGTTTGTGCATATCGCTGGTCCGTACTTATAGGCCTAAATGGGAAGTGTGCGGTCGGTCGGGGTATGGCAGCTTTAACCCCAATTCAGTGTCAGCAGTGCGCGCGACCTAGTTTTGTCCACTTTCAATTGGATCGTACGTCACCCGTCTTGGGTTTGTGTTTTCCCTTGTGTTTTTCTTTTTCTTTCTCCCTTCTCTGGCCTACACGTTTATTCAGGATATAATCTGCCACACGCCCTCTACTCCGGAAGAGAGACAGCCCAAGCAAGAAGATTAATCCCTGCTATAAGGCACAGCTGTGTGGGGGTGCTGGCAGTGCGACAGACAGTGGGACCGGACACCTGTGGACGGACCAGCCGTGTGCCATAGTGAAGTGTCAGTGAAGTGCCGTGTGTCGCTCACCTTCTCACACACAGTCAGTCCCGTGAGAGCGCGCGCCCAATGATTCGGGCCATGCCATGCGCTGTTTGTTAGCCTAAGCTCTCTGTCTTGGTGTCTGTCTGTGTGTCAGGCTCCGTCACACCACCACCACCTGCTGCTAATCTGTTTTCTGTTTTCACCGTGAAGTGCTGTGTGGTGGTTTTTTCATCTGCCTGTTCTGAACTGTTTTTTGTGTCCTTCTGTTTGTTGGTGCGAAAAAAACATCTCAAATTGTAAATGTTTTAAGCTTTTAATGATGTATCCGTAAAATATTGAAATTCCCATTTTAAAAGATTGTAAGAGAGAGAAGCTGAAAAGAAAACCCTCCCTTCAGTGTTACAAGGAATCAAATAGCAAACAAAAAACAATAACCGAACGACAATGACAACAACGAAAACAGAAAGGGAATTAATAACCAGTTATTCGATGAACAACACGAAGCAAAATAAGGCGCTAATAATATAAATGTCTTACCAATTAACAGACAAGATACAATAAACATGAAAACAACAACATTCTGAAGACAAAATTGATAGAGGGTGAGTGGATGGGTCTGAACTAACTGATCAATTAAATTTATTATAGTCTGTTCACACAATGGTAGGGGAAGACGGGGTAAAAAGCGCATGGGCGGGTAAGAAGCCCACCCCAATTATCTCATGAAATGAAGCAAATTTCAGTCTCATTTTGCCCATGAGACGAGCGTTAATGTCTAGCATTCGTCTCATGGGCAAATTTGACTGAAATTTTCTTTATTTCATGAGATAATTGGGGTGGGCTTCTTACCCGCCCATGCGCTTTTTACCCCGTCTTCCCCTACTATTAGATGTTCACACAATGGTACTATTAGACTCTTTTTTTTTTTAAACGACAATTAACTGGGGGGAGAAGGTGGGGGATATGAGGGGTCCAAACTAACGACTTGGCATGCAACTTGTGAGCATTCATTTTGTTCCCTCCTCCTCCTCTTCAGTGATGGATGAGGGATATATCCTCCCAAACACCCACCCACACCCCTCCATCCCATCGCACTCTCTCTGATCCTTGCTCCGCTAGACCTATATTGTGGTGACTTTTCGTTTCATTTCATCGCAGCAGCTGGATATGATTAAACAGGAAGTGTTTTTTTCCCCTCGTGCTACTGTTTTCTCGTTGATTTATCTTGTCTGTTGCTTGATAACTGACTGTTTCACTTTTGTTTCGTTTTTGGTTGTTGTTGAAAATGTACGCGGCGTGGGGTTTGTGATGATGTTGAAGTTAAATAACAAATGTCACTGCAAACACCCTACCTTACACTCAGTTTCTGTTCTTTGGTTGCTGTTGTTACTTTGAGTTTTGGTATTTTTGTTTGTTTGTTTGCTTCGTGTTTTGTTTTGTTTTGTCATTGTTTGTTTGTTTATTGTTGTTTGTTGTTGTTGTATTTGTTTGTTTGTTGGCTTTTTAGGGGATGCGATTACGTAAATCAACCAACAAAGGTCAGATCATAGCCCCCAAAATTTAGGTTAATAAATCAATCAATAGATAAACGGAATTTGGATCAATAAGGTTTCTGTATGAACAGCTTTGAAGGGAAAAAAAAGTTTTCACTGCGTGACAAAAACTGAGGCAATAATTTCAGCTGTTTTAGCCAACAATTAATGTTGTCCAATCATTGAAAGTTTCGGTTAGTCCCCCAAACCTAAGGTTCAATACATTTCTAATTTTCCAATGAATAACTGAACTAGAAAGCACTGAAGCACTGCAGACTTCATTCACCCAAAGCATTTCAACGATTCCTTATCGAACAAATCAAA
>CM065680.1:50676129-50683629 GCA_017654935.2 Phymorhynchus buccinoides
CATCAATAACGACATTCTGGCGATGTTTTATGAGTTAAAAACAAACAAACAATCAAAAACAACCGAAGTCCCATTTGAAACACTAAAGGTAAAACACACACAATATGCCATATAGACATCCAACATAAACTCGTAATAGGATTCCTATGCTATGTTATATTTTCTAAATCTTAAATAACATATAATATGTATAGCAAAGTTAAGCTTTAAGCCCCATTCATGCATGTTTCAGAGAGAGAGAGAGAGAGAGAGAGAGAGAGAGAGAGAGAGAGAGAGAGAGAGAGAGAGAGAGAGAGAGAGAGAGAGAGAGAGAGAGAGAGAGAGAAGGGGGAGGGGTGCATAGGCATACAGACAGACAAACAGAAATACAGACAGACAAACAGAAATAGCAAGAGACTCCTTCTTTGAACTTGTGAATTCGAAACCGTCCACGAGATTTTGATAGATTGAAAGCTCGTTTCCATTTACTTTTGAGTTCGGTTCATTGTATTTATTCATGGGGGTTTTACACATCTTCTTTTATGTTTAGGATAGAGAACAATTGAACAATGGTTTATTTTCTTTAGGCCACTAGCCCCTAGAAACAGGGTCAAGGAACGAAAAATAACGTACGCTATTTACTATCAATCTCAATTAAATAACGACATCATTATGGAGACATACTATCATGCTGGTGAGGGGGAAATGACAACACCAAACGTATACTAAGCAAGCCAACACCTGTTAACAATGGACATCTTTTATTTTATTTTCTAAATAAGAACATTCTCGCAACTTACATCATTATGCAGGAGAGAGAGAGAGAGAGAGAGAGAGAGAGAGAGAGAGAGAGAGAGAGAGAGAGAGAGAGAGAGAGAGAGAGAGAGAGAGAGAGAGAGAGAGAGAGAGAGAGAGAGAGAGAGAGAGAGAGAGAGAGAGAGAGAGAGAGAGAGAGAGAGAGAGAGAGAGAGAGAGAGAGATTTTAAGACAATGGACCTAGTCAAATTATAAGCTGCAAAACAACGTAGTCCTTGTGTCTTTACATTTGTTAATAAGATAAAATTGTTTTTGTTCGTTTATTCATTGTTTTATTTTATTTTATTTATTTCCTGTTTGCCATAAACAAATTCACATGATAGGCCTAAATAAACGGCCAGCCACACGTCCACTAAAATCGCACGACCGTACGATACGACTCGATCACGTGATATCGACGCGCCAATCACATTTTGTTCTTAGAGACCACGTGATCGAATCGTATCGTACAGTCGTGCGATTTTGGTGGACGTGTGGCTGGCCCTTGACAGTGACGAGAGTTGGAGTCCTTAATAGACAAGCTGAAGTGTGTATAGTATGTCGACACACACAAATGTGAATGGTATTTTATCATTTCTATTAGATAAAGAAAAAAGTGTAAGCCTCTCTCTCTCCCTGGGCGCATACCTAGATATGAATATATAATGCAAAGGTTTAACCCTTTTGCCGCCAGCCATTTTTCAACCAAAAAATATTAAACTTACCTGGGTAGAGAAGAAAAAAAAATCTGCAATATTGCGAATTCCTCTGTTACATGCATAACATTAGGCCTATCCTTACGTACCTACCAAAATTAAGAAAATAGGGTCTTTGGATAACAGGCCCTGATTTGATGCCTTTTAGTAACATGGGTGTTGAACCATTGTGGTGCAAACATGCGACATTGGCGGTGAAAGGGTTAAAATCGGCTCGCCTGTACGCTTTATGGCTCCACCACGCTCAGTAGGTTTACACTGGCGGTCGTTCTTCGCTTTGCTAAATTGCTTTTCGGTTTGTGAAGCTGTTTTTCCACTTCCAATCTCCTTTTCTTCTTAGTCGTGCTTATGCTGCTGTACATTCACAATATTTGCGTGGGTGTGTGTGTGTGTCAGTGTGTGTGTGTGTGTGTGTGTGTCACGTGTGTGTGTGGGTGTGTGTGTGTGTGTGTGTGTGTGTGTGTGTGTGTGTGTGTGTGTGTGTGTGTGTGTGTGAGAGAGAGAGAGAGAGAGAGAGAGAGAGAGAGAGAGAGAGAGAGAGAGACTGTGTGTGCATGTGTGTGTGTGTGTGTGTGTGTGTGTGTGTACGCGCGCGCACGCATGCCTGCATGTGCATGTATTTGTTTAAGTGTGTAGTACACGCACGTGTGCACTCTGTGTGTGTGTGTGTGTGTGTGTGTGTGTGTGTGTGTGTGTGTGTGTGTGTGTGTGTGTGTGTGTGTGTGTGTGTGTGTGTGTGTGTGTGTGTGTGTGTGTGTGTGTGTGTGTGTGTGTGTGTGTGTGTGTGTCGTTCTTTAGTTTAACGTCTGTTCACCCGCAAGTGATATTAGACAATGTGTATGTGTGTGTGTGTGTATGTGTGTGTGAACGCTGTGTGTGAATGTGTGTTGGCTGCGTGTGATAGATAGAGTGCACAACATAAATTATTTGGTTGTTAAGAACCATACTTAAAGACACACTGACCCACCACGATTAAGTCCCTTGTTTTTTCTGGGTAGCTGTGACCCACATACAAATGCCCCAACTTCAAATTGAGGCTGCTCTTTAAAATGATGTTTCCTTTTCAATTTGGAGGCATTTGTATGGGAGTCAAACCTGGTCAAAACAAGATTTCTTACCAGCTATAAGAGGGAAAACACGTGACACCCGTGATTTTGACACGTGATCTGGTGGGTTTGTAATGAAATAGATCACGGATTTAGTGAAAACCTCCGCAAAGCGAGACAAGGAATGGACATATGATAGTTTACAGTTTGGTTCTCGATGATTTTAGTCCTACAAGAGAGATCATTGTACTTGGAACAATTCTCAGAGTGTTTTTGCATTATTTCAAAGTGATACCTTGACTGTCCACCGGAAAAAACTCATCACCAATACACGGTACAGTGGAACATCCCTTATAAGACCTCCCATTATTAGACTCCCTCCCACATAAGACCTACTTCTCCGAGACATTGTCCTTCTTTGTAAGTATTAAAATTACCTCCCTTAAAGACCCCTCCCTTATAAGACCCCTCCCTTATAAGACCCCTCCCTTATAAGACCCCTCCCTTATAAGACCCCTCCCTTATAAGACCCCTCCCTTATAAGACCCCTCCCTTATAAGACCTCATTTTGATTGATTTTTGAAGGTCTTATAAGGGAGGTTCCACTGTATAACTTTTTACTGCTAGAATAATGCCTTGGCATGAGGCTGTGTCAGACCAGTTGACATAAGCTAGAACGCCAAGGCTACATCAAACTGTTGTTATGCTCTGAATGGTTGTGCGGGGATTGTCTTAAGCCACGACAAGCTCCCAGCATAACATCATCAGTCTAAAAATCCCCCGAAGACGGAGTGTGGCTGCCCACATGGCGGGGTAATCAAAAACGGTCACACACGTAATGTTCTCATCCCTAGCTGATGCATTTGTACCTTAGTGTTCAAGTGCTTCTCGCTGTTGGGATGATCCCTGGAGTCTTTTAGCCGGGGTAAGCCAACCAACCAAACCAACCAACTGCTAGAATAAAATCTCATAATCGCGTCTATTGACAGAACTGAAACCCTCCTTTCTGAAAACGAAATAGAACAAAGAACAAAAGGAGCAAGCGATTACTGCAGACTCTGTGTTCAATCAGATAAGGGACAATACTGTGGGTGTTTGAGGACGTTATCTGTAAATTGGACCGCTCGATCGCCTCAATACTAGAGCAGTATAGGCGCTGTTGACTTTTCATGCCTGTGTTGACCTATTCGCTCATGGCAGGCATTAAGCCTTTGCTCAAATGGCTTTTATCACGGGTTGACATTAGCCTGTAGAAAGGGCCAATAGTAAATGAGAGCTGCACTATAAATGATATTCTACAGTATTGGAATATCATGCTACTGCTTAGTCTTTCGTGGAAGACTATGACTCTCGAACGAGGGGGGGGGGGGGGGGGGGGGGGGGGGATTTCACCGGCTCCGGTGCTGCAGTCAAGGGGATTGGTTGGCCTTTGGGGGACCTTCCCCCAACCGCCAACTCTCGTTCTCGTATCCGTTTGGCCGAGAGAGTGGGGATGTACCCTGGGCAAGACATCTCCACTATAAACTAATTCTCGCTCAGCCCGCCAGAATAGTATCTGCCCCCTCTGCTAAATCTGGCAGTCATTGTCGGAAACGACAGACAGGCAACAACACAAGGAATTTACTATATATACATACATACATATTCCAATATACACACGCGTCTTGTCAAAGCAAGCACTGGTGTGGCAGCGCTAAATGTTACAACGCGTCAAAATGTTACAGTTGTAACATTTTGACGCCTTGTAACATTTTGCGCGGAAAGTCCTGCGGCAAAATGTTACAATTGTAACATTTTGCACGGAAAGCCTGCGGCAAAATGTTACAATTTTGTTAGAATTGTAACATTTTGCGCGAGGCGCCCGGGGCGCCAAGCGCAGTTTGTTACAATTGTAACCATAACATTTTGCGCGAGGCGCCCACCTTTGATTGAAAGTTTTCAATTGCAACATTTTGACGCGTTGTAACATTTTGCCCGGGGCGCCTCGCGCAAAATGTTACAATTCTAACAAAATTGTAACATTTTGCCGCAGGCTTTCCGTACAAAATGTTACAACGCGTCAAAATGTTACAATTGTAACATTTTGCCGCGTTGTAACATTTTGCGCTGCCACAACTGGCACAAACGCTGTGTCGGATTAAGCTTAGACCAGAACTTCCTGGGGTTTTGTTGATAGTGTGCAGCCCAAACATATATAGCGACTTTGTGGCTGGGGGGTTTATTTTGTCAGGAGCCCTCACCTAATACACATACCTGGGTCGTTTTCTTCAACACAGCCTGCAGCTATTCAGACTGAAAGACCCAGCTGTTTGTTTGAACATTGTGTCTTTCCCTGTTCTGAGGAATTCGGATGATGATTTTTGTATCAGTGTCATTCCCCAACATAGTCCGAATATTTTCCTTATTAACCACCACCACCACCCCGCCCGCCGCCCCCTCCCCACCCCTCTTCCTTAGAATGTAAAACTTTTATTTATTTATTTTAAATTTCGACTACATTGCTCGCATTCCCCTTCCAACCACCCCATAGGCCTATGGCCCATAGTACACACGTTCCTTCTGAAAGCACAAGGAGCATGACTGTGGGAACAATGGAATGTTATGGTGAAGCTGTTTTAGTTTGTCTCGCCCCATTGTATTAAAAGAGCAGATACCCCGAGTCAAGTGGGTCTTTGTTTGTGCGTGCATGCGCGCGCGCGTGTGGGTATGTGTGAGTGCGCGCGTACGTGCATGTTTTTGTATATGTGTGTTTGGGGAATGTGATGAAATTCTGCTTAACGTACTCCGGTCTGAAACAGACACATATGGGACATTAGTAGATATAGAGATGGTGGGAACGATCCTGGAGGCAATGCCCGGAGGCAGTGCAACACCAGGAAAGTCCCGATTTTTTAACAATACAGATGTGTAACTGCATATAATGTGTGTTTGGGGAAGTGGAGGTGTAGGCCTTTTACGGGGCATGCATGTGTGAATGCCTAGTTGTATGCAGATAAGGAAGACGCAATAACTATGATAGAGAACACCGATTTTTCAATACGAGAAGACCAAAATGATTTGATTGCAATCATCACGACTCACACAATCAGTACCTTGTCACAAAATAGAGACTACAGTGTTTTCCTGTCTCCCTACCAATCTTTCTCATATCTTCCTAGCCTACTTCGTTGTCACACACCGTGCCCGCCCCATCCTCTTATATCTGTCTATTCTCGTTGCTTCGTCGGTGTGCTACTACTTCATGTTTCTACATTATTTTGTTATCACCAATTACCTGTCTCCATTTCTTTCCTCTCCTACTACTAATTTCCTCCACAGTGACATACTTTCCAACCAGTTTCCTCTATATCTTTTTCTCACTGATTTCCCTTACACCTTCTCAAGTACATGTACATTCATCACTAATTTTCTCTACACCCTTTCCCACTAGTTTCCTGTACACCCATTATCAACGGATTTCGGTCTCCTTTATATTCTTTTTTTTACTTATTTTATGTCTCCTCTACACCCTTAATCATTCATTTCCTGTCTCTTATAACCCTTTCTCACTCATTTCCTGTTTCCTCTATATCATTTATCACTCATTTCCTGTCTCCTCTACACCCTTGATCACTCATTTCCTGTCTCCTCTACATCATGTATCACTCATTTCCTGTCTCCTCTACATCATGTATCACTCATTTCCTGTCTCCTCTACACCCTTGATCACTCATTTCCTGTCTACTATGCACACTTTATCATTCATTTTCTGTCTCCTCTACACCCTTTCTCACTCATTTCCTGTCTCTACACCCTTTCTTACTCATTTCCTGTCTCCTCTACACCCTTTCTCACTCATTTTCTGCATCCTCTACATCATTTCTCACTCATTTTCTGTCTCCTCTACACCCTTTCTCACTCATTTTCTGTCTCCTCTACACCCTTTCTCACTCATTTTCTGTCTCCTCTACATCCTTTCTCACTCATTTTCTGTCTCCTCTACACCCTTTCTCACTCATTTTCTGTCTCCTCTACACCCTTTCTCACTCATTTTCTGCATCCTCTACACCCTTTCTCACTCATTTTCTGTCTCCTCTACACCCTTTCTCACTCCTTTTCTGTATCCTCTACACCCTTTCTCACTCATTTTCTGTCTCCTCTACACCCTTTCTCACTCATTTTCTGTCTCCTCTACACCCTTTCTCACTCATTTTCTGCATCCTCTACACCCTTTCTCACTCATTTTCTGTCTCCTCTACACCCTTTCTCACTCATTTTCTGTCTCCTCTACATCCTTTCTCACTCATTTTCTGTCTCCTCTACATCCTTTCTCACTCATTTTCTGTCTCCTCTACATCCTTTCTCACTCATTTTCTGTCTCCTCTACATCCTTTCTCACTCATTTTCTGTCTCCTCTACACCCTTTCTCACTCATTTTCTGTCTCCTCTACATCCTTTCTCACTCATTTTCTGTCTCCTCTACATCCTCATTTCCTGTCTCCTCTACACCCTTCCTCACTCGTTTCCTGTCTCCTCTACATCCTTTCTCAACAATCTTCTTCCTCCTCTACATCCTTTATTTACAATCGTCTGTCTCCTCTACATCCTTTATTAACAATCTTCTGTCTCCTCTACATCCTTTCATAACATTCTTCTGTCTTTACATCCTATCTCAACATTCTTATTCCTCTTCTACATCCTTTCTCAACATTATTCTTAATCCTCTTCATCCTTTCTGAACAATCTTCAGTATCCTCTACATCCTTTCTCAACAATCTTCTGTCTCATCTACATCCTTTCTTAGCAATCTTCTGTCTCCTCTATATCCTTTCTTAACATTCTTCTTCCTCCTCTTCATCCTTTCTTAGCAATGTTCTGTCTCCTCGTCATCCTTTCTCAACATTCTTCTGTCTCATCTTCATCATTTCTTGACATTCTTCTTCCTCCTCTTCCTCCTTTCTCAACATTCTTCTGTCTCCTCTACA
>CM065680.1:50688629-50691129 GCA_017654935.2 Phymorhynchus buccinoides
TTACAGTTTGATTTTTAAAGTGCTATAAACATTAAGTATCTACATTAACAAAATGTATTCTGAAAACCCCTCGTATTTTGGTAGTTGGTATTTGGTATATTCTAGTCACAGAGACTTACCTATGTGAAATTCGGGTTGCTCTTCCCTGGAGAGCGCGTCGCCGCAAGTGCATGAATAGATTTTAAAATGTGTTAGGGGAAGACGGGGTAAAAAGCGCATGGGCGGGTAAGAAGCCCACCCCAATTATCTCATGAAATGAAGAAAAGATCAGTCTCATTTTAAAATGAGACGAGCGTTTAATGTCAAGCATTCGTCTCATGGGCACCCTTGACTGAAGTTTTCTGAAT
The DNA here is from genome assembly GCA_017654935.2 of Phymorhynchus buccinoides. Lineage (NCBI taxonomy): Eukaryota > Metazoa > Mollusca > Gastropoda > Neogastropoda > Raphitomidae > Phymorhynchus > Phymorhynchus buccinoides. The sequence goes on from CM065680.1 coordinate 50,688,977, forward strand.
TTCAATGAGATAATTGGGGATGGGCTTCTTACCACGCCCATGCGCTTTTTACCCCGTCTTTCCTATGCCTTAAAAACAAAAAACAATAAACAAAAAAACCTCCAGATTAAGTTCTGAATTTAATAGGATAATATTTGATCAAAGAAACCACAAACACCACTAACTGTGTATACTTTTTGAAGTTAGCTTAACAGCTACCTTCAAAAAGTATAAAGCTAACTTCAAAAAGTATACACAGTTAGTGGTGTTTGTGGTTTCTTTGATCAAATATTATCTCCAACCATTATGGTGAGATCCACTGGCATCCTTTATGGATCCACCCACTATTAACAGTGGCATTTTAAGCTATAAAGCCATTTCAAGCCACATTTGTACAGTGCATGGAGGGTTGGTAGTGTTTTGTGGTATAATGTGTTCAGAATTCAATAGGATGTTACATTGGATATCTCCTCATCCCCCACAAAATGTCAGCCAAACCCTTTTCATGTCAAATTTGTCACAGACAGACAGACAGACTGACAGACCAAGAGACGATTAGCCAAACTAAATAGGCAAGCACATAACCTGCGTGGTGAAGTTTGTAACGCACCCCGTACCCTGTGGGTGTAATTGCACCCATACTTTTTACTTTTTGTCTCATATTTCCACAACCGTTCATACGAACTGGCTGAAATTGTATGACTTTGTCCATGAAAGAGTTGAGCACGTGCAACCCAAAGATCGCGCAGTTTTGTTGGAAAACAAGAAAGTAAATAAACAACAAAGTCGTCGTTTAAATGTGTGTGTACTGCGTTTAAACTACTACACAACATAACACTCAGCCTGCCAGCATCCTAACATGTTCTTGGTTTGTGGGGTTGGGGCAAAGACTGTATAGGGGAAGACAAGCATCCGGTCTCTTTTCCCTATATGAGTAGTGAGGACAGAAACACTGGTTATGTCCCTTTTAAGCGTGACACATTTACACGTCGATAGGCCAGTTGAATTCTCCGTTCAAATTCCAGTCTGAGTTTTTGGATAGCCGCCGCTGTGAATGGTGTATAACTACCCCACTAACGATAACTCTATCAGCCCGGTTCGCTGTAACTCTTAAGTAGTCCATCTTACCCTTTTAGAATCTTTTGGTTGGGGTAGGTAGGTGAGGCTGAACAAGTGAGATAAATTTAGAGGGAGATGGAGAAACTATCTCTTTACCTTCCGTTCACCTTTTTCACGCTGAGATTCACCATTAGTTTATCGCCTTGTTATCCCCGTTTATCTTTCCCGCTGACCCCAGTGAAGCCAGAGGCCGATTTCCCTTATTTCTTTCCAACCATTTTGTTTTTTCATAACTTCCGCTAAGGAGGTTATGATATTTCCTTTGTCTGCCTGATTGTCTGTTTGGTTGTTATAATGCATTTCAATCTAATTTGGTTGAAAGTTCGCGCACCATCAACTTTTGTTTTCACTTTTGGAGTTAATCTGCGTAATTATCATTCAGATATGTAGGTTGTTGTTGTTGTTGTTTTTGTGTGGTGTTTGTTGTGTGTTTTTGTGTGTGTGTGCATGCGTGCGTGCGTGTGTGTGTCTACTCTTTAGCTTGTGTGTGTCTACTCTTTAGCTTGTGTGTGTCTACTCTTTAGCTTGCATGCGTGCGTGAATGCGTCTGTGTGTGCGCGCGTGTGTGTGTATGCGTGCGTCTACTCTTTAGTTTGTGTGTGCGAGTGTGTATGTGTGCGCATTGGGTGACCAGGCAGGAAGCATTTCCATCACCCCTTCATCTTCCTTTCCCAGGGCCCAGGAATATAATTTCGATGGCTTGGAGTCAAAACGGACTATCTTTAGATAGCCCATTAACATATTATTGAACTTAATACGAAAACTAATAACTTGTATAAAAAAAAAAAGACTGCTGAAATATAAAAAAAAACACCCACCCCCCTTTAAAAAAAAAAAAATCTGCAGTCATCGTTCGATACAAGTTAATAGTCTTTGTAATACATCCAATAATACGTCAATTGACTATCTAAAGATAGTCCGTTTTGACTCCAAGCCATCGAATATCATTAGCGCCCTTACTCTGGTTCCAGGTAAACCTGGCTTTTCTGTGCTGGTCAGTACAGTGTCGGTGCAAACTGCGGGAGCCTAGCTGGCCACAGTCGGCAGCCTTGTTA
>CM065680.1:50701129-50706129 GCA_017654935.2 Phymorhynchus buccinoides
TGAGTGGTTCCAGGTGATAGCAAAATGCTACCTGCAGAGTGGGCCCTTCACCTGACTGACTGGTGCACGGAATTTCACTCACTGATGGAGTCTGTCGATTGTTTCCACTTTTGTTTTTCTTGCATGGCTAGAAAGAGATCAGTTGAACTGAGAAAGCAGGCTGTAGTTATTTTGACAGTGTATGAGAAAAACGTAATTGGATGTGTGTGTGTGTGTGTGTGTGTGTGTGTGTGTGTGTGTGTGTGTGTGTGTGTGTGTGTGTGTGTGTGTGTGTGTGTGTGCGTGTGCGTGCGTGCGTGCGTGCGTGCGTGCGTGCGTGCGTGCGTGCGTGCGTGCGTGCGTGCGTGCGTGTGTGTGTGTGTGTAATATTTTGACGTTGGACATCCAAGATAAATTGACATTGATACATCTCCCCCCTCCCCCCCCCCCCCGCACGCACACACTCACGCACGCACGCACGTACACACACACACACACACACACACACACACACACACACACACACACATACACATACACACACAAAGAAAGAGAGACAGAGAGAGAGAGAAAGAGAGGGGAGAGGAGATATCTCAGTTTATTTACGTCCAAGCATCTCCGATAACATAACTAGCATCTTCAGTTCTCATAACCATATAATTTCTGGCACCTCCCTTGAACTGCAGCCGAAATAAAAGTGCCTTCTCTTTTGACTGCTGCACTTTGTTTATATATATGCCTCTTCCCCTTCTGCTCCTAAAGGTATCTGTACACGTTAACAACATTCACAAAAGATCACTACTGAATTCCCCATGGCAACATAGTGAGTTGTAAGTCATGTTATGCGTGGCCTAACACAGTGTTGCCATGGGGAAATAGAGATATTTTGTGAACGCAGACCTCAATCTGGCAATTTCAAATGTTCCCACACAGGATAAGATATTTTGCGCATGCGTTCGTGTCTTAGATTTGTATGTGTAGACGTGTAGTATGCTTGTGTGTTGACATATCGTTTGCTTTTGCAGTTGCATCTCTGATTATTTAGAGTAATCAATCAACCAATCAAACCATTTTTTCTCATCCTATTCAAAAATAATAAATAGATACAAAATCATAGTAAACGAAATATTTCCCTGGAGTTTATCAGATAAAGATTGCAAAGACATGAATGTAATTTATGTACACGTTTGAAAAATCACGCTAGCAGTTCCTCTTACACACACTGACGCGCGCGCGCGCGCATATATATATACACACACCGTGACGCGCGCGCGCGCGCACACACACACACGCGCACGCACGCGCACACACGCACGCACGCACGCACACACACACGCACACATCTTTGTAGAATATGTTTTCTTGACTAGGTCACCAGGGTTCCAAATTTACATGAGTTGAACCTGGAATATTTACTCTCTCTCTCTCTCTCTCTCTCTCTCTCTCTCTCTCTCTCTCTCTCTCTCTCTCTCTCTCTCTCTCTCTCTCTCTCTCTCTCTCTCTCTCTCTCTCTCTCTCTCTCTCTCTCTCTCTCTCTCTCTCTCTCTCTCTCCTCTCTTAGGCAGATAAAAGAGGGGGAGGATATTCGTTTTACACTTAACCGATCTTAATATAGTCATAGGGGAAGACGGGGTAAAAAGCCCATGGGCGGGTAAGAAGCCCATGCCAATTATCTCATGAAATAAAGAAAATTTCAGTCCCATCTTGCCCATGAGACGAATGCTAAACATTAACACTCGTCTCATGGGCACAATGGGACTTAAATTTGCTTTATATCATGAGATGATTGGCATGGGCTTCTTACCCGCCCATGGACTTTTTACCCCGTCTTACCCTATTCTAAAGCAGGTTTACACGCGTCGGCCAAATCTGAGCCAACTATACCACATTGAATTTCATCATCATCATCATCGTCGTCGTCATCATCATCATCATCATCATCATCATCGTCGTCGTTGTCGTTGTCTTCTCCATTATCATGGTAGTGGTGGTGGTCGTCGCATAGTTGTCATCATCACCGTTGTCCTCATCATCTTCAGCAGTAGTAGATGTAGTGAGTAGGCCTAGTAGTAGTAGTAGTACTGAGTATGCCTAGTAGGAGGAGGAGGAGGAGGAGTAGTAGTACTGAGTATGCCTAGTAGTAGTAGTAGTAGTAGTAGTAGTAGTAGTAGTAGTAGTAGTAGTAGTAGTAGTAGTAGTAGTAGTAGTAGTAGTAGTAGTAGTAGTAGTAGTAGTAGTAGTAGTAGTTGTAGTAGTAGTAGTAGTAGTAGTGAGTAGGCCTGGTAGCAGTAGTAGTAGTACTACAGTGGAATCCGCTTAATCGGCCACTTTTGGGACCAGGAAAAATATGGCCGAAAACGAACATCGAGAACTGTATGACGCAATTATGCAAGTCAAAAGCAATGACGTCAAAATTAAATGTTGCAGTTCAAATTCAAATTATTTCCCTGATGTGTGTGTGTGTGTGTGTGTGTGTGTGTGTGTGTGTGTGTGTGTGTGTGTGTGTGTGTGTGTGTGTGTGTGTGTATGTGTGTGTGTATGTGTGTTTATTAATCCTACAACTTGACAGAAGCACGAGTAAAAGACAATGATTTTGTTTTCTTGAGTGATTTTAACGCCATGCAGGGTCTTTCAATTGACAACAGCTCACCTTCCAACTTCACACTCAACCATGTAAACGTCAGTTTGTCTGCCTCTGTTGTTCTCCCTCTCAAAAAGGGGTAAAGAGGAAAACATTAGAGAGAAAAAGTGGCCAATAAAGCGAAATTGAAGATTTCAGCTTTGGCCGTAAAAACGAATAAAATAACACATGCTTAAGAAGAAAAAATTCCGTTCCAGAGGAAATTGGCCAATTAAGCGGCTTTGGCCGATTATCCGATGGCCAATTAAACGGATTCCACTGTAATAGACAGTAGTAGTAGTAGTAGTAGCAACAGCAGCAGCAGCAGCAGCAGCAGTAGTAGTAGTAGTAGTAGTAGTAGTAGTAGTAGTAGTAGTAGTAGTAGTAGTAGTAGTAGCAGTAGTAGTATCAGCTACAGCAGCAGCAGAAGCACAAGGCCTAGTAGTGGTGGTGGTGCCTGATGTCACGGAGTCTTTTTTGCAATGTTTCATTCCTTTAATTTTATACCAATACTCGTTGCTGCAGCAGTTGTTAAGTGGCACTGTGGACAGGTAGCTTCTTCTTCTTCTTTTTCTTCTTCTTCTTCTTCTTCTTCTTCTTCTTCTTCTTCTTCTTCTTCTTCTCGTACGTCAGAGGGACACCCCAGCATCCAATATGAAAGCGGCCGTATGTTGCAGGCCCTCCAGTCTTCCGAGGAGCTTCTGGGCCACCGAGACGTGGTCTGGCCAGGTCTTTTTTCTTTGCTGTTGGAACAGTGGACATGACTGTAGGATGTGGTCACTTGTTTGGTTCTCAGTGCCACATGGGCACTTGTCTGATTCACCGATGTGTAGTTTGTTGAACAGGTGGTGTTTCAGACGATTGTGACCTGTCCTGAGTCTGAAAACACAGACATGTTCTTGGCGGGTTAGTATGTAATATGGGTGGGTGTTGTCTGGCCCACTTCTTTTGATGTTTGGCCTTGATGATGGTTTTAGACCCGTCGAGCTGCTCTTTTGTGGTGCCTTCCTTTGCTAGGGAATCAGCCGTTTCGTTTCCTTGCACGCTGCTGTGTGACGGAATCCATTGCAGAACGGCTGTGTGGTTTCTGCTGAAGGAGGCCAGGTCGTTCAGGTCTGTGGACAGGTAACAAATGCCGAAACCTGTTTATTATTAAATTAATGTCGGCTAACGGAGCACTATCAGTCGGCTCCCCAGACCCCGAGACGCCAGTGCTGTGAAAACACTGCCAGGGAAACAGGGGCAAGTGTTTTCTCAGGATAAACAGTCTCACAGCCAAACACAGCGGCCTGCAGCCGTCTGATTAGCACAGAGAAGAAACAGTGAAACTTGAAGAGGGTTTCGCAATCATAAACATCTTGCAAGCGGCTGGCGTTAGCAGTAAAACAATAGGGGAAGACGGGGTAAAAAGCGCATGGGCGGGTAAGAAGCCCACCCCAGTTATCTCATGAAATGAAGCAAATTTCAGTCTCATTTTGCTCATGAGACGAGCATTAATGTCTAGCATTCGTCTCATGGGCAAATTTGACTGAACTTTTCTTTATTTCATGAGATAATTGGGGTGGGCTTCTTACCCGCCCATGCGCTTTTTACCCCGTCTTCCCCTAGGTTTCCATGTCGACGAAGCAATGGTCCAACCCAATGCAATTGTGCCACGTAATACATAATTCCCCTGCCACTTTATCCTGCTGACCTTCCTTAAATACCCCATTGCCGATATCGTCTTTGCAGCAGAACCACCAAGGTGTCTGTCGTTTTCTGATATTTCCGTGCTTGCGCCATGTCTGGTTGCTTCTGTTCGCTATAATGTGTAAAGCGCTTCTTTTAGAACACTTCTTTTTGTCTCGTGGGGAGAAGAAGAGCTTCTACACACCGTCTTTAAACTTATACCTTTAGATTTTATCCATAAAATTATCTGTATTGTCAAAAACTCGGAACTTTACTGGTGTTGCACTGCCTCCGGGCATTGCCTCCAAGGATCGTCCCCACCAGCTTTATATCTACTAATGTCCCATGTGTGTCTGTTCCAGACTCGGAGGAGATTAAATAGGTTTTCTTCTTTCTCTTCACACCGTCTTTTACACTCGGTCTCATTACGTCGTCCCACTCGCTGATCGAATGCAGAGTTAAAAACGTTATTTTGCAAAACTCGCAAGAATTCTAGGCTCCTGTCTCCGTGAAACAGGCTGTTGTTTGAAAGGTACGGGAGCTACATCGATAGCCTGAGGGCAGGAAAGTGCTGATGCACTCTGCCAGTCAGCTACAGGTGAAGAGGGAGATGGCAGGGAGATAAGAGGCTAAAGGCAGAACTGAACATGGGAAGTTAACTGCGTTGTATGCGTGGTTCAGTTTTCTTATGAATATATACGGGGCCTACTACAGTTTTAACTCGGTTGTGAAA
>CM065680.1:50711129-50973629 GCA_017654935.2 Phymorhynchus buccinoides
GCATTCGTCTCATGGGCAAATTTGACTGAAATTTTCTTTATTTCATGAGATAATTGGGGTGGGCTTCTTACCCGCCCATGCGCTTTTTACCCCGTCTTCCACTAATGGAGAGATCTAGGCCAAGTTCGATGATGAAGGTCATGGGTCAAAGGTCAAGGTCACTGGAGCCGAAAACGCTGCCGCGCGGTTGGTGATTTAGCGTCTTAACGCTCTAGTGTTCTTATTTGGATGTTTTGACGTGCTCTATCTACAGGTCGTTTCACGATCCCTGCGTTCGCTGCCTACTCCATGTCGAAGAAGGCCTGCATCGCCTTCTCTGACGCCCTGCGCCTGGAGATGAAGAAGTTCGAGGTCAACGTTATCACCATTGAGCCCGGATTGTACAGGTATGTCCCCATGCGCTGGGCATCATTAGGTGAGGACGGGGTAAAAAGCCCATGGGCGGGTAAGAACCCCATGCCAATTATCACATGAAATAAAGAAAATTTCAGTCAAATTTGCCCATGAGACGAATGCTAAACATTACCACTCGTCTCAGGCAAAAGGTGACTGAAATTTGCTTTATTTCATGAGATAATTGGCATGGGCTTCTTACCCGTCTTACCCGTCTTACCCGTCTTACCCTACGTGCCTCGTTGTTGTTGCTGTTGTTGTCGTACCCTGGCTAAAAGACTCCAGGGATCATCCGAACAGCCGCGAAGCACTTGAATACTATAACGTTTTCATTCATTTGTTGGTATATGGTGGTTTGAATGTAAAAACCCAAGAGCGTTCTGAATAAGAGCGTGAATGTTGGTAGCAAAATCGTGGGTAGAAAACAAGTCAAGTCAAGTCAAAATGATCTTTATTGACGATAAAAGCTTTTGATAAAGCACGACATGGCATGGGCTTCTTACCCGCCCATGGGCTTTTTACCCCGTCTTCCCCTATGGGATGTTAGGAGAGGGGAGAAGCATATGCAGTCAAGTAAACCAAGAGTGCTTGTCACGTTAACTCTTGGGTGTGGATAGATGTATGTAGGGAAATGTAGACTGCAATTGATTGAAGGGTATGTGAAGTATCTCTGATAGTATTACCTACTCCTTGTTACAAGTTCCCATTGTATACTTTGATGTTTGTGTCGCATGATTTGCATTCCATGTAAATGAGTGCGAGGATAGAAATAAAGAGGGCAGCTCTTAATGTGTTGACAGTCGCTTATATCGACTCTAAATATGTCCAACTTCTTGCGAAGCATGATTTGTTGTCCATTTTTCCTTAGTTTTGTTTCCATTCTTAATGCATGCAAATGTGTTTTCTTGTTTGCATTGTGCTTGTGCGAGACGGCCACATTGTCATTTCTCCCAACGAGATAATAAAGTATTTTTGACTTTGACGTTTTACTATGGTACAAATGCATCAGCACGGGATGAGAACATTAGGGGAAGACGGGGTAAAAAGCGCATGGGCGGGTAAGAAGCCCACCCCAATTATCTCATGAAATAAAGAAAATTTCAGTCAAATTTGCCCATGAGACGAATGCTAGACATTAACGCTCGTCTCATGGGCAATATGAGACTGAAATTTGCTTCATTTCATGAGATAATTGGGGTGGGCTTCTTACCCGCCCATGCGCTTTTTACCCCGTCTTCCCCTACGTGTGTGACCGTTTTTGATTACCCCACAAAGTGGGCAGCCACACTCCGACTTCGGAGGATTTGGGATACATATATGTCGCCGAATCCAACTATAGTTCGCTAGTTACATTTATCCCAAGATGGCGGCAACAGACGACGACAACTGGTCTCCAGCCATATTGATGTGTGGAACGGGTTGCTGACGGATGTTGTTGTCGTACCCTGGCTAAAAGACTCCAGGGATCATCATCCCAACAGCCGAAGCACTTGAACACTATGGTACAAATGCATCAGCTAGGGATGAGAACATTACGCGTGTGGCCGTTTTTTGATTACCCCGCCACGTTGAGCAGCCACACTCCGACTTCAGGGGATTTGGGCGACTGGTGATGTTATGCTAGGAGCCTGACACGGCTAAAGACAATCCCCGCATATAACTATGCAACAAACAACATTTTGATGTAGCCTTGGTGTTCTAGCCTTGTCAGTTGGTCTGACATAGCCTTATAAGCCAAGGCGATGACTGACTGACTGGCTGGTGGTGCTATTTCCTCGGAGTGTAGAGTGGCACAGTGGTAACGCGTTCGCTTCTTGTCAAGTAAACCAGAGTTCGAACCTGGGTACAGGGGATTTTTTCCTCTCACCTTGCACTAGGCCTTACGGTCTGAACGTGGAGTCTTTAGGGTGTGACGATAAACCGAGGTCCCGTGTGCCCATGCACTTAGCACACGTTAAACCCAGTGGCAACGAAAAAGTTGTCACTTGGTCAAAGTTTACCACCACCACCCCTTTCCTTCCTCATCAGTCACACAAAACGCGCATGCAAAAACAAACAAAAAAGAAGTTGGGTGGCGCGCCTCTGGCTGCGACGCCCTCTCCATGTGGGAGCAACCCGAATTTCACAGAGACGCCTCTGTGACTATAAAGTACCTAATACCTATACCTATGCCTTATACCTATACCTTATACCTATACCTTATACCTATACCTTATACCTATACCTAATACCTATGCCTAATACCTAGACCTAATACCTAGACCTAATACCTAGGCTTAATACCTATACCTAATACCTATACCTAACACCTATACCTAATACCTAATACCTATACCTAATACATATACCTAATACCAAGACCTAATACCTAAGCCTAATACCTATAACCTAATACCTAATACCTAGACCTAATACCTATGCCTAATTCCTAGACCTAATACCTATGCCTGATACCTAATACCTTTACCTAATACCTATACCTAATACCTATACCTAATACTTATACCTAATTCTAATGCCTATACCTAATACCTAGACCTAATACCTAATGCCTAACACCTATCCTTGGAACCTTGCGTGGCGCAGGACGCCCATCGTGCAGGAGGAGTACCTGATCGACCTGAACCGCAAGTCGTGGGCGGAGACCCCCAGCGTGGTGAAGGAGGACTACGGCGAGGAGTACTTCAACGCGTTCCTGCAGAACATGAGCCAGCAGATGAAGCGGGCCCGGCCCAACACGGAGGAGGTGGTGGACCTGATGGTTCAGGCCGTGTGCGCCCAGCGGCCCCGGCACCGCTACGTGCCTTACTGGAGGTCCTACCTCAGGTCCGCCATCCTGGCCAACTCACCGGCCTTCTTCACCGACCAGGTGTTCCAGGTGGGGGATCGTAGGGTGTAGGGGTGGGTGGGGTGTGAGTCTCTCTCTCTCTCTCTCTCTCTCTCTCTCTCTCTCTCTCTCTCTCTCTCTCTCTCTCTCTCTCTCTCTCTCTCTCTCTCTCTCTCTCTCTCTCTCTCTCTCTCTCTCTCTCTCTCTCTCTCTCTCTCTCTCTCTCTCTCTCTCTCTCTCTCTCTCTCTCTCTCTCTCTCTCTCTCTCTCTCTCTCTCTCTCTCTCTCTCTCTCTCTCTCTCTCTCTCTCTCTCTCTCTCTCTCTCTCTCTCTCTCTCTCTCTCTCTCTCTCTCTCTCTCTCTCTCTCTCTCTCTCTCTGTGTGTGTGTGTGTGTGTGCGTGTGTGTGTGTGTGTGTGTGTGTGTGTGTGTGTGTGTCGCGCCTCTGTGTGTGTGTGTGTGTGTGTGTGTGTGTGTGTGTGTGTGTGTGTGTGTGTGTGTGTGTGTGTGTGTCGCGCCTCTGTGTGTGTGCGTGCATCCGTGCGTGCGTGCGTGTGTGTGTGTGTGTGTGTGTGTGTGTGTGTGTGTGTGTGTGTGTGTGTGTGTGTGTGTGTGTGTGTGTGTGTGCATGCGTGCGTCTGTGTTTGTGCGTCTGTGTGCCTGTGTCTGTCCGAGTGTGAAAGAAAGAACCGAACAGACAGAAATACACACAGAAATAGACAGAATTGTTTTTGTTTTGCAAGACCACCGATGAATATGACGTTTAACATTACGACTACAACACTACAGGTAGACAAAATAAACCAGATAATTAGCACAGAGCAACAATGTAGAATACGCTTCTGCCCGATTGTCTGCGCTGTTACGCTGTTGATCATATAGAAGGTGTCCAAAGATTTACGAAAACAATTATTGGAACCAGAAATATGGACTATGAAGACAGACTAAAGTATCTGGGAATACCTAGTTTGGAATACAGACGTCTTAGAGGCGATCTGATTGAGGTGTGTAACACTCTTAACACGTTTTATGATCCTAACACAACTAAAACTTTACTAACTCTTACTGATGAGGAGAGAACACGAGGGCATAGTATCAAACTAACAACAAAAACTAAATAACAGTGTAACAGTCGTTCGGCTCAAAACGTTTTTACTAACAGAGTAATAACTGCATGGAACAATCTTTCTAATGAAACTGTAAATGCATCATCACTAAATATGTTTAAAAATGACCAAAACTGTAATACTATTATGTACTCCACACATTAGCAGAAATAAATTTTAAAACAGCAATACACAAAAGCCAAAGTAATTCACGGGCAAAAAGAAAATATATAAATGTATACTATCACCAATGTTTTCTGCTGTATGCGATGCGATTCTTACCTGTGTCGTTTTATCACATTGTCCTTGACAAAGAGGAGTAAAACCTCGAAAATTGGGGAAACCTTTTATCTTGCTTGTTTGTGTTTTTTTTAGTATGAACGTTAAATTTATACTACATATGACAAATATCTAGAGGGCCAAAGGCTTCAGAAGCCTATAGAGCCTAACCTGATATGATATGATATGATACGTGGACAATGTGAAGATGCCCCGTGGCGAGGAGGATCTCACTGACTTGTCCATCCACCCACGATATGTGTGCAGAAAATGTCCGTGAAGGTGCCTCCCAGCTCCAAGACTCGCCACTCCTCCAAGTCGTCCTCTGGCACCCCGGGCACTCCCCCGGGCTCCGTCTTCTCCGACACTCCCCCCAGCCACACCCCCGTCACCCCGTCCCCTACTGGAGAGGTGCCGCCCTAGAGGTCTCGGACCACCACCGGTGGATCTTTCTTCACAGGGCTCCCAGGGACCCCCATTTCGGGGTCTATGTATGAAGCACTAACATTCTAAAGGACCCTCTAAAAGAACGTGCAGGGGTTCCCAGGGATGCACTAGAAACAAATATTTTTAGCATTCGCAATGCCACTGGGACCCTCTACCCCGCCTCTAGGAACCTCTATACTGTAAGTGAAGGAGTCCCAGGGACCCCTTGTTTTGCGGGACGATTGGGAGCCCCGTTCTTCTTTCTTTTTTTCCAACAGAAGTTCACCACACTTCTTTCTTTTTTTCCAACAGAAGTTCACCACACTTCTTTCTTTTTTTTCCAACAGAAGTTCACCACACAACACAGTCATGTTCGTCTCCGCTTCCCTATTGGCCACTGTGACGATGCTTAAGTACTGACCAAACAAGGGTGTAACTCTCACTAATAACCCTATTTGAGGCCACTGAATGGCTGCCTTTTTGCAAGAGTGAATGCCCTTTTGGATACTGACCAACAAGGGATTAATTCTCGCTGTCAAAGGCGTTAATAACCCTAGTTGCAGTGGCCAATAACGGCGGAGACCTAATCACGTTTGTTCCCGAGCGTAATTATAACAACGCCGCTGTTATGGAAATGCTGCTTATATTACGGACTGTGTACACGTTAACAATATTCACAAAAAAGCTATTTCCCCCATGGCAGCGCAGTGTTGGGTCACGCATACTATGACTTAACAACTCACTGTGTTCCCATGAAGAAATAGTGATATTGTTGTGAATATTGTTAACGTGTACACAGACCTTAATTGGTATTTTTCGTTCTTTCCCCATGAAACACAGTGATACGCTAGTAGGCCTAATAATGGGACTTGCACGTCACTGTGTTCTATGGGGAAAGAGCGAAAAATAGTAACGCGTATTGTGACCATTAGGAAACAGACCACTTGAGCAGCTGAACTTTGTGCTTGTATTTCGAGGTCGTTGTTTGTATAGAGACCATCTATCCCCAAAAAAAATTCAAGTGTATGTCAATACTTGGAAGTGATTCATTCAAAGCATCTGTTTTTAGTTGGTTTATTTGGCTTTATTTGCTTCTTTTTGTTTAGTAAAGTAAAGCTGCCAATTTGTCAGTACTTGGCAATGATTCAAAGCATTTGTTAGTTGGTTTATTTGGGTTGGGTTGGTGTTTTTTTGTCGATGAATATGAATTACCTTCGTTAATAGCTTTCAATAACATAATAAATAATAATGATGAAAGAAAAATACCACAGCCTCTTTCTAATCCCAGCTTTGCCCTCCATGTTCTTAACCTGGGCCTGTATTCACGTTGAGATAGCATGAGACTTAGCATGATGCTAACTTAGAAGCTCTTCCAATGTCCTATAGGATTTAATAGGACTTTTGGAAGAGCTTCTAAGTTAGCATGATGCTAAGTCTCATGCTATCTCAACGTGAATACAGGCCCAGTTCATGATTCAGATTGCGCCATCACTCTGCTATTTCCTCGGAAGCTAATATACGCTAGTATGCCGTGCTTGCTTTATCCTTGATAGCATCATTTTAATAATGATACCACCACCCACCCCACCCACCCACCACCACAAAAATCTCAATCAGGTTGAACTGCATCGCTTGCGTTCCCGGGCCACATGGCCGTAATGGTTGAGGCATTTATGTGTCCGGTTTGCAGTTTTCACTGGTCTCCCCGCTGCATTCAGCCAACACATTCCGATTTCGGAGGAGCTCAAATAAGAAAATTATTAGGAGGATTTTTTTTTTTTTTTAGAGAAAAAAGGCAGGAGAATGGGCCAGTAAGTCAGAAAAGTAGGAAAGGGAAAAGGCAGAGTCAAAGAGAGTGATATGCTTAGATTAGAGAAACTTGCTGGCACAGAACTTCCAGAAGGTGGGGGAACTATTTATGCAAAAAGGACACCCACCCACCCATCCCCCGGTATCCCCACGGGGGGGGGGGGGGAGACTCGTGGAGAGCGGGTTCGTCCAGCTCCCCGAATGGAGGCACGAGGCAAGCACCCACTGCCGGAAATAACGGAAGCAGGGCCTAGTGTTTCCATGGAGAAGAATGGAGCGTTGTGCAATGCACCCATGAATGTTGTGCGTTCTTTTCAGGTCCAAAGCTGCTCACATAGACTAGAGCACGGAATTACAAACCTGATGTCATATCTCAGAAATGTGAAATCTTAACCCTTTCACCGCCAGCCATATCTCAGCCAAATATGTCCATTAACCCTTTCACCGCCAATGTCGCATTTATGCACCACAGTGATTTAACACCCATGTCACTAAAAAGGCATCAAATCAGGGACTGTGATCCAAAGACCCTCTTTTCTTAATTTTGGGAGGTAAGGATAGGCCTAATGTTACACATGTCACAGAGGAACTCCCAATATTGCATACAATCTTTCTTCTCTACCCAGTTAAGTTTAATGGCATTTTTTGGTTGAAAAATGGCTGGCGGCGAAAGGGTTAAATTTACCTGGGTAGAGAACAAAACCCATCGGCAGTATTGGGGATTCTTCTGTAACATATAAAATAAGGTCTACTACCCTTACTTCCCCAAACTAATATAGGGTCTTTGGATAATAGACCCCAATTTGATGCCTTTAGTGACATAGGTGTTAAATCACTGTGGTGCTAAAACGTGACTTTGGCGGTGAAAGGGTTAAAGGCGTTTTCTTGTACAGAGGCATACATTTATAAGAAACTCTATTTATAAAGACAAATATCTACATTTTACTGGCAATAGTTGGGGGTTTTGGGTGCACAAACAAACAATAAAGTGCAATTCGCTTTCTAATATATTAAGCAATAAAATATTTTACGCAATAAAAACGCATTTTGCTCTTGCGTTCGAAATCCACTCTCGTTACAGTCCCAAAGTCAAGTCAAGTCAAGTCAAGTCAAGAAATCTTTATTATCTATATACAGAGAAATTGCACGAAGTCTTTGTACATTTAGACAAATCCACCTTTTTAATATCATAAAATCGAAATCCTTTTCCACTTCCAATATATACAAAAATCTTTTACATTGGGTAATGTTCTCTCTCAACGAGAAATCGCCATGTCTTGCTGATCTTGATATTAAAAGACTTCTATTGCGGCAATGCTGCAAATTCAGACATTCGTTTTTGCGTAGATTACTAGGAATATGATTAACACAATGCACGTAAGCAAACGATCACAGTTAAGGTTGTTGCACGCCACACTGTATTGCTTACAACCCATATTTATGCTATGAATCCTGCAAGTGGTCTCTACTAAAAAGATGGTACAATACTATTCAAACAAAATTAATTATGATTATATCGAAGCGCTATCATCAGTAACGTAAGAAAAATGGGGGAGCACTTGGTGAAAATTAGAGTTGTTTACCTCCATTACTCGATCAAATATCATAGCAACAATGCAACAATGGCGTCGAAGCTTGAAACCGCAGGATTCGAGTCAGCGACTTCCCAAAAAATGTTTTTGAAAAATGAGGGGTGGCCAGTAGCCACAAACTGATAAAACTTGCAAAATGTGACGTAACAATATAAATGACATCAATTTTGGAATGACGCACGGTGTTTTAAGTGCTGTATGTCTGCTCAAACACACGAGGCGAGAGCTGGGGATCTACCTGGCGGTGGAGTAACTTCCTCTGTTTGTCCGATTGAATTACTAATAGGCAAGATCACTCCCACACACCATGAAATTACTCCCCTTAATTATTGCTTCAGAAATAATGCGTCAATGTTGATGATTCTGCCTTGACAATATCATACACTTTACATTTCATCAAGTAGGCTATAATGTATAATTATTCACGAAAGAGTTGCCTAAAGGTGTCTACGTGTATCAAGCTGTCATAATGAGCGATATACGTCATTGTTAGTAAAAACATTTTAATCAACCAATGTGCTTATGTATGCGTATTTTAAATTTGCATTCATGTTTGTTTGTGTTTTCATTTGCATTGTCGTTATCACTGTTTCGAATTAATGTATCATGACTTTTTATTGTGTCTTCACAACTACGTATCTTTAGTGATAGAATAGTGATAGAATATTCGTATCCGTGTATTGTATCCATCGGGAATATGTCGCTGTCAGTAATGATGTGCCATTGGTATTGATAGAAGAAAACTGCCGCATCAGTCCGCAAGACAATAAAAGAGTTACGTGTGTGTGGGGTTTTTTGCCATTCTGAAACATTTACTTACATACTCTCTCATACATCAAAACACAGCATTACACAATACCATTCTGAAACATTTACTAACATACTCTCTCATACATCAAAACACAGCATTACACACGGCATACCATTCTGAAACATTTACTAACATACTCTCTCATACATCAAAACACAGCATTACACATTACACACGGCATACCATTCTGAAACATTTACTAACATACTCTGTCATACATCAAAACACAGCATTACACACGGCATACCATTCTGAAACATTTACTAACATACTCTGTCATACATCAAAACACAGCATTGCACACGGCATACCATTCTGAAACATTTACTAACATACTCTCTCATGCATCAAAACACAGCATTACACACGGCATACCATTCTGAAACATTTACTAACATACTCTGTCATACATCAAAACACAGCATTACACACGGCATACCATTCTGAAACATTTACTTACATACTCTCTCATACATCAAAACACAGCATTACACATGGCATACCATTCTGAAACATTTACTAACATACTCTCTCATACATCAAAACACAGCATTACACACGGCATACCATTCTGAAACATTTACTAACATACTCTCTCATTCTGAAACATTTACTAACATACTCTCTCATACATCAAAACACAGCATCAAAACACAGCATTACACACGGCATACCATTCTGAAACATTTACTAACATACTCTCTCGTACATCAAAACACAGCATTACACATGGCATGCCATTCTGAAACATTTACTAACATACTCTCTCATACATCAAAACACAGCATTACACATGGCATACCATTCTGAAACATTTACTAACATACTCTCTCGTACATCAAAACACAGCATTACACATGGCATACAATTCTGAAACATTTACTAACATACTCTCTCGTACATCAACACACAGCATTACACATGGCGTGCCATTCTGAAACATTTACTAACATACTCTCTCATACATCAAAACACAGCATTACACATGGCATGAAACCATTCTGAAACATTTACTAACATACTCTCTCATACATCAAAACACAGCATTACACATGGCATGCCATTCTGAAACATTTACTAACATACTCTCTCATACATCAAAACACAGCATTACACATGGCATGCCATTCAGAAACATTTACTAACATACTCTCTCATACATCAAAACACAGCATTACACACGGCATACCATTCTGAAACATTTACTAACATACTCTCTCATACATCAAAACACAGCATTACACATGGCATACCATTCTGAAACATTTACTAACATACTCTCTCGTACATCAACACACAGCATTACACATGGCGTGCCATTCTGAAACATTTACTAACATACTCTCTCGTACATCAAAACACAGCATTACACATGGCGTGCCATTCTGAAACATTTACTAACATACTCTCTCGTACATCAAAACACAGCATTACACAAGAGTTACGTGTGTTAAGTCCTTTCGCGTACATTTGTCCTCTCGCGGATACCATGATCTACAATAAGCCTAGGCTCTCCCATAATCATATATATTCCTGATCAGCATGTCAAAACCTATTCAGATCCTGAATTTTGAACCGCCAGTGCAAACCTCCGCCAAGGAAGACTCACAAAACTGAAATTTCCTTCCTTCATGTCCGAGCTGTATCTCATGAACCAGTGGGTAGAATGGCTTCAAATTGTGTGTGGTAATGTAATATGGTGAGTAATGAAATAAATACGTGCAATAAATACAGCCCCCCAAAAAAGCAGAAACAGGGTCATTTTAGACTAATGTGCACATAAGGACAAAAAGTCCACGAGAGG
The DNA here is from genome assembly GCA_017654935.2 of Phymorhynchus buccinoides. NCBI lineage: Eukaryota > Metazoa > Mollusca > Gastropoda > Neogastropoda > Raphitomidae > Phymorhynchus > Phymorhynchus buccinoides. Next base: position 50,722,176 of record CM065680.1, read on the forward strand.
ACTTAACATGCGTGTATTATGTCATAACAAATTGTCATCATTCATGATGTGTCATTGTTGATGGTAGAATGTAGGATAACATGTACTTCGGTGTGCCACATAATCTTCAGTAATGAATCAGCCATTTTGTCACCGTGTATTGTCTTAATGGTGTTGACGGCTTTTTTGTGTCGGTGTTGTTCGTGGAATTATTTCGATGTGTAGGGGAAGACGGGGTAAAAAGCGCATGGGCGGGTAAGAAGCCCACCCCAATTATCTCATGAAATGAAGCAAAATTCAGTCTCATTTTGCCCAAGAGACGAGCGTTAATGTCTAGCATTCGTCTCATGGGCAAATTTGACTGAATTTTTTTTTATTTCATGAGATAATTGGGGTGGGCTTCTTACCCGCCCATGCGCTTTTTACCCCGTCTTCCCCTAGGCTTAAATCCACTCTCTATTTGCCTACCCAACGATGTATTGTGTTGCTTTCAAGCTGCATTGTGCTAATGCGTCATCATACAGCACAACAAAACATAAAACATCACTATATTGAAGCGAGAACCATAACAGTACACCAAATAATAGTATGTACGTTTGCCATGGGTTTTGCCTATGTGTTAAATAATCAAGATTGTGTATTTGTGTTACCAATCTATAATATAATAAAACTACGCTGACACACGGTTAAAGTGTACAAGTTTTACATTCAATGGGCTGAGAACTGTGTTTGTAATGTGTGGTGATGGCAGCTCGGATTGTGTCAGATTGTAATGGTGATTGGTAAACGCATAACAAGCGGCGAAAAAACCCAATGCTGGTTAATGTCTTCAGGGCTGTCTGTTTGAATGTTTCTATTTATCTATCTATCTATCTGTCTTCTTCTTCTTCTTCGATCGCTCAGACGGTTCAATTATGAGCGCAGATGCGTCATGCTGCCGTTATGCGTCTAAGTAGGAAATAATTAGACCCAGCATGTCCGACTTCGGCTGAAGGAAATCTTTTTGAAAGTGTTTCTTAAAAATAAAAAAAAGGCAGGAGAATGGGACGGAAAGGCAGAAAGACAGTAAGCAAAGGGAAAAGGCAGAGTCAATGAGAGTGACAGATTAGAGGAAGTTACAAGCACAGACCTTCCAGAAGGTGAAGGAACTATTTATACAAAAGACCCCCCGGAATCCCCACGGGGGGATCTATCTATCTATCTGGCTGTCTATGTCACCACGATAGCGTTTGAACGGAGGGACATAGGACCCTCGAATTTTGCATGCGGATAGGTAGTTAGGATATCTAGGCCAAGGTCGAGGATGAAGGTCATTGGTCAAAGGTCAAGGTCACTGGAGCTGAAAATCCTGCCACGCCGCTGGTTGATCTAGTCAGTTGGTTAATCTAGCGTTTAGATGCTCTATTTATTTAAGAAAAGTTATGTAGCGCTTCAACTTTAAGCTCTAAGCGCTTTAGTGATTTCTATTGTTCTGTTTTTATGCTGTTCAAAAAAAAGTAGGGGATATTGACTTTGTAAGATCACTATGGCTCCATTAACCAAATCATGAGGTTTAGTTCATGTGAAAAGAATAATGCAGCCTTTATTTGTCATATAAATCGAACATGGGAAATCGATTTTAAAATGTCACGTGACTGCAAAAAGAGGAGATACACGTCAATGGGTGCAACATCCAAACATCACAAAACACTCATAAACAGTTGTCAGAATTGGCATGGGACAATATTTTCTGCCAGACGTTCAAGGCAACGCAATGTCACGTGACTGCCAGAGGAGATGGACATCAATGGGTGCAACATCCAAAGCATCACAAAACACTCATAAACAGTTGTCAGAATGTTGGCCATGGGCCATCATTTGCTGCCAGACGTTCAAGGCAACGCCTTCTCATGCTCCGGAACAGTCTCCTGGTGATTTCCTGGGGGGGGGGGGGGGGAGTATTGTTCTCCTTGGTGACCCTAGTTCTTCAATTACAATGTTGCAACGCCAGCATCAGGCAGACTTTAATCTCCAAGATGATAATCCGCGTCTCCATACGGCTAGTTTGTGCATTATCGCCTTCGCATCCATGGAACCCAGACCCTCCCATAGCCTACAAGGTCCCCTGACCCTTTCCAATCGAATGCCCTGCAATCTCCAGCAGGAACCGATGTCATGTCCTCGGCGTGAGCTCGATTTATTATTGTGCCGTTTCATCTCTATCATACCTACTGATTGTTTTTGGTCTAATCAATGTTTGCTCTTCGTTGTGTGCGCGCACGTACACACACACACACACACACACACACATTCACACACACACACACACACACACACACACACACACACACACACACACACACACACACACACACACACACACACTGGTACGCACGCGCGCGCGCACGCACACGCACGCACACACACGCACGCACACGCACGCACACACACACACACACACACACACACACACACACACACACACCACCACCACCACCACCACCACGACCACGACCACCTCCGCCGTTAACAACAACAAACCGCGCGCCAGCACGCATTGTCTCCCAGATCTCTCTCTCTCTCTCTCTCTCTCTCTCTCTCTCTCTCTCTCTCTCTCTCTCTCTCTCTCTCTCTCTCTCTCTCTCTCTCTCTTTTTTTTTTTTTTTTTTCTTTTTCTTCTCCCCCCTGTCCGATCGTCTGGGCCGTACAGTAGCATTATAGTTATCACGTCGCTCATTCCGAACCCCAACTCGCAGCCATACCCTGTCTTATCAGGTCGCAGAATCCGAGATCAGCAGTCCAAGGGGAGCGACTCTATTAGGCCGTCAGGGGGAAACCAACCGAGGAGACACTGCACTGCTGCTGAGTCACTTCGGTGGAGTTCAGTGGAGCCTGTTCTGAGCTACCATACTCAGGACACCACATACTAAGCTCCCTACTGACGACAATAATGTCTAAGTTACGGAGCCAGCGTGAGTGAGGTCCTCCTCTGAGGGCGCCTCCACAGCCCCCTAGAACATAGGCCCTGCTGATCCCCATGACCTTGACCCGAACGCACCAAGGTATATCACTGGACTGGAAATTGAAACTGAGGTCACACTGAGAGCAGGGCATGCAAAGCCACATAATTTGAGACATTTTTTGTGTTGATGATTGATGGAAATGAGGATGACTATATGATGAAGATGATGATGCCAAAGACTGTACAGAGGAAGATAAACATCCGGTCTCTTTTCCCTATGTGAGTAGTGAGGACAGAAACACTGGTTATGTCCCGGCGGCTTTGAAACGTGACACATTTTACACATCGATAGGCCAGTTGAATTCCCCGTTCAAGTTCCAGCCCGAGTTTTTGAATAGCCTCCACTGTGAATAGTATACACGTCCGCACTAACGATAACTCTATCAGCCCGGTTCGCCGAGCTTTTAAGTAATCCATCTTACCCTTTTAGAATATCTTTGATGATGCTATGGAGTTCCGTATCGGTCTGAGACTACGTGACAGGGCTGTACTAGAACGCTGGCTTTCATAATGATAACCCGGCGTTAGCCAGCCCGAGAACTACAGACACCTGAAGTGTTGGTCATGAAATTAGAGCAGCACCCTCAGAATCGAATCCGTTAAAGCGGATGAAGCTCAACTGTGTGCTTTCAGTCTTCCCATTGAGCCCACAGCCACTCATTCTGTAGGAGTCGGTCCAGGACCGGAAACAAAACATCGCCTCTGATGCTATTCGAACCCGTGACCTCCCAGCCAGTACTCCGCGATGCTAACCACTGCGCCACGGCGGCTGGTCTCTCTCGCCTCTTATGCTCGGTGTCCATCTGTGTTCTACCGAGGACCCAGCATGTTTGACAATCGTATGAAAGGTAGCACACGCCTTGTTGCTTTTGACTTTCTGACAGGTTTTATGCACACAAGCAGGTCTGCTTCTTTGGGTCTCCCTTCCCCAAGACCCAAATAACATGGGCGACAGCAGACCAAATGCGTACACAACGCACGCCAGTCGGTGTGAATGACATGGCAGCAGGTGTGAGAAAAACACAGAATGAAACAAAACAGATGCTTTGCATTAGCCAGGACACAAGATGTACACCGAGCCTTACTCTATCTCTCTTTGTCTGTTGCAATTATAGTAATATCTGTCCGATAAAAAGAAACAGAGAGTGAGTAAGTTTACGTAAGCACTTTTGCGATCCAGGTAGAATATCGTTTGGTCTACTTTAAAATGATACCAAATCAATCAGTCAAGACTAATTATAAAGGTTACATTTAGGTCTAGCCTTCAGATTTCTTGTCAGTTCAAGTCTATTCAATGTTCCCCCGAGAGTGTGTAAAACAAGCTTTACGCTTTTTCCGCATAAGAAATTTGACACGTCTTTCACCTTCATCTTTGCTGTGTGGAACTACATATAGGGCCTATTTGCTGAATAAAAAGTTAGATTTCTAAAAACAAAATATTACAAACATAATTATTTTCCTTACATAAAAACAAAGTAATTAAGACTACGTTTAATTAACTTTCAATTTACATCCACAACATCCCACTTTCATAGTCTTCTAACTTAGCTTTCTGTGTGAAACACGCATACATTTGCAACTCACTGTTTTGCTATTTCAGTGAACTATAGTGTTACAAATTCGTCCGCTATGCAATTTCGTTCAGTTTGCATGGTTACTCACTATGAAACTGTGTTGTATCTATTCTAAAGGATAATAAACACACATAACTCTTGTAAACCCTAAAAGAAATCCCAATAATAAAAACAATACTATTCATTAGTTTATTCACTGCAATTAAGTTTGTGTGATCTGCATGAAAAGTTGGATCTAAATCTTAGCAACTGTCTGAAGACAGTCACATACCATAATGCTGTAAATCACATGCACTATTTCGTTTGACCCTCCCCCCCCCCCCCCCCCCCCCCCCCCCCCCCCCCCCCCCCCCCCCCTCAGTAAAGGTAAAGATGTGCCCCCCCCCCCCCCCCCCTGCATTTCTCGGTTAATTGCATTTTTCCGTTTTTGCCTTTCTTACCAAACATAAAGCTGTATTTTATTAACCTTTTTAGCTAATAACCTTTTTGGAATACTAACCCTATCCCTAACCCTACCCCCCCCCCCTATAAGACGGGAAAACGCAATGAACCACGACTGTGACAAATGGCGCCGTGTACTGCAATACATAGGGGGGGTCCTATTAGATAATGGCCTAGGGTTAGGGATAGGGTTAGTATTCCAAAAAGGTTATTAGCTAAAAAGGTTAATAAAATACAGCTTTATGTTTGGTAAGAAAGACAAAAACGGGAAAATGGAATTAACCGATAAATGCAGGGGGGGTGGCACATCTTGACCTCCCCCCCCCCCCCCCCCCCCCCCCCCCCCCCCCCTCCCCCCCCCCCCCACCCCCCCCCCCCCCCCCCCTCCCAACCATCCTTTAAAAAACTTGACCGAGATATCCAAGACGTTATTAATCTAGTTGGAAAATAAAAGCAGGTGAACTGGCCTGGTTTTTAGTGTGGGAGAAACGATCCGACTCAGATCGTTGATGGTAATTGGGGTCAGTCTGGCTGACAATATTATACCAACACAAAGGTTGCGGGCCCTTCTTAAGGACGGAAGCACAGCTTCCGTTTGGGATACAATGCAGACGCATCGTTGACCCATTATCTCGATGTCTCAAGTGGTTATATTAGCTTGCAGTGCTAACAGCATATAACTGCGACAACTCCCAAGCGGGATTTTAATTGGATGGGTTTGAAGAGGACGGCACAGCAGTTGCGGGAAACAGACGTATGTTAAGTCCTTTGGCGATCATTTTGTCCTCTTGCGGATAACATGCTCTACAATTAGCCTAGGGTATCCCATAGCCATATATATTCTTGATCAGCATGTCACAACCTATTCAGATTCTGAATTTTTAGCTGCCGGTGCAAACCTCCTCCAAGGAAGACTCACAAAACCGAAATTTCCTTCCTTCCTTCATGTCCGAGATGTATCGCATGAACCAGATGGTAGAATGGCTTCAAATGTTGTGTGGTGATGTAACATGGCGAGTAATGAAATAAATACTTGCAATAAATACCCCCAAAAAGCAACAAATATGGTCATTTTAGACTAATGTGCACATAAGGAAACAAAGGCCGCGAGAGGACTTAACAGACGTATTGTACTTGCCATGCATTTTCCATTCCGTTGTACATCTCTATCCAGGCACTTGAACAGACATTGTTCAGCGTGCAGAGTGTGCTGTCATGTGTACTTCTGTGACCAGGAGAGAGATTCTGTGACCAGACACCATTCCTTCTCTTTGACTTGGGTCACTGGGGAAAATGACTGTGTTCCACCACACTGCACTTTTTCTGCTGCTCTCAACTAGTATAGTTTCAGGTAAAAGGCACCGACATTTTTGAATGAATTTTGCCTACCTTGCAAGAGCTGTCGATTTACATAAAAGGCCCCGTTTCTGCCTCTGTGTGTTTGCAAGGTTGTGACCAACATTACTCAAAACGTTAGGAGCGAATTGAATTGAAATTCAGTGAAATTTATTACATTTCGGAGTTGATTTGGTTTTATTCAAATAGAGGCTTACAAAATCACAAACCGTCAACTTTGTTCAATCAGGTATGGTCTTTTTACGTCTACTTACTTTTTTGTACCTTGTCAGAGAGCTTCTACAGACAGACATACAAGGAGAGACACAGAGAAAGAGACAGAGATAACTGACGAAGATATAGGAGCAGAGAGACAGACAGACAGACAAAGAAACAGACTGAAACTAACAACATAGAAAGACAGAAAGAAAGGTTGAAAGAAAGCCAATGGCGAACAGACAAGAGAGATAGAGTATTGTTGTGTCTGTTCCTTGGTCTGTCTGATGACAGGCAAACTAAACTAGATACAGAGAGACAGGAAGAGGAACAGAGGGAGGGAGGGAATGAGAGACAGACAGACAATCAGGCAGAGACCCTGGTGACATTACCATCAGCCACCAAGCCTTCTTCTGTTGTCTGTCTTCTTCTGTTGTCCTTCTTCTTCCTGTCTGTCTGTTCCTTGGTCTGTCTGATGACAGGCAAACTAGATACAGAGAGACAGGAAGAGGAACAGAGGGAGGGAAGGAATGAGAGACAGACAGACAATCAGGCAGAGACCCTGGTGACATTACCATCAGCCACCAAGCCTTCTTCTGTTAGAACTCGAGAAGATCAAGGAGTGTACATAGTTTACTGCAACATTTTAGGGCAGTTATACACTGTTTTTAATCATTAGGGGTGAGCACTTCGAACGCATGAAGAAGGCCCTGTCCATCACTTGGAAAAAGACAAAGAAAAAAAGACAACAGACCGACGGACTGACAGACTGAGACAGAAAGAAGGATTGAAGGTTAGAGAAATAGTAAGAGAGAAAAAGAGAGAGATAGAGCAACAGAGAGACAGACAGACAGACAGAGACAGAAAACAGAGTGACAGTGTAGCACAGATGTGACACAGACAGGCAGAGACAGAATACATAAGACAGAGATACAAAACTACAGAGATACAAGACTACAGAGATACAAGACTACAGAGATACAAAACTACAGAGATACAAAACTACAGAAACAGATTGAGCAAGAGAAACAAAAAGTCAAAATAATCCTACCATCTGCATTTTTCACTATGGTAATGCACCCTGTCGACCACGACGGCGGTCCCCTCTCCACGGTACAAGGTTCCATGGAGGGGGGCCGCCGTCATGGTCGACAAAAGAAGAGCTGGGCAAACACGAACATGAACGACCTGATCCCTCTTGCACACCACAGAGAAAAATGGAGGACCCTGTCAGCTGCTGCAGTCCATCAGTCCCCCATCCTAGGCAAAGGGAAATAACCCAAACCCTGGCTTGTAACGGCAAAGAAGGAAAAGTCATCGCTGAAGGCTCTCTAATAAGCTCTCTGACCTTAGTCTCTTCCTCCTTACACCTCGCCTTAACGATCGTCAGACATGCCTATGCTATTTCATTTTGTTCTCTTCATTAGAGTATGATCTCTTTGGAATCCATTGGTCTGTTTTGTTCGGTTTTCAACTTTACTGCCATAGTGTGATATGTGCGAGGAATGACCATGCAGCGTCCTTTTTAATAGATAGAAAAAGTTAAAATCAATCAATAAAAAATTAGATATACTGGCATCATCATAGTGTAAAAAGCCCATCATTGACACGATTGCGATATTCTTATTTACCATACATACTTATCACTGAACGTAAAGCTTATTGTTGAGATTATTTATTTATTTATTAACTGACTTTCTAACATCCTGCAGTATTTTAGAAGAAGTTTTGTCAGGCACTATTTTCTATTTCTGTGCATGAACTCACCCACATTATGCTGTCGTAATTTCATCTAAAGCAATGAATGTGTCTGAGTCACACTAGGTGCCAAGTCTGTCATTGGTCGTCACAATATGCCACAAACATTCTACTGATAATGATCTGTGGTCCAGCATTGTTAAGGCAGAATGTGACACAGACATTCTACTGATAATGATCTGTGGTCCAGCATTGTTAAGGCAGAATGTGACACAGACATTCAACTGATAATGATCTGTGATCCAGCATTGTAAATGCAGAATGTGACACAGATTTTCAACCTATGATCTGTGGTCCAGCATTGTTAATGCAGAATGTGACACAGACATTCAATTGATAATGATCTGTGATCCAGCATTGTTAAGGCAGAATGTGACACAGACATTCAACCTATGATCTGTGATCCAGCATTGTTAAGGCAGAATGTGACACAGACATTCAATTGATAATGATCTGTGGTCCAGCATTGTTAAGGCAGAATGTGACACAGACATTCAACCTATGATCTGTGGTCCAGCATTGTTAATGCAGAATGTGACACAGACATTCAACTGATAATGATCTGTGATCCAGCATTGTTAATGCAGAATGTGACACAGACATTCAACTGATAATGCTATGTGATCCAGCATTGTTAATGCAGAATGTGACACAGACACTCAACTGATAATGATCTGTGATCCAGCATTGTTAAGGCAGAATGTGACACAGACATTCTACTGATAATGATCTGTGGTCCAGCATTGTTAAGGCAGAATGTGACACAGACATTCTACTGATAATGATCTGTGGTCCAGCATTGTTGATGCAGAATGTGACACAGACATTCAACTGATAACGATCTGTTATCCAGCATTGTTGATGCAGAATGTGACACAGGCATTCAACTAATAATGATCTGTGATCCAGCATTGTTAAGGGAGAATGTGACACAGACATTCAACTAATAATGATCTGTGATCCAGCATTGTTAATGCAGAATGTGACACAGACATTCAACTGATAATGATCTGTGATCCAGCATTGTTGATGCAGAATGTGACACAGATATTCTACTGATAATGATCTGTTATCCAGCATTGTTAATGCATAATGTGACACAGACATTCAACTAATAATGATCTGTGGTCCAGCATTGTTAATGCAGAATGTGACACAGACATTCAACTAATAATGATCTGTGATCCAGCATTGTTAATGCATAATGTGACACAGACATTCAACTGATAATGATCTGTGGTCCAGCATTATCAATGCAGAATGTGACACAGACATTCAACTAATAATGATCTGTGATCCAGCATTGTTAATGCAGAATGTGACGCCGACATTCAACTGATAATGATCTGTGATCCAGCATTGTTAATGCAGAATGTGACACGGACATTCAACTGATAATGATCTGTTATCCAGCATTGTTAATGCAGAATGTGACACGGACATTCAACTGATAATGATCTGTGGTCCAGCATTGTTGATGCAGAATGTGACACAGACATTCAACTGATAATGATCTGTGGTCCAGCATTGTTAATGCATAATGTGACACAGACATTCAACTGATCTGTGGTCCAGCATTGTCAATGCAGAATGTGACACAGACATTCAACCGATAATGATCTGTGATCCAGCATTGTTAAGGGAGAATGTGACACAGACATTCAACTAATAATGATCTGTGATCCAGCAATATTAATGCAGAACTCTGTGAGTTCAGACTATGCAGGTGTATTTTTGGAGAAGAAAAACTGTAGACTTGAGATATTCTTTTAAAGAAAAGCATGTCGTGTTGGCAAACAAATACGACAAGTCCACATTAATCTCTCTCTCTCTCTCTCTCTCTCTCTCTCTCTCTCTCTCTCTCTCTCTCTCTCTCTCTCTCTCTCTCTCTCTCTCTCTCTCTCTCTCTCTCTCTCTCTCTCTTTCCCAGGCTGTAACCTGTCAACCAGCTTCCCATGTGACGGAAACCGCTGTGTGTCCATCAAGTGGCGCTGTGACGGTCAGCCGGACTGCCTGGATGAAACGGACGAGGTGGACTGTAGTGAGTTTGTCTCATTTTGTGAGGTCACCAATTTAACAGACCTGTTTACTGTACTCTTTTTGAGTAGTATTCTACTCAGTTTGGACCTTTACTACTCTTCAAATCCGAAAATAATGCTCTTTAATTCTTGATTACTACTCATTTTCAGTGAACATTATTTGATGGTTTAATGAATAAAACTACACATTTTGCACCAAAACTACTCATTTCAGCTATCCAGACTACTCAAGACTTGTGTAGGGGGTAAACAGCAGGTCTGCAATTACCTCGTATTACCATGGACTACGGACTAGAAGCTATTGTAGCATCCATGGTATTACCAAATTATCAGCCACTTGTCTGCTTCCCTGTGTTGTTTAACTTGAGGGAGATTCCCGTTCCGTTCAGTAGGCCAATATGAGGACTTGACAAACAGTTATGATAGTTTATGAGTGACGTAGCGCAATGCTTAAAGTCGTGTCTGAGGAAAGAAGTAACAATGCAAGGGAACGAATGTAAAAAAAAAGAAAAAAGAAAGACCAAGGGTAGAATTGAGAGAGAGAGAGAGAGAGAGAGAGAGAGAGAGAGAGAGAGAGAGAGAGAGAGAGAGAGAGAGAGAGAGAGCATATGTGATTGTTTAAATGGATCATCATGGTGACAGCTTTTGAATAATGCCTGGTATTTTCTGTTCTGATATAATCTAGTTACATCCCAAAGTTTGCCACCCAAGTATGTCAAAAATACCATGCATAGAACAGCTCTCGAATGGGGGGTAACTGTATTCTATTTTCAATCCGTATGTTAGCCCATACACAATATTTTTCGCATAGACACGGAGGAATGAATTAATCCATTTACAATAATTTGAAGGGAGAAAGCTTTACTACGTTGACGTTTTTAAGGAAAGGGAAGAATATTAATTGTTTTATGATCAAGGAAGATTATTTCAGGGGCATAAGTTTCATGGTACGCACGTAAATATTTTCCAGAGGTTTTAATCAATTTATTTTATGTAGAGGCATGGTCAAAACAAACTCATGATGTAGAGGCATGGTCAAAACAAACTCGTAAATATAAATAGGAAAATACTTTTTCTAGCATTGATAGAGTCAATGAAAAAGAGATTGAATAACACGCTGTCCACCACTGTCCACTCGTTTCAAGAAAATTCTATGTTTTAAACTGTCATTATTACTTTAGCACCCTTATTCCGGTTCGGTGTCAGCGATTTGCATTTGGTACTAGGATTCATTTACCTCTATTCATCGTGACAGATACTTATTGTGATTGTATTTGATCCTAGTTTGGCCCTCGCAGTAGCTTGGTTCAATAACACGCAGCACACCACTACCCACTCGTTTCAAACGAAATGATTTTACTTAGTTTCACTTTTACCTCCTTCAATCGCTCTCATTAGGGCCACCTTTGGCACAATGCGCCTAGCTCAGTTCAGACAACACGCACAGAGGAACAAACTCCAAAGCTCCCTATAATGATCTGTTATCCAGCATTGTTGATGCAGAATGTGACACAGACATTCAACTGATAATGATCTGTTATCCAGCATTGTTGATGCAGAATGTGACACAGGCATTCAACTAATAATGATCTGTGATCCAGCATTGTTAAGGGAGAATGTGACACAGACATTCAACTAATAATGATCTGTGATCCAGCATTGTTAATGCAGAATGTGACACAGACATTCACCTGATAATGATCTGTGATCCAGCATTGTTGATGCAGAATGTGACACAGATATTCTACTGATAATGATCTGTTATCCAGCATTGTTAATGCATAATGTGACACAGACATTCAACTAATAATGATCTGTGGTCCAGCATTGTTAATGCAGAAGTGATACAGACATTCAACTAATAATGATCTGTGATCCAGCATTGTTAATGCATAATGTGACACAGACATTCAACTGATAATGATCTGTGGTCCAGCATTATCAATGCAGAATGTGACACAGACATTCAACTAATAATGATCTGTGATCCAGCATTGTTAATGCAGAATGTGACGCCGACATTCAACTGATAATGATCTGTGATCCAGCATTGTTAATGCAGAATGTGACACGGACATTCAACTGATAATGATCTGTTATCCAGCATTGTTAATGCAGAATGTGACACGGACATTCAACTGATAATGATCTGTGGTCCAGCATTGTTAATGCAGAATGTGACACAGACATTCAACTGATCTGTGGTCCAGCATTGTCAATGCAGAATGTGACACAGACATTCAACTGATAATGATCTGTGATCCAGCATTGTTAAGGGAGAATGTGACACAGACATTCAACTAATAATGATCTGTGATCCAGCAATATTAATGCAGAACTCTGTGAGTTCAGACTATGCTGGTGTATTTTTGGAGAAGAAAAACTGTAGACTTGAGATATTCTTTTAAAGAAAAGCATGTCGTGTTGGCAAACAAATACGACAAGTCCACATTAATCTCTCTCTCTCTCTCTCTCTCTCTCTCTCTCTCTCTCTCTCTCTCTCTCTCTCTCTCTCTCTCTCTCTCTCTCTCTCTCCTCCCCCCCCCCCCCCCAGGCTGTAAACTGCCAACCAGCTTCCCATGTGACGGAAACCGCTGTGTGCCCATCAAGTGGCGCTGTGACGGTCAGTCGGACTGCCTGGATGAAACGGACGAGGTGGGCTGTGGTGAGTTTGTCTCATTTTGTGAGGTCACCAATTTAACAGACCTGTTTACTGTACTCTTTTTGAGTAGTATTCTACTCAATTTGGACCTTTATACTCTTCAAATCCGAAAATAATGCTCTTTAATTCTTGATTACTACTCATTTTCAGTGAACATTATTTGATGGTTTAATGAATAAAACTACACATTTTGCACCAAAACTACTCATTTCAGCTATCCAGACTACTCAAGACTTGTGTAGGGGGTAAACAGCAGGTCTGCAATTACCTCGTATTACCATGGACTACGGACTAGAAGCTATTGTAGCATCCATGGTATTACCAAATTATCAGCCACTTGTCTGCTTCCCTGTGTTGTTTAACTTGAGGGAGATTCCCGTTCCGTTCAGTAGGCCAATATGAGGACTTGACAAACAGTTATGATAGTTTATGAGTGACGTAGCGCAATGCTTAAAGTCGTGTCTGAGGAAAGAAGTAACAATGCAAGGGAACGAATGTAAAAAAAAGAAAAAAGAAAGACCAAGGGTAGAATTGAGAGAGAGAGAGAGAGAGAGAGAGAGAGAGAGAGAGAGAGAGAGAGAGAGAGAGAGAGAGAGAGAGAGAGAGAGAGAACATATGTGATTGTTTAAATGGATCATCGTGGTGACAGCTTTTGAATAATGCCTGGTATTTTCTGTTCTGATATAATCTAGAGTTACATCCCAAAGTTTGCCACCCAAGTATGTCAAAAATACCATGCATAGAACAGCTCTCGAATTCTAACTGTATTCTATTTTCAATCCGTATGTTAGCCCATACACAATATTTTTCGCATAGACACGGAGGAATGAATTAATCCATTTACAATAATTTGAAGGGAGAAAGCTTTACTACGTTGACGTTTTTAAGGAAAGGGAAGAATATTAATTGTTTTATGATCAAGGAAGATTATTTCAGGGGCATAAGTTTCATGGTAGGGGAAGACGGGGTAAAAAGCGCATGGGCGGGTAAGAAGCCCACCCCAATTATCTCATGAAATGAAGCAAATTTCAGTCTCATTTTGCCCATGAGACGAGCCTTAATGTCTAGCATTCGTCTCATGGGCAAATTTGACTGACATTTTCTTTATTTCATGAGATAATTAGGGTGGGCTTCTTACCCGCCCATGCGCTTTTTACCCCGTCTTCCCCTACGCACGTAAATATTTTCCAGAGGTTTTAATCAATTTATTTTATTTTGCCAGATCCCATGATGTAGAGGCATGGTCAAAACAAACTCGTAAATATAAATAGGAAAATACTTTTTCTAGCATTGATAGAGTCAATGAAAAAGAGATTGAATAACACGCTGTCCACCACTGTCCACTCGTTTCAAGAAAATTCTATGTTTTAAACTGTCATTATTACTTTAGCACCCTTATTCCGGTTCGGTGTCAGCGATTTGCATTTGGTACTAGGATTCATTTACCTCTATTCATCGTGACAGATACTTATTGTGATTGTATTTGATCCTAGTTTGGCCCTCGCAGTAGCTTGGTTGAATAACACGCAGCACACCACTACCCACTCGTTTCAAACGAAATGATTTTACTTAGTTTCACTTTTACCTCCTCCAATCGCTCTCATTAGGGCCACCTTTGGCACAATGCGCCTAGCTCAGTTCAGACAACACGCACAGAGGAACAAACTCCAAAGCTCCCTCAAAACTTCCATCACCCAGTACAGAACACAAAAACCAAGACGGAAAGAAATGCGTGGAAACAAATCAACTTTTAATTCAAGAACGCCATAGGCTCGTGGTAACTATCTATGTGTATAAAATGTAAAATAAGACTGGCCCCAGGACTGACCCTTTGGGGAACACCGTAGTTTATAATCAAGAGATATTATATGTGTGTAGATTTTCTGTGTGTCTTTTACATTCTCTCCAGATAATGACTGCACACCTGATTCCCAGTTTCGTTGTGCCGGCGGCATATGCATTCCCTTGAACTGGAAGTGTGACCTTCAGGACGACTGTGGCGACAACAGTGACGAAGTGAACTGCCCCGTGTCCACCTGCAGTTCTAACCAGTTCCAGTGCCAAGACAGCAGCAAGTGCATCCCCAAAAACTGGGAGTGCGACAGCACCCCAGACTGCACGGATGAATCAGACGAGCAGCAGTGTACTTCGTCTACTTCCATTTACACGACCACCGAATCTTTATCGACTCTCCCTACTTCCGTCTGCCCTGGGTTTCAGTGCCGTTCAGATGGTGCCTGCATTTCTTCCGAGAATGCTTGTGATGGCGTGGAACAGTGCGAGGATGGTTCGGATGAATCAGACTGCGGGAGCAATAGCCTGACCAGCAGCACAACCCAGGCTCTGACTACAGAGCCAGATTGCGATGGGGTATGGTGTCAATCCGATGAGGTGTGCATTCATCGGGATTGGGTTTGTGACGGGGACAAGGACTGTGAGGACAATTCGGACGAAGATAATTGTGCCACGACCACTGTCACTACCGACGCCGCCACCACCACCACCACCACTACGGTTATTTCTTCGCCCAGTACGACTGAAGCCCACTGTGAAGAATCTGAGTTTCAGTGCGAATCCCATGAACTTCTCTGCATTCTTAAGACCTGGAAGTGCGACAACGATGAGGATTGCCCTGACGGTTCGGATGAGAAGGACTGCGAGGATTCCACCACTGATACCACGACCACTCCCACCACTGATACCACCACCACTCCCACCACCACCACCACTCTCACCACTGATACCACCACCACTCTCACCACTAATACCACCGTCACTGCCATTACTGACCACTTTACATCTTCCAGCACGCAGAGTGCCACGTCTTTCAGTTCCTCTGTGGTCAGTGACAGCACGTCGACCACCACACACTCCTCGCCGCCCCCTACATCGACCGCAACGTCCACGCCCTCTGCCAGCAACGCGTGCACCGATTCGGAGATCCCGTGCGAATCTGACCCAGCCGTCTGCATCCACTGGTCCTGGGAGTGCGACGGATCACCGGACTGTCCGGAAGGTTCTGACGAAGATAAATGCACCACCACCACCATCACCCCTCCAGCAACTACCGCTACTCCTACAACCATTACCGCCACCACCTCAACAACTACCACCACTACTCCTACAACCATCACCGCCACCACCTCAACAACTACCACCACCACCACCACATCCACCGATCCAGTGACTACAATGGCGTCCTCAGGCAGTTCGCGTCTGACGTCTCTCTTCACATCGACTGTGACGTCCTCTGGACCAGCTCCCTGCGGTCCCTCCGAGGTCCGGTGTGGCTCAGGGCTGAGTGGTCCATGTCTGCCCGTGTCGGTGGTGTGTGACGGGGCCGGGGACTGCGAGGACCTCTCCGATGAGCTGACCTGTCCGCCCGTCTGTGTGGTCAGTGGATTCAAGCGTCTCGCTTGTCCAGGTCAGTGGTTCTCTTGGTGGATGGTGTTGCGCCAGTATGCTTAAATGTCTTGTAGTGAAAAGGGGAAACACACACACACATATATATATATATATACACGCAAACACACACACACACACACACACACACACACACACACACACACACACACACACACACAGAGAGAGAGAGAGAGAGAGAGAGAGAGAGAGAGAGAGAGAGAGAGAGAGAGAGAGAGAGAGAGAGAAGAGGGGGGAGTGTAGTCCAATCTTTTTCACTGAATGTCTGCAAAATTAGCCACGCAAGCAACGTTCCCATCTGTCACCTAGCAAGACGGGGTGTGTGTTTTTTATATGCCAATTGAACTTTGCAAACTAAGACATATTTAAACAAGCAGCAAAAGACCAAATTGCTAATGATCCAGCACACTATAGACTTATTTAAATGGAAAGGTCAGCTCTACCTGTGTAAACTACCACAAGCAGAAAAGACAGTTATGTTGCATGATAACTGTGCTCCTCAGTCTCTTCATGTTTTTGAATGACCTACTTACAGTTTACACGTCGCCAGTCATGTTTGTGTTATTTTAACATGACTCTCTTATAAGACCAACCTATATATATATATATATATATATATATATTAAAAAAATTTAAAGCACTTCTGCCTACAATTCTATTAAACTATAACAAGTGTAAGCTGACTATGCTGTCTAACATAACATGCTCAAACTACTGCACGTCCACTTTCTTTATTTGCAAGTCCAGTGTTTTTAAAAAATGGGTAAAGGTGCAGATCAACACCCCCTGTCACAGTCTTGGTTCATAGCGTTCTTTCCGTCTTGCCTTTATCTTCTACTATTACTGAATGCATATTTTTAATTGTGTAAATGAACAAAAATAAACGGTTAAATATCGAAAACGATAGAGGTTTAATTAAAGTACTCAATCTGCAATAAGAAAGGCAAGACTAAAACACCGAAAAGAACCGAGAAGTGGAGGAGGAGGTGTTGATCTGTATCTTTGCAAAACAAATGATATTACCATTATTTAAAAAAATAATAATACACAAAAACTGGCTTAATTTCCCTTTCACCACCAACGTCGCATTTTAGCACCACAGTGATTTAACACCTATGTCACTAAAGGCATCAAACTGGGGTCTATTATCCAAAGACCATATTGTCTTCGATTTGGGAAGTAAGGATAGACTTTATTTTATATATGTCACAGAAGAATCCCCAATACTGCTTAATATGGATTTTGTTCTCTACCCAGGTAAATTTAACGGACAATTTTTGCTGAAAAATGGCTGGCGGTGAAAGGGTGCTTTTTTAAAATTGTAGATCTAAGTAAAGCATAACTTGCACTGATTTTATTTCCTTGATTAACATCGTTGTCTTGTGCGACGATTAGGCGAGCCAGTGTTGCTGCTGACTGCAGGGCAGAAAGGACTGCGTCTGTACGGATTGTCAGATACTTACAAGCGAGTGTGGAGCTCGGAGGACACCGACATGGTCTTCGTCGATTTCCATTACCGAAAGGGCTACATCTTCTGGGCGGACAAATCTATGGCTCAGCTGAACAGGTAAATGGAGCTGGAAGAAGAAAAAATCAGTGGTGTTGCCGATTTGTGTCTGGCCACGTTTGGGTGTCAGTATGGTTCCTGTCATGTTACCCTTTATGTTATTATTCATGTGAAACGTTTTAGAAAAAAAATAGTATTCGCATCTCAGGGAGGGCACGATACAGGGTCGAGATAATTTTCAGTAGGGTAAGACGGGGTAAAAATCCCTTGGGCGGGTAAGAAGCCCATGCCAATGATCTCATGAAATGAAGCAAATTTCAGTCAAATGTTGCCCATGAGACGAGTGTTAGCCTAATTTTGCCTCGTCTCATGGGCAACATTTGACTGAAATTTGCTTCATTTCATGAGATCATTGGCATAGGCTTCTTACCCGTCCATGGGCTTTTTTTTACCCCGTCTTCACCTATAAAGCCTCATTGTCCGGTGCAGGCTGGATCTGTCGAGCAACACCGTGCAGACTGTAGCGGGGGAGGCGGTGGGGGTGGCAGGGGTGGCGGTGGACTGGGTGTACCAGCATGTCTACTGGGTCGACGCTCAAATCCCTCACATCAGCGTGGCCTCTCTGGACGGGAGCATGCGCAGAACGCTCATCACGGACGACCTCAAATCCCCGCGCGCCATCGTCGTCCATCCTGGCAAACGGTTGGTTGTTGTTTGTCACGTGGGTTTTTAGTGTCTCTGTAACACAACTTGATTAATAAGTTGATACGTTAAGATAGGCCTACATGACAACTTGTTTGTGTCCGACGAGAACATGAAAAGAAAAGGCAGAGTGGGGCAGATAAAAACCGAGTGGAGTTGTGTAAAAGATTTACAGTATATGACTAAGAGAGAGAGAGAGAGAACGACTTGAATGAGTTAGAAGAGAGAGAGACATGAGAACTTATTTGTATGAGAGAAAAGAGAGAGAGAAACCCGAGAGAGATTTGTAAAAGAGAGAGAGAGAGAGAGAGAGAGAGAGAGAGAGAGAGAGAGAGAGAGAGAGAGAGAGAGAGAGAGAGAGAGAGAGAGAGAGAGAACAAGAGAGAGAGAGATGGGGGGGGGGGGTTATGGGGGTGTTCTTAGAGGAATCAGAGAATGAGACTCAAAGATCTATAATACATTTGTTTTGAAAAGGTTTCTATATGGGGTGAATAAGAGATGAGGAGATGGGTATGTTCCACATAAGCCATAATGCGTACATATATATGATTCTTTTTTATAAGAAAGGTGTGTTTGAGGTAGAGAAATAGATATCTCGAAGAAGTGTCGTTTATGGCAGAAACAATGAGACATCAAGAAAAAATCCGTAAAAATATCAGGAAACTGTCTGAATTTGTTGGTATTCTGTTTCACAACAATAATGTGTGTCGGTTCCGCGTGTGCCCGTTGTTTTGACCTCAAGACTCGTGTGCAGTTTCGTGATGTTCTCTGACTGGGGCACCACGCCTGGCCGAATAGACCGCTGTGACCTGAATGGCGCTAACAGGACCACCGTCATCAACACCAACGTCCTCTGGCCCAACGGGCTCGCTATTGGTAACTAGACTTCTACACTATTAGTCCACAATATAGTAAGGCTAACTATGGCTCAGGAGTGTCGTTATTGGTGCCAGTGACTTAACAGCGTCATTGCTGGTGACTATATAAGTCAGGACAGTTCGCTGCTGGTGACTTCAAAGCACTGATGCAGTGCAAATCTCCGTCAGGACAAAATAAGTAGCACGAATCGTTTCAGCTTTCGCACCACACAATAGTGCTTAGTAATAAAGTAAACGTTACATTCATTTGGTACAAGTGCAGGCTCTAATTCAAATTAATCAAGAAAATCAAAATGTATATCAAAGAGGAGATGTTTCATACGCTGCGAGGCCTAGGCTACTAAAGCCAATCCCTACTACTACTACTACTACTACTACTACTACTACTACTACTACTACTACTACTACTACTACTACTACTACTACTGATGTTGATGCTGCTACTGCTACTGCTACTACAACTGCTACTACTACTAGTAATAGTGGACAGCTTTTCTTTCATTGCACATCTTTAAAATTTATGTTGGTTTATTCATTTTCAAATTACTAATGATTTCCTTGAGTGTCTGGTATTCGCAGACTTGGTCTTACATAAGCCAATTCGAATGCAGACTACTTCTACTACATTGGTTTTTGTTCTGGTGGTAGAGGACACGGATCAAAGTAATGAGTATATTTATCAATGCGTGTATCAAGTGCAAATGACTGATTTCAAGAATGCAATCAATGCAGTGCTTCTATTGGTCAACTTGTTGGTGCAGACTATGATGAGAATCTCGTGTACTGGGTGGATGCCGGCACAGAGACCATCAGTAGAGCAGACTTCCAGGGGGGGTTCCGTGAGGAACTGCTGGCCTCTGACAACCAAGTCAGCCACCCTGAGTCTGTAGCCGTCTTCAAGGTGAGCCTCAAGGCTGTCTGCTTCTTTGCCTCCCTCTCTTTCTGATTGCCTGTATGCCCTCATGCCCGCCCGCCTCTGTGCCCCTCTGTCTAACTGAATGAGTTTGCTAATGTTCAAATGGTGGGTTTGTGTAGGTTTATGTATTCCTCTTTCTAACCACAATGAGTTTGTTTCTGTTCGGAATGTGGGTTTGTGTAGGTCTATTTACTCCTCTGTCTAACCACAATGAGTTTGTTTCTGTTCGGAATGTGGGTTTGGTAGGTCTATTTACTCCTCTGTCTAACCACAATGAGTTTGTTTCTGTTCGGAATGTGGGTTTGTGTAGGTCTATTTACTCCTCTGTCTAACCACAATGAGTTTGTTAATGTTCAGAATGTGGGTTTGTGTAGGTCTATTTACTCCTCTGTCTAACCACAATGAGTTTGTTAATGTTCAAATTGTGGGTTTGTGTAGGTCTATTTACTCCTCTGTCTAACCACAATGAGTTTGTTAATGTTCAAATTGTGGGTTTGTGTAGGTCTATTTACTCCTCTGTCTAACCACAATGAGTTTGTTAATGTTCAGAATGTGGGCTTGTGTGGGTTTATTTACTTCCGTCTAACCGAATGGGTTTGTAAATGTTCAAATATGGGTTTGTGTAGGTCTATTTACTGACAGTTCTAACGATGGATTCGTAGTGTCATAATTATATGCAAGACAGTTTCTAGCGAAAGATAAAATGACGCAGTCAAGAACAATAGATTTATTAGTGCTATGTAGGGTAAGACGGGGTAAAAAGCCCATGGGCGGGTAAGAAGCCCATGCCAATTATCTCATGAAATAAAGGAAATTTCAGTCACATTTTGCCCATGAGACGAGTGTTAAACATTAACACTCGTCTCATGGGCAAAATGTTGATGTATGGGCAAAATGTGACTGAAATTTCCTTTATTTCATGAGATAATTGGCATGGGCTTCTTACCCGCCCATGGGCTTCTTACCCCGTCTTTCCCTATTACAAAGACAGGTCTTTGTCAGCAAGATGAAAGATTCGGTGTTATGTAAACTTAAGGGCGCCACACTCATGCGATTTCTATCCAACTGCCACCCAGCAATTGTGACGACCGACGTCTGTGAGGCATGATTCACGCAAAACACTTCCGTCTTAAAACGAATCTACTACTTTCGTTCACTATTCTCATGTAGACCCCCAGGGCTCCCAATCGTCCCGCAAAACAAGGGGTCCTAGGGACTCCTTCACTTACAGCATAGAGGGTCCAGTGGTATTGCGAATGCTAAAAAGAATTTTTCTAGTGCATCCCTGGGACCCCCTGCACATTCTTTTAGAGGGTCCTTGAGAATTTTAGTACTTCATAGACCCCCAAATGGGGGTGGTCCTTGAGAATTTTAGTGCTTCATAGACCCCCAAATGGGGGTCCCTGGGAGCCTTGACCCCAATAGACGAATCTCATGAAATGTCTGACCAAAAAAAAGAAAGATGGTCTACAGATATTTCATCAGATTCGTGTATGGGGGACTACGAACTGAAACATAGTGAACAAAACTAGAGTATTTCATCAGATTCGCTTAGACAGTAGTACTCCTAAGCTTATTTGACAATAATCATGTCTCACAAGTTGTTACAGTTGGATCGTGGTAGTCGGATTAATGGTTAACTTAGCTCGCCAATTTGACCGCCAGGTGGCATAACGCTCGAGTGGGGCTAATCCTCTCTTAGTTGGGGGTTAAGAGAGAGAGAGAGAGGGGGAGGGACTCTCTCCCTCTCTCTCACTACGCCCAACTAAGAATATCGCGCGCTAAGCCCCTACTGGTTTGACTGCCCCCTGGCGGTAAAATGCGCGTCCTAAGTTGCTCATTGAGTCCTATGCGGTGTAGCGGCCCCTTATTTAGGATATTTTTAAAATTATTATCGTGTCCCCTACGACAGGGGCTGTTGATGTGGAGCGAGAGTGGCTGGGTCCAGAACTCGGTGTACCAGTTCAACCTGACGTCGGCCAGTGCCCGGGCCAAGGAGTTCGCCCCGCACCTCGCCACCCCCACGGACATCGCCTTCTTCCACCCGGCGAGGCAGTTCCCCTGTGAGGACCCTTCTTCTCCCTTCTCAGCCACCCCCCCCCCCCCCCCCCACCCCCCACCCCCCCACCCCGTGTGGATACCGGGTTTTTGGGGGGCATAAATAGTTCCCCCACCTTCTGGAAGTTCTGTAACTTGTAACTTCCTCCAGTCTGTCACTCTCTTTGACTCTGCCTTTTCCCTTTGCTTATAGGGGAAGACGGGAGTAAAAAGCCCATGGGCGGGTAAGAAACCCATGCCAATTATCTCATGAGATAAAGCAAATTTCGTGACAACAAATTAAAACAGAGTCGAAATTGAAACCCAAATTGACAACGGGTTGAACCCGAAACGTCGTGATTTGTTTTGCTCTGTGTTTTGTGTGTTTAAACCTTTTACTTTGGGTTTCAATTTCGACTCTGTTTTAATTTGTTGTGAATTTTATTGAACCCAGCAGTCATCTTCGTTTCTTCAAAAGCAAATTTCAGTCAAATTTGCCCATGAGACGAATGCTGTCTCATGGGCAAAATGTGACTGAAATTTGCTCTATTTCATGAGATAATAGCATTCGTCTCATGGGCAAAATGTGACTGAAATTTGCTTTATTTTATGAGATAATTGGCATGGGCTTCTTACCCGCCCATGGGCTTTTTACCCCCCCCCCCCCCACCCCCACCCCACCCCTACTGTCGTCTACTATCTTTCTGCCTTACCGGTCCATTCTCCTGCATTTTTTTTTTTTCATTTTGAAGAAACGCTTTCAAAAAGATTTCCCCGGCCAGCCCGAAGTACCGGGACTTGATGGGCTTTTGGGGGGGGGGGGGGGGTTGTTAGGCGCATAACGGCAGCATGACGCATATGCGCTCATAATTGACAGGAAACTGTCTGAGCGATTGAAGAAGAAGAAGAAGAAGGCCTGGCCATTCTGTGTTGTGCATCCTAAAGGGGCCGCTACACTGCATATGGTACGATTCCAACGCGATCCGATTGCGACGATGTCTGTGAGTCATGCTTCACGTGAAATACTTCCGTCTAAAAATAATAATTCTACTATTTTCGTTCACTATATTGACACTCATGTAGACCCCAATACACGAATCAACTAAAATGTCTGATACAAAAATACAGATATTTCATCAGATTCGTGTAGGGGTGGGGGGTGGGGGGGGGGTCTATAAATATAGTGAACAAACCTAGTAGGATTTCATCAGATTCAGTTAGACAGTAGTATTTCACGAGAATAGTGCCTTACAAATGTCACAATCGGATCGCATTGGGATCTAATCGTATGCAGTGTAGCGGCCCCTTAACACAAATATACACACACACGGACGCACGCGCACACAAGGGCACACACATACACACTGCACACACACGCACACACACATACACACACGCTCTCACTCACACACACACACACACACACACACACACACACACACACACACACACACACACACACACACACACACACACACACACACACACACACACACACACACACATGCGCAGGCAAGCTCCCTAGC
Source organism: Phymorhynchus buccinoides (assembly GCA_017654935.2). NCBI lineage: Eukaryota > Metazoa > Mollusca > Gastropoda > Neogastropoda > Raphitomidae > Phymorhynchus > Phymorhynchus buccinoides. The sequence continues at coordinate 50,746,170 of CM065680.1, forward strand.
ATGCACACAAATAAAACAACTGTTAATTTCAAAGGAGTTGTAAATTACAGGTTACCGGTATTTACTGATGCAAATTATGAGAACAATGGAAGCTCAAGCAGCCTGTAGAAACGACACAACAATTAACATGTTTGTCACTTTAATCAGTCAGTACACAATGCTTGTACTCATAAAATAAACTACAGACGTGTGTTTGTATGCCAACAGGCCTACACAAAGTAAGAAAAAAACCGGTTCAAGCCAGATGGTACTATCCCATACAGAACAGAGAAGGCTAATTCTAACCCTCTTACTGTCTTTAACCCCTCGGTGTGTACAAAAATAACGATGGTGTCTGTGTTCCAGACCAAAACCTCTGCGGCATCAACAACGGTGGGTGCAGCGACTTTTGCCTGCCAGCCCCCAACGGCACCGTTGTGTGCAGCTGCAGGGATGGCCATGTCCCCAGCCCCTACCAGCCTGCCCTCTGCCTGTCAGGTAGGACTTATGGCCAAGTGCATCCATTCTAATCCACACCTAGTGTGTCAGTTCAAACCCATACACCTATCGCGTCGGTTCAAACCCATACAGCCAGAAGAATCGATTCAAACAACAACACCTACACCCATTGCATTATTTCAAACCCAAGCTATCCACTCCTTGTGCATCAATCCATCCAACCTACACCCATCCATACCCGTTGCATCAATTCAAACCTACACCATCCACACCCATTGCATCAATTCAAACCTACACCATCCATACCCATTGCATCGATTCAAACATACAGCACTAACACCCATTGCATCAATTCAAACCTACACCCATTGGATCAATTCAAACCTACACCATCCATACCCATTGAATCAATTCAAACCTACACCATCCACACCCATTGCATCAATTCAAACCTACACCATCCATACCCATTGCATCGATTCAAACATACAGCACTAACACCCATTGCATCAATTCAAACCTACACCATCCATACCCATTGAATCAATTCAAATTCACACCCATTGGATCAATTCAAACCCACACCATCCACACCCATTGGATCAATTCAAACCCACACCATCCACACCCATTGCATCAATTCAAACCCACACCATCCACACCCATTGCATCGATTCAAACCCACACCATCCACACCCATTGTATCAATTCAAACCCACACCACCCACAGCATCAATTCAAACCCACACCATCCACACCCATTGTATCAATTCAAACCCACACCACCCACACCCATTACATTGATTCAAACCCACACCATCCACACCCATTGCATCGATTCAAACCCACACCATCCACACCCATTGCATCGATTCAAACCCACACCATCCACACCCATTGCATCGATTCAAACATACAGCACCCACACTCATTGCATCAATTCAAACCCACACCACAGACACTCATTGCATCAATTCAAACCTACACCACCCACACTCATTGCATCAATTCAAACCCACACCACCCACACTCATTGCATCAATTCAAACCTACACCACCCACACTCATTGCATCAATTCAAACCTACACCACCCACACTCATTGCATCAATTCAAACCCACACCACCCACACTCATTGCATCAATTCAAACCTACACCACCCACACTCATTGCATCAATTCAAACCTACACCACCCACACTCATTGCATCAATTCAAACCTACACCACCCACACTCATTGCATCAATTCAAACCTACACCACCCACACTCATTGCATCAATTCAAACCTACACCACCCACACTCATTGCATCAATTCAAACCCACACCACCCACACTCATTGCATCAATTCAAACCTACACCACCCACACTCATTGCATCAATTCAAACATACAGCACCCACACTCATTGCATCAATTCAAACCTACACCACAGACACTCATTGCATCAATTCAAACCTACACCACCCACACTCATTGCATCAATTCAAACCCACACCACCCACACTCATTGCATCAATTCAAACCCACACCACAGACACTCATTGCATCAATTCAAACCTACACCACCCACACTCATTGCATCAATTCAAACCCACACCACCTACACTCATTGCATCAATTCAAACCCACACCACAGACACTCATTGCATCAATTCAAACCCACACCACCTACACTCATTGCATCAATTCAAACCCACACCACCTACACTCATCGCATCAATTCAAACCCACACCACCCACACTCATTGCATCAATTCAAACCCACACTACCTACACTCATTGCATCAATTCAAACCTACACCACCCACACCAACCTTCACCAACTTCATCAGTTCAAACATACACCATCGACATCCATTGCATCAATTCAAACCCACACTCTACACTATCGCATCGATTCAAACCCACACCTACACTTATCGTATCAATTCAAACCCACACTATCTACACTTATCGCATCAATTCAAACCCACACAATCTACACTTATCGAATCAATTCAAACCCACACAATCTACACTTATCGCATCAATTCAAACCCACACAATCTACACATATCGCATCAGTTCAAACCCACACAATCTACACTTATCGCATCAATTCAAACCCACACAATCTACACTTATCGCATCAATTCAAACCCACACAATCTACACTTATTGCATTACTTCAAATCCACACAATCTACACTTATTGCATTACTTCAAACCCACACAATCTACGCCTATTGCATCCTACACCACACACACCCATTACATCTATTCAAACCCATACAATTGACATCCAATGCATCAATCCAAACACACACAATCCATGCCCGTTGCATCAGTTCAAACATACATCACACACACACCCATTGCATCTATTCAAACCCACACAATTGACATCCAATGCATCAACCCAAACACACACAATCCATGCCCGCTGCATCAGTTCAAACATACATCACGCGCACACACCCATTGCATATATTCAAACCCATACAAATCACACCCAATGCATCAATCCAAGCCAAATGTAGTGTCACGATTAGTGCTGTCAGGGTTAATTTTGTTTTGTGTCTAACTTAGACTCTAAGCGTGCTCAGTATGAGCATTCGTTGCTACAATGTGTATTGTAAAAGTAAATTCGCCTTGAGTCTTTCAAGCACATACTTATTTTCCGTCTTACTTTTATGAACACATTTACTGGTGTGTTCGCAATCTACTTTCGTAATATTATTGGCCATAACTATGTCTGCAGAGAAGGACTTGCTAGCTACCACCACCACTGCAACAACACATACAGTCCCCAGCACCGCCACAGAGTTGATGACCACCGCAACAACGTCAACACCATCCTCCACCACTACCACTTCCACCGAGGGTCCTGCCAGCAGTGGCATGTCCTCCACCTCCACGACCACAGTCGGGGGGTCGGTGGCCAGCACTACCAAAGGAAGCTTGTTCTACATGCTCCTCATGGGCTTCCGCGCAGAATCCGAGAGCAAGGCCATCAACATCTTCGAGATGCTGAAGAACACGGCCAAGAATGCCAGCAACGACATTAACGTGCTTCAAATCAGCTAGATGACTCTTCGTCTTTGGTGAAGTTTCGTATCGGGCCTATGTGTTTCAGGGGGAAAACACACACACACAAATTCAGAAAAATCTTGAAAGTTTTCATTGTTATTGATAACTGTTTAATGGAGCATAATATAGGCTATCGCTGTTGCTTAACCCTACATTTCCATTTCAAAGCCTTTTTCAAGTAGACTCCAATCTGTGCCATGTTATCTCACAACGAAAGCCATACTTGCTGAAGAGTTAATGTATCTTTGTCTACATTGTAATTAGGTGTCATATGTATGCACATTATAATTGTTAATTCATTTTGTTGTTTCCATTTCAATCGTGGAATTCAGTTGTGTGACGAAAAAGCAATAGCAATGCATTTTTGTGCTTACATTTATCAGTGGTTAAAGCAAGCAACACATTTTCAGCCTTGAAGTCGAAGAATTTCTACTTTCTTTATTGTATATTTTTAAGAAACAGCAAAATTAGCTCTCTGTTTGATATAATTTCGTTAATTGCCTTAAATCTACAATTGTATATAAAATTAAATATACATAGATATCGCCTTTTTGGTTTCTTACTCCTCTTCAATAGAGCATTTGCCACGAGTGTTCGTTCTCTATAGGCCTTTGCAACTAGGGTTATTAACGCCCTTGACAGTGAGAGTAATTGCTCTTGCTGGTCAGTACTGAGAAGGGCATTCACTCTTGCGAAAGGCAGCCATTTAGTGGCATCAAATAGGGGTTATTGGCGAGAGTTATCCCCCTGTCTGGTCAGTACTGAACCATCTTCCCCCACCCTCCAAGGGCATTCACTCTTGCAAAAGGTGTTCGTTGCAGACACCAATACTAGACTACTAATTTGCCCGCACTCGTTCTGCCCGAGTTACGCTGACCTTTCTAATTCAACTCAGTGAAATTCAAGGTCGCCCTCACGTGGCAAATGCCCTATTGGTGAGTCCGTTTTCTGCTGTTATAACTTTGTCAAAACGGGCAGACACACTGCACACAATTCGATCCCAATGCGATCCGATTGTGACGATGACTGCGAGTCGTGATTCACGTCAAATACTTCCGACTAAAACTAATTGCACTATTTTCGCTCACTATACTCAAGTAGACTCCAATCAAATCAATCACGAATCAAGTGTCTGATACAAAAATACAGATCTATAGGCCTAGGCCTATTTCATCAGATTTGTGTACGGGGAACTAAGCATATAATAAGTGAACCTAACTAGTAGATATCATCAGATTCGTGTAGACAGTAGAATTTCACGAGAATCATACCTGACAACTGTCACGATCGAATCGCATTGGCATCGCGGAATCGTATGCCTCTTATCGTTTGGTTATTTGGGCCTACAGGTAGGCCCTACAGTTAAAAACCAAAACGCTTCGAGGCGTCTAGAAATCTATGAAACAATCCTATAAAAGCATCAGACATTTGTAAAAGTTAGTTTCTTCTTCTTCTTCGTTCGCTCAGACAGTTTCCTATCAATTATGAGCGCAGATGCGTCATGCTGCCGTTATGCGCCTAAGTATAAGAAATAGTTAGGCCCAGCATGTCCGACTTCGGCTGGACGAAATGTTTTCGAAAGTGTTTCTTGAAAATAGGCAGGAAAATGGACCGGTAAGGCAGAAAGGTAGAGTGACAGATTAGAGCCGGAAAGTTACAAGCACAGAACTTCCAGAAGGTGGGGGAACTATTTATACTAAAGACCCCCGGTATCCCCACGGGGATAAAAGTTGGTTTTAGCCCTTCAAAATACCGGTGTTATGAATGTTTGTATGCACAAAGTTGGTTTTAGCCCTTCAAAATACCGGTGTAATAAAAGTTTGTATGCACAAAGCACAATGTCTTCCAAGTTCTACGATTATATACTATAATTATACTCTGTTCAAACTACTTCACACCGCCGCGTCTTTATCGTATTTGTTCTCTTTCCTATTGTATGAACTGTCTTGTGTGTGTGTGTGTCTCTCTCTCTCTCTCTCTCTCTCTCTCTCTCTCTCTCTCTCTCTCTCTCTCTCTCTCTCTCTCTCTCTCTCTCTCTCTCTCTCTCTCTCTCTCTCTCTCTCTCTCTCACACACATACACACACGTCTTCCACACACACACACACATACGCTTACACACACACACACACACACACACACACACACACACACACACACACACACACACTATGCTTTAATGTATAAATGGAAACTAGATGCCTTTAAAACAAAATACGTTAAAAGCATAGTTTGCATATGTGGAAACAAAATAACTAATAGTCATATTCTATCATGTAATGACCTAAAGACATTTATTCCTGTCTTGTTGCAAAATAGCGCTTGTAGTATTTTTAAATCACCAGCCTTAACGTACAAGTTTTTCGTTAATTTAGAACGCAGTCCAATAGGGAAGTACTTGTAAATAATATCCATTATAATAATTATTACTATTAGGTGGGTTATGATGTTGTTTTTTGTTGTTGTTGTTTGTTTGTGTGTTGTTTTTTGTTTGTTGTTGTTGTTGTTTTTCCTTATCTTAGAACTCGGTTGCATAGATAATTATTTGTAATTTGTTTCTATTGCTATCATAGGATGATGGACAGGGGGGGGTGGGGGGGATGTGTGTCGGGTGTGTGTGTGTGGGTGTGTGTGTGTGTGTGTGTGTGTGTGTGTGTGTGTGGGGGGGGGGTAATGTTGGGTTTTGTTTTCCAGTTGGGGTGATTTTTGTTTTTACTGTTACTGGTTTTATTCCTATCTTATGTGGTTTATGTATTACTTCTACAGTTCAGTCCTATCCATTCATATTGATTGTGCATACACCTGCATGCACCCACTTTTGATATTTCACACACATATCCACCAATTCACATGCACGCAACCACTTTAATATGCATACAATTGTTTTTTAAATATTTTATTTTAATTTTTATTTATTTATTATATTTCTTTTTGTCTAATATCACGAGAAGTGGATAGACGTTAAATGAAAGACACACACACACACACACACACACACACACACACACACACACACACACACACACACACACACACACACACACACACACTGTGACACAAGCATAAAAGCACATAGGGCTACACGTGTGCTATACTATATTCAAACTAAGCCTTCACACCGCCGCATCTTTGATCGCTCTTGCTCCCTTTCCTTTCGTATCGGAACTATCTGTATGTCTGTCTATCTCTCTGTCAGTTTGTCTGTCTCTCTGTCTCTCTCTCTCTCTCTCTCTCTCTCTCTCTCTCTCCCTCCCTCTCTCTCTCAGTCTCTTACGACACACACACACACAAACCGTGACACGCGCGCGCGCGCGCGCACACACACACACACACACACAAAACGCATACTGACACACACGCGCGCGCGCGCTCAAATGTACATTTGCGCACTCACACACACATGGCATTCATACACACATGCATGCATTTACGCCACGGTGCAGGCACACCCAGTCAATGCCAGTAACACACACACACACACACACACACACACACACACACACACACACACACACACACACACACACACACACATGCGCCTGCGTGTGTGCAAACGCATGAACATACACATTAGTAGGCCTAGAAATATAATTATGACAATGGCTTACAGTCTTCATATTAAGGGGGTGAGTAGGGCCTATGGGATTAGGCCTACTAGCGAAAACATTAACATAGCCTATTCCTGTATTAGTATATTACCCTCATAAAATACATTTAACCCATTCGCACACTCAAGCACACACGCGTGCGCGCATGCACACACACACACACACACACACAAACGCACGCGCGAGCGGCGGCCCGCGAGAGAGAGGGACTGAGAGAGAGAGAGAGAGAGAGAGAGAGAGAGAGAGAGAGAGAGAGAGAGAGAGAGAGAGAGAGAGAGAGAGAGAGAGAGAGACGGACGGCCCGACGCCGGGACGGACAGAGAGAGCGAGAGAGAGGAATGCACGAATGAAAAATGGTGTTTTACGTCCTCTCGGTCTGGAACTGGCAGACACATATGGGACATTTTGTATATACGCTACAAAGATGGTGGGAACAATACTGGAGGCAATGCCCGGAGGCAATGCAACACCAGTAAAGTCCCGATTTTTTAACAATACAGATAGGTGATAAGATCTTGCGCGCACGTCTCAGTTAAAGCGGCCCATTCCACTATTCGGTACGAGTAGGCCGTGTGTGCCGGTGGGATGGGTGACACGCTATTAATGGTCTGATTGAAGACCGGTGAGTGCGGGGTTTTTTAAAAATACAACATTTTACACACATAGATTCCTTTTATTAAGAATTACGATTCACAATCTGTTTTAACACGAACCCAGCTTCCCAATCTTCTCAAAAGAACATCTTAACTTGCGCACACAGAGAATTCCACCCCCTCCTCCCAATTATATGTAATGTCCACGTTTTGTCTCTGTATGTCTTGTAAAATGTCGTTTTCTTTATTTTTCACATACCCTACTAATACACATGTCCCATATGTGCCTTCCCGGGTCGAGAGGACGTAAAACACCAAAATTCATTCATTCGGTGAGTGCGGAGCAGGATAAGCATCTCCAACTGGAAGAAGAAGAATGTGTAGTAGCAGTAACCACGCCTCGGTTAAACCTCATCGGCTATGGTACCGCCACATGTTAACGATGTAGGGGAAGACGGGGTAAAAAGCGCATGGGCGGGTAAGAAGCCCACCCCAATTCTCTCATAAAATAAAGAAAATTTCAGTCAAATTTGCCCATGAGACGAATGCTAATGTCGTCTCATGGGCAAAATGAGACTGAAATTTGCTTAATTTCATGAGATAATTGGGGTGGGCTTCTTACCCGCCCATGCGCTTTTTACCCCGTCTTCCCCTAGTATAGCGAGAGAGAGGCCTACACCCGATCGTATAAATAGTATGAGGGTCTCTCGGTAAGTTTCAAAGATCAAAAATGTTCAGATAACTGATCGCTTCTCAGCCTTTTGGCTAAGACAGTGATTCAGGAACATAAATTTTTGTTTATACCTGGTTGGTTTGTTCAGCCCGTCGTACATGGCGAAAGCCGATACACGACGTTAAACTGAACTTCCATCGGTAAGTTTCGTACCCCAAACTAATGTAATGTCCCACATGGCTACGGCCGGGAGGACGTAAAGTATGGCGCGCCAAAGATACAAAACTCTATCTAGCTGTTCGATAGAGTTTCGAAACTGTATCTATCAGTTCGATAGAGTTTGAAAACCCTATCTAGCTGTTCGATAGAGTTTTAAAACTCTGTCGAACAGCTAGATAGGGTTTCCACAAAACAACCCTATCGAGATATAGTTTTTCTATCGCGATTTCTGATTGGTACATGGCTTCAGCGACAAGTTTGTGGCCTTGGCAGGGCAGTGACCCGTGAATTTGAATAAGACGATAGGCCTAGGCCCCTACATGTAGTCAAACAAACATGGCAGCTGAACGATTTCAACGAGCGAAACTTCCCGGCGTTTCATCTGTAATTGAAGCCGCTAAACGAGTTCGTAGAATGCCATCTATTAGGCTAGGTGTAGGTCACAGTCAAAGATACTAGTCCTATCTACCAATGAAATGCTTCGCTGAAAAAAAGTATCAAAATGGCGCGTTCGATAGAGTTTTACGACGAGAAACTCTATCTAGCTGCTCGACAGAGTTTTGAAACTCTATCAAACTGCTAGCTATAGTTTAGAAACTGTATAGATCTAACAGTTCGATAGGGTTTTTAAACTCTGTCGAACTGCTAGATAGAGTTTTGGTCATTCGGCGCGCCATAGTAAAGCATTATTTTCCCCTCGGTAAATTTCCGGATGTCACTTTCTGTCAACATCACCAAAAAAGCAGATGATACCACGAGATAGACCATTATTATGATATGTTGCAAATTTTCGGTTGTTTTTCGATCCCCTTTAGAAGCTGAAAGTAATAATCACAGATAATATTGACATCACAGTAATAATGATAACACGTACCACAGTAAACATGAGCAATATCACAGACTAGTATGGCTATCGCTTGAGTATGCACTTTATTTTCTTTATAAATATTTAGTTTTAAAAAAAGCTTCAGCCAGACCCCCGCCCAATTCCTAGGCCTAATAAAGGGGAATGTTGAAAATGCTCGAGGGTTTGCCGAGGGCTCTATTTTGACATAGGGCCTACCTCAGTCGACCTGGTCTGACGCCATAGCATAACCGTTTGTTTTGAAAGGATAATTAAAAGTACATAATGCTTAGGAAGGATACCTCGAAAACGTAGACTGGCCAGAATAGGTGTACATCCTCTCAGTTCTCTACATCCATAAACTTATCGAGAGCCCCTCGGACACACACACACACACACACACACACACACTCACTCACGGTGATGGATCGGGTCATTATCATAATAGCAGACGATCATGATGCAAGACAATGGTCAAGCCATCATTTTGGCATTGAATGGACGGATGGACACGTGTCTCATGCGCAGGATAGTCTAGAACATTAAACGCACAATTCAGTTTCGGTGGCAGTTAATCGAAGTATCTTGATCTGTTTGGAGCAAAATCCGGCGACGATGCGTAAACACGGTCATTGGTGATCGATAAGCTATTATTAGGCTGAGACAACAACTTTTGCCCTGCTAGCGCACCAGCACCGCTGTATGTCCTGCCGTGAAATATGTCCCGGTCACCGTAATATGCGTGTGCGCCACAACCGTAACGATGATAACTGTTTTATAAAATGTAGAGATTTAATTGCACAATCTACACGGAAAGAACCAAGAACAGAGCTTCAGATTGTCAGCGGGCCCGGGTCATTGACTCCTTGTGACGATGATTTTGACCCCTCATTTCGTGCACAGTGGTCATCTGTCACACAAAGTCTGCAATAAAATTCAAGTTTAATGCTACATTATTTTCTGCAGCTAGGGGTCATATGACCCATGAAGTTTAAAAACAAATTGAAGTTCTGCAAGAAATAGAGTGGGAGGGTCTTAATCTACATCTTTACTGAGAAATCGATGTAGGCCTACAAACCCATGCCACTTAATAGTTTCGCATTTTCCAAAATGGCGTAGGCTACGATGTAAACAAACACCCATGCAGAGAAAAATAATGAATAATAAATTTCGGGAAAATAACACTGGCTTTTTAATATTTAGTGATGAACCCTTGCTCTACCTGCATGCCACAGATGCCTCTGAATGTATTTCGGGTCGAATCCTTCCCAAACAGCAAAGAGGAAACAGGATGGATTTCACGCAGGTGAAATTTCACGCGACACCCGGAAGCAAGGCATGATTCTGTCGGGATGTGCAAAACTTCCAAACCTCAGCTAGGCCTATGCGAAATCAGTCGCGGGGCATTTTTTCTTTGAAAATATAGTTAGGGCCTAGGTGGATTGTCTAAGGAAGCCAAAGGTGCGAATAGTGTGCTTGTTTTCATGTTACCGCATCTTCAAATGACTGGATGTGCAGCAAAGCTGGCTGCGCGCAGCTGGTGCTTTAGTTTAGGTTTCCTGTAAAGAAAGCAATTGATGGTCAATAATCGCCGTCAATAATGACTTTTACTTTTAGGCGATTAAAATGGAAGAACAAGAAGAAAGCACATGTAGATTAGATCTTCTTATTATTATTATTGCACACATAGCATCCTCCATCAGCAATCTGATGACTATGAGTATGACGCTTAGTAGGCTATGTCGCATGAAAAAAGGTAGTCTCGTTAAAAAAAAAGTAGCTCGCTACCTGTATATGAGAGTCTGTATTTGCGGCATTTTGCGACATTGAGCATGAACCACACATTTCACTTTTTTCTAGGGTTAAGGTTAGGTAAATGGTTAAAGTAAAGAAAGAGTGAAATTTGTGGTTGTCGCAAAGACAGACTCTCATAGTAGCGAGCTACTTTTTTTAACGTGATACCTTTTTTCATACGACAGGCTACATAGGGGGGGGGTGTTCCAAAATAAACGATGACTTGTGCCGTTGTGCGGGATACTTGCTGCCCAGATGATCAGCTTGGGTTAAGCCTGCTATGTCCCAGGCACCTTGTGTCCCAGGCCCGATGTGTACCATTCCTGGTTGATCCCTTTCTGTCCCAGGCTTGATATGTCCCACATTTGGGACATATCGGGCCTGGGACACAACGGGCCTAGGACACAACGGGCCCAACTATCATTTTGAGGATTCCTTTAGGTCCCAGGCCCAATAGGGCCCAGGCAATTGGTGTAATTGTTATTGTTCGTGTGTTATGGTTATGGTATCGATGGTGGTGGTCTGCTTGTGTGACGAGTGCATGCGTGCATGCAAGCGCACATGTGTGTGTGTGTGTGTCAGGGGTTAACTATTAATGCGCGCATGTGAGTGTGTATGACTCTATCTCTCTATGTGTCTCACTCTCTCTGTCTCACTCTCTGTCTGTCTGTCTGTCTGTGTGTGTGCGCACACGAGAGAGTGAGAGAGAGAAAGACAGAAACAGTCACAGAGAGACAGAAAGATGATGGACAGAGACGGACAGACAGTGTCAAATCTGTCGTGATGGAGGATGGGGGACTGGCTGGTGTGGGGAGTTAATGACCACCTCTCCATGGTGGAACTTGAAGAAGGTGGCCAGCCTTGAGTAGAGGCCACTGCAGCTGGGTCAGCATGTTGTCCACGCTGGATGTTTGGCGATGACGATTCACAACCCATGGCCAGCGAGCTGCACTGCACTGGACGCTGAGCTCAATCTTGCCGGTGTTCTTGGTTGTGTGCCATACACAATGTGTGTCAGCAAAGACGCCTAGAGCTTCAGTCACTGTCTCGTTCAGTTGACTTCCAGATATTAACACTAACAGAGGGTGATACTGCTATTCTGGACGGGTGGGCAGGATTTTGTGTACACTTTGCAAAAATACAACTTTTTGTCTTTAGACGTGATTGAGGCATCCATTGATGCCTGTTCATCATTCAAGGTGGTAGGTGAGATGTTGTGCCCCACCCTTTTGGTAAAGATGACTTTAGTTGAATGACAGGGACATTTGATGTTGGAGAACATCCGTAAACTGAAAGGCCAAACTCATCCCCAAGGCTGCAGCATCAAGAACCCTTGTTAGAGGTTAATTTCAGAATCATTATCAACCATCCCCTGAAGACGGAGAATTATTTACTGCAGGGGGTGGGTGGGAAGGGATCTTGTTCCCAGATGCCCCCCCCCCCCCCCCCCCCCCCCCGCCGTGGGGATACCAGGGGGTCTGTCGTATAAATAGTTTCCCCATCTTCTGGAAGTTCTGTGCTTGTAACTTCCTCTAATCTGTCACTCTCTTTGAGTAAAACTTTGACTCTGCCTTTTCCCTCTGCTTGCTGTCATCTGAGTATCTTTCTGCCTTTCCGGTCCATTCTCCTGGCTTTTTTCAAGAAACACTTTCAAAAAGATTTCCTCCATTCGAAGTCGGACATGCTGGGCCTAATTATTTCTTACTTACTTAGGCGCATAACGGCAGCATGACGCATCTGCACTCATAATTGACAGGAAACTGTCTGAGCGATCGAAGAAGAAGAAAAAGAAGAAGTTCCCAGATGGTAAGATTGTTAGCCTTTGCTTTGTTGACAGAATTCAAATTTATGATGTCATACATGTGATTTATTTTTTCAGCCTGGAAAACGGGACCTGTGCAAAGATGATGAACAAACCAGACCTTGATGTGGATTCCATCATCACTCAGTTGCTGTCAGTCAAAGATCAGCCGGGCAAGCAGGTGTGTGATATAACTGAAAATGTGATCCGCCGTGCAGGTTATGCAGCTATCTGTTGATTTGTATGTAACTTGTAAGTTTCTCTGTTCATGTGGATTGCGATTCATATCAAGTTCGAACCTGGGTCATGTGGATTGCGATTCATATCAAGTTCGAACCTGGGTACAGGGGATTTTTCCATGCACTTAGCACATGTTAAACCCAGTGGCAACAAAAATGTTTTCATGATTAATATTTTGGTCAAAATTTAACACACACACACACCCTTTCTTTCCTCATGTCACACAAAAATCGCATGCAAAAAAAAAAAGGTGGCGGGCCTCTGGCTGCGACGCGCTCTACAGGTGGGAGCAATGCAAATTTCACAGACGCCTCTGTGACTATGACTAGTATAAAGTACCAAATACCAATACCAAATACCAAATCTAATAAAGGATTTATGCCTTGGTGCGTTCGGGTCAAAGTCATTGGGATCAGTGTGTTCTGGGGAGCTGTCGGTGGACGGTCGTGGTGGCGCCCTCGGAGGAGGACCTCACTCACGCTGGCTCCGCGACTAAGAGAATAGTGTCGTCAGTAGTGGGCTTAGTAGGTGGTGTCCTGAACAGGCTCCACTGAACTCCACCGAAGTGACTCAGCAGAAGTGCAGTGTCTCCTCGGTTGGTTGCCTCCTGACGGCCTAACATAAATTCTCCCCCCTTGGACTGCTGGTCTCGGTTTCTGCGACTTGAACAAACCCGGGTGTAGCTGCGAATTGGGATTCGGAACGAGCGGCGTGGGAGCAACGCCACTGTACAGCCCAGAAGATGGGACAGAAGAAAAAAAAGGATTTATTTTATTTCTTAAAATTGCAATAAACAATCTGAACAGATTTTGATGAAGTTTGTCTGTGATGCTTACATATTCCATGTTATTTCGGGTGAATCAAGATCACTATTCTGAACCAGAATCATGAAGCTTTGGGAAACAAAACATTTTCCTGTCGAGACGAGCAAGACAAGTCTTAAAAATTGCTCAAGGGGAAATAGCATAAATATGAATTGATTCTTTTGTATTACCAGAGTTATCCATTATGTCAGGGCTTTAATACAAATTAAATAGTTACCTTTTCATAAAAAAATTCACCTGCACAACAGAAAAAAAGAGTGTGACATAAACAAAATCAAATCTTTGATTTGATACCTCTAAAGCAGTATTGACTACAACTATTAAATAACAGATGTGCTATTAAAGAGAAAAATTAGAAAACCAGATTGATGGCAATTACGGTCACCAATAGGGCATTTGCCACAAGTGTTCGTACTCTATACTAGACTACTAAATTGCCCGTGCTCGTTCTGCCCAAGTTACTAGTTCAATTCTCTCATTTCATCAGCTCATTTAAATTGAAGGTCACGGGCACGCGGCAAATGCCCTATTAACAGCAATCTCTAATGCATAGAATTGAGTTGTATTAAACTTTGTACTTTCCAGAATGGATAAACAAGAATAATGCCAATGAAGAATGAAACTGGCTCAGAAAATGAGATCATCTTCTTCTTCTTCTGCGTTCCTGGGCTGGGCCACAATGGGTACGTATGTGTCCGTTTTCCAGTTTTCACTGGTGTCCTCGCTGCATTCAGCCGACTCATTCTGATTTTGGAGAGAGAAAATGAGATGATTACAAAGAGTTGTGTGATAAAATGTTCTTTTTTTAATTTATTTTTATTAGGTACTTTATACTAATTATAGTCACAGAGGTGTCTCTATGTAATTCGGGTTGCTCCCACCTGGAAAGCGCGTTGCAGCCAGAGGCGCGCCACCCAATTTAAAACAAACAAATTTGCATGTGATTTTTGTGTGACTGATGAGGAAGGAAGGGGGGGGGGGGGTGAATTTTTGACTAAATGACAACTTTTTCGTTGCCACTGGGTTTAACGTGTACTAAGTGCATGGGCACACGGGACCTCGGTTTATCGTCTCATCCGAAAGACTCCACGTTCAGACCGTAAGGCCTAGTGCAAAGTGAGAGGAAAAATCCCCTGTACCCAGGTTCGAACTCGGGTTTGCTCTTTGCTCTCTCTGTGGCCAGGTCCAGCTGCCAGAGTCCCAGATCCGGCAGCTGTGCCAGCTGTCCCGGGCCATCTTCCTGGAGCAGCCCATGCTGGTGGAGCTGAACGCCCCCGTCAACATCTGTGGGGACATCCACGGCCAGTACGACGACCTCCTGCGCCACTTCGACATGTGTGGGTACCCCCCACACTGCAACTACCTCTTTCTGGGAGACTATGTCGACAGGTGGCAAAACTTATTGAGTTTGTGGGTATTTTAATGTGTCTGTCTTAATTGTGTGTGTGTGTGTGTGTACACGTGTGTGTGAGCGCACATGCAAGTGCATGTATATTTACTACAGTACATGTATGTGTGTGTATATATTTTCAAATCTTTATTACAATAGAATAATTTGTACAGTTACTGTCGACAGTAAATTTCTGCTGATTTATTTCGTTTCGTTTTCTTGAAATTTACTGCGTTTTGCTGGGAACTAAGTACATTGAGGGGTGTATTGTATGAGGTAAACACATATTATTATTGTCAAGCATCATGTAAACATAATCTTAATTTTGGATGTAGATGTGTAAGAACTGCTAATCTGTAGGACTGATTTTTGTCATGCCCAAAAATGTGGCTTCATTTCCGGCATGAATTCTAGGATGTGCAAAATGGCAATTGTGGACATAAACGGTGTGAAATTTGTAATCGTCAGAGCTTCGAAAGTTTGGAAATCACTGACGTAAATTTGTTCTAAAGCTTGCAAGTTTAGAAAACACTGCGCAAGCATGCTCTAAAGCTTGGCAAGTTTGGACATAAGTGTGTTCTAAAGGCCCCTCTCCCCTTTTCTGTATACAGAGGCAAGCGTTCTCTGGAGACAATATGCTTGGTCCTGGCATACAAGATTAGGTACCCCAACAACTTTTTCCTTCTCCGTGGAAATCATGAATGCGCATCTATCAACAGGTGAGATCAACCAGTATCAAACTTGTAATTTTTAGCTCATTCGCATCGCAACGATTTTGAATAATTTAAAAAACTCATGAATCACTCCAGCCATACACACAAACAAAACATACATGAACAAAAGGAGAAATGAAGGAAGATTACAGGTTTTTACTTCAGGTTTAGACATAGGGAAGTGGTAGATCAGACTTTTTTTATTATATTTTATATAGAAAAACTCTCTACACCGATTGGCTACCCCACAACAAACCACTACAAAAGCAAAGTCAGAGGCAAAATTGTGGTCTAAGGGAGCGAAGCGAGTTTAGAAGTGACCAAGGTATTGTGTGCACATAGATTTACTTCCCTTGAAGCAAATGCATCAAATTGACAGCTATCTATTAATTCCGGACATATATGACTTAAATGAGTTAAACATTCAAACTAAAATTTGTGTTTTGTTCACAAATATTTTGAGCAAAATACTGAAAACAAACAAATATGTCATAAATATATATTAATTCAGCATATTGAGCAAAAGCTTAAATGTGTTTTAACAGTGTTTGTGTGTGTGTGTGTGAGAGAGAGAGAGAGAGAGAGAGAGAGAGAGAGAGAGAAAGATATAATGCACATCTTTTAGTAAATAACGCACATGTAATTTGGAGTTTTGCCCTTTATTTTTGCTGTTGATCTCTTTACAGTGTATTTTAATTTGGGGGTTTTAGGATGCTAATTGTGGTCTGTAGCTTTTTCTGCACCGTTGACTGTTTTACTGTTTAATGGGTTCATTAATTCCTCTTTTACTGTTTAATGGGTTAATTAATTCCTCTTTTACTGTTTAATGGGTTAATTGATTACTCTTAAATGTTAAACTGTTCTCTATGTTGAATGACTTAAAAATTATTTATGATTTAAATTAATGTTTAATTGATTACATTATTCTTTCCTCTTGTTGTTTATTTAATCTTTTTCAGTTTTTCTTTAATTTCATTTTAGTTTTATAAAGGACAGGAGTTAAATATTTCAAAATGGAGACTTTAAAATTCATTCTTTTATGGCATATGCAGACCTGCCAACGTATTTTGTATGCCAATTTACTCAAAATATGACCAGTACGTCAGGTGAATAAAAAATACGACATTAAAAAATCATAGTGAACATTTTTATTTTTGTTATGCAGCTAAAACGATCGAAATCGGCACGATTTAGCGTAACAGCGAAGTGCTGGAGCGGAGCCACAACTTGCAAACAAATCTTGATTGGCCAAATCTTGCGGCGCGAAGAAGTGTGCGCGCCATTTTGTTTCATCAACTTGTGCACCGAAGCGAAGCCTCAAGATGTCGAAGCGAAAAATCGACGACCCATCTGACGAAGGCGAAGCCAAGAAGACGCCAGTAGCGCCAGCAAGATCACAAAATTTCTTCAGCAATATACAACAATCCCTGGAATTAGAGTCGACGCTGGGAATCAATCACGCATACTGCAGCTACTGTAAAGTGGACTTCTCCATTGCCAGTTCTGGAAAGTTTGACATTGAGCGGCACTGCGGCAGGAAAAAGCACCAAGACTGCAAAAAAATGAAGCAAGCTGCAGCAGGCTCAGTGTGCATAAAAGCATTTATGCCGAATAAGACTTTGTCTGCCGGGGAAAAAGACACAATTCGTGCTGAAGCGATGTTCACTGAACTCATCGTAAAAATGAACCTGCCACTTACTACTAGTGACGTCATTTATGTGAACCTGATGTGTAATATTGACAGCGACAAAAAGGTAGTTCCATGCAAGTTAATCCCTACATACTTGCATATTAGAGTTGTCCTCAGAATACTCCACTTTTTCCAAAAATACACCAATTTCCGTGAAAAAGTACTCCAACTGAAAACTCAGGGTTGGCAGGTCTGCATATGGCATAAGCATCTTCTCCCCCAGCCTCATTGTAAGTGTATTTGCCATAATCTGTTGTGTATTTTTTAAAATAATCTGTTTATTTGTTACCAGGATATATGGGTTTTATGACGAATGTAAGCGACGATACAACATCAAGTTATGGAAGACGTTCACAGACTGCTTCAACTGCCTGCCAATTGGTAAGTCATGTCTGTATTGTATAATAATAATAATAATAATAATAATAATGAGCATTTATATGCGCTTAATCTTAAACAAGCCCTAAGAGCTTACAATAATAAACAAATAAATGAATAACACCCCCCCCCCCCCCCCACACCCCCCCCCCCCCCCCAAACAACACAGCAACAAAACAAGCAAGAAAATATGAGAATGTCAAACATTTCCTCGCATACACACAACAAGCAGTAGAAAATATGAGAATGTCAAACATTTCCTCGCATACACACACACACACACCACGCACACACAACACCACACACACACAAACAAAACACACACACACACACACACACCACACCACACCACACCACACCACACCACACCACACCACACAACACACGCCCGCACAAACCACACACTGCACACAAACACACGCACAGAGAAGGGACAAAAATTACTTTCCAAAAGAACAGAGCAGGCTACGATTTGAAGAGAGTGGTTTTGAGGGAAGACTTAAATGAAGAAAGGGAGTTGGCAGAACGGAGAGGAAGAGGGAGTTTGTTCCAAGTAGAGGAGGCCTGAAAAGAGAAGGAACGTTCACCGAGAGTCCTGGTGCGGTAACGAGGGATCTGGAGGAGAGAAGTGTCAGAAGAAAAGAAAAAAGTGTTGAGTTTTGATTTCCATTTGCTTTCATATGCCTAGACTTTTTTAAAAAATGTGTTAGTGGACTTGCTTCATTTGTCCTGGCAAAAGCATGCATCCTTTAATGAAATGAGAGAAAGATTTATTCTTTTGTTTGTGTGTTATATTGTATGCTGATTTGATGAAGTTGCAGTGATTGAGTGAACCTCCCTATTGGCCACTGCAACTAGGGTTATTAACGCCCTTGACAGCAAGAGTTAAACCCTTGTTGATCAGTATCCAAAAGGGCATTCACTCTTGCAAATGGCAGCCATTAAGTGGCATAAAATAGGGTTATTGGTGAGAGTTATGCCCAATTAAGACCTTCCCTATTAAGACTCCCACTAAGATAGATCTGAGGGAGGAAGAAACAAAACAAGAAGCTCAACATTTGTTCCACTAAGATGTGACCTAAAACAGTTTCACCAATTTTTTCCACCTTCATATCCGGACTACTGAGTGTCCACCTCTCTATAAAGACCCCTCCCTATTAACAATTTTTGCTGATTTTCAAGGTTTTAATAGGGAGGTTCCACTGTATTATGCTGGTTAATGTACCATAATACAGTGGAACCTCCCTTATAAGACCTTCAAAAATTATCCAAAACGAGGTCTTATAAGGGAGGGGTCTTATATAAATAAGGGAGGTAATGTTAATACTTACAAAGAAGGGCAATGTCTCAAAGAAGTAGGTCTTATATGGGAGGGAGTCTTATAATGGGAGGTCTTATAAGGGAGGTTCCACTGTATTAAAACATACTGCATGAATACATTGAGATGTAGAAGCCATCCCTAATCATTGATACACCATGGATCAACGTAACTGTCAACTTTACAATTCAACTAGTTTAACCCTTTCACCGCCAGCCATATTTAAGCCAAATATCTCCATTAAATTACCTGGGTAGAGAACAAAATCCATCTGTAGTATTGGGGATTTTTCTGTGACATATATAAAACAAGGTCTATCCATACTTCCCAAAACTAAGACAATAGGGTCTTTGGATAATAGACCCCAATTTGATGCCTTTTAGTGACATATGTGTTAAATCACTGTGGTGCTAAAAAATGTGACTTTGGCGGTGAAAGGGTTAATAATAAAGCTATGTTTGTCAGTTAGATTCTGGTGAGATTAACTAAGAGTACCTTTGCCCTAGTGTGTATTGGCCACTGCAAAGAACACCTTTTGCAAGAGTGAATGTGGGTGGGGGAAGATGGTTGAGTACTGACCAAACAAGGGAATAACTCTCGCCAATAACCCTCGCCAATAACCCTATTTGAGGCCACTTAATGGCTGCCTCTTGCAAGAGTGAATGTCCTTTTGGATACTGATCAACAAGGGCTTAACTCTGCCGTCAAGGACGTTAATAACCCTACTTGCAGTGGCCAATAAAGAATCTCAATTTACGAATTTGGAGTATTTTTTTTAATTAACAAAAGATTTTTTATACTTTCATCAGCTGATGATATTTACAGAGACATATCTAACAGTCCTTGCTTGTTTCAAGTTAGCTAAAACGATTCCATTAATGATATTAATAATTGATATTATTAATGAAAATGAACGCAAAAGAACAAGCTACACGTTTCTTTCTTCTACTAATGACAAATATTAAAATTTTTAAAGTTGAATTTGTACAAAAACAATAGGATTCTCCTCTAATAGTATAAGATGGGAGTCCTAATGATTGTGTATATATAACCATATACATATATATATGTATGTACCAGTATGTGTGTGTGTGTCAAGTCAAGTCAAGTCAAAATGATCTTTAATGACGATAAAGGAATAAGCTAAACAAAACTTTTTTTCATCCTGTCGTCATAAATAAATAAAAAATACAACTGAAGCAAACAAGATGAAAAGCAAAAACTGTAAACAAAAAAATCTATTTACAATGAAAAATATGGAAAAAATACACATATGTTCCGCAAGCACAATACCATAATCATGTACATAATTGCTTGCCTCTGTTTCAATGCTGTCCATTCATCTAGTCCTGCCTACCTCTCTGATCTCGTTCACCTGTACTCACCCTCCAGGTCTCTCCGTTCCTCTTTTGACAAACTTATCCTTTCTATTCCTCGTACTAACACTAAGACAAATGGTGAACGTTCATTTTCTTTCAGCGCCCCTTCTGTCTGGAACACCCTACCATATGAACTTCGTTCTGCTAAATCTTTCCAGTCTTTCAAAACCGCTCTTAAAGCTCACCTCTTCCGGCAATACCTCTGATTTCTTCCCTGTCCTGTTTCCTGCCTTAAAATGATGTCCCCCACATTGTGGGTGGGTGGGTGTGCGCGCATGTGTGGGTGTGGGCGTGTGTGTGCGTGCGTGTTGTGGCTGTGTGAATGTTTGTGATAGTTGATATTGTAGTAGCTTATTTATGATTTATGTATTTATTTAAACAATTGTGAAGCGCCGTGAGCTCAAGAGAGAAAGGGCGCTCTATAAATGTTATTTATTATATTATTATTATTATAATACTGACAACAGTAATGTGTGTGTGAGGGGTGGTGGGGTGAGTGATCATGAGTGAGTGTGATTGAATTTTGCACGCCTCTGCATGCATAGCTAGAAATGAGGTCAACTGAACTGACCTGAACTCAACGTTTTGTTTGTGATTTTTTCCTTCTGATTTTTCTTTTGGCTAGTTCATGTGAAGATTTATTTCAGTGCGTGACTGGAAAAAGCAAACTTTGTCATTGTGCATGTTTTAATACCAAGTTTTAAACAAGACATCTTTGGCTTTGTTGTTATTCTTTTACATACCAGTAAGTAACTGTATTCTTTTTCTTTTCAGCTGCCATTGTTGAGGGTACTATATTCTGTATGCATGGGGGGCTATCTCCCGACCTCAATAGTCTGGACCAGGTGGGACTGACTGTTTATTATATTGCTTTATTCATGTGATTTTGTTCATCTATTTTGTCTTCAATATTAACTTTTATGATATTATGGGTTGACGGAAAAGACTTTACTAACGTGCAATAAAACTCTACTATAAAATGTTTTGGTTTCACTCCTTCTCTACCTCTTGTCTGGCAAGTTTCTTCTTTCAGCAAAAAGCTTACTTTTAAAAAGAATTTATTAAGAAGGAAATTATAGTTAAAAACTGACAATTAAAAATAAAATCTGTCTAAAGATTACACACTGACGCTAACGATACTGTCAGGGTCAATTTGCTTTTAATTTGAAAAAAGAATTTGAATCATAGTCTATGATGATGATGAATAATGATTCTGGGTCACATTAATGCATTAGGCCCAGTTTTTGTTTATTTTGCAGATTATGTTTTTTACGATTTGACATTTTTGTGCGATAATTTATATAAACTATAAGAAAAATAATTTGGTGGAACTTACAAGAAAATATAGCAAAGAGTATATATCAATAAGCGATAAGTGATGATTTCCCCTACATGGATTTGAAGGATAGACATTTTGCAGCTCACTGAAAGTAACTATGAACTGCTTTTGCTCTTTAACCCTTTCAACGCCAGTCATTGTTCAGCCAAAACTTTCCATTAAACTTACCTGGGTAGAGAAAAGATTTTGTCTGCAATATTGGGGATTCCTCTCTGACATGCATAAAATAGGGCCTATCCTTACCTCCCAAAATTAAGAACATAGGGTCATTGGTTAACAGACCCACATTTGATGCCTTTTAGTGACGTGGGTGTTAAATAATTGTGGTGCCAAGTGGCGACAGTGGCGATGAAAGGGTTAACCAGCCGCAAAGCGAAAGTTTTCAGAGGTGTTTGTCTGTTCCTGGTTGGCTGGCTGACTATCTATGTTACCTCGATAGCGTTTGCACGGAGGGACCTAGGACCCTTCAATTTTGCATGCAGATAGGTAGTTAGGATATCTAGGCCATATTCGAAAAAGAAGATAATTGGTCAAAGGTCAAGGTCACTGGAGCCAAAAATGCTGCCCCGTGGCTGGTGATCTATCGTTTTTGCATTCTAGTTTCAAAATATAAATGCATATTTTGTTTTATTAGAAGAATATTAACCACAAACACTCAGCAAAAGAAATAAGCTTATGTCGGAACGTCAGCGTCGTCTGCATATTTTGTTATGTTTTTTTTTTCTCGTTTTTAATTTTTTTATTGTAGTATTTATGAAGAAATAATCATTTAAATATGATCATTTACATATATATAATACTCTTTGTTTTCAAATGCTGTCAGTGTCTCTCGGTTAATCTGCACAGCTCTGCCAAGCTGAAAGTATAATAAGATAATAACATCATTATTGACTGTGTTTCTGTACAGCTGAAAGACATTGAGAGGCCCCTGGACGTTCCTGACCACGGGCTGATATGTGATCTACTCTGGTCTGACCCTGATGATGTGAGAAACTATGCTATGTGCATCTCTTGACTCGTTCGCATCGCAACGATTTTGAATTATTAAAAAAACTCACAAATCACTCCAGCCATACATGCAAACAAAACAGACATAAACAAAAGGAGAAATGAAAGAAGATTACAGGTTTTTACTTCAGGTTTAGACATAGGGAAGTGGTAGATCAGACTTTTGTTATATATACACTTTATATGGAAATTCTCTCCACAGCCATTGGTTACCCCACAACAAACGACTACAAAAGCAAAGTCAGGGGCAAAATTGTGGTCTAAGGGAGTGAAGCGTGTTTAGAAGTGACCTAGCACACAGATTTACTTCCATTGAAGCAAATGCATCAAATTGACAGCTGTCTATTAATTCCGGACATATATGGACGGAAAGTCTTGAATTAGTTAAAGCCATTAATTGCAACAGATCCTGGCTATGAACTATAACAATAGTAGCCTTACACACACAAACGCACACACTCACAGGGTTTGCGTGGCAAGCCATCGCACATGCATGCACGCACGCATGCGCATACATACACACACAAGCAAGCATGCATGTAGTGATGTACACCAAATATATAAGCACGCACACACACGCAATGCACATGATAATACATGCGCAATGCACATAATAATACACATGCACATACTCTTGCATGCACACATACACACATAAATAGAAGCAGTCATGCTGTGCGCACACACACTCTGATTCATGCACACACATATTCTGATAATTGATCAGAAATTAATTATTACGTCCTCCGACCTGTTTTAAGGCACAAATGGGACATTTGTTAATATGGGTGATCGGGGAGAAAAAGAAATGGGGAAGGGACAACCATTTTCACTTCAATCTCCCGTTCATTTATACTCTCTCTCTCTCTCTCTCTCTCTCTCTCTCGCTCTCTCTCTCTCTCTCTCTCTCTCTCAATAGAGTTATTTCAATGCGTTATATTATTAGGCTAATTTTTCGTACTTTGCAATGTTTTGTTTTGCATGCTGAGTTACTTTTCAAGTTGCTTTCGTATTACTTTTCATTCTGAGGACAGGATGGAAAAAAAGCTGTCAAGCTTATTCCTTTATCCTCAATAAAGATCATTTTGACTTGACTTGACTTGACTCACACACAGAGATAAACTTACCCTCACACAATGGTGCGTGATATTTCACTCTGCTACCTTCAGGACATCACTGGCTGGGGGGAGAATGACCGCGGGGTGTCCTACACCTTTGGTGGGGATGTGGTCAAGGAGGTCCTGCGCAAATTTGACTGCAGCCTGATCACCAGGGCCCACCAGGTCAGAACTTGCTCACTGACTGTATTGAAAAAACAAAGCTAAAAGGTGATGCTGCACTAGCAGCGACACACTCTCCATGTTGGGTGGGAGCAGCCCAGATTTCACTGAGACGAGTCTCTGTGACTCGAAAATAATGGCAATATCTTGCAAAAAAAATTTTTTTATTCGCCTTGGCTTAAGGCTGTGTCAGACCAATAGGGCCCCCGTGGGGATACCGGGGGGTCTTTTGTATAAATAATTCCCCCACCTTCTGGAAGTTCTGTGCTTGTGACTTCCTCTAATCTGTCACTCTCTTTGACTCTGCCTTTTCCCTTTGCTTACTGTCATCTACTGTCTTTCTGCCTTACCGGTCCATTCCCTTGCCTTTTTTCATGAAACACTTTCAAAAACATTTCCTCCAGCCGAAGTTGGACTTGCTGGGCCTTACTATTTCTTAGTTAGGCGCATAACGGCAGCATGACGCATATGCGCTCATAATTGACAGGATACTGTCTGAGCGATCGAAGAAGAAGAAGACCAATAGGGCATTTGCCACGAGTGTTCGTTCTCTATACTAGACTACTAATTTGCTCGCACTCGTTCTGCCCGAGTTACGCTGACCTTTCTAATTCAACTCAGTGAAATTCAAGGTCGCCGGCACGCGGCAAATGCCCTATTGACATAGGTTAGAACACCAAGGCTACATCAAAATGTTATTATGCTCTGCATAGCCATGTGGGGATTGTCTTTAAGCCATGACAAGATCCTAGCATAAGATCATCAGTCTCCAAAATCCTCCGAAGCCGGAGTGTGTCTGCCCACGTGGCGGGGTAATCAAAAACGGCCCACTTGTAATGTTCTCATCCCTAGCTAGTGCATTTGTACCGTAGAGTTCAAGGGCTTCGGCTGTTGGGATGATCCCTGGAGTCTTTAAGCCAGGGTATGACAACAACAACATATGATTTTTAACTCTGCCAGGGAAATTATCTTTTTGACTTTTTCTATCTGTCTCGCTATCTCATGCATAATACATTTAAATAAAAAATAATGAATGGAGTTGAATCAAACTTGGTTGAAAGGTAAAGTACCACTTTTACCTTTTTGTTGTAAAATTTGAAGTCAACTTACAGTATCATTTGGATGTCAGGCAACTTTGGTTTTAAGAGGGGGATATACATTTTTAGCATTTTTAGGTTCTGTTGATGTCCTTTGCCCCAGCGTATACAGTTATATTGGCATTTGCTGTATTTTCTCAGCAGTAAATTGTCATGATTTTTTTAGATAAAAATAATCTTTAATGTTGTACAGACATCATGAATGATTCACGTACAAACAAGATTCTTCTTCTTCTTCCTATTACTGGACTGGGCCTCACAGCGTTTAAAGTCCAACTTGGTACGAGACTGACAGGCGGCGTGTGCTCTCAATGCCTATTTTAACCCTTTCACCGCCAGCCATTTTTCAGCCCCAAAAATATCATGAAACTTAACTGGGTAGAGACAAAAAATTATCTGCAATATTGGGAATTCGTCTGTGACATGTACAAAATCAGGCATATCCTTACCTCCCAAATTTAAGAAAATATGGTCTTCAGATAACAGGCCCTGATTTGATGCCTTTTAGTGACATGGGTGTTAAACCATTGTGGTGCATAAATGCGACATTGGCAGTGGAAGGGTTAAGACAATATGGTCTTCAGATAACAGGCCCTGATTTGATGCCTTTTAGTGACATGGGTGTTAAACCATTGTGGTGCATAAATGCGACATTGGCAGTGGAAGGGTTAAGACAATATGGTCTTCAGATAACAGGCTCTGACTTGATGCCTTTTAGTGACATGGGTGTTAAAGCATTGTGGTGCATAAATGCGACATTGGCAGTGGAAGGGTTAAGACAATATGGTCTTCAGATAACAGGCTCTGACTTGATGCCTTTTAGTGACATGGGTGTTAAACCATTGTGGTGCATAAATGCGACATTGGCGGTGAAAGGGTTAAAAACTTAATAAGATTCACATTCATTCTGTTGACGATGGTGTGTGCAGGTGGTAGAAGATGGCTACCAGTTTTTTGAAAAGAGGAAGGTAAGTGACAGTGTGTAATTTGTTACAGTTGTGGATAGACGGGTTCAAATTTTATAGACAAGTTTTAGTTTTTTTAATTGACAGTATTTTTGCATCATGATAGACGGTAGCCTAATACTTAATTACAACTTTTATATTGTTTAGTGTACTCAGAACTGAGAGCAAGCAACTTGTGTTTGTATGAGTGTTCATTCTAATGCACACACACACACACACACACACACATACATTTGCTATGTTGAGGATCATGGTCTGCCCTTTGTTTCTGTTACTTGGTGGCTTTTCTCTTTCTTGATATTTATGTGTGAGAACAGAAATAAGCTCATTTTATTGACTTCTTCTTCTGCGCTCCAGGCCATGTGGCCATAAAGGGGAGGATAGGAATGCGTCCGGTTTTCGTCTTTTTGCTGTACTCAGCCAACACATTCAGAATTCGGAGTTAAAAGGAGAAAATTGTTTGGAAGATTTTTTTTTTTTTAAAGGCAATGGGCCGGGCCAATAGCTTAGAAAAATAGTAGATTACAGTTAAGAAAAGGATGTGCTAGCACATAACTTTCAGAAGATGGGGGAACTATTTGTATTGAAAGATCCCCTGATATTGCCATAGGGGGATTTTATTCACACACACACACACGTGTTTAAGACTTAATTAATGCCACAGATTTGCTTGATACCCTTTACCAAGAGACCAAAATGCCAGCTGCGGACTTGCAAAGATAGCTTGCCTGCTTCAAACGCACAGACATAAATACTTGATTACCATACAGAGTGCACAGAATTTGTTTTGGACATTTTAAGATTTGAAAATGGAGATGGAATGACCACCCAACTAGTGCATGAAATGTTTTAAAATGGGGGGTGGGGGGTGGAGACTATTATTCATGCAAAAAAAGTTTTTAAATTACTTAAAAAGATGTTGAGCCCATAATGTTGAGTTATGCGTTTCGTTTTGCCAACTCCATGATCTCCTCAGACAAGCAGCATGGCCAAACCCAACATCGCTGAGGGACAAACTCAAGCAACCTGGAGGACCTGAATGAAAATCCGATTAACGTCCTCCGGCCTGGAACATCAGTAGATATAAAGATGGTGGGACGATCCCTTCAGACGACTGCTTCTTTTATGAGGGCCATTGGCGTCTCCGTCTAGTGATCGACAAAAAGAAGAAGTGTTTCATTTTGTGTAGTAAGAATTTATATCGGGTTAAATTTCTAGTTTAAAAAAAAAAGTGGGTATTGTTTTAACTGTTCCAGCTGGTGACGCTGTTCAGTGCACCCAATTACTGTGGGGAGTTTGACAATGCTGCAGCCATGATGATTGTCACCGCAGACCTCACTTGCTCCTTCAAGATACTGCCGGTCAGTTCACTAGCTTTTGCTCATTCATCTCGTTATCAATATAATTTTTTTAACCTTTAGCACTCTGCAGATGCATTGTGTCGCCAAGCAGATACTCTCCCCTGCAACTGCAAGCGCCCTGTGTCGCCCAGTGAGGGGTACTCAAAACCAGTGCTTCACAGACATTATTTCCGTTACTAAAAATGGAAACAACCTTACTTTCGCTTCAGAATGAGGCTCAGCTTGTCCGTTTTGTCCGGTTTAGCCGCCATATTGCTTTTTTCAGTTGTGCATTGAATTTTTCAGTTTTATTCGGTCAGAAAGTCAAGTTCCCTGTCAAATATGGCTGATTTTCGTGTTAGCGAAGCTTTCCTGCTGGAAATTATTGTTGATATTTGCTTAGATAATGCATGTCTAGGCTTTGTTAGGTCAGATATCGATGGTGAAAGAGCCATAGATAGATCATAGTGCATCAAAATAGACAGTGGTAGACAGTGTCACTGTGACTCAACAAAGACGATCCAATATCGATTCAAGCCGCGACTGTGATTGGGTGCCGATTCTGACTACTAGGTTGAATTTGGAGAAAATTTCACCTTAATGATAATAGTCTTAATATTTTCGTGAGATATTTTGTTAAAAGTGATCCTCGACATGACTTTTATTAGTCAGTGGGCAAACTCAGAAGCATTCTGCACTCACTCTGAAACAGTAAGTCAACACTTTCGCTTTGTTGTTTTTGCTTCTTTTTCCCCCCAACAATAAAACATGCACAGACAACAAAATGCTTAGTATCAAAACTTTCCTCAATCATTTCTTTTGCATGCAAAAACAAAACAAAAATGGGTGGCGCGCCTCTGGCTGCGACGCGCTCTCCAGGTGGGAGCAACCCGAATTTCACAGAGACGACTGTGACAATAAAGTACCTAATACCTATTCCAATAATCAAGTCTGCACACAGAGAAAATTACAGCATTTTTAATCAAGTGGGCATAGGCGTTTTTCACTGCCTCAAACCTCATATGGTTATGGGGTTGTGCCAACGGTTTTCAACTATGGGCACTTTTCTTCGGACAGACTGACAGACCAACGGTGAATTTTTTGTCATCAATGTAAGGAAAGACAAATAACTGCAGGATTTCTAATATGAACATTAAAAAGTAATGCTGTGGTTAATAAATCCAAGACACGAAAACAAAAACCTGACGTTTCGTGTCCTAGACACTTGTATTTATTACTTGTGTGATCCTTGACAATGTTTGTTATTTTCTGTCCTCGTTTCAGCCAGAGAAAGGGAAGAAGGCCCTGGTGAACAGCAAGAACAGCAAGAAATGACCGCTGAGGGGACCTGCACTGATCTCAGGCTAACACACTGCCATCAACTACTTTTTTTTATATAATTGTTTTAGCAACATTGCATTTCTGTTTCTGTCTGGATATGTCACTTCTGACGATAAATCACGACAGAACTTGGAGGGCGCATGAACCTAATAGAAAACATAGAAGGAGAAAGACCTACTGCTTATACTGGGTTAAGACCATTAAACCCCCCAAGTTCAGCCGGAAAGGCCCAGGCCCCACTTCCAGAAGCAAGCAACAAAAAAAATTCCCTAGTGGTCAGTAGTTGCAGGCTCAGATGGTGATCTGATCAGCGCTGATGTAAATGCGCTGACGGAGCCTGCGGTGACAGTGGCCTCACTTAGTTGGTTCCACTCCATGGCAGTCCGGATGAAGGAGGATCTGGATCTGGAGGTATACGTCGCAGACGCCACTTCTGACGATAGACGCAACGGAGCTACGATATTGCTCCATTCTCACGTTTGCATTCACAGGATGTTGAGTCTGCCTAATAAATGCTAGCTTGGGCACTTACAGCTAAGAAAATGTTCAAATCAATTCCATGTGAATGTAAAGAATAAGATTGTCAGGATAGTTGTTTGGATCCTCTAAAAACTCTTTGAGTTACATTTCTCAAAGCGATCATGGACCCTTTATGAGCAAACTCAACTATACATAACTTTGCAGTAACACTTGGCATTAGTTTTTTCTTCTGAGACAACCTTAACCTTTAAGGTGTGTAAGTTGTATGCAAGGTTAACCCCTTCACTGCCCCATTATGGATATTTGTTGTGGCTTACCCTGGCTATAAGACTCCAGGGATCATCCCAACAACGGAAGCACTTGAACACTATGGTACAAGCGCATCAGCTACGGATGAGAACATTACGTGTGTGACCGTTTTTTATTACCCCGCCACGTGGGCAGCCACACTCTGACTTCGGGGGAGCTTATGGATATATATCCGTCATAATCATTTTGAATGGCTTGTGTGTTCATCTTTTAATGTAATTCATTATCTATCTTCTTAGGATTTTTTATACTAAGTACCCCCTTTCTGAATTCAAAATGGCCTTGAAGGGGTTTATGACTTAGTTGTTCTGAAATTTGTTTTAGTTCAGGTGCTGTCATGACGCGTCATAAAAACTGTTGTTTATAATAATGTACAACATTCATTTACACAGCAAACCAAGTCAAGGTGTGGTTGTCACTAACGTTTCGGCGGCTGCCTTTTTCAAGGGGTCTCTTTAATCTAATAAAAAAAGAAGTTTATAATAATGTGATATTGATGGTGGTGTAATATGGGTTATTGATTACTACACCCATAATACCATTTGTTTCCCATTTCCATTCATAGACATTGTCCTTAGAAGACCAGAGTTCATCTTTTTCTTCTCTGAAGGTACACTTCCTCAAACAAAATTAATAATGGGTGGAAAATCTCTAATGGTTCACCATCAGATTCGCATGGGTGCTCCTGGGAAATTTCCAAAATCCTGCAAGGGGGCGGCCCCGGCAGAGTGCAGGGGCAGCGCACACACACACACACACTTACTGCTCTTTTTTCCACCCCTCTAGACTAGTACAAGTGCTACATTCCTTTCTATATAGCAAATGCTTATATAGGCCCTTTTTATTGTACAAGTGTGTGTGTAAGAAAACCATAGCTTCTCAAATTCTCATAATCCGGCGACGCCGGCTCTAGGCAATTTAAAAATCCTGCAATTCAGGACATCCTGCAAGGAGCATCCATGGATTTGTGTCTGATTATTCTAGAATCCTACTATTTTTATTAAGCCTGTTTCAGCTCAGAGGGGTTCTTCTCTGCGAGTAAACATTCATTCTGGCTTTATTTCCTAAAAGTCTTTTAAATGAGACTTGACTGAAATTTTGTGAGCAGTGCATGCCAAATGTGTCGCACACACACTTTGTTCATTTCTTTGGAAGACTGAACGTTTGCTTTAGAAAGGGAATGGATGGCATGAACTTAAAACCCTGCTCTTCAAGAATTCTGGATACCTGGGTGTGCTAACCTTTTTGGGAAAGAGGAAAAGGTGCCATGATTTATGGCAGAAGAGAGTTAACGGAAAACGTAGTTCCCTTTTTAGCGGTAAACAAGTAGCAGAATGGGCCGTGATTGGCACAATATTGTGTGTGTTCAAAAGGGAAAGCTTAAATTAGCTAATATACTGATATTTTATTTCATAATATAACTGTTTCCAGCACCATATGAAGGACAATAGCAAACAAAGACAATTTTTGAATGCAATGTGACAGCTGTCACAGTAATGAAAACTGTGGGAGACAGAGTAACTAATGACTGTCCATTTGCATTGCATCTTTCTAGTCAGCTATTCCAAAATCACATTGAAACAGTAGTTGATGGAGTTACTTTTTTTCTTTTTTTTGGGGGGGGGGGGGTGTTGCTTTTTCATTTGTTTGGAATGTTGTGTATTAAATGTAAATGTTGGAATTAATGTTAATATCTTACTCCTCTAGCAAGGATTGTTGTTGTTGATGTACCCTGGCTAAAAGACTCCAGGGATCATCCCAACAACACTTTGAACACTATGGTACAAATGCATCAGCTAAGGATGAGAACATTGTGTGTGTGACCGTTTTTGATCACCCGCCACATAGGCAGCCACACTCCGACTTTGAGGGATTAGCAAGGATTAAGAAATGATCCTTCTTCTGTGGTAATTCTGTCTACAGCTCTTACCATATGTTTTGACTGATGCCATCATTGTTTTGATTGTTGATCTTCTACACTAGAAATTATCATCTTTCGATATTGTGATGTCGTATCAGAACACTAGCTCAAAGCTTCTGTGATAAGACAGTGACAGGGTGGGAAATGTCAATCTGTCACATACACAAGGAAAGTAAAGAGAAGGGGAAGGAGGGGGTGAGACTGGAAGGTCATTATTATTATGGATAACATTTTTATACGGATCAGTGCAATATTTTTACAGAGATTTTACTAGAGTACTGAGTGGGGTTGCGTATCCCTTAAGGCATTATCGTAATATGACGTCAATTTGTGGATCTCCAGTTCGATATTGGAAAAGATTTAGATCACTAGCGTCTGTTAAAACGTTTCTGCTTCCACTGTATCAACGCTCTGGTTTGTAACTGAAACCGTTTTCTAGAAGCAAACGGATTTCTGAAGACTGACAAATTGGTCATAATGCGTACCAGTACGGGTTAGTGCGCACTGTACATACGGTTGTTGCATTTTTATCTATATACACTTACATGTAACCATAGCAACTTTCACCCCACACCAAGTGCGTTGAGGAAACCTTAACGTAAAATGAGTAGATTCAAATCTTACCTTCTAACTCCATGAAAATTGGTCTTTTGGATGAAAAATGGAAGCCAGAAGAAATACACGTCATTGGAATAAATTACGCAAGCATGACGCAATATCTTTACAATCTCTATTTCAGGGGGGGGGGGGGGGGGGGGGGGGGGGGGGGGGGGGGGGGGGTACGCACTGACCCAACCAACACAAACACTCGTCAGTACTCTATAGGTTTTATTTACTGATTTTTGTATATGAAACCTAATTTGATTGTGATAATGGTTTAAGTCACAGTAGGTGTGACGTTTTTAAGGATAAATAGTACTATATAATCACTTGGTAAATTCTTTATATTCCACAAATGTTTGAATATTTTAAGTAATTTATGGTTTTGTTCATTCCATGTATTCACACTTACCTGTTAGTCTCTGGATTGGTTTTTTTTATTTATTGATTGTCATCATTAAAGCATTGCTTACACCTTTTCAAGCTTATTTTTATGTTAGGGTAGCTTAAAGTCCTTTGTGTTTTGGTTTAAAATGTCAGTATTGATGGGTTTGAATCATTTCATGCACCTATACACATGTACCTGTGTTGCCATATTTGCATTTGTGCAGTGTCAGTATTGATAGATATTGAATGAATGACCAATTTATGAATTTTATCTGGATCTGGTGCAATACGTCGCAACGGAATTTATAAAATATAAGAAAGAAAATCTTAATGTAGTTTGTTTACACTTTCTGTTTTTGTTTCTTCAAAACCAACACTTGCATGCTTTTCTTGAATCTGTAAAATTGTGTGGTTAATTTTGTATGTATGTGTGTGTCTGTTTGCTTTGTTTTCATCTGAAATCCATAAAGAAAGCTTTAAGTCGTGACATAACATGGTTTTCTTGATGAAATCCCTTTTTTTCTTTTTTCAAGCAAAAATAAACTTTAAAATATCTTGAAATGTTCACACAAATAATTTTGAAATGTTCACATGAGATCAAGCAAAGGTTTGTAAACCAGCCACTTAGCAGAGAATTCTACATGTTTCAACTGAACATGCGCAATGTACTCCTCAATTTTATAACGAGTCTTCAGCTTAATCAGAAATACATTTAAATGCGGGAGACACTTTTGTAGTCGACAAGAGTATGTATAATACTTTGCAAAATAACTGAATCGCTCTTAATATTACTATCGTTTCCAAACAAAACGAATGTCTGTGTTAATCGCACATTTACTGCATTCATACATTTGTCTCTCATAAACTGAGTAAGGGCATTCCAAAACACTTGCGTTTGACGACATTTCCAAAATATGTGTTCGATGCTGTCTTTACTTTGATTGCAAAAACTACATTTATCATTATCTGACACTCCAATCTTATTCAAAATCACATTTGTACCTAAGCATCTATGTATTATTTTCAGTTGGAACCACTGTTATTTGACAGTTATTTATTTGTCAATCCAGTGGAAAAAGAGCTAGCCCTCACAGCATTCCAAAGACAGCGGGAGCAAAGCATGCCCATCGGCATCTGTTTATCATCCAGTCTGGCATCGATTCCTACACCCTCAAGCCACAATAAGTGGAATAAGACGTGTAGGTGGATTCACAGAACCTTGCCTTCTTCCGTTTGCTTACATTGCTTTAATCATGCCGTAATGGGCGCTTCTGGTTGGCCGACGGGAAATATTTTAGTTCCCTTGATGTAAGGCCTGAAATAGAAGGAATAATCTATTTTTGCTGCTTGCACGTGAGAGTGAGTTTGTTGTCACTTAGAAACGGACTTAAAATAGATCGTTATCTGGTGTCAATGGCTAAAGGCCATAACTTCACCTAAAGAGATTGTAAATTGTTTATTGGAATCATAGCATGCATCTTTTCTAAAAAGATGTTTTCAGTTTTCTTTGTAAAATGCAGCACCAAACCCTCATAATTTTGTTTACAGCATTGATCATCATTATCATTCAGTACCGAGGAAAGGCAAACTTGCTTCTTAGTATGCATCAAGAGAACCATGCCTCTGAAACATTTGGGAGAATTAGTTGCATCCCCCCGTGGGGATACCAGGGGGTCTTTTGTATAGTTCCCTCACCTGGAAGTTCTGTGCTTGTAATTTCCTCTAATGTCACTCTTTGACTCTGCCTTTTCCCTTTACCTACTGTCTATTATCTTTCTGCCTTACCGGTCCATTCTTCTGCCTTAAAAAAAAAAAAAAACCACTTTCAAAAAGATGTCCTCCAGCCGGTCGGACTTGCTGGGCCTATTTCTTAGTTAGGCGCATAACGGCAGCATGATGTATCTGCGTTCATAATTGACAGGAAAGTGTCTGAGCGATCGAAGAAGAATGTGTATCATTCCTGTTAAAACGAATAATTTTGATTTTGTTATTGTTGTTGTGATGCTTTAAACAAAATCTACACATTTTTATTCAAGCATGTTTTGATGTGTGTGTGTGTGTATTTACTATACTAAAAGAAACTTACAAATTTCAGCATTTTTGGCTTGGCACATGCGAGAATATCCATGCAATGAAAAGTTGTCTCATGAACTAGATTTATTTTTCTTAGTCATGATTGTTGAATTAATTCAGATTTTTTTATTATATCAAGACCATTTTTCTTCAGCAGGGTCAAGATTACTGAATTTATTCTAATCAGTAAGTGTATGTCAATCCTTTATCACTACGCACGTTTGTCACTAATGTGATAGTCACGTTTCTAGATTTATATGTCCACCCATCTGAGCATTATTCAATGAAAACAAACAGTGCCATATGAAGGATTAGTCAGTTGAAAAATGTCTCACCTTACTGCTTCAAGGAAAGTTATTCCTACTCCTAGTCTAATTCATTGAAAGTTCATGAGGTTTTTTCTTTGTTTCTGACAGAAAAGATTTACTTTCAAAAAGCCATGCTTCAAGAGGATGTCAGATCCCCAGAACATCCATTAACTTTTTAAAAAAAATTGCTTAATTAATTAAACTGGATGCCACTTTTTTCTTCTTCACACAAGCGTCTGCTGTAGAATAGGTTGTCATATACAGGCACACACTGAGGGCGGGATGAAAAAAAACCCTTGCTCGCTTTAACCCTCAATAAAGATCAACTTGACTTGACTTGACTATAGAATAGGTTGTCATATACAGGCACACACTGAGGGCGGGATGAAAAAAAGCCTTGTTAGCTTATTTAACCCTCAATAAAGATCATATAGACTTGACTTGACTTGACTTGACATTGCAGAGCCGGATCTAGGGGGGGTTCCTGGTTTCCGGACCCCCCCCCCCCCCCCCCCCCCCCCCCCCCCCCCCCCTCAGCATGTACCTTATGCAAGGGTGAAAAGTAAGAGAATAGCTCGATTTTTGCCTTAGTAATCAGAAAGTTTTCCCTTAACCTGGTACCTATGCAGCTCCCTGGACCCCCGGCGGAACCCCCCCCCCCCCCCCTTACGAATCACTTAGTCCAGCCCTGCACTGTATGATGGTGGAATTCTGGAGAGTTTATTCCTGAAGTATCATTACACTGGAGATAGAAGTGGCACTGCCTACTTAGTTTAATGCACTAAACTATAAATGCTGACATTAAAGTAATTTTTAAGTTGTCCTTTTTTAATTGTTGAGTTTAGACATTCAGAGTTCTATGAAAATGTTAAAAAACGAATTTGTGAACAACAGAAACTTTGGGGGAGGGGGGAGTGAGTTTTCCATCATGCTTTTAAAAACCCCATGTTTTATTCTTCCTAGAAATGTCTTTTTTTTCTAATTACGAATTGCTCCGATTTTGTTCTTTGGTCCAATGGGATGTATAACTTGTACTATTTATTCTATAGGTTTTTGGAATGACATTTATTTCAAAGTGACCAACTATGATTTCAGCATCTTGGAATAACCATGAGCATTTCTTTGTGTGATTCAATCATGTCTCATTGATCAGTCGTAACTTGGTGCGTTTCTGTTCATGAACTTTCATTACAATCATTTTTCATAGTCAGCTACGCTGGAAACGCCCTATTCTGTTCATAATTATGAATACCACCAAAATACCAGCCATAACTTTGTTCATAACATTTTGAATCAAGATATCAGGGTTGTTGGTTGTGGGGTGGGGTGTTTTTTTTTGGGGGGGTCTGAACAAAATTCCATGATGTGGTGTTTTTTCCAGGATACCTTGGCCATTTCCAGAAAATAAAATCAGTTTCCACGGCACCCCACTTTTGAGGGAAATCCTTCATTGTAATGCAGGCAATCTTTTAAGATTTCAATCTTGCACATATCCTGACAAAATTAAGTTATTCACAAGTCAGTTTTCCGTTCAAAAATTCAGGGAACGTGGGACAGCTTTGAACTTAAATGTTAAAATTTTAAAAAAAAGACACCCATTTTCAGGAAATAAAGTTAAAGTACATTTTAAATTTTCCTCGAAAGTTGTTTCGCATTCAAATCGATTAAGGTACATCATTTTTCACAACGTGGGTTGCTATAAGGAACCTTTTTTAAGAACTTTCCAAAGCATAACACACATGCACACACACACCAAATCATTCATGCATCAATCTTTGTGATGAACCTGAACAATCTAAGTGATACCATTATTGTTTGAAGTTTCATAAACAAATATATGGATGGTATTTCTAGGATCACCCCATACAATAAAATGATGCATTACAAGTGTTCAAACAAGTAAATCATTGACAAAAGTGTTCATCTTCAGCCATTGATATGCTTGTGCTTTCTTAAATGTGTTATTAACGCCACATCGTCGTCTCATACAAAGCCTAAAGTTGATGTATCATTCATTTTGTGTGATTGTTTAGTTTCTTTTGACAACATATCTGATGATAATAAATCTGGAAAATGAAATCTTGTCTTTTACTTTGATCATGGGATGTTTTGGAAAAAATAACCACCCAGTATGCTGTATCAATTCTGTTTACTAAAAAGCACCATACATGTCAAATTGCGGAATAACATGAGCATATACACTAGTACCAACAGTTACCGTACATTCCTGTGGGGGTGGGGGTGGGGTGTAGGGAGGGAGGTGGGTGTTAGTGTGTTGTGTTATGATTATGTGCAGTGAGTTTTTTTGTTTTGTTTTATTATATGAATGCCATTCATTCTCCAATGTATCAGACCTGTTTACCCCCTACACAAGTCTTGAGTAGTCTGGATAGCTGAAATGAGTAGTTTTGGGTCAAAATGTGTAGTTTTATTCATTAAACCATCAAACAATGTTCACTGAAAATGAGTAATTAGAGAATTATTTTCAATGTTGAAGAGTAGTAGAGGTCCAAATTGAGTAGAATACTACTCGAAAAGAGTAGAGTAAACAGGTCTGATGTATTCATTTCATAGAGATGTATAGTGAGGATACATGAGCTAGTCAACAAAAGTGTCGATGAAACAACCAACATCTGAACATATTGCAATCAAAGGCATCCATATTGAAATGCTTACTCCCCATGGGGATACTGGCAGGGGGAGGGGGGTGTCTTTTGCATAAATAGTTCTCCCACCTTCTGGAAGTTCTGTGCTTGTAACTTCCTCTAATCTGTCACTGTCTTTGACTCTGCCTTTTCCATTTACTTTCTGACTAATTTGCTCGTTTGAGCTCCTCCCAAATCGGAATGTGTTGGCTGAATGCAATGGGGAGACCAGTGAAAACCGAAAAGCGGACACATACGTCCCTTATCCCTTATGGCCATATCACCTGGGAACACAGGTGAAAACTTGGAATCTCTGTAATTTTTATCAAGTATAGAAGACATGATCTTTTCCTGTACTGAAGAATCAGTGGGACAGGGCAACTGGAAGAGTACCAGCACATGGCAGGAATCTTTCTTTAACTGAATCCACAAAATAAAACAAATACATTAACAAAGTGAAATGTAATGCAAAAGAATTCACTTTTTGTGACTTGATTAATGTGTTGACTCACACTGACAAAAGAATAAGTATTCAGACTTTTGCTTGTATGAAACCTGAAGAAGTGAGATTTTCGTCCAATTGA
Source organism: Phymorhynchus buccinoides (assembly GCA_017654935.2). Classification (NCBI taxonomy): domain Eukaryota; kingdom Metazoa; phylum Mollusca; class Gastropoda; order Neogastropoda; family Raphitomidae; genus Phymorhynchus; species Phymorhynchus buccinoides. The sequence continues at coordinate 50,784,818 of CM065680.1, forward strand.
TCGTAGATCCTTATGGACGTTCTGCTTGAAGACTGGATAGTCTTCCCGTTGAAATGATGATGATGATGATGATGGAGGCTGTGGAAAGCTGAAATTGTAGTTCGTGACGTGGCATACGTCGTCTTTTGATGACTCGAACACGTTGCGCATCCTGGAATCACGGATAACGCTGTTGGCTGCGGGAACATCTCGGACGGGATCCGAGTCTTGGAACTTGTGCGTGATGCTGATGTTAGCATCGTTGAATTTTTTCGTGCGTAGATGCGAGCATCTGATGAAATTTGTCGCTGCCGTTGGCGTCAAGGTGCTCTTGTAGTAGATGGTCTTCCTCCTCCTAAGGCCGTCTTCAGGACCACCGGGCGACCTACTCCATACCGGGGAGTCGATGTCGTCGCGGGCGGGCTGGTAGACACGCAGCTAAGTCGAGCCGTCTCTGCAGGCAGATGTGATCCTCCCAGTAGACAAGTGGTAGCAGCCCCGAAACTCCCACCCGTACGTCCACTGGGCATCGGCGTAACTGCAGAGATGGTCAAAGTTGCTGCCCGTCGATCCATCCAGTCCGCAAGTCGTTCAACTCCCATGGTGAGGGAGGAGATCCAGCGTCGCCCTTCCCACTGGCTGCCACCCAGCGAGACTTCAATGCAACTGCCACCATTGCATCGGTGTCATCACGTGGCGAGAGAGAGATCCTCTCACCACAGACCCCCGGTTGGGAATGTATGAAACCTCCCGAAATCAAAGTATTTATAGTACAGTGTATTTGAGTGGTTTTTTAACTACCGTATTTTGTGGACTAAATGGTGATACTTTTTTCCTAGACAGACCCGTATAATGTGACTGATAAAATAGTAAGAAATTAAAATAACAAAATCTGAATTTTGTGTAAAATTTGAGTGATGCACCTTATAATCAGGTTAGTTAGTTAGTCTATTATAGTCCCGTCAACAGCTATGGTTATCTCAGGACTGTCACCGCGTAAAGTTCGACCACATATAGCAAAACATAAATCCATGAATCTTAACAACGTACAAAACCTGAAAACATAAAAAATATTTATAATCAGGTGAGCCTTGCAGTCCGTAAAATATGGCAATATGTTCAATTAAATACACACACACACCTCCCACCACCTTCCCCCATTCACACACACCCACACCCATGTGCTGTTATGATATGGATACTAACAGCAATGTGATTTTCAGTTTTCTCTGTATGAACAAATAAATCAATCAACATTAGGCTTTTATATAACCGCTTTCTCACCAACTCCACCAAAGCCTCCATTAGTAAAAAAAAAAGAAGGAAAAAAGGCTTGTGAAGCTAGTTCACAATAAATCATCACCATCACTTACGCATCATCACCATCTCTCTCTTTCTCACACATACACATACACTTGCACTAGTGCACACAGGTATGCAAGCACACACACATACAAAACTCCATGAAATTAACCGCTACACTTTGCAGCAGACATTATGTTTGAGACTTATCCAGCAATCATAAACATCAGTCATTAAAAGAAAAAAAGGTCACATGATGTACAATTGAATGAACTAGAATGGGTAAGACACACTTGAAAATCAAAACACTTTCTGCAAGCATCAAGTCTTTTCGTGGTGAAACTCCTTTGGGATACCACGACTGGTTTCAAATTCTTCCTCACACTCACAGCCACCCACTCATGCCAGAGATTGAAACACCTATCCATACAATACCGTATTTTCCGGTCTACAAAGCGCACTGTTGTCTAAGCCTCACCCCCTGAATTTTATTACAATTCTGGGAAAAAACAACGATAAAGCCGCATTCAGTGTCTAAGCCGCAAGAGACTAAAAAAGAAAAACGAACCTGAGAAGACGAGCAGACGAACGATCGCAATCGTTGTTTTAGCTGCAGGGGTTAAAGTTGAAGAAACAAGTAGCGGCTTATAGCCCAGAAAATACGGTACTCTGATTAGCAGATTGAACCTCAACTTGCCATACGATTACCAGTAGACAGTACCAAAAAAACCCAGTTGATATCCTCCTTCATTCAGAAGGTGGGGAAAAAAAGAAAGCACAATGTCATCCGTTTTTTTAAAACTTTATTTCTTTGTTTTTGTTTTGTTTGGTGGTTGTTGTTTTCTTAGGTTGAGACACACATTATACATCTCCACTTTCGAATTTTAATAGCCACTGCTTTACTGAATTGCGTCTGCCCTGAGCGTAGTTGCCGACCGCACCATCACTTTTGATCACTCGGTGACAGGGAACCAGCAGCATGAAGGGGTTTTTGGCCATGGCCTGTCCCACGGCCTGGGCAGCCTTGCTGTTGCCCGCAGCCACAGCCAGCCCTCTGTAGGAAATGGTTCTGCCAAACGGAGCTGCTTCCACCAGAGTCAGCCACACCCTGGCAGCAAATGAACCTGTAACAACACGGAAATCGGATGTGCATTTGTATATAAGCAGACCTGTTTACTCATAAGATTTCACCATATTTTGTACACATATTTGACACAAATATGGTACATAGGACAAAAATATGGTGAAGAAAAAAAAATCATTTAGAAACTGTATATCATTTAGAACTGTATATTGCCCGATTCAGGAAACGTGTGTGTGTGTGTTGTGTGTGTGGTTCTTGTTGTAAATTTAAATGGATGATACTTTTGGCATAGTATTTCTACAATTTATAAAAATGAATGCATGTTTACACTCCGTTGTGGAAACTTTCTTGTTGGAGTACTCCTATTTTTTGAAAAATACACTTATTATGGATTTTGAATACCTGAAGCCCAATTTCAGGGTAAACAGGTCTGTATGAGATACTGTAATTTGACTTATAACAAAGAACATACAATAACAAAATCTGAATTTGGGGTAAAATTTGGAGCATGCGCCTTATATTACTGGTGAGCCTTACAGCCTTAGTGTCATTTTCTTTATACTTTGCTTCTGGCCTATTTGATTTTTCAATTATCTAAAACAACAAGTTATCTCTGTAATGAGTTGCTCCTGTTGGCTGGGGTTTAAGTTAAATGGAAAATATTTTTTTTAATGTTTGACTTTGAGGAAAAGATGTACCATATTTTTCGGCTCATTAGGCGCTGCTGTGTATAAGGCGAATAGGGCAATTTTCAAGACAAATCTGACAAAATCCCAGTAAAAGGCGCAGTAAAAGGCGCCCTCGTTTATAAGGCGATACACACCTCACAAAACAAAGTCGAAGTTTGAAGCCCATACACGTCCTGTAAACGCTTACCGACCGCCATTATTGTTGTCATAAACGAGTTGGCTCCCTTCTCAAATAATCGAAACTTCCGTTTTTGCGACTTCCAGTTGTTGTGTTTGGACAATTCTTCGCGAAAACTGGTAGAATTATGGCATTTTAAGCTCTACAACGACGCTTTTTACATCCAATGAAGGGTTGTGGCATCTGTTGGACGGTATCTCGGATGATAACAGGGATTTTGAATCATTTTAACGTGAGTATTCGTCGTATCGGCGACTCATTACCACTTTTAATGTTGTGACTTACAGTAGATTGTACTGAACATGGCAATCATTGCCTCTCTTCTCACGATTTTATTCACTAATAGGGCGCCCTCGTTTATTAGGCGCATAGGCGAAATTGGAGAAAAAATATCGCCTTATAGTCCGAAAATGATGGTACATGCATTTAAATAACACACATGATTTGGACTACAAAACCGCTTAGCAGATACATTGATGATGAGAAAAGATTTTTGTCAAGCAGTGTTCCTGATAATGAAAAAAACATGTACATTAATTTTCTTCCAAATGTAATTGATCTACTCTCTGGTCAACAAATTAAAGATAAGGATATCACTGCAGCAGAGGCGGAAACCTGATTCCCAGAGATGCCTGAACTTTTTCTTGAAAAAGTGGTAATAATTTCTTCTTCTTTTTTTAGCATGGTTTTTAACACAATTTCAGATTTAAAACAAAATTTCCATGTATTACGTTAGAGTGCAACTTAAGATAAAAGTATTCCGCCTTTCTCTGATTCACTCTTGAATAATGCATTTTGAAAAAAACCGCTTAAAGAAATTTTCATCCTGATCCAGTCCCCATTTTTCAAGGACTTTTACTCAAACACATTATCAATACTCATAATACAGTCAAACCTCTATTATAAGACCCTCCGTTAAAAGACCTCCTCTCAATTAAGACTGATTTTTTGGAACGGATGTTGAACTCTTCATATAAAAACCACCTCCGTTATAATAAATACCCCCTCCAATTTAAGACCGATTTTTGGGGAACGGATGTTGAACTCTTAATATAAAAACGATCTCCGTTATAATACCCCTTCCAATTTAAGACCAATTTTCCCTGACGTTTTGGAAGTCTAATCATTTATGTCTATTTAATTACTTATTATTTGTTTCATTAGTAATTATTTTTTTTTAAGTTATCATATTTTCTAACTTGCTTTGGCTTGGCTGTGTGCACGACCATCATTTTTTTCTTTTCTTTTTTTCTCCAACATCGGCAGAATCTTCAACTTGATGAAGGAGGCCGGTCAACGGGAAGAAGAAGTCTTAAAATAGAGGTTTGACTGTAGTAACATTCCTCTCACCATCTGCAGCGACAGAGGGACACAACGCAGGCACAGTCTCGCTGTGTTCTTTACTGAAATAGTTCTTCAACCACTGGATGCACTGCAGAGAAGGGTTGTAAGTGTAGCCACCATCACAGTATAACTGGGATTTCAGTTCCACTTTACACCTGTTCATTGAAAAAACAAAGAAAGAAAAAATTAAATAATACGCGCGTTAACGCAAAGTTAAAGTTTTACGTCCTCTTGGCATAGCCATACGGGACATTTCTATGAATCTTAGATTTTGAAAATAATAATAATGAGGAAAATTTATATAGTGCCCATCCTACTATGTAGGCTACTGGGCGCTTTACACAGAATTGAAATGGAATAAAAACATGAAACAAAAATCCAATAACATGAGCAGACAAAACGATACCAGTGTATGCACATAACAATCAGCAACAACTGCTGTGACTACTACTACTACTACTACTACTACTACTGCTTATAATAGTCATAATACAAGTATGCATTGTCAAACAATTCACAAGCATGAAATAAAAGTATATATTCACGACAACATACACACACAAATAACACACACACACACACACAACATACACCATGCATACATACTCATATAGGGGCCTACATAAATGCATCACACACACACACACAACACAATGTATTTAATATTACTATAATTATAGCAAGATCTCATCTGTAATTTGACTATGAATGATACTAATAAAAAAAAAAGGGGGAAATTATTGTCATGACCCCTTGGCCCCTTGTGAATACTACTGATTAAGAACATACATGCCAAGATCTCAAATTCTTGTCAAATATTTTCAGCATCCTGTAAACAATTTATGTGATATAAACAACATTGAACAATGCATCTTGCAGTTCATCTATGTACAACTTCAGTAATATGCCTATAATGAGTACATACATCAATGCTTCCCATGAATTATTTCAGTGAGTACATAATTAATTGCTACTCAAATGGCATTTACTCCCATGCCTTGGCATAAAGCTGTGTCAGACCAATTGACATAAGCTGGAACACCAAGGCTACATAAAAATGTTATGTTCTGCATAGTTACGCGAGGATTGTCTATAGCCATGGCAAGCTCCTAGCATAACAATACATCATCAGTCCAAAACCCTCTGAAGACGGAGTGTGGCTGCCCACATGGTGGGGTAATAAAAAACGGTCACACACATAATGTTCTCATCCCTAGCTGACCGTGCATTTGTACCAGAGTGTTCAAGTGCTTCGGCTGTTGGAATGATCCCTGGAGTTTTTAAGCCAGAGTACGACAACAACTCCATGTTAGGTATGTTGGTACATATTATTCTAGTCACAGAGACTTATCTCTGTGAAATTCAGGCTGCTCTCACCTGCAGAGCGCATTGCTGCAAGCGCAGCACTACCCTTTTTTGGGGGGGAGGGAGGGGGACGGGATAAGTAAGGGGGGGGGTGGATTTGGGAAACCTAACTCTAGCTATCAATTTGGTCATACCAGGCAGCAGAATTTCTCCCTGCTCTTATCAACTTTTAACAGCCATGGGATTATAAAGCGCACAGGTCAGACTAGCTTTAAGTCCTTTGGATCCAAAGGACTTGACATTCAGTTCAATTTTCCTGCTGAATTAGAAAAAGAGCGAGGTTGGGATTCGAACCCGGGTCACTCACGCATTGAAATTGGCAGGCGAAAGTTTTAACCACTCTGCCCCTTCCTTCCTTCATCTTCCTTGTTCATCTTCTTATCCACATTTTATCCATCTCCACTAGGTAAATGATAATGAATTAGAAAACAAACTTATAAAATTAATGCATGCCGAGCTAGTGAGCAAGAAAATAGCTTTTGATTCCTATATATGGAGAACACCATTAGTTTATGATTTCAATGTCAAAATTACCATTGTTCCTCTTCTAAACTCAAGTACCGAGAAAATGACCAATTGTCTGGTACTAAGCATCTGATGCTAAGACACACAATATTAATTTGAATAGATGTACATGAATGAAAATACACTGGTCATGAAAGAGCACAACTTTAATTGAACACAAAAGTTTTACAATTTACGGTCTTTTCAACAAAACAGCAATACAAAAAGAACAGACAATATCTGACAAACCATCTGTCAGGCTTGAAGTCGGAGTCAGAGAGTTCAGCACTCTGGGTGATGCAGTGAAGCCCTTTAGGACAGCTGACGATGACCACCTCTCCGATGGGCGTGACCACGGTGAAGGTGTTGGTGGGGCCATGGTAACACACTTTCTTCCCTTTGGGCTTGGCCGACTTTATCTTCTGCATCAGGCCGGTTCAGGTCGTTTCAATCCAACGCCAATTCCTTCATTAGAAAATACAATGTGCATGTGTGGGTGGGAGGGTGGGGGGTGCACGCATTAGAGAAAGATTAAACAGACAAGTGTGAGTGTGTGAGAGCATGTGTGTGCGTGTGTGTGTGTTTCTTTGTTTGCGTGTGTGTGTTTGTGTATGTGTGTGTGTGTATATATGTGTGTGTGTGTGTGTGAGAGAGAGAGAGAGAGAGAGAGAGAGAGAGAGAGAGAGAGAGAAAGGGAGAGAGAGAGAGAGAGAGAGAGAGAGAGAGAGAGAGAGAGAGAGAGAGAGAGAGAGAGCATGTGTGGAACTGGATTTCAACCTTTCATAATCTCTTCGCCCCAGTTTTAAAATGCTTCATTCTGCTCCATATTTGCTTTGATCGTGTTATGATAGCATAGTGCAAGTACTGTGCATGGTACGGTACTTTGTGCTGAAAGTACAGAGGTGTCAAATCAAGACCTTCAGGGATAAAATGTTTTCTCTGGACCTGGATCTTTAGATTGTGCTGTCCTTTTGGGATAACTGTACACTGCTGCACAGTGTGATAAGAGAAAAAAAAGGTGGCAAGCCATTTAAATGTACTCCCACTATGAGTACGCAAGCCAGCAGCAATTACCAATCGAGAATTTGAGTCACCAAGAACTTTGGGGGAAAAGTCAATGTTTGTGTGGGAAATAGGCATCAACATCATCATGAGGGAAAGAGACTGTACATTGAATATCCATGTGACTGTCTTGGTGGGTTGTCAGATAGGCTGTAGGGGTGTTGATGGCAATATCCCCACAATTATATTTGAAGGTGTCATACATCCTTCACATTCACTCATTATAAGTACTCAGTTGGTCTTTTTTTTACAGCCCCCCCCCCCCCCCCCCCCCCCCCACTTAATTTTCCCAATGGGTTTACACTGATCTTAAATAACCTCTACTTAAACTTGACAACCACTTATTTTATTTCTTCTTCGTACAACCCCCTAAAGTCAAGTGCAGCAGAATCTTCAACGTGAAGTTGGCTGCCTAAGTCTGTTGGGCCATGGATGCTAAAATGTACGGTCCATGGTTGGCCTAGATCTCAAGTGTATCATGGATCTGGATTAATACGTCGCAGACGCCACTTCTGACGATAAACGCGACGGAACTAGGACTAGTAGGAGGGCGCATTTAAAAAGATCATGCTTCAAGTCTTCAATAAGTTCATGTCACGCCGTCCCAGTAGACATTACAGTGACTTAAGAGGTTGCGCAATGCGGAATATAAAATAATAAGAAAACTAATTGGGGGCAAAGTGTGTGTGGGAAAAACTAAAAACAAAAATAAAGTGTGTGTAGAGAAGATTAGAAAGACAAGTTGTTATGCTGCCCTGACACTTATTGGCTTGGTGACAGTTGTACTCTCAAGCACCACGTGGATCCTTCAAAAACTATTGCAAAATGTACACATTCACACGATCCTAATACTATACATGCTACTGTATGCTAAAACGGAAAATTACCCTCCGTACTGTGGTCCTTGCGACAGTCAAAACTGCACTTCCCGCTGTGTTGCAGACGGCAAGTCTCGTTCTGAAATCAAAATATTCCCAGCATGCCCGCTCTAAAGATGGCAGACAGAGGAACAGGTGAGACGCTTCATCCACCAAGAAACCTGTTGTTATTGCAATGTGTAGCGGGGTGTTCCTAGTATCAACTCTTTTCAATGATGCCATATATTATCCCAGGCGGGAGACAACGTGCCTCGTCTGATGGAGACGTTTTGGAAGACGAAGAGGATACAATCAACGCTTCAGGTGTATTAGACAGACTGACTGAAGCACATCGAAATGTTAGTCGGAGTGCCATTTTGACAACAGATGATGATCGAGACAGTGATGATGTAAGATCAATCAACGGTTCGGACAGGACAGACAAACACAAAAAGAAAGGTCTGCGAAGCAAGATATCATTTAAATCAGTGAAAAAAGCAGTAAGTAGGGCGTTTCCGCGTCGAGATTCCCTGTTTGGATCGACCTCATCTTTGAACAAGGAAGAGATGCCTACGAGTGTGAAAACATCGTCTGCTGCGGGGGTGTGGACACCAACGTTGAAGCGAAGAGCAAAAGAAGATAGTACTGACAGACCTGATTATTGTCGAAACAACAGATCAAAGAGGGAAGAAGAAGAAACTGTTGGGACTGATTCTTTGAGTCGTCCGCTCTTTACAGATCCTGGAATGATGATAACAAAATGGGATCGAACACCAGGAAACGTTGGACTGTTCAATCACGGAAATACATGTTTCATGAATGCTGTAATTCAGTGTTTGAGTCACACAGATTCTTTCACAGAATACTTCATAACCGATAAGCATAAAGACGAACTTAAGAACAGCCGCAACAGCTCCAAAAAGCTTGGATCGAAAGGTACAAAAGGAGATGTGACTGAACAGTTGGGTGTTCTGCTCAAGTCTTTATGGACTGAGAAGTATAACAGTGAAATCTCAATCGACTTCAAGGCTATTGTTGGAAAGTACAACAATCAGTATAAAGGCAGTTCACAGCATGATTCCCAGGAGTTTTTGTTGTGGCTTCTTGACAGGGTCCATGAAGATTTGATTCTTCCACAGCCACCACAGAATAAGAAGAAAAAGCAAGCAAAGGTAAGCTGACTACAGTTATTTAATTATAAAAATCAAAAGAATAATCACCTTGGTCGTACCCATGAGTGTGTGCATGCATCTCTGTCATTGCGCTGGTTTGGGTACTATCCTTCCGATCCTTTGTCGGCAGGGGTGTGTCTATTCACCGGAAAATGAAGGGCTTGAATACATTCTACAGCATCAGGCGACGTTCAACAAACTTTGGAGATCCATTAAGTTCGAAGTTCGATCTCAAAAACACTCACAGGCAATCTTTTAAAAAGGTTAGCTTTTTAAATTTACACATGGCCCAGGCCTAGGTCGCGGTGACGATCTCTGCCTGAGTGTACGGTGTGATGCCACCAAAAAAAATGACATCTACTCATTGAGTTCTTTGAATTATGTTGAGCGTCGATGTGTTTAATTGTACGCGTGCACACGCTGTTTTGTTTGTAAACACGTCGGTATGACGTGATTTCTATTCTACTTTTCTAGTGTGTGGGATAGCCGAACTACGGAAATGTGTCATCGGGTCTGTGTTAATCATTTTGCTATTCGGCAATTTCACTTTCCATTGTTGTGAATTTGGGGGGTTTCTGTAGAATGTTTTCATAATTCTGCCCTACCATTCAGCATTTTAATCATTCCGCCTTCACCATTCGGCATTTTTCGGCATAGTTTGACCATTCTGCATTCGTTTTTCGACATTTTCCGACCATTCTGCATTCATTTTCTGGTGTATAGACATAGCAGTCGGCAGTGTAAGCAAAACGCACACAAGTTGGCAGTAACCATGCAGTAGGCCTACACAGGTCACTGGCAATATACTGGCAGTAACCATCTGTTTCGTCTGCTATCATGGCTGCTGTAAGTTTAGATGTTGGATTAGCATGAAAATGGTTTGCAGAATGTATTTTTTTAAAAGACGAGTTGTACTTGTACTTGTAGGGGGGGGGGGGGAACCGGTTTGAACCGAAAAACCGGTGCTAATCTTTCGCAGTTCCAAAAAACGGTTTGAGTTGCTGTGAACCGGTTTTTTAACTGCAATCTGAAAGTAATTTTTTCTTAGAATAATGCATTCTTTTCGAAAAACAACACTGATTCTCAGCGCAGATTTGGTGTGTGTAAACCAAGAGTAGCTGTTTCTAGCTTGTGATGGTCTATGGCTTTGACTTTGACTGAGTCACAGTGAGTGTTGAATTGTGTGTGTTATATGTCATAAGTTTCTTTATTGTGCGTATGTGTGCGCGTGCGTGCGCGTATGTGAATATTCTGACAAATAATGTGTTTGCATAGGAGAAACTAGTGAAAAACTGGTGAAAAAAATTGGTTCTATAAAAACGATTTGAAGAGGGAAAACCGGTTTAAAACCGGTTCGGACTTTTGAACCGGTTCTCAACTCTACTTGTAGGTAAATTAAATTTTGTGCCTAGAGAGAGGGCCCTTGTCGGTAGTGTGAGCAAGGTATCACGGTGCTAAGTCATGTAGTTTGAACAGAGAACACAGTACTTAGATTATACAAGTAGTGAGAAAGAGAAGACGAGAAAAAAAAAGTAGATACTTATTTTAAACGTGTAAACTTTGGGCTTTTTTTTAAATTTGTATTTAATTACTGCAGAACTAGTAGTAGTATATGATAACTATATGACTATATCTCCACATAATGTGTCATCTTAGTTCTTACTGCCATTGATTGAATGGAATCTTCAAATGTCACTAGCTTGATACTACTGTGATCAGTTACTGTCGTGTGATCTATGTAGTATGTAGATTAAGTTATTTATGCCCCTCGCTATGATATGGAATTGATGGATGCTGTGTTCATCATGAGGGTAAACCTGTCTAGCCATTAACTTTTGACAAACACTGTTAGTCAACAGAGCAGTGAATAGGTTAAACAAAAATAACCAAAAATGTATTTCTAAACAATGATTGTTGTGTCAACTCAACGATATAAATTTTATAATGGACATTATGGAACAGAATTAAACACTGCTTGGAGTCTGACTTGCTGACTTTCTTGATCAATGCGATGAAAGAGACATTTTTAATGTTACAAAACTCTAGAATAGTTCTATCACTAAAAGTATCAGACCTTTAATTTGAACATAAATATTTCTGTTTTGTACTACATAATTATGAATCAATATACCAGTAATTGTTAATTATTTTTAATTGTTAATTTGTACTACATAATTATGAATCAATATACCGGTAATTGTTAATTATTTTTACGATTTTAAAATCAAATGTTTATTCTAGTGTAAGCTTAATTATAATTAATTGTAATTTATAGAAACAGTTTATTGTCTGGGCTGAATATAATCTTCTTCTGTGTTCCCAGGCCATATGGCCATAATGGGTAAGGTACGTATGTGTCCGGTTTTCAGTTTTCACTGGTCTCCCCGCTGCGTACAGCCGACACATTCTGATTTCAGAGGAACACAAAGTAAAAAAAATATTTGGAAGAATTTTTTTTTTTAAATTAAAGGCAGGAGAATGGGCCAATAAGTCAGAAAGATAGTAGATGACAGAAAGCAAAGGGAAAAGGCAGAGTCAAAGAGTGGCAGATTAGAGGAAGTTACAAGCACAGATCTTCCAGAAGGTGGGGGAACCATTTTTACAAAAGACCCCTCGGTATCCCCACGGGGAGGAATATAATCAAGTTAGTAACGTTTGAAAAAAAATGAGTTGTCATCCCAAAACAGAAAAGTCCTCTTATAATGAATTTACACCGTGTTTCTTTTTTCTTAAAAAAAATAAAATTCTCATGACTTTCAGAGTCTGATTGGTTTTGGGCGGTCGCAGACTGACGCAGAACTAGCGGAAGCAGCCAAGGCAGGTCTGAGTAGCAGTTTTGTCTCACAACTGTTTCAAGGACTCCACCGATCATCTCTCTCCTGTCCTCACTGCGGCCGCCAGTCCAACACCTTCGATCCCTACCTCTGCGTTTCTCTCCCACTTCCACAAAAATGCTTCCGGCCTGTGTACGTAACTGTAGTGACTTTGAGGGAACCGACGCAAGCGGTCACGATCGGATTAAGTCTCGGCATGTATGACTCCATACACGAGCTGAGAGAGGCTGTCTCGTCTGAAACTGGCATCCACAGCAACCTGGTAAGTTTTTGCATCAGTTTTAAGCTTATATTAGTAGTATGTAATACTATTACATTAGCTTGGATTAGTACTATGTAATACTATTACTAATAGTAGGAAAGGAGAGGTCTGGTATGGTGTTCATGATGAACAGTTAACATTCATGAGTAGTACTAGTACTAGTAACATAACTGTGTTAATCAGCATAAACGGCCAATCGTTTTGGCAGTTTCTTCTAATTTGCATGTTACTACTACTAATACTAGTGTTTTTTTACTACCCATGTTAACCTGTTTGAAACACTCATGATTACGGTACCTGATGAAAAATTTTGTATTACATACTGTAGCACTTTAGCAGGTCTACAACAGTTTGTTAATGTCACTTTGTCTTGTGCGTGTCTGACTCTTTCTTTGTTACCCAATGTCCTGTTCACTCAGTCTCAGCAGTATTGTCTGTTTGTCTGTCTGCCTACCTCAGTGGCTGTCTGTCTGTCTCTCTCATACTATAGGATGTCTCCCTCATTTTCTTTCTCTCAAATTTGCCATTATAGAACTTTGATTTCTTTAGTTTAATTTTACTGCATTATGTCTTTATTGTCATTTTTTAAACCTGATATTTATGTTCATAATTTTTTTTTTATTTGAGTTGTGTCTGTGTTAAAAAAATTTAACCTATTTTTGTAAATAATAGTTCTCTGCTTTGCACAGACATACTTGTGGACATGCGCGCATGCACACACACACACACACATCGACACAGGCACATACACACACGCACATGTACATACACATAACACACTTACACACACGCACACACACACACACACACACACACACACACACACACACACACACACACACACACACACACACACACACACACTCATAGTCATACACAGACATAACAGAGTCTCTCCTTCTCACACTCTCTCCCTCTCTCTCTCTCTCTCTCTCTCTCTCTCTCTCCCCCCTCCCCCCTCATTTATCAGTGAGGTCTAAGTTTTACAAGTGTTCAAATTAAAGCCAGAGGTCAACAAACAGTGAATGTTATGATTATTCAGGTCAGGTCATGAATGTGTGATATTCTGACAGCTACCTGCATCGGAAACAATTGATAGGAACCCACTTTACCCACTTTACCTTCTTTGTTAGCTGTTTAACGAACCAGGTGCTCTTGAGTCAATAACTGAATAAGTTTGGGCGCTATTGTCAATCTGTATAGCAACCACTAATAAACTTGATTTGATCAAAGATTTGAATATTGAATGTTTTCTTTCCTACCAGGAATTTCAATTTCCATTTTACACTTCCTAAAGCAAATCTTACCAGCAAATCTCTCTCTCTCTCTCTCAGCAAACTCTCTCTCTCTCTCTCTCTCTCTCTCTCTCTCTCTCTCTCCTCTCTCTCTCTCTCTCTCTCTTCTCTCTCACTCTCTCTCTCTCTCTCTCTCTCTCTCTCTCTCTCTCTCTCTCTCTCTCTCTCTCTCTCTCTCTCTCTCTCTCTCTCTCTCTCTCTCTCTCTCTCTCTCTCTCTCTCTCTCTCTCTCTCTCTCTCTCTCTGTGTCTCTCTCTCTCTCTCTCTCTCTCTCTCTCTCTCTCTCTCTCTCTCTCTCTCTCTCTCTCTCTCTCTCTCTCTCTCTCTCTCTCTCTCTCTCTCTCTCTCTCTCTCTCTCTCTCTCTCTCTCTCTCTCTCTCTCTCTCTCTCCAACATGTCTGTGTGTATGTGCTTGCATGCAAGCATGTGCGCGCAAGTGTGTGAGTATGGTGCGTGCATGTATGCACGCGTGAGTATTAAAAATTATGCATGTGCGTATGCAAGTTTTATAAACCCATATTTCAGCCTATCTTTGTATCATAATATCAACTGTTTTGCTACCTTTGTGTTCAGCTCTGTATGTGTAATAGTATACATTGCCATGTTTGTGTTCTGTGTTACAGATTGGAAGAATAGGCGTTGCCTAAAATCTATGTCCTTGAAAAATAAAGTTTAAGTTTTAAAGTTTCTCTCTCTCTCTCTCTCTGAGTCTCTCTCTCTCTCTCTCTCTCTCTCTCTCTCTCTCTCTCTCTCTCTCTCTCTCTCTCTCTCTCTCTCTCTCTCTCTCTCTCTCTCTCTTTCTCTCTGTCTCTCTCTCACACACACACACACAACTCTCTCTTTTTCTCTTTCAATGACTCACTGATTCACCAACACACACTAGTTACATGCTTACACCAGCATCACACCGTAGCCACCACAGCTAAATTATAACTCAACATTGTTAAGATAATCTATTCTTGGAGTAGAGGTTATGTTATGTACTTTTGATTAACCCTTTCACCACCAGCCACATTTCAGGCAAGAATTCCCATTAAATTTACCTGGGTAGAGAACAAAATCCATCTGCAGTATTGGGGATTCTTCTGTGGCATATGTAAAATAAGGTCTGCCCTTACTTCCCAAAACTAAGACAATACGGCTTTTTGGATAATAGACCCTAATTTGATGCCTTTTAGTGACATAGGTGTTAAATCACTGTGGTGCTAAAATGCGACTTGGGCGGTGAAAGGGTTAATCAAATCTAGTAAGTTGTAGAAAGACAAAACTGGGAGCCTTAGTACAATACTAATCTGACAAGTTGTCGCCAATGCTTCCCCAAAAGTATGTGTCAGACTTTCAAAAAGGAAAAACATTCCTGTCACAAAGGCTGTGGGAAAGCCTCAGGGCCTTTATTAGGGCCTGAGTCCTCGACCTCGACCTCTCCAAGGGAGCTCCATTCTTTTCCCACAGACACCCTCCCCCCTCATCCTGCGCACCTCCCCCCCCCCCCCCCTGCCCCCCTCTTCCCTCTCAGTAGTGTCTTTTGTGTGGCGTGGGTTGAAGTATGTGTTTGACCCGAGTGGCAACCTGTGTGTGACTGTGACTCACACTAGGCTATTCATTACTGCTTCTTGTGCCCCACAAGATGGACCTGTTATCCGCCTGCAATCAGGTGTACATACCCCCTTCTTTTTGAAGACCAGGCAGGCCCCAGTATAAACAAAACTTTAAAGTTAATGGGTTTGTTTTGGTATCAGGTTCATCACCGTTCATGGGATGCTTTCCCTCCTCCCCCACCCCCACCCCCCTTCTGTGTCTCTCTTACTTCCCTGCTCTGTCACTTCCTCTCTCTCTCTTCTCTCTCTCTCTCTCTCTCTCTCTCTCTCTCTCTCTCTCTCTCTCTCTCTCTCTCTCTCTCTCTCTCTCTCTCTCTCTCTCTCTCTCTCTCTCTCTTGCTCTAGTCTCTCTCTCTTTTTCTTCTTCTTTGTGTGTATGTGTGTGTATGTCTGTGACTGCAGGGCTCCCAGGGACCCCCATTTGGGGGTCTATGAAGTACTAGAATTCTAGAGGACCCTTTAAAAGAATGTGCAGGGGGTCCCAGGGATGCACTAGAAAAATTCTTGTTATCATTCACAATGTCACTGGGACCCTAGTCTATCTCGCCTCCTGGACCCTCTATACTGTAAGTGAAGGAGTCCCTGGGACCCCTTGTTTTGTGGGACGATTGGGAGCTCTGTGTGTGTGTGTGTGTGTGTGTGTGTGTGTGTGTGAACTTTTATTTAATGGTCTTTAAATTTTGATAACTCAGTATCAATTTTCATCTCCTTTGAACTCCTCCGAAATCGGAATGTGTTGGCTAAATGCAACGAGGAGACCAGTGAAAACTGAAAACTGGACACATAGCAAAATGCATACATGTATATGTATTTCGCCCATTTTATGGCCATATCATATGATCTGGGAGCACAGGAGAAGAAGAAGAAGAAGTAGGATTTCAACATTGGCCAACCAGTTAAATACGATTTAAATATCTTTGCAAACGTCTTCTTCTTTTTTTAAGTAAAAAGGAAATTATTGTACTGCTATATTTGCAGATTGTTCTTTGCGAACTGACCAAAGATGGTTTCTACGCAACCTACAGCGATGAGCAGCCACTGTCGGATATCCCTGAGACCTGCCGAGTGTACGCTGTGGAAATGCACCCCATCGACCAGCGGGCTTCACGGGACTCCACTACCTATGAAACACCCATGATGCAGATTCTTCTGTTGCATGTGGAGAAAAAGACACCACCCTTTCAAAGGTCAGTGCTTGCATCAGGGCACTTTGATGTGTGTAAATTAGCACTGTAAAAAGAAAAAGAACAGTTTTTTGGAAGTTCAATTTTTTTTTAATGATACTGATGTCAAATAAAAGTGTTTCTGTCTTGGAGAAAAAAATAGTACAGTCAAGCCTCCGTTATAAGACCATCCTTTTAAAGACCTCCTCTCATTTAAAACTGATTTTTCTGGCACGGATTTAATGTATCTTACTATAATTTATGCGTAAAACCGATCTCCGTTATAGGACCCCTCCAATTTAAGAGCAATTTTTCCTGACTTTTTTTGAAGTCATAAAATAGAGGTTTGACTGTACCATCGGTGATGGTCCATTGACCAGAGATGGAAAAGTGATTGGAAAAACTGTCCTGAAACAAGGAAATTAATTTAATAGGACTTTTTTTTTTATCCTGACTCTTGAAGAAATCAAAGTCTGCCAGTGTTTAAATTTGAATGGGACAGTTACCCTGACAGGAGGGAACACAAAAGGTCATTTTCAGTTTTAATAGGACAATGTCCTATGACCTGGGCCTCAGGACATCACTGTATCATGGGTATCAAAAATTGTTCTAGCGGAGAGGATCATTTGGGGGATGATGTATTGTTTGTCTTTATTGTGAACAGCATTGCTGAATTTTCAACATTTTATGGAGGGTTAGGATGTCACCCAAGGAATCATCCACCACCCAGGAATGTTGGCTTAAAACTTGTAAACACATTTTGATGAAATTTGATGAACGGTTGAGGTGAGCAGTCACGAAATAGTCCATTAAATTTGGCAATTAAACAGGGGTGTCATGATTGCTAGACTAAATGTCAATGAACAGTTTACACTCTGAGGGAAAGAACTTTATTCTCCTAAACAGTCCCACGGTCTTCCATAATTAGAAACCTTAAAAAGTATGGAGTTACATGTAGTTAAGTTAACTGAGTCATGCTTTTCGAGAGTCCTTTGTCAATTGTATTCTTAATGTTATACACAAGAATTTGTTTCTTTGTTTTGCACACTTATGGATACAGTCACACACATGCATGTACATGCTCAACCTGAGCATAGACCATGCTCACATACACATATAAACAAGCATTCCCACTGTTCATTTAACACATTCATGCACATTTTTGTTTCAAGCTCAAGCCAACATAAAACAAAGAAAGAGAAAGGAGAGAGAAAGAGTTAACAGAAAAGAGAACTAACAATTTTCTTCTATGATGAAGAACATGTTTTTGTTTTCCTTGTTTAGTTCTTTTTTAACCTCTTCATTGCCTACAACGTGTATAACCTCCTCTAAAATGCATGAGTACTTGTTACCAACATATACTCATTCACGATTTTGCCACGCCCAAAAAAGGCCTGGCAAACAGGCGACACAGACATATAGAATAGAAGCTCTAGAAGGGGTTGACACAGTTGTCCTTTTTCTTCTTACTTCAAAGCCAACCTTGCCTGCTGTTGATGATTGTGTTCCTTTCAGGTTCTGTTTACCTGGAGTCCTTCAGATCTCCAGAGAAGCTGACATGAAGACCTTAGAAAGAGAAATCCTCTACCAGCTGGGAGATGCCGTGAAGCAAGAAGTCTTTTCACAGGTGAATGGCACAACACTAACTGGATGAAATAATGTCAAACTACTGCAGCACCATAGTGTGTAGATAAATTATTTTCTAGGACAGGTTTCAAATTGTCATGAGCCATACAGTGCTTATGCCACAAAACATTGCATGGGTTTCTGCATGAAGAATATCACTTCATCTTCGTTATTTTAGCAAAAAGAAAAAAAGATTGTGATGTCTTTTATGCATAAATATATTTATTGACAATGTGTATGTACATGTAGCTATAAAAAAAAATATAGCTATAAAAAAACATACATTATGTTTTTAAGCTGAAGAGATTGAACATGTAGTTTTTCTTACAACGTTTTCACGCTTTCACTTCTATACTTTTTGAATAGATGACAAATTCATATTACTGTTTTAAAATCCAGTTGTTATTTAATAATAGTGGCATATGCGGTATGTGAGCTGAGTTGGCTATCTAAGCAGTAGGTTAATGTTGAGCAGTCATGTGATTGGAGGCTGTGTGTTGCAGCGGCTGACTTCCCTGTTCCAACTCCGCGTTGTTGACGGAAGCTCCCGCAGAACGTACCTGCCCCAGGATGTGGACATGCCTCTGTACACACAGACGGTGGAGAGGTATGTTTCAAGCCCTCGTGATGAACAGGCTGGACCATTGATTATGTGACTGCATGAGAAAACCAGATGTAAAATGCACAGCATGATTTTGAGCAAAGGCAGAAAATAGCCAAGTGTCCCCATGGCATCAAGTCTTTGATTATGGCGTGTTAAGCTTTGTTTTATATGCTCTGCACACCCAGAAAATATGAACTCAAAATTCAAACAATTTATGTGTTTATTTTATCATTAGTTTTATTAAAAAATCTTTTTTTTTAACGCAACAGCCAAACACTTTTGAATCAATTTACTGCAAAGGGACGTTCTTTTAAAAGAAATTCAGTCATCAGATAGCTCTAAAATCAAAACTAGGTAACTTAGCTTTACCTTATTTGGAAAAAAATCCATTTGTACAAAAATTATGTTATGCTTGTGGGTTTTTTCCATACACTGTCTCATTTTAAAAGACTGAAAAATAGGATAATAATCAACATATCAATGGTGAATGTTCAGAAAGAGAAAATTAAATGCATGTATCTGTATTTTTCAAAAAGTGAATATGTATGTTTATTCAACTAATCCCTCGTTTTCGTGTTTGTCTCATTCAGGGCGCTGTCTATGTTTGGAGAAGAGTTTGGACCTCAGCATTTGAAACTCATCGTCGAGTGGGAACGTGAAGTAAAGGATGCGTAAGTTTTCTTGATCATTGAGTGCATAACAGTAGTTAGGTGAGCATAGCGCTGCTGGCTGTGCTTTGTCTGCTTAGCATGTCACTCGCTTTTCCCCCTCCATTTTCCCCCCAGCCTCGCACCCCTCCCCTAACCTGACCACTACACCCTTCCTTCCTATTCTCTGCCCGTCAGCACTTTGCATGCAGTAACCATCTTTCACACGCTGGCGATCAGTGTGAACACACACGCATGTACGCCCCCCCCCACACACACACACACACAAAGTGAATTGTATGACATTTGTGTGAATGTTTTTCTATACCAAATACCCACATCATACTTTTTTTCCATTCCCAACTCCCTTCTATGTTTTTCTCTGCCAAAATGTCCAACCTTCTCGTTCATTTCACCTTGCCCCTTCTCATTGTCTGTCTGTCTGTTTCTCCCTCTCACTTTTTCTTTCTCTCTCTCTCTATCATCACTCTCTTTCTAACTGGCATTCTTGCCTCTCCTCCCTTCCCCCTTCTCTCTCTCTCTCTCTCTCTCTCTCTCTCTCTCTCTCTCTCTCTCTCTCTCTCTCTCTCTCTCTCTCTCTCTCTCTCTCTCTCTCTCTCTCTCTCTCTCTCTTTCTCTCCCTCTCTTTCACTCTCTTTCTAACTGTCATTCTTGCCTCTCCTCCCTCCCCCTTCTCTCTCTCTCTCTCTCTCTCTCTCTCTCTCTCTCTCTCTCTCTCTCTCTCTCTCTCTCTCTCTCTCTCTCTCTCTCTCTCTCTCTCTCTCTCTTTCTTTCTTTCCCTCTCTTTCACTCTCTTTCTAACTGACATTCTTGCCTCTCCTCCCTTCCTCTTTCTCTCTTTTTCACACCCCAACTCCCATCTGCTTCACCCATGCAATTGTACATGTACTTGCACCTCTCTCATACTTTTGACCTTGCATAATATCTACCATAATTTTTGGGTTATAAGGCGATATTTTTTCTCTCTAATAAACGAGGGCGCCCTATTAGTGAACAAAATCATGAGAAGAGAGGCAACGATTGCCGTGTTCAGTACAATCTACTGTGAGTCAGAGATCGAAAGTGGTCACGAGTCGCCGATACAACAAATACTCACTTTAAAATGCTTCAAAATCCCTATTATCATCCGAGATACCGTCCAACAGTTGCGATAACCTTTCATTGGGTGTAAAAAGCATCGTTATAGAGCTTAAAATGCCATAATTCTATCAGTTTTCACGAAGAATTGTCCAAACACAACAACAGGAAGCAGCACAAACGGAAGTTTGATGAAAGGGGAGCGAACTCTCGTTTATGACAGCAGTAATGGCTGTCGTTGAGCATTTAGAGAACGCATACTGGCTTCAATATCTGACTTTCTTTTGTGAAGTGCAAAAAACGAGGGCGCCTTTTGCTTTAATTTTTCTCAGATATTTCTTGGAAATTGCCCTATTCGCCTTATGCACAGCAGCACCTAATGATCCGAAAAATATGGTATATTAACAAATTTAGAACTTTGTGTACAACTTTTTGAGTGTGCCTTATATGATGCATCGTAAAGGCGATATTTTCCCCCAGACTGAGACCCCTGCGCCTTATAATATGACGAACAAAATAGTAAGAAAGTGTAATAACAAAATCTGAATTTTGTGTAAAATTTAGGGGGTGCGCAATATAATAAGGTTCGCCCTCTAGTCCGAAAAATACAGTAACTGACGTGTGCTGCTGCCTTGTCCACAGTGTCATACAGGATGACGAGGAGCATGCAGTGGAACACGCCTCGGTGAGCAAAGTGCGCTCCTTGGCCCAGCACCCTGTCACTGTGTCCCTGGAGGAGTGTTTTGAGCTCTACACTCAAGAGGAAAAGGTCCGTCACGCTTCCATCTTCGCTTTTCTTTGTGATGCCTTATCATACACATTAACCCTTTCACTGCCAGCCATATTTCAGCCAAAAGTTTCCATTAAATTTACCTGGGTAGAGAACAAAATCCATCTGCAGTATTGTGGATTCTTCTGTGACATATTAACAGACCTGTTTACTCTACTCTTTTCGAGTAGTATTCTACTCAATTTGGACCTCTACTACTCTTCAAAACTGAAAATAATGCTCTTTAATTCTTGATTACTACTCATTTTCAGTTAACATTATTTTGATGGTTTGAATAAAACTACATATTTTGCTCCAAAACTACTCATTTCAGCTATCTAGACTACTCAAGACTTGTGTAGAGGGTAAACAGGTCTGTGTCATATAAAATAAGGTCTGTCCTTACTTCCCAAAACTATGACAATAGGGTCTTTGGATAATAGGCCCACCCCAATGTGATGCCTTTTAGTGACATAGGTGTTAAATCACTGTGGTGCTAAAATGCGACTTTGGCGGTGAAAGGGTTAATTTTGTTTGTCCTGTAGAACTTGAGTCATCATTTTTTAGTGTTTCCATTGTTACGTTGGCCATTGTTTACCAGCCGCGCTAGCGAAGCTGGTAATGTTTTCAGTGCTGTTTCTCTGTTTGTTCCTGACAGTATATATGTGTATGGATGTATGTTACGATGACAATCTTTGAACGGAGGGACCTACGAGGCTTAAATTTTGCATTCGCGTAGGTACTTAGGATATCTAGGCCAAGTTCGAAAATGAAGTTCATTGGTCAAAGGTCAAAGTCACTGGAGCAGAAAATGTGCCGCGTGGCTGGTGACATAGCATCTTAACTCTCTAGTTTAGATACATGTTTCAATAATCTTGTATATTTACATACATTTATGTACAAATGTTTTTCTTACAAACTTTGGCCCACTTATATTGTGTAACTAAGGTGCAATAGGGCGTTTGCCACGAGTGTTCATTCCCTATACTAGACTATTAATTTGCCCGAGCTCGTTCTGCCCGAGTTGCGCTGACCTCTCTAATTCAACTCTCTAATTTCAACTCAGTGAAATTCAAGGTCACCGGCGCGTGGCAAATGCTCTATTATGACAGCTTTTCTCTTAGGGGCAAAATCTGTTCCCCTAAGGCCTTCTCTACTTTTGTTCTGTTGACCTTTAACCCCTTCCCTGCCTGGCCCCTGTCTACTTCGGGATGTGTGATGTCATTGATGATGTCATGACTTTTGATGTCATAGTCTTGGAATAGTTCCCCCACCTTCTGGAAGTTCTGTGCTTGTAACTTCCTCTAATCTGTAACTCTCTTTGACTCTGCTTTTTCCCTTTGCTTACTGTCTACTATCTTTCTGCCTTTCCGGTCCATTCTCCCGCCTTTTTTTAAGAAACGCTTTCAAAAACATTTCTTCCAGCCGAAGACGGACTTGCTGGGCCTAACTATTTTTTTAATTAGGCGCATAGCGGCAGCATGACGCATATGCGCTCATAATTGGCAGGAAACTGAGCGATCGAAGAAGAAGAATATCTCTAGACCTTTTTTTCAGATTGAGTCTAACAGGTCTCTTATAAATAATAAGAAAATCGATAATTTCTCAGTTTTTCTCTGGCAGTATTTGGTATTTGGTATATTCTAGTCACAGAGACTTATCTGTGAAATTCGGGCTGCCCTCCTTCACAGGGCAAGTTGCTGCAAGTGCAGCGCCTACCCTTTTTTCTTTTTCTTTTTTTTTTTTCGGGGGGGGGGGGGGGGGGGCACAGGGTGGGGAGGGGGTGTGTGAGCACACTTGGAAAACCTAGCTATCAGTTTGGCCATACCAGGCAGCGGGATTTCTCCATGCTCTTACCGACTTTCAACTGCCGTGGGATTTTTACATGCGTAAAGCGCACGGGTCAGACTAGCTTTAAGTCCCCATCCGAAAGACTGGACGTTCAGTTCGATTTTCCTGTCAAACTAGAAAGAAAGGGCGAGGCCGGGATTCGAACCCGGGTCACTCACGCTGCAGTCACGCATTATACTTGGCAGGCGAACGTCTTAACCACTCTGCCACCTTTCTCCCTAAAGGGGGGGTTAAGCTGAAAAGAGTTGCAATGGTGATGTTCTCACGGCAGTGTTCTCTGCGGGTGTTGCAGCTGGCGGGAGAAGACGCGTGGCTGTGCCCCCACTGCAAGAAACCGCAGAAAGGAGCCATCAAGACCCTGGGCCTGTGGTCAGTGCCGGACGTCCTGGTCCTCCACCTCAAGCGATTCAAACAGGTGGCTGACCGCTGGCTTTTGGCCACGGCTTTAATTTTTTGTCAATGCATTGCATTTGTTTGAAATGTAGAGGTGTAAACTGACCACTGTGCCTTATTTTTGTGTTGTTGTTTTTTGTGTGCCATCTCCCAAAAAAGTCATGAAAAGGTACATTATTACTTGAGCTTAATATATGCACACACACGCATCCATGCATGCACGCACGCACATGCACACACACACACACACACACACATGCACAACACGAACACACAAACACGCACACACATGCACAATGACGACAGGATGAAAAAAAGTTTTGTTTAGCTTATTCCTTTATCGTCATTAAAGATCATTTTGACTTGACTTGACAACACAAACTCACTCTTACACATGTGTGCACACACACACAGACATGCTCATATGCACATGCTCAGATGCACATACTCACACTTTCATGCACACACAATTTCACACATACACACACACTCACACAGTGACACACACACTCACACACACACACTCACATACGCATACACACACACACTGATGAAAAAAAGTATATTATTTGCTTATTCAATGTTCCATCTGGAAATAAAATTTTGACTTGACTTACACACACACACTCGCGCACACATACACAGATTCGGCTTTTCACGGAGCTGACTGAACTGAGGGTGTACTGTGCGTGCAGACTGGGCTGCATCGCAACAAGCTGAACATCGTGGTGGAGTTCCCTGTGGAGAAGCTGAACATGTCCTCCCACGTCGTCCACCACACAGACCGCACGCCCGACGACATGTGCTATGACCTCATCGGCGTCACCAATCACTATGGCAACATGATGGGCGGACACTACAAAGGTAACGTTGTGTTGGTCATCTCCATGTCCAGCTATTTTAGGCCAGTGTAAGTGTGCAGAATGGTTATTGGGAGGTCAGTCTGCTCTGCCAATCCTCTTTGCAAAACTGATGAGTCTGCTTTAGAGTGCCTTTTTAATAATAATAATAATAATAGGAATTTATATAGCGCTCTTTCTCACATGAGCTCAGTGCGCTTTACATTGACAACAAGAACATTAAAGGCAAACAAATAATGAATCATTAGAAAGTAAAATAAACATGATGATTGCACACAACGTTCTCTTACTTCCTCACTCACACACACACACACACACACACACACACACACACACACACACACACACACACACACACACACGTACATCAACATTACACTTTTGTGAGGAATCTTTCTTTATGTTTGATGAACCGTATTTTTCGGACAATAAGGCGATACCTTTTTTCCCCCTGCATCTTATAATGTGACTACTAATATAGTAAGAAAATATAATAACAAATCTGAATTTTGTGTAAAATTTTGGGGGTGCGCCTTAGTTATAATAAGGTGTCTTATAAGAACAAAAATGTGGTAAACCTGTTCAGGACATGTGTCGGTTCTTAAAGCATATCATTATCACCAACTGTTCACAGGCCTCAAAAACTTTGATTCATCTGGTTTAGCAAGAGATGAAATATTTTAAAAGAGGACATGTCTCTGAAGTATATGTGAAGGTACTGAATGAAAGAAAAGACGTTCAATTGAAAATATGGAACAATGGAAGGTACTGACTATACCTAATAAAACGTCCTTATCCTTCAAAGAAAAATACTGTGAACTGCTAATGCCAGATTCATAAAAATGAGCTGATAAAACAATTGCTATTTGCATGTATAGTTATTAATTTGCAAACTGTTAATTGATGGCGGATATTCATATGCTTGTTATCAGCTTTCTGCAAAAATGCTGTGGACGGGATGTGGCAGGAGTTTGATGACCGTCACGTGAGTGGCCTGGCTGAGAGCCAGGTGGTGAGCAAGTCTGCCTACATCCTGTTCTACCAGCGACGCAGCCTGAGCAAGCTGGTCAACCAGAACCTGCACCGGGGGACCCACTGGGTGTTTGCCCTGCAGCGACAGGTGGCCGCCTCCTCCCCACAGCGGCGCAGCGCCAGTCCCGTGAAGAAAGGGGGCGTCCAGCACAACTCGGAGCAGGCGACCAACACTACGTTTGACCGGCCTCTCTTCAGCAAGGAGTGGAACGGGCAGTCAAGCCCAACGAGGAGACCACCCACCAGGCCCCTCACGCCTCAGCCTCAGCGAAGACAGAGCTGGCTGGAGGTGGGGGAGTATGATCAGAGTCCCTCTGTGATCAAGCCACGGCCATCGTTTCGCACCATGCGGCCCCCTCTGTCGCGCCAGCTGTCTGACGCTGCGGTGCGAGGCAAGAAGCAAGTTGCTCCAGATCCAGGGTCGCCTGGACAGCAAGCGGACAATAGTGAACCGAGGTATTCAGCGTCCTCCTCTCAAATACAGCCTCAGATTCTGCAGGTGCACCTCCCACCTAAAGGTTCCCCCGATCATGACCCCATGGGAAGCGACATTCAAAAAACGCAGAGCCCCAGTATGCTACAGCCCCAACAAGTCCACCTGCCTGCCCAGTCACCCAGAGACAGTAAGCATCCGGTGTCCAGTTTGAAGGGACTTGAACAGGTCCACGATGCCTCTCAGTCTTCCAAAGGAGTTGTGAACTCTGGACATAATCAGGCCCATTCAAGTCATTTGGACAGTCATGCCATTAGCTCATCGTCATATTCTCAGAATCAGAAGAGACCAATATCACCATTAACATCACTACATCGAGATTCAATTCCAACATCGAGTGGTTCATCCTGGCAGAATGAAGGGCATTCTTTGAGATTATCCTTTGAAACTCAGAGTTCCCATGAATCCCCAAAGTCCCAGACATCCCATTTTGAGCATGACTTAGTCAGACCACAGTACTTGAAAAGTGCCTCTGGTTCTAGTGAGTTTTATGACTGGCGACAACCAGAAGTGAAAGTAAACAGGCATCCTGAGAGCAGATCATCAGATTTAATTAGTTCTTCCGTGCGACCAGCGACAGCCATCACGCAGCGTGTGACTAGCAAACCTCCCCTGCCACCCAAAGTATTGACTCGTTCGCTGGATTCTGGTTCGTTAAACAGTGGTTCAGGTATGTCCCCCTCACACAGGCAAGACAACTACCATGCCTCTGCGACCACCCCCTCCCTCACTTCTCCCCCATCCCCAGCCCCCAAAGACAGTGGGAAGGACCTTCAGCGTCAGTTGTCGGAGCAGGATCAGCGGCGTGGTCACCAGGAGCCAGAGCTGATCAACAGACTTCCGGCTGGTGAGCGATTTATCGCACTGAACGAAGGTCACCATTCTCCAGTGGAAGAACTTGCTGACGATGGCTGTGTGCTCAGAGAGGGAGAGTTTGAGAACCGCCGCAGAAAAATAGCTTCAAAAATGGAAGGTACATGTTTGTGGGTCTGTCAGTGTCTGTGTGCTTTGGTTCTGGCTGCATTACTAGTGCGTGTTTGCTTGTTACTTATTTGTATGTCTGTTAGTGTTAGTCCACAAGAGAGCAGGTCAAAAACACTTACAGGAGGCAATGATTTTAAAGGTGTGTGCACATATACACGGAAACCCATGCGCATACCCTATCCCGAATCCGCTATCCTCAAAAAACATCTCAAAGGAAGAAATAGGCGAATGAGTTTCCACATATATGTGCACACAACTTCATATTTATTGCTTCCAGATTTTTTTGTTGCGGATGAGATATGCGCATGGATTTCCGCATGCATGTGCCCACACCCTATGTATTTAATTACCAAGTTTCCAGATCCAGTTCTTATTAAACGATAAAGGAAAGATCAATTGGATTTGAATGACCCTTCATAACTGATGCAAATTAAAAGACTCTCTCAGAAGAAGTTAGTTTATTTCTGAAAATCTGACTCAATGGATTCGTTTCTGTCTTTTATGCTATTTTTATTTGGATGTATTTTCCCTGCCTTGCTTCTGAATAAATATTGCGTGCAAGTGTTCTCCCATGTCTATCACAATTCACATCCATGTAATTTGGTATGTCATGGTTCATTACTTTTCAGTATTTGATATGAAATAATCACACCCTTTTCGGGATCATGCAGTACTCTTGTGACAGTCACTTGTAAGCAAAAAGTTGCTTTGTCTATAGTTTTGCAACATGAAAATCTTTAATGTACGGCTTTCTTAAGAAACGTATTATTATCACTGCTTTGAGAATTGTGTTACAACTACAGGCAACTTTGTTTTCCTTTTCATCTCCAGGTGAACAGATCGTGAGAAGGAGGAAGAGTCAGAATATGTCGGACCACAAGTTTGCTACCATCGCCCGTGGCAACAGGGATTCGCGGAGTGAGCCCAGGGAGATAATCACCCCGCCCATGGTTCCCCGTTCCTCCACAGACCACAGCATTCACTTCAGCAACTACGGTCAGGGCAGCCCCGGTCACATGGCCCACCACTCCCCTAGGTACTCCACTGGCTACTCTGCCCTCAGTGACCGCACCTCGCTGTCCAGTAATTCCAGTGGCCACTACCCCAGGCCCGAACTGAAGCCCATCGCAGGGATTAAAGACTCTCCCAGCAGTCTCCCCTTGTACGCCCGTGATGAGGGGGACTCGCAGTACAGCCTCACGAGGGAGAACCGCCATCAGATTTACCGGGGGCCGGGGCCTATGTTTCAGCGGCCAAAGAAGGGCGGCTCGGACATATCTGCCCCTTCTCTAAGGGAATCGTCCGTGTAATTTTCATGGACTTGGTACTGTGACTATTGCTGACAGTGCTGGTTTGTTAGCATTTTGTGATGATGGCAAAGTTGATTTCTTTGCTTACTGTAGAGTTCTTTCAAATCATGTGCGCATCCTGTTGTGATCCGATGCTGAAATTTCAAACCAAAGAAATGGAACGAAAAGTGTCATTGTTGTGACTGTGTTTTGGATGTGGATTGTGCTGTTTACTTACGCAACTGTAGGGCATTTTTGTTCTGTGAGATGCTCTGCAAGAGACTTGATTGCATGACATGTCAATATGCATAACATACGAAACTAAAGGGGATAAATTGTCATGACATTGTTAACTGCATACAGATAATTTGGAGGCCCAAAAGAAGAGCCACCAGGGCATAATTTTGGTATATTTCTCTACGGGTTGGCATTGAATCATTCTCATTTTCAGTAACGTCTATGCATACACATAATTGTTATGTGATCATGTGTGAATGCCTTCAGTATCAAATCTGAAATGTGCACATTTTATATGTATTATTTAGTTTTCTCATGTTCTTTTAACCATGACAACAGTCTGCATGGGTGTGTTTTTGTGACCGATTGTTGACTGTTAAAGTTATTGCTCTTTTCCATACTAGAGTTCTGTTCTTATTTTTTAATGTTGGTTTAAAACGGTAAATATTGCAGTTGTTTTAGAAGATGGATTAAAAAAAATATTGGGGGGGGGGGGGGGGGGGGGGGGGGGGGGGGGGGGGGGGGGGCCAGTTTCATTTGTTCAGAATTTGGAGTTCTTCTTGGATCTCTTTGTTCGATGACAAAATAGTGAACTGATGTTAGTTGTTTAACCCTTTCACTGCTAGCCATTTTTCGGCAAAAAAATTCCATTAAGCTTACCTGGGTAGACAACAAAATCTGTCTGTAATATTGGGGATTCCTCTGTAACATATTTAAAGTAAGGTCTACCCTTACCTCTCAAAATTAAGAGAATAGGGTCTTTGGATAACAGACCCTGATTTGATGCCTTTTAGTGACATGGGTGTTAAATCATTGTGGTGCAAAAATGCGACGTTGGCCCTGAATTGTAGACAGACGGTCGCTTTGCTAAGAATTTAGGGTTACAAAAACAAATAATTCAAATCATGTCTACCTCAAGTTATGAATTTTGTTTTTAGAAGTTTGAATGTGAATAGATTTCAGACTAATATATCTCAAGGCTAGTGATGCTTCTTTTTATGAGTTTGAACCTTTTGATTTCCTTTTTATGATTGATAGTAATGATACTTGTAAGAGGTTTCTTTAGATTTTTTTAAAAAAGAACAGTTTGAAAAAAAACACCTAAGGTGTGGTTGCTAAATATTAATTTGTTTTGAAAATATATTATATACTACAGGTCTGATATGCCTGATCAAGGTCGAGTTTCTCTAGATAACGATCGCCACGCGAATAACGCTTACGCCAAACGGGGCCTAAGAAACACTTTAGAAAACATTTGCGGAAGAATATTACAAGCTCTTGTCTGATTGGTCAAAAAAAATTATTATTTTAAACCAAACTTTAATGGACCAATCAACAACAAGAAATGTATTCACCCCATGCTAGTCACGTGATAGTTCGCCAAGAAATACTTTGGGAGTAGCCACAAAACGTTTTTGGCAAACGTCGGCGAAATAGGTGTTTCTTAGTACCGTTTTTGCCGATTTGCGCTTACGCTACGAAACGTTAGCCCATGTGAAACAGCACCCAGTTTATATGCATTTATTTAATGATGATAATCAGGAAAATAATCTTGTTAATCATGTTGGTTTAAATCTATTTAGAATGGTGTCTATAATACATTTTCTTACTTTTTGGTCCAGCATAATTGTTGTTGTTGTCGATGTGTTTGGGTTTTTTAGTGTGTTTTTTGTGTATAAGTTGGAGGAGCAAAGATATTCTAAAAGGGTAAGATGGATTACTTAAGAGCTCGGCAAACCGGGCTGATAGAGTTATCATTAGTGGCAACAGTACACGTTTCACAGTGGAGGCTATCCAAAAACTCAGACTGGAATTTGAACGGAGAATTCAACTGGCCTATCGATGTGTAAAATGTGTCCTGTTTAAAAGGGACATAACCAGTGTTTCTGTCCTCACTACTCATATAGGGAAAAGAGACCGGATGCTTATCTTCCCCATTGCAGTCTTTGGGAGGAGGGAGGATAAGAGACACTCAAAAAATCAAATCAATTGAATGTTTTTCAGTTGTTGACTGTTATATTTTCTGTCCCTGCTACAGTGGAACCTCCCTTATAAGACCCCCTTTATAAGACTCTCCCAATTAAGACCTACTTCTCTGAAGCATTGCCCTTCTTTGTAAGTATTACTATTACCTCCCTTATGCAACTCCCTCTCGTTAAGACCTCATTTTGGATTATTTTGGAAGGTCTTATAAGGGAGGTTCCACTGTATTTTTTTTAATGAATCAAAGTGTAAAGGAAGAGCTGGCAGAAAAAGATATTCATGGGTGAAACTCTTTCATTTTTACACTGATTTCAGTATTTTTAATTTTACCAGAAACTGAACTTCAGTTTTTCTTAATTCATCAAAACAAAAACAAAAACTGACCACAAGTGATTTGGGGCGTTTTGAACTTGGTTGTTCTATCTTGGAAGCTTGCAAAGGCAATGTAATGATTTTACAAGGCTTATCAGACTCAAACTGTCTCTGTCTATGATTTTAACTGTCTGTCTATCTCTCTTAACTTGCCCCCCTGAATAGTCTGACGGGGTTCTGCCCCTGTGACCCTGCCGGGGCCAATTGGGTCCCTGGACCTGCCTTTTAGGTTTTTTTCATTTGGGGGAGTTGCACCCATGAGTATTCATTATCCACCCAGACTCCAACTTCTCTCCTGCCTCAAGTAGAATTACATAATCAGGCATGGTAGACCTCCGCGAATCGCGGAAAATCCTCGAAACAGTTTCAAACAAAATTATTAAAAAATGCATTGAAATGGCATGAAAAAGTGAAAATTTCACTCTCATTTATTGAATTTTATTGAATTTTCTTCGGCCCCTGGACCCCCGGCCATTTTCCTTGAAAACCAATTTGCCCCCACTACCATGCCTGATAATAGATCATGTGTACTGAGGCTTTATACCGAAAATTCTCTGCCCCTGTCTCGTGCCCTGATATGCGAACACCACCTACTTAAGATTATCGCCCTTGCCTGTCAGGAACTAGTAGTATAATATAGCCACTGAAAATTATCTGCTCCTGACTCGTCACCAGGGGGCATCGGCAGTTCGGGCCTAAAATTATCGCCCTTTCGTGTCGGCAAGGAGCAGTATGACGCCTCATTCTTTGTAGATGCTGGGGGATAATATTAATAATAAAATACTCCTTGCCTCCTCACATGTTACTGGCCTAAAGGGCCTGCTGCACTGCATATGATATGGATCTGAATGCGATGCGATTGTGACGATGTGAGTCATGATTCACGTGAAATTCATGTAGTGGGTCTACTGGAGTATAGTGACTCTGTGAGCGAAAATAGAATTATATTTAAAGGGAAGTTTTTAACATGAATCGTGACTCATGTGGCCCAGTCGGATCACATCCCCATACGATTTTACGCATGTGTGGTGCCAGTTTAAGTCATTTGTCTCTTGAAAATAATGTGTTGGGCTTTTCAGTTCTGTCTGTCTGGTCTCAACCTCCCCCCTTCCATATATCACCCTTGAACATTTCATTCTTTCTACTGTTGAAGTGTTGTTCTCCAATCTGCTAAACACCATGTTTAAGTCAAAAATACCCCCATGGGGATAACAGGGGGGGTCTTTTGTATAAATAGTTCCCCCACCTTCTGGAAGTTCTGTGCTTGTAACTTCCTCTACTTTGTCACTCTCTTTGACTGCCTTTTTTCCCTTTGCTTGCTGTCATCTATTATCTTTCTGCCTTTCCAATCCATTCTCATGCCTTTTTTCAAGAAACGCTTTCAAAAACATTTCTTCCAGCCAAAGTTGGACAAGCTGGGCCTAATTATTTCTTACTTAGGCGCATAGCAACAGCATGACGCATCTGCGCTCATAATTGACAGAAGACAGCGATCGAAGAAGAAGGACAAGAAGAAGTAAAAAATTTCCCCATTCAATTCCATTGACTTTTCAGCTTTACTTTTTAATGGCAGCAAGATACAATTACACCCCCCCACCACCCCACCCCACCCCAATAGAAACAAAACAGAATCTTTCAACATGATTCTGTACTGCATTCATTTTGCTTTCAAGGATATCTTTGGATTGTGTCTATACTAGGATACAAGTTTGATAGTCTTCCCCAGATAGCAGTGTTACTGTGAGGCAGGAAGGTCACAGAAACAAATGATGCCAGCTCCACTAAGTTGCTTCAAGGATATCTTTGGATTGTGTCTATACTAGGATGCAAGTTTAACAGTTTTCCCCAGATAGCAGTGCTACTGTGAGACAGGAAGGTCACGGGAACGAATGATGCAGGCTCCACTAAGTTACTTCAAGAGGTAGTAGTTCTTGTCTGTTGGGTATTGCTATTGTGTTCCTCAATGGGGTTGGTAAAATCTGTTGAATAATGACTCGTTTGTTTCTTCTTCTTGTTGATGTTTTTTTGTTTGTTTTTTAATGTGTCTAGCCATGACATCTTTTAGAACCGGTAACGGTCAAAATACATTTTGCTATTGTTCGCTCTTTCCCCATAGCAACACAGTGATATGCTAGCAATAATATGACTTGCATATCACCGTGTTGCCATGAAGAAAGAGCAAAAAATGGCAACTTGTATTATGACCATAAGTATTCCCGAAGGTTGTACAGTTCTTGTTTGCTCTCCTGAGACTATCCGGTATCCCCAGAGGTTGTATAGGTGTTTTTTTAATTTCTACATTAAAACTTGTGAAGCAGATAGACAAGAATATAATATATGGTTGTGTTCTATTCCATGCATGTACTGAAGCCTAATGAAGGCGGGGTAAAGTTTAGTATAGAGGTGTCATAAAGGACCCAAGATGTGTGACGTGGGTGACTTTGTTTGCTGTTTGTTCAGAGGTGATGATGACTGCTGAGCGTTGTCTGGAACTTAGGTTTTCTTCTTTCCTGTTATGGCTCTCCATGGTTGGTGGGGCTGCAGGAACATGATTGGGGTGGAACTGTTGACCTTGGTTAGGTGTTTTTTTCCCTTCAGTTTCATTCCCAAAACCAACCTGAAGTTTAGTCTAAGTTTGTAGAATTGTACTTTTCTGGATGTCAGTACAGTAGCAGTATGCAAACTGCCTTAGCAGGCAATGGAGATAGGAGTGAGATTAACAGCTGTTGGGGTTTTTTCTTGGACAGTAGTGAATGGGGCAGTTTTTGCAGTTTTCTTTATCTGTGTTCCTGTCTGTGTCTGTCTCTGTATGTCTGTCTGTCTCCCTTTCTCTCTCCATTTCCCAGCTTTTCCTAGAGATGTGTTAGTTGATCAAAGGAATGTCACACATGTATGAATCGATTATACTGGATACCAAACAAGGATCTTGCAATGAGCTTTCAACGATTAGCCTAGCTTTATGCGTGATCTTGTAGAATAATTATTTTAGATCTACCGGTAGACTAGCGACTCCAGCTTGTGGCAGAAATGCCAGAAACGTTGTGACTCGTTATGCTACTGAAATATAACGCACAAATCATCACTTTAAAGGGGACACCCTGACGGATGAGTTTTTGCAAGAAACTCGTCGAGATCACCAGAAAAACAGCCTTTTCAAGGATCAGAACACTCACTTTGCTCTGGTTTTCTAGAAATCAAACCGTCAAAACAGCAAATCCTCCTTGGTGGAGTTTCCGGAGAAAGAAGCCGTTTTGGATGGGGTGGGTGGTTGAAGCTTTTTCTTCTTTGTAGTGCAGTAAAAAAAAAAAGAAGAGCTATTTCCTTTGTTGTGAGTGAAACTCCTTTTGGTAAATTGTAAATAAAAAGGCTTGTATTGTGAAAATTTCGTGATTTGGTCTAAGCTACTCAGGTGGCCATTAGAAAAGAGAAGGCACATGCCTTCTCTTTCACTGAAAGAATTTGACTTCCAGCACCTCCGCCAAGGAGGAATCACCGATTTGACGGTTCGATGTCTAGGAAACCAGAGCAAAGTGAGTGTTGCGATCTCTGTAAAGGGTGTTTTCCTGGTGTTCTCAACATGTTTCTTGCAAAAACTCATTCGTCAGGGTGGCCCTTTAATGCGTCATCTCACCCTCAACTTGAGATTTTAAAGGGTAAATCTCACGCACTTTTTGAGATTCTAGGGGGTGATTTGAGAGTTCTAGTGCATCAATACACACAATCTCCTCTTTTTCAGAAACCCTGGACAGCTTCAGTATATACTTGTTAAACTACAAAACATTAATTAAAACATAAAGAAGCTGGTAAAGAGCAAAACAATGGGAAGCAGTAGTTTGTAGGCAATGTTTCTTTAGTCTGTGTAACTTGTTATGGCAGATAGCGCTTATTGAGGTAAGAAAATCACAGGTAAATCTATGTATTGTTAGTGTTGAGAATAAGTGGAAGGGTAAAATAGTTAGGATTTTAAACATGAAATAATCATTTGATTTTTATTTTACATTGAAACGCTCATTTCTTTGAGCCATACATTTTTTGCTTTTTGATCTAACTTTGATGTATCATTTATAATGATTCTCTCAACTTATTTCTAGCGGGCTGTGTCCACATTAATTCTATCAGTCAGTATGCCTGTTTTAGTATCATTAGGTCGATACCCCGTCCCTCGATTGATGTGCATAGCTTTGTTTGGTTTTGTTGTTGTTATTCTTGATATTGTACATTTTCCTACACTGTGATTGTGTGAGTGGATCAGGCACAGGGGCAATCTGCTTGAGCGTTATCTTTCATGTCGTCCATGGAACATTAAAACCGTTACCACCATTTTCCAATGATAAACTTCAAATCTCTCTGGCACAAGAAGGCATCAACAGGCGTTCAGGCATCACAGTGAAGGGAAAAGATGTCCGAGCAATGCACAAAAAAGAGCTGAGACAATTTGGAAGGGTTTAGTCTTTTGTTTGAGCGTAGTGATGAACAGGATTTATTTTCCATTGTTGTGATTAGCATGGATGCTCCTTGCAGGATGTCCTGAATTGCCGGGTTTTTAAATTGCCTAGAGCCAGCGTTGCCGGATTATGAGAATTTGAGAAGCAACAATTTTCACACACACACACTCATACAATAAAAATGGCCTATATAAGCATTTGCTATATTCAAAGGAATGTAGCACTTGTACTAACTAGTCTAGAGGGGTGAAAAGAGTGCTCAGTAAATGTGTGTGTGTGTGCACTGCCCCTGCACTCCGCCGGGGCCGCCCCCTTGCAGGAGTTTTGAAATTTCCCAGGAGCACCCATGGGTTAGTGACTTCATGGCAGGGTTCTGTAATTACAATGTTCCTATAGTAGCCGTGGTCATGTTGAAGGTGAGAAGCAACTGCTGGGATTTAGAAAGTAGAAATATGAAATCCGTGAACTTGCCTAAGGATTATACATCATTTTGATTCCCTAACCTTACTCTTAAATTGTGCAATTGAATTACAATGTCCTTGGATAACTCTTACAAAATAAAAAATGGGTTATTCTGCAAGCTGTCCATTTATAATTAACAGAGAGATAGAAATAAAATATGTTATTATCTCTCTCTACACGATGAAAGTTTGTTTAACGTCCTCCGGCCTGGAACAGGCACATATGAGACATTTATAAAGATAGTGGGACGATCCTGGAGGTACTGCAATACTAGGAAAGTCCTATAGTTGTTTGGAGGATGTGACTATCAGATGATGCCGTGATTCCATAAAGCATCAAAACTTAAGGAAGATCTTTACTAAACTCAACCATTTAAAATATTTTCCCTCATTCTACAATTGACTTGTTATCCATTCTCTGGCTGTCAACAGATTTTAGACCAATTCAGTTTGCCGCTGGGATAATGAGACCAAACCATTCTGGTTTATTGCTTGAAGTGAAGCACAACTGAAAGCCTTGCTAAACATTAATTCTATGAGCTTTACCTGAAGAGACAGGAAAATTTGAAGAGATTGGATTCACGCGTTGTTCACTGGGAGGGATTTCGTTGGGTGGGAGCAGTAACAAGTACCTGTGGTATCCCATTTTATTTCATATTTTTATGTCAGACTGTAAGGCGCACCTTTTTAGACAAAATTCAGATTTTGTTATAACACTTTCTTTACTATTTTATCAGTCATATTTTAAGGCGCAGGGGGCCTTAGTCTGGGAGGAAAAAGCATCACCTTAGAGTCTGAGAAATACGGTAATTGGTGCTAAAACAATCTGTCATATCACTGGGGTTTTTTCTTTGATGTTAATTTTTCTTGTTTTGATTCATTGGTTGTGTTCGATTTTCTTCCGTTATTTCCTTGAATATTGATTTTGTTTTGTCATCGTTTGCATCTTTCGGCATTATTTGATACCTTGCTCTGGTCTAACAAATGTAATGGCAGGAGTTTTAGCAAGCAAAAGTTGCTATGCTGTATCATGTTATATTCATCTGCCGGTATGTTATTATTTCATACTTTACTCAATACAATCTAAATGTTGGCTTCTGCAGATCTGTTTATCTTTCCTGGTATGAAAGTTTCATTTTGTCACGTATTCACTCTTTCGCAGGTTGTTTCAATTTTGTTTCATTTTGGTTGTATTATATACACTAACCATTGTAAACAAGTTTTACTCCTTTAGATATTATACCATGTTTTCCGAATGTTCTGGGCTAAACAAAAAGTGGGTCTTGTAAAGTGTTATTTATAATTTTCCATCTCTCTCTCTGCTCTACCACTTTATTTTGTGTTCCACTTTAGAAGTTTCATTGTGAACATGTTTTACTCCTTTAGATATTATACCAGGTTTTCCCAATGTTCTGGGCTAAACAAAAAGTGGGTCTTGTAAAGTGTTACAGTGTGTATTTATAATTTTCCATCCCTCTCTCTGCTCTACTTCTTTATTTTGTGTGTTATTGTTGCTGTTCCACTTTTGACGTTTCATTGTAAACATGTTTTACTCCTTTAGATATTATACCAGGTTTTCCCAATGTTCTGGACTAAACAAAAAGTTGGTCTTGTAAAGTGTTATTTATAATTTTCCATCTCTCTCTCTGCTCTACTTCTTTATTTTGTGTGTTATTGTTGCTGTTCCACTTTTGACGTTTCATTGTAAACATGTTTTACTCCTTTAGATATTATACCAGGTTTTCCCAATGTTCTGGACTAAACAAAAAGTGGGTTTTGTAAAGTGTTATTTATAATTTTCCATCTCTCTCTCTGCTCTACCACTTTATTTTGTAGAAGTTTCATTGTGAACATGTTTTACTCCTTTAGATATTATACCAGGTTTTCCCAATGTTCTGGACTAAACAAAAAGTGGGTCTTGTAAAGTGTTATTTATAATTTTCCATCCCTCTCTCTGCTCTACTTCTTTATTTTGTGTTCCACTTTAGAAGTTTCATTGTGAACATGTTTTACTCCTTTAGATATTATACCAGGTTTTCCCAATGTTCTGGGCTAAACAAAAAGTGGGTCTTGTAAAGTGTTACAGTGTGTATTTATAATTTTCCATCTCTCTCTCTGCTCTACTTCTTTATTTTGTGTGTTATTGTTGCTGTTCCACTTTTGACGTTTCATTGTAAACATGTTTTACTCCTTTAGATATTATACCAGGTTTTCCCAATGTTCTGGACTAAACAAAAAGTGGGTCTTTGTAAAGTGTTATTTATAATTTTCCATCTCTCTCTCTGCTCTACTTCTTTATTTTGTGTGTTATTGTTGCTGTTCCACTTTTGACGTTTCATTGTAAACATGTTTTACTCCTTTAGATATTATACCAGGTTTTCCCAATGTTCTGGACTAAACAAAAAGTGGGTTTTGTAAAGTGTTATTTATAATTTTCCATCTCTCTCTCTGCTCTACCACTTTATTTTGTAGAAGTTTCATTGTGAACATGTTTTACTCCTTTAGATATTATACCAGGTTTTCCCAATGTTCTGGACTAAACAAAAAGTGGGTCTTGTAAAGTGTTATTTATAATTTTCCATCCCTCTCTCTGCTCTACTTCTTTATTTTGTGTTCCACTTTAGAAGTTTCATTGTGAACATGTTTTACTCCTTTAGATATTATACCAGGTTTTCCCAATGTTCTGGGCTAAACAAAAAGTGGGTCTTGTAAAGTGTTAGTGTGTATTTATAATTTTCCATCCCTCTCTCTGCTCTACTTCTTTATTTTGTGTGTTATTGTTGCTGTTCCACTTTTGACGTTTCATTGTAAACATGTTTTACTCCTTTAGATATTATACCAGGTTTTCCCAATGTTCTGGACTAAACAAAAAGTGGGTCTTTGTAAAGTGTTATTTATAATTTTCCATCCCTCTCTCTGCTCTACCACATTATTTTGTGTTTGTTGCTGTTCCACTGTAGAAGTTTCTCTTTTCTTTGCTTCTTTATTTTCTATAAAACACCTTTAAACTTGCCCTTTTTTTGTTTCTTTGCTGGTTGTGATGTTTTGCTTTTTGGTTGGTGGATTGTTTTACATTTGTCGTGTTTTACATTTGTCTTTTGTCCCTAGGTATTGGTTCTTCTTTCTCCAAACAACCATCATCATCATGTTGATGGTTCTGTTGTGTTACTGTAAATGCCTTCTGTACTCTTTTTGTTGTTGTTTTGTTTCATTTTCGTTTTTTGGTGTGTGTTGTTGGTGGGGTTTTTTTTGGGGGGTGTCTCTTCCAGTGCTACATATTTGAATGACAAGTTTTAGTGAAGCTAATGGCAGTCTCAGCGATGTAGTAATAAACTGGGTCACAGGGTGTGGATTGTGATTGTTTCGTTGCTTATGTGGTCCCCAGTTTCATATGGACTGTAATTAGCACAAAATCTGATGACGCCTCTCCTTCCCGTAACTACCCATTCCTCAATTTGTAAAATGCATATCATTGTATAATTGTTCAGCATAATGTTATGCTTTTCAGAGATGTATCAGATTCAAGTATTCACCGTAAGAGCGATTCTTACAATACTTGTGCATGTATTTACAATGAAACAGAAGTAAGCCTATAACCTACTGTATAACTTAATTAATTAGCATTCCTGCTCTTTTGGGTGCAGCAGATTAGTCAAGTGTTTTTGTTTTGTTTTTGGGAGGGTGTTTTGGTTTGTTTGTTTCTTCCTTAGATGAACTCTCAGATGGTAGGTGCAGGCCCGCGCCTGGCCATTTCTGGCATGCCAGACAGCATCTATCTGCTTATCTTAATCTATGTGCAAATCTGGCAAACAATGACATTTTCAATAGATCATATTACCCCTTGGTTAAATTCGTTGTCAACAGACATGCCACACAGTGCATCTCGACATGCAGGACTATTATTCAGTCAGATGCTCTGTATTGACCGTTTTTTTAAAAAGAAGCTAGGATGAGTGCCAGAAAAATTCGTAGCAGGTCATCTATCATTGTCAGTTTATTTCAGAGCAAATCTGCAGCCAGTTTGTTTTACAGGCATTAGAAAAATTGTAAGATGGCTTCATAATACACCCAAAGTGATATCCAATCCCGGAAACAGCAGGGACCATGAAGACGAGACTGGAGGCTGGGCAATATAGCATCCCATGAGCCAAGAACTAAGACTTGAAGAAAGGAAAGGAAAAATATCAACCTATTTCCTCCTGTCCTTTCTTTCAACATTGTTTTCATGGATCATACGCATACACCAGGTGTGGAAGCAGTCCCTTATGTGGGTTTTTTTTTTTACAGAACCTGGGCCTGTATTCACGTTGAGATAGCATGAGACTTAGCATCATGCTAACTTAGAAGCTCTTCCAAAAGTCCTATTAAATCCTATAGGACATTGGAAGAGCTTCTAAGTTAGCATCATGCGAAGTCTCATGCTATCTCAACGTGAATACAGGCCCAGTACAACGCAGAGACGAAAAACATTGGAGTCTGTAGCATTGAGAACTGGCCTATTGTTGCTTCGCATCAGGCAGACTGTAGAGCTTTGGGGGGGGGGGGGGATTTGCCGGGGGTGCTGGCATCTTGTGTTGTGTGTGATGTCTGCACAGCCACTAACCAAGATGCAAACATCTTGGACTACATTTTTACAAATAAAAGAGAAGAAATTCCATGTAAAGATGTTAAGAAATATCAGGTTTTTCTTTCTTTTTCTTCATAACAGAAAGGAGTCTTTGCCTTTATAAATGATATGAAGACTACATCTTTGTCAGGGGCTTTCATTCTAGTCAGGGGATGTTGGGATCAAGGTCTGTTTTAGGACACAATAAAATGTTCAAGTGGAAAAGAAAAATTGTATTTTTCTTTAAGTAGTAAAAAGTCTACGGGTATAATGTATACAAATATGCAGAAGTTTTAGCGAGGGAACAAATAGAGCAGATGCTTCACACTTGTGACAGGTTGTCCATAAGGTGTTATCAAATCATTTTAAATCCCAGTTTGATCCACTCAAGTCTCAAGTGCACAGCTTTGTCAATGAAAAGGAAAAGGCACATGTAATTAGATGATGTTTTGATAATACAGTGGAACCTCCCTTATAAGACCTCCCATTATAAGACTCCCTCTCATATAAGACCTACTTTTCTGAAACATTGCCCTTCTGTGTATTAAAATTACCTCCCTTATAAGACCCCTCCCTTATAAGACCTCATTTTGGATGATTGTTGAAGGTCTTATAAGGGAGGTTCCACTGTACTATGTTCCACATATTTCCATTTTTTGCGTGCCATAAAATGCCTAAAAGTAATTATTGGAAGAAAACAAATTCATAGCATTGTATTAGGTATTATTATTAGGTACTTTATAGTCACAGAGGCGTCTGTGAAATTCGGGTTGCTCCCACCTGGAGAGCGCATCACAGCCAGAGGCACGCCACCCAATTTATTTTTTTTGCATGCGATTTTTGTGTGACTGATGAGGGGGGGGTAAATTTTGACCAAATTACAACTTTTTCGTTGCCACTGGGTTTAACGTATGCTAAGTGCATGGGCACACAGGACCTCGGTTTATCGTCTCATCCGAAAGACTCCATGTTCAGACCGTAAGGCCTAGTGCAAAGTGAGAGGAAAAATCACCTGTACCCAGGTTCGAACTCGGGTTTACTTGACACGAAGCGAACGCGCTACCACTGTGCCACTCTACACCAGTTGTCAAGTTAATGCTAAGAAGAAAAGGATTTGCAAACAGGTTCACTGCCAGAAAATTGTGTTTCGTTGTTTTAAAGCCAGGATGGAATTCGTGTGTTCTGATTTTCATGACCAAGCACAATTTTATTGTAAATATTATTGGTTAACATTAGTCTTTATGTAAACCTCTATGAAGTAGTGTTGGCGAGTGCAATAGGAAGCCTAGCAAATTGTGTACTGGTAAACTTGGCTGATGTCACAAATGAAAGTGCAAGTCAGGCCAAGAAAA
Organism: Phymorhynchus buccinoides; assembly: GCA_017654935.2. Classification (NCBI taxonomy): domain Eukaryota; kingdom Metazoa; phylum Mollusca; class Gastropoda; order Neogastropoda; family Raphitomidae; genus Phymorhynchus; species Phymorhynchus buccinoides. Next base: position 50,826,608 of record CM065680.1, read on the forward strand.
TAACCCATACTATTCTTTCACATGTACAGAATCATTTCCTTTCATATCAATTTATGTAATGCCTTCCTAAAATATGTAATTATTAAGTTTTTAGGGGGGGGGAAACATTTAGTTATGCCGATGTGCTTTACAGAGGTTTGAAATATATATTATTTTACCTTTTTCTTGCTAAGTTATGCTTCAAGATAAACAAAGTCTGTTTTATTTTGTCCAGTGCACATTATTGTTTTCATAATGTAAGCTTTGGTTCCATTCATGGTGTTTGTAAGCAAACGCGTTTGGTCCTATTTTCAGATTCGTTCCTTGTATTATTATTTCACATGTGAATATTAATTTCCTGTTCTATCATTATCATTTGGTATCTTTGACTTTGGTGTCCACGGCTAGTACTTTGGATTGGTGGAATGTTATTTTAAGATGATTTTAGTGACTACATATTATATTCAGATGATTTTAGTGACTACAAATATAAACATTCCTTTTCAGATTATTTTTTATTATTTCCCCTTTTTTGTGAGTGTGAGAAATGTGCCATAATTCTTTTTTTCTTCTATATTATTCACATCTGAAGTTACAATATTGGTCCCTTCCAACATCTGTTCATCGATGTTTTCCATACCTAAGCCATAACATCTAATTCTTTGTTTTTATTTCCATTTTGAAGATTTGCCAACTTCAAAAAATCAATTGCTTTTCTTTTTATGTCATTCCAAAAGGTTAGTTACCATCAAGTATTATGGATATTGAATCCAATTCTTATCTTTTAGTTTTAGAGATACAGTAAAAATCGCTTAAGTCAAAATTGAAGGGAATTAAATTTTATTCTGAGATAGCCAATATTTTGAGTAAAAAAGACTTTTCAACATAGAGATTATTATACTGGGACTCAAAAATGATTTGAGTTATCCAGTGTTTTTGAGTTATCAGTTCTCCGCTGTATTTTGTCTGTTAGGGAGCCGAACTGCGTCTCAAGAAAGTCAAAAGTTTAGCTTGATTGTCTTTTCAACACACGAAAAAGAAAAACACAAGAAAAAAAAAGAAAAGTTTTAACAATTAAAAACAAAGAAACAAAAAACATCTACCGAACATAATGCCAGACTGAAAAATATAAATATTTTTAATGGATTTGAAATATGTATGACTGGAGTAGGGATTGAGGGATTGGCTCACCATAGCCGATGAGGTTTAACCGAGGCGTGGTTACCGCTACACCTATCTATATTGTTAAAAACTCGGGACTTTACTGGTGTTGCACGGGCATTGCAGCCAGTATTGTTCCCACCATCTTTGTATTTACAAATGTCCTGTATGTCTATAACCGAGAGGACGTAAAACATCATTTTCATCTTGAGGGATTGGTATGTATGACACGGCAACATCTTTTAAATGAATGGCAAAAAGACGCTCATCAGCTTGTTGTACACTTGTATTATCGCCAGTTTTTAACTGCATGAATTCCGTGATTAAACTCGTTTAAACCGAAAAGACATTTCAAAGAAGGTATCATTGTTGTGATTTATTATTTTGTCCCCAGCAAGACTTTCACAGAAAGCAAACTATAAAAAAAAATGTAGACTTTTGTTCAATTCAGGCTTTTCTTTAACACATGCTTTCCTGTAAATGAGTTTAATTTAGTCTTCTTTTTTTCTTTTTTTGGGGGGTGGTGGTGGTGTTTGTTGGGTTTTTCCAACAGCCTTTTCTCCCTGTCTTTCTAGCATGTTTTTGCTCCCATTTCCTTTTTATGACACGCAGAACATGTACCCCCCAAAAAGTTGGGTCCTTTTTTATTGTTTCTTCTTTTAAAATGTCTGAATGGTTTTGAGACAAAGAAGATTTGAGATGAAACAAGATAGATGGGTAGGGTTTATGGTGATGGTTTTACATCACTAAAAATTGTCCTGAAAAATAGTTTGTATCTCTAACGCTTGTTTTTATTTTTGCCATGATGTTGTGTCCAGCTTCATCGTAGAGGTCACAAGATGGAACTGATTGATAGCAAAAAGGCTCACACTTTTTTTTTAATAGATTTTTTTCCCACGTTATAGTGGCTTCTCTACATTCCCATAAGTCATGGTTTTCAAGCAAAATAATTATTCACATCTTTGTCCAAAGCTTTATGTACGTAAATATTATATCACTGTAAGTCTTGTGAACTGGCAAACATGACATACAAACCTCAACCAGAGTATTTATTGGGAGTCACTGCTTTGGCCAGACAACGCGCTTTCCAATCATGTGAGGGTGGGGTTTTTTTTCTCTCCCAAAATTGCTTTTAAATTTAGAATTGATTGGAAAATGGGTTTTAATCTGTACAGAAAAAAAGTGTACAACCATTCCTTATATCAAGAGATGATTCATAATCATAGTTGTTGGTGCTTTTCTGTGATGTTGGTTTGTAAACTGTATGGGGATTGGTGTATCTCTGGCGTGTTTCCTCTCCAAAAAGTACAACTTGTGTAAAAATGTGGGTCATTTCTGGCTTCTCTTCACCATACTATTTATGAATCGATGGGGTACAGAGTAAAGATGGTATGAAGTACAGTGTCATGATTAACGTTTGCTTGTGTATTGTTTGTACCATGTACCATTCTACTTCTTCTTCAACGGTCAATTACTTCATTATTCAATCCCTTGTTCTATTTTAATTGTACATGCTGTGAAGTTTCTCAAGGTGAACTTTACAGAAAACAAAAACATCACAAATGAAATATATAAAATGGCATTTAAACAAACAAAAACCAACTTGCATAACGTATAACTTGCATTCTAGTTTCTTACTAGATGTGACTTAATTGTTGTTTTAAAAACAACTGTTAATTTGCACTGTTTTTGCAGTGAACAACCCCAGATCAACTTTCCTCTAATGAAAACTACAAGACAACCAGCCCCTTTTAATCCACAATGGGACTGGGACACTGTCATGACATTCACTATAACCAAGTGCAGTAGCTAATGTTTGTTAGAGAGCAACTTTGCTCTGTTGTTATTTGGTATTTTGTATATTTCTAGTCACATAGACTTATCTCTGTGAAATTAGGGCTGCACTCCCCTGGAGAGCGCGTCGCCGCAAGTGCAGCGCCTACCCTTTTTGGGGGGTGGGGTGGGGGAGGGCACAGGGTGAGGAGGAGGTGTGTGCACACTTGGAAAACCTGGCTATCAATTTCATTATTTGGCCATACCAGGCAGCGGGATTTCTCCCTGCTCTTACCGACTTTCAACTGCCGTGGGATTTTTACGTGCGTAAAGTGCACGGGTCAGACTAGCTTTAAGTCCTCATCCGAAGAACTGGACGTTCAGTTCGATTTTCCTGTCAAACTAGAAAGAAAGGGCGAGGCTGGGATTTGAACCCGGGTGACTCACGCTGCAGTCACGCATTGCATTTGGCAGGCGAACGTCTTAACCACTCTGCCACCTTTCTCCCTTGTGGCCAAATTCTCCCTGTTAACAAGTTAGCGAGGGAAAGAGGTTCAGTGCGCAGGTATAACACTTGACTCATTAACAAAAACAAATGCAAGAAGAATTCCATTAAAGGCAAGTTGTTCTGTTGCAAAACTTAAATTGGAATATCATTTGGCTATGAACAACAAAAGAGTATAAAGCTTTCAACAACAAATTACAAAGACACATTTTTGACATGACCACCATCCCTGTTACTATGTATCATCCTCATTATATTTGTGACTAAAGTAATCAAAGAAATTATTGGAGTACATGTACTTAAAACGAAACATAAAAGTACAGCATTGCTCACTTGATTTGTTTTTTGAAATATGTGCTTCCAGAAATTGTTTGGGTTATTTTATGCTTGTGCGTGCTCACACACACACGACTCTATGGACTGTTATTACAATGTGTTCTGTTTCTTTTTGAATATTCTGTATGTTGGGTTTTTCAAAGCCGAATCATGATGTCCCTGTTCATACTTCCCCCTGTAACGGTCTGTCGTTTCTGACAGTGCAGAAAACTGTGTTTATTACTGTAGATAAAATGGTTGGCTTTTACCTGTTTGTGATTTGCATAAAATGTTTGCAGAAGCCTTGAAATAAAGGAACCCGTGTTAATAGAAAAAGGTCTGTCTGTTTAGTAGCATGTGTATGCTTCTCTCCGATGCTAGAAAACGAAAACTATTTCTTGTTTATTTATTCACAAATGAACTGGTTGTTCAGCTTTTATTGATCTTTCACCACACCACACACAGCAAATAACATACAGTATTAGAAGATATGATAACACAGCATCCCCTTTTTTTATATGCACAATCCTACAATTATTTACTCACATTTATACTGATGCTAACGAAAGAATGAAACTGCAAAATATAGCCATATTGACATTATCACATTACACATGTGTGGTATCATTTAAGACCTAGTTAATGTCACCCAGCACACCAAGTCTAGTTCACTCAATCAGACTTACCACCTATTTTTAATGCACACAAAACGAACATCACACAATACAGAAAGAAAGCAAACAATTTGAACAAAAAAGTATCATCAAACCAAAAATCATTTAAAATCAAGTCAACAGTTTCAAACACCACCAAAAAATCTTCAATAAAAGTAAAAGCAGAAAGTATTAATAACTCTAAAAATATAACATCTCTGATTGTGGAATATCTATCTTTGTAGTTATGCCTTTGGGGGGACCAGCTCTCTAGAAACAAGGAGCCTACATTTTGTCATTTAAATCAGTTTTGTTTTGTTATAATAATGTGCCTTGAATTTTAAACCTCATGTGATCATAAATTCAAAACGCAATTCTGTGGAAGAATCCGAATTTCATTCCACATTCCTCTCAGACAATCCAGCTCGTTTTAATATTTTGTCGATATGACTGGGAAAAGGGGTGAGGATGAAAGCAATGACATAAAATAAGATTGCTTAAAAAGATTAGGATGTAACACAGCAAGATCCGCTCATTTTAATATTTTGTTGAGATGACAGGGAAAAGGGGTGAGGTTGAAAGCAACGACGGAAATAAGATTGATTAAAAACATTAGGATGTAACAGAGCTGGATGGAAGTGTGTCTGCAAACTATCATTCAACACAGACCATGACAGACCTGTTTACCCCCTACACAAGCCTTGAGTAGTCTGGATAGCTGAAATGAGTAGTTTTGGTGCGAAATGTGTAGTTTTATTCATTAAACCATCAAATAATGTTCACTGAAAATGAGTAGTAATCAAGAATGAAAGAGCATTATTTTCAGTTTTGAAGAGTCGTAGAGATCCAAATTGAGTAGAATAGTACTTGAAAAGAGTAGAGTAAACAGGTCTGCCATGAGCAAAGCTGTATAAACGTGGCAGAGAGCGGCCCTGTTATCAGCAATGTGGCGGGAGCTCTCTGTAAGTCTCATAGATCCAGTGGGACACCTTCTCCAGGCCTTGCCCTGAGCGGCCCTGTTATCAGCAGTGTGACTGTGACGGGGGCTCTCTGTAAGCCTCATAGATCCAGTGGGACACCTTCTCCAGGCCTTGCCCTGTCTTCACGCTCGCCTCCAGCACCGTGACTTTCTGAGTGGCGTGCTTGCAGGTCTCGTCCAGGCGAAACAGCCACTCTATCTCACTCGGACTCATCGCACATGGAAGATCTCTAAAATAAAATAAAAAGTTAAAAATAATGGTGGAAAAAGCTATAAAAAATATATGTATAACACAAGTTTTGAAAACTAGAGCACGAAAAAGCTAGATCACCAACCGCGTAGCATCCCCCCGGCGGGCTTCCACCTATCATGGTGGGGGGGGGCTTACGGAGAGTAGCCCAGCAGCCTCCTTAAGTCCAACCACACGTCCTCGTCGTAGGAGGCGGGCAACGGCTTAGGCTGGCTTATGTGGTTAGGGCGATACCGGGGGGTCTTTCAGCAGAAATAGTTCCCCCTTCTTCTGGAAGTTCTATGCTAGTAACTTCCCCTACTCTATCATTCTCTTTGACTCTGCCTTTTCTCTGCTTTTTGCATTTGGGCGTCTACTTTATTCTGCCTTATTGGTCCATTCACCTGCATTTTTTCTATAAAACCCTTCCACGTTTTTCCTTTTTACAATTTATGACATGCCAGGTGGGGTTTTTTTATTATTGTACACTGGCATCCATGCGTGATACTTGAGTGGGCACCTGTTGTCCATTCTACAGTGCATATTTGCCTTTTTTTGATGTATTTTAGCTTACTAGTATGTATTTGTGATCCTTTTTTACTGTTTTTTTAACCTGGATCTGATAAATAGAGTAGAGTGGCTCAACGTTTCCAGCACTGTGTGGACTTATGTGCTATAGGGTATAATGATGGAAGTGTCATGTTATGAATTGTACTACATTTTTTGTTTTCAGGTATTGTACGTTGTTAAGATTCATGGATTTGTTTTGCTATACGTGGTTGAACTTTACGCGGTGACAGTCCTGAGATAACCATAGCTGTTGACGGGACTATAATAGACTAACTAACTAACTAACCGCGTAGCAGCATTTTCGGCTCCAGTGACCTTGACCTTTGACCAATTACCATTTTAAAAATTACCCTAGATATCCTAACTACCTATCCGCATGCACAATTTCAGGGTCCTAGGTCCCTCCGTTCAAACGCTATTGTGATAACATACTGTATTATTCTGACTAAAAGGCACAAATTTAACACAAAATTCAGATTTTACTACTCCATTTTCTTAGTATATTAGTAGTCATATTATAAGGCGCAGGGGTCTCAGTCTAGGGAAAAAAATATCGCCTTATAGTCCGATAAATATGGTAGGCAGATACATAGTCGGTCAGTCAGCCAGCCAGGAACAAACAAACACCACTGAAAACATTAACAGCTTTGCTTCGCGGCTGGTAAAGACCACAGTACTGGAAAACAGATTTTGTAACTTTGAATTCTATAAAATTCTTGTTCTTTTCCTCAAAATGTGCCAAACAATTCTACAACCAGGAGAGGATAGGCAGATCGGTAAATGGTACAAGCACCCTAAAACATTTCTGTAACATGTTCACCTCTTAGGCTCAGAAATATGATACATAGGTCTTCAATTAAACTATAACTAGGTCTACCTCTTAGACTCAGAAATATGACACATAGTTCTGAACTTCAACAATTAAACCATAACTTGGTCTGGCAAAATGGCTCATGTTTTTATTCAAAGCAACATGCAGCATCCCAGAGTTGTTCTCCTTAAAAGTTATGACGTCATTAACGATGTCACTAATCTGGAAAGCAGCTTAAAACTGCTTGCATGGTAGCACAGGATTTTAATTCTTATCCACATTTTGAAAATAAAGTTATAATATGATTGAAGGAATGATGGGTTTAGCCATAGTCAAATCTTGTAATGACCAACTATCAACACACACACACACACACACTAAGACACACGCACACACAGAGTGACACACACACACAGAGTGACACACACACACACACTAACACACACACACAGTGACACACACACACATATACACACACACACACACACTGCTCCTTACTGTTTATTCAGCAGAATCAAAACAGGAGTATTGGTGGTCTGTGAATGGGTAAGCATGGTCAGCAGTTCAATACAGGCTCTGGACACTTGACAGTGGCTGGAAGCATCTACGACATACTGCAAACAATCAGAATGCCACAGTTTGAATCGATCATAAATCAACTTTAACAACAACACTGATCAAATCCATAAAGAAGAGAACAAAGGAAAGTAAAAATAATAACTATGAGAAACAGATCAACAATATAACAACGCAGATATTAAGGAAAAAGGAAATATGTACAAAATAACTGATCCATGTTTGTCATTTTATTGCTATGATACTATGGCCGGGTTCACATTAGACGCGTAAGTTCCGTACAAAAAACCCTAAATAAGTGGAAGAAAGAAGAATAAACGTTTACGCATAATGGGGAAATTCGAACACGTGCGCATTATTTTCCCTTCTTTGTTTCACTTATTTATGGATTTCGCACGGGTTTCCGCATAGAATATGCGCTTATGTGTGTACACAGCCTAAACCACTTCACAAGAGATACCAGAATAAGAATTTTGAAGCATAGTGACAGTACCTAATAGTATGTATGTAACATTAACATACATCGCTACGTGCATATAAGTGACTTCTGCCTAAAAACAATCATATTTATATATGTACATTATATGCATGCATATAAATCACTATCTTCATGACGCATTTGTGTGTGCACAAACGCATACAGCTGTCTAAAACTGGAGTGTCATATTATTAACTGAAAACGGATAAGATTTTAATTTCACACAGATACAGACCGACACAGAGGCATATGCATATGCACATAGTCACACACACACAGACACATTTGTGCGTGCGCACGCACACACACACACTTGCACACACACACACACACACATATCTACAAGCGCCTTCATCAGTGTTTAACCTGTTTTCAAATGGCCATACGGTCAACCTTTCACACCTTCTTCTTCTTCCAATATAATTGTCAAGGTCAGTTCTGACCATTATTACAACTGAAAAGGGCGAAGAGAGAGAAAAACAAAGGAGAGAGAGAGAGTTTTGGTGGGTAGACAACTGGCCAGACTGGACCCATTCCCTGTTTCAGACGCATCAGCGTAACATTTTACGCAAGCATCATTGAACATAGGTGTTTACAAAGCTCAATGTTCTCACAATGATGGCAGCAGCGTCTCTGTAGTAGTTCTTCCAGATGGGGCCCATGGATCCCCCCAACTCCCTCAACGTCACCTCCCTCTTCTTGTGCACCACCACGTTCACCAGGTTGGTGCCCGTCTGCAACCATAGCAAGGCCACCAAAAATATAAACCCAATATCATCGGAAACTGTCACCGTCAGATCAGTCTGCAACCATAGCAAGGCCACCAAAAATATAAACCCAATATCATCGGAAACTGTCACCGTCAGATCAGTCTGCAACCATAGCAAGGCCACCAAAAATATAAACCCAATATCATCGGAAACTGTCACCGTCAGATCAGTCTGCAACCATAGCAAGACCACCAAAAATATAAACCCAATATCATCGGAAACTGTCACTGTCAGATCAGTCTGCAACCATAGCAAGGCCACCAAAAGTATAAACCCAATATCATCGGAAACAGTCACTGTCAGATCAGTCTGCAACCATAGCAAGGCCACCAAAAATATAAACCCAATATTATCCGTAACTGTCACTGTCGGATCAGTCTGCAACCATAGCAAGGCCACCTAAAATATAAACCCAATATCATCGGAAACTGTCACCGTCAGATCAGTTGCCTCTCCCCAAATTCATTTTCATTAACAAATTTATCTTAAACACGGAAATAGACAGGTCTGGTCAATGTAGAAGTGACCAACATCGTGTCGGCATATTGTCAGGTAAAACTGAAAGCCAGAAGCCGAGAAGGTAGTGTCACTGTAGCACCCTCATTTATTCCTTTCGTAATTCAAGGCACATTCTAGCTGTCACCCGACACATTTTGTGGAGTAAAATAAAACAACATTAAAACAAAACAAAGCCTGTGCTTATAAATCTGAGTGCATAAACTCTAAAATGCCATAACAATTTATTAACCGCTTCAGTGCCGCCTATTACTATCAGTTGCACCTGTGCTGCAAGTTTGTCATACGTCTTTTGAAGGCGGCAAAATCATGAATGAGCGCCAATGCATGTATGCGTCAGTGGTAAGTACTGAAGCATTACGGAGGACATATTATACGTTGTCGGCACTGAAGAAGTTAAAATTAGAAGTTTATTTTTCATTATCAATAATAATAATGATCTATAAGTATTAAAAAGGTGGCAAAGGTAAAGATGTGCCACCCTCCCTGCATTTCTCGGTTAATTCCATTTTTCTGTTTTTGCCTTTCTTGTAACCAAACATAAAGCTGTATTTCATGAACCTTTTCAGCTAATTATCTTTTTGGAATAATAACCCTAACCCTAACCCTACCCCCCACCCCCCCCCCCCCACCCTACCCTACCCCCCACCCCCACCCTAACCCTACCCCCCACCCCTATGTACTGCAGTACACAGCACATTTGTCACAGTCGTGGTTCATTGCGTTTTCCTGTCTTATAGGGGAGGGGGGGGGGTAGGGTTAGGGATTAGGGTTATTATTCCAAAAAGATAATTAGCTGAAAAGGTTCATAAAATACAGCTTTATGTTTGGTAAGAAAGGCAAAAACGGAAAAATGGAATTAACTGAGAAATGTAGGGGGGGTGGCACATCTTGACCTTTACCAAAAAGGTTGCATAACAATAAGATTATTTACAACTTCAATATCCTACTGTCTTTCATACAAGTCAAGTACCTGCATATCTTCATTAATCTTATGATGTAGTATTCATGGACGTATGTCAAAACCAAGCATGCAACACCTATAATAAGGAGAATATGACAATTCATTTATCGTCACATACCACCTTAGGTGAAACAAGCGGTGATAACATCCAGATATGCATTTAACATTTGTCTGAACTCTCAAAGACACAATCTACTCAAGGTGTAGATCTATGCACTTAATGTTGTGAAAGAACAGAATGAAGAGTCAAGACTAAAGTGCATTCATAGTGTTCAGACATGGTTCATAGTTCTCTCTGCCGATCTTTCATTAAGTAAATAAGTCCAATGACAACACTTACTGTAGGAATTGTTGCTGGCATTTCCATCTGTGCCATGGCTTTGGGTGAACTATCTGCATGGCTAGTCAAGTTTTCAAACTTCTAGAACCAGATCCTGAATTCAAATAAAAATTACTAAACTTGCAGTTCAATACCACTAACTTGTGTGCATTCACAACACAACCTTCTTCACAATCAAGTTTCTAGTTTTCTTTTTGTCCTCTGCCCCGCTTAGTGGAGCGTAAATCTTCTTGACTTTCGTGGTCTATGTGTCTGGCTATGATCTATTATTTATGTGATATTTTCTTTTTTTCTCTCTTTTTTTTTATTATCTTAAAGTTGAATGCACTTATGCAGGCTTGTACATAGTTGTAGCTTGAATTGAAACTGAACATACATTGAATGTTGTATAGTATTCACTCAGCAATGAAGATTACAAAAAAAGCTATTTCCCTTGTCAGTATTCCAGAAGAATAAGAGTAAGAGTAAGAAGTAGTTTTGTTGTGTGTTTTGGGGGGGGTTTGCCATCCTATTTTCTGGGACGTACAGTGGCATTACTTCCACACTGCTAATTCTGAATCCCATCTTGTAGCCACACCCAGGCTTGTCAGGTAAAAGAATCTGAAACCAGCAGCCGAAGAGAAGTGAATCTATGTTAAACCGACAACCAGGAGGCAACCAATTGAGGAGACATTGCAATGCTGCTGAGTCACTTTGGTGGAGTTCGGTGGAGCCTGTTCTGAGCTAATATATGTAAGACATCACCTACTAAGCTCCATACTGACAACAATAATGTCTTAGTCGCGGAGTCAGCATGAGTGAGGGCCTCCTTCCCAGAACATACTGATCCCCATGACTTTGACCTGAACGCACCAAGGCATAGACTGGATTACAAATAGAAAATGAGGCCACAATGAGAGCAGGGCAGTAAGAGGCAGCTTTAGTTTGCCAAGGCAGAAGTTCGAAATTTACAACTGCTTGGAACTATTGTTCACAGTAAAATTAAAAAAATTGAATGTTATAATTATTAAGTTTGTTAGTCACAAGCCAGTTCTGTGGGGGGAAAAGTGTTGTAATTAATGTCCACAACTTAAAACACATTAATAAAGTCTACAAGTCTTAAGACATTTCTCCAGACAGGGTGTTGGTTAGGGGTGGGTGATGAAACACAAAAAGACATGTTCACCACTTTTAATAGTACTGTATCCTCGGTTCTGAGCTTTGAGCTGTCACTCTGTCACAGTGTCTCTGTGTGTGTCACTATATGTGCAGGGCTGGCCAAACCTTAAACATTTGACCAGGCGAGTAACTGAAAACTTTTTACTCACCTGAACACATTTTCACTAGCCCGAAGAAAACAACAAAAATCCCTAAACACACACACAGGAGAGAGAGGAAGAGAAGAAAAAGGAGAGGAAGAGAAAGAGAGAAAAAGAGTGGGAAAGAAAGGAGAGAAGAAAAAAGAAAAAGAAACGATATGGGAAGAGAGGCGGGAGAGAGAGAGAGAGAGAGAGAGAGAGAGAGAGAGAGAGAGAGAGAGAGAAGAGGGGGAGGAGGTTGGGGGGGCTGGCTTGCCTTTCCATTCAGTACCAGTGCTGGCATGTATCTTAACAGACAGCTGAGCTTAGCACTTTGACAGTGGGTTGGAAAGGACAGATGATGTGGGGAGACTCAGTCAGTCAGTGGTAACAAAAACAGGGCCGTGCAGTACTGAAATTTACAGTCGCCCACTGAGCTAGTGACTTTTTAAATCTGATCACCCACAGAATTTTGTACTAGCCAATGGCTACCAGGCTAGTAGTTTTGACCAGCGCTGGTGTGTGTGTGTGTGTGTGTGACGTTTTTATTTCCTTTGTTGTTGTTTGATTTTTGGCAGAGGCTAGAATTACGGGTCCTTAACCCACAAGCACGGGACACAAAAAATGCGCAAGTGTCTTGAAAAACTACTAACATTGACTATAACATGTTCCTAACCCTATCCCTATCCCGATTCTATAGTTTAACCAAACTTTGATGCGTTAAATTTATTAAATAAAAAAATGCGTTTGTTGACGAAAAGTTCAACTATGAAGAGTTACTATCCCTAAACATGGTCGAGTGTTGCAATGGCGTAACTGTAGCCACTGTATTGATTTTGTTGTTGTGTTCTTGCTTCTGTTCGTCATCTTCTCTCTGAAGACGCCACCAAAACTCTTATCTCTGCCTTTGTTCTCTCTCGCTTAGACTATTGCAATTCCCTTCTTGCTGGTTGCCCACAAAATCTCCTCGCTAAATTGCAGAAAATTCAGAACAATGCTGCTCGCCTTGTACTGAGGTGTTCCAAATTCTCTCACTCTACCCCAATGCTTGAATCTCTTCACTGGCTTCCTGTCGGAAGGCGTATCGAATACAAGCTCTCTCTGCTCTGTTACAAATCCTTGAATGGTCTGGTTCCTTCTTATCTCGCTGATCTTCTGAACCTTTACACACCTCTTACTTAGACAGTTACGCTCCTCTTCTGACACTTCTCTCCTCCAGATCCCTCGATACCGCACCAAGACCCTTGGCGAACGCTCCTTCTCTTTCCAGGCCCCCTCCACTTGGAATAGACTCCCTTTACCTCTCCGTTCTGCCAACTCCCTTTCTTCATTTAAGTCTTCTCTCAAAACTACTCTTTTCAAGTCATAGCGTGCTATATTTCTTTTCAAAGTACTGTGCCCCTTCCATCCTCGTGTGTTTGTGTGCATGCATGTTGTTTGTGCGTGTGTGTGTGCGTGGTGCGTCCGTGTGTGTGTGTGTCTGTCTGTTTAGTGCGTGCGTGTGTCTGTGTTTAGTGCGTGCGTGTGTCTGTGTTTGCGTGCGTGTGTGCGTGCGCGCGCGTGTGCCTACTATATTTTTGTCGTTTATTTATTTATATTGCTTGCTGGTTTATTCATTTATTATTGTAAGCGCTTAGGGCTTTTTTAAGATTAGGCGCTATAAATGCTAATTATTATTATTATTGGGTTTTTTTAAATCAGAGTTTCACGTTTTCTTCATTAGAAACGTACATTTATGCGGTTATGGGAATCTAGAGTGACTAAGTCATTCTCAGATTACTGTACACTACACTCTAACACTTACACTGACTACAGTGACACTATCATAAGTATCATAGTGACTATGAGTATGAGTATGAGTATCATTATGATTATCAATCAATCATCATGACAGTACACTTGTTAACTTGTACAGAACTTGTACTTGTAGCTCAATAATTAACTGCTATTTTGCTTTGAATAAGGATACAATTTCCAGTCTGAAGAATCTTCATGAGAAGAGTTTTCCCAGCACCCGTTGGCCCAATAAGCAGACACATAATGAATTCTAAGCATCATCTAAACGCGTTCAGCCAGCAATGTTATGCTTGACACTGCTTCTAGGGGACTTCACTCTAGCCAAAGATACTGTACAGTCTTTGCTCTAGCCAACAATATTTTTGTTGTGGCCATGCACACGAGCTTGTTCGTGTTTAACACTGAAGACTATACGCACATATCGGTGACGCGCACGTCACACACGAGTGTACACGCACCGAAGCACGCATACACACTCGCACGCACAGACATACACACACACAAGCGCGCGCCCGCGCACGCACATATACACACACATACACAGGGTTCCTCAAAACGTACAGACCGGTGTGCGCATTTACGCACTCTCAAATCACCCCCTAGAATCTCAAACCATTGCGTGAGAGTTATTCTTTAAAATCTCAAGTACTAGTAGGGGAAGAGATAACGCAAATTCTGATCGCTTCTCGGCCTTTTGGCTAAGACAGTGATTCAGGAACATAAATTTTTGTTTATATCCTGGTTGGTTTGTTCAGCCCGTCGTACATGGCGAAAGCCGATACGCGACGTTAAACTGAACTTCCATCCAGAGATAACGCATTCTAATAATGATACGTGCTTTAACACAGACTTTTCAGTAAGCTGTAAATATTTCAGTCGTCTGCTAGTCCAATGTAATATAAGCTGCAATCATTAGAGAACAAACAGGTCTGCGTGTTGGTGGGGTACGCTCTCTCTCTCTCTCTCTCTCTCTCTCTCTCTCTCTCTCTCTCTCTCTCTCTCTCTCTCTCTCTCTCTCTCTCTCTCTCTCTCTCTCTCTCTCTCTCTCTCTCTCGGCTCTCACACACACACATATATTTATCGACACCGACTCATTATTCATCTTTCATTCAGTAAGCCATAGCAACTGAGTTGCACGGACTGACCACATACACCAACATACATACACAAACGTTAGAGGATATACACATACACACAACGTACGTACGCACGCAGACAGACACACACATGCATACAGACACATACGCATACATGCGTGCACACACAACACACAAAACCAAAACACACACAAGCACACACGCACGCATGTACGCACACATGCATGCTCACAGGACACATACACAACACACACACACACACATACACACCACAAAACACAGCACTGTGACAAACCTCTTATTCAATCTTCCCTCACGTGCACACAACGATAGACAACTGATAAAATATTTAGGGTGCAGCAGGAAAAAGATGGGTTTTAAGAGAGGTTTTGAATGAGGAGACTGGAGTGTCGGAGAGGAGAAGGCATAGAATTCCAAAGAGATGGTGCTTGACAGGAAAAAGAACGTTGGCCAGCAGATTTGAGATGGATGGAGGGAAGGGAAAGGAGACGAGAATCAGAAGACGAACGTAGTTAGCGAGATGGGACATAGAGATGAAGAAGATCAGATATAAGGGAGCCTGATCATTCAGTGACTTGAAGACAAGGAGAATTTTGTAGTGATTGAACTAGGAGCCAATGTAAGGAACGATCGAGGAACCGGAGTGATATGATATTGTACCTAGGGGAGCCGCGGCGAGAAATGAGACAAGCACCATTATTCAACATTTTCATTTCGTAACAGAATTGCACCCTTATGGAATAAGATACCCATGAACTAACTTTAAAAGAGCACCAAGTACTAACTCTTTCACAAATCTGCTAGACAATGGGAACGATTACAAACTAATAAACAAAAAAACTGAGCTGTCAACTAAACAAAATACATTTTATGGGGAAAAAATGATGGGACCTTAAAAACCTAACGGCTATGTTATCTTGTCATTATTATCTGATCTGATATGAAGTAAAAAGTTGAGGCCCACCAACGACGTCTTTTCCTGTCACCTCTTCACGTCGTTGGATTTGTTTCCTTCGTAAGCATAAATAGGGCACTAAGGTTTTGTTTTTTTTATTTGTTTTTTGCAGTTCGATGTTTTATTCGTCTGCATAGATGCTAGGGTTGTAGGACGTGCCACAAAAGTGGTATCCCTGGGAGGACTGCGCTGGCCACCCGAGCCCTTGCACAGCAGCTCTCCCAGGTAGTAGGGACTAGGATCCTAGCTAGCTAGTTTTTCACTGATTTTTACATTTACCTCTTTCCTCACTATCTTTTTTTTTTCGACTTTCAAGTCGATTCTTGCCGGTCTGTCAGAACCCCCCACTCGTAGGCTTTTTGCCGGTGGGTACGGTCTTCGTAGAATAGTTTCTGTAGGGTAGTTCCATCTTCTTTAGGTTGTTTTGTTTTTGCCAGCCTCCTAAATTGTTGGAGGAGCTTGTGTGCAAGCCTAACAACTAAAATAGCTCAGAGTAGGTCTTTCTAAAAACATAGGAATCTAGGTACTTCTATCTTTAAAAACAATCTACCCTTCCTCCTCAAAAGAGATAGAAATAATGTAAAATGTAATAATATAAAGTATAAATTTGATAAAAGAAAGTAAAAATTGGATAAAATAAAGTCTAACTTTCAAACTAAGCTTAAAGAGTTAAGAAATAATAGTATAAAAGATTTCATAAAAAAACACATCTGTTTGACAAATTTTTTAGAACATTTAAAATCCAAATTAATCTGATAAAAGTCTAGGCAATATTGAGCCCTTGGGAGTTCTATTGGCTTAGGGTATTATAAAACTAATAACTGAAATAGATATTTTTCTTACATCAAAGCTAATTCATAGACTGGACTAATTACGGTGGTGGCCATCTGCTTACTCCCGGAGCTTGTTATTAGTGTGCCGGGAGTGATTTTTGGTCATAGCCGGAACAAGGTTATGACACCAGTCAGCTAAACAATTGTAGACATTTGATTGGTTCTCGCGGGGGCCGAAACATTTTGATTGGTTCCCGCGGGAAACAAAACAGGTAAAATGTAAAACGTCTGGTTTTTTTTCGATACGGCCACGGGGAGACTTTGGTTCCCTCTTGGTCTTTTCTGAAGGACACTAGGCCTGTCTTATAATAAATTTAACTTAGATTATAGTGTTAAGATATAGTTGTAAATTAATATTAAAAATTGTAGCAAGATTTATGACCATGGCTAACCCTGAAATACTGTCCAACTTTCTGGACACAAGTACAGAAGAAGAGTCAATTTTCACGCTAGAACCTGTGACAAAAACCACAAAGGAAGTTATAAAACAAACTTCAACGAGAAAATCAAAAAGAAAATCAAGGCACTCTAATGAAGAACAAAGTAGCCCTGAGACGACAGGTCCAAAAGACAAAAAAAACAAAGAAGATTTGGGGTCAATGGAGGATACAGAAACTGATAGCCCCTTGTCTCCCACTATCGAAATAGATACAAGTTCAATCCCGGAGATGACCTCTGAGGCTCCCCGGGATGACAAGAAACGGGGTTCACCCAAGGCTCCCTCCTTGATAGAGGAGCCCATTTCGATCTGGGGCCCCAAAGACCAAATACAAAGTAGTAAAGAAACAGATTTGGACTCTGACTCAGATGAGGGTGGGGACTTCGTCGAAGTTCGCCAACAGCGAAGACGCCCCCCCCCCCCCCGTCAACAAAATACAATTCCACCTATTTTTTTGGAGTACCCAGTGATCCTGGAGGATCTGTGCACAGGCACGGCTACCTTCAGGGCACTGGGTCCCACAACAAACATGAAAATTTTCCGAAATAACGTGGGGGACATCCTTAGCCAGAGGCCACTAAATGGAAACAGATGGCTGATTGGCTGTAAGTCAGCCTCTCAGCAGTACAAACTTTCAAAACTAACTTCAATTTCAGCCATAAACATCAAATGTACCGTTCCTGAGGCCACCACTGAGGGGGTAATCAAGCCGATCCCCTTCGAAGAAGATCTCGAAGACCTCAAGACTTACATTCCAAATGCCAAGTCTATTCAAAGATTAAATAACAGAGACGGCACAGAATCTCGTGCCATCAAAATCATCTTCACAAATCCAATACTGCCTGCATTGGTGAAGATCGATGCCCAGGAGTTCCCTGTGGCGCCATATGTGGCCCCGGTGCGACGGTGCCGCAGGTGCGCCCGATATGGGCACGGTCCCAACCAATGCAGAGCGAAAGTGGAAATTTGCACCAGGTGCTCTGCCCCTGGACATTCAGCACAATTGTGCAATCAAACTCATAAATGTGTAAACTGTGGCGGCGGACATTCTGCCGCCTATCAAGGATGCCCTCAGTATCAGCTGAGACTGAGGGCCAACAAAATTAGAGGAGAAGCTTTCTTGCCCTACAGTGAGGCCATCAGGAGGGCAAAAAACAATCTACAGACAGAGAAAGAACAAAAAGAAAAACAACCCAAAATAAACACTCCTACAGTGGACCCTAGCTGGAGAGTTCAGCCGATCCCACTTGGGGGGTCGGCTGACTCATACGCCAGTAGGGTCAGAAACAGTAAACCTATAACAAAGCCTAAAGATCAGCCTCCTCCGGCTCCCCTAGACCATTCACATGTGGAGGTCATGGGGGAGGCGGAGGTGATCACCTCTTCACCCACAGCCCTGAAACGCAAAAAAAAGAAAAAAAGAAAAAAATCATACAGAAACACAGAACAAATGACCGAAGAAAAAGTTGAAGAAATGATATCAAAACAACTGACAAAAATGACTGAAACAATAATGACGACCATAACTAAGCACATTGACAACACACTGACTAAACAAACTCATACAGCAACTTCTCAATTAGTCAATCTGAATATTCCTAAAGAGGAAAACAAATCCATTAAAGAATCCTTCATAACCCGTATTTTACGAAGTCTGGCACAAGCCAGAACTTCGAATCAGCCAAAGAACTTAATTGAGGATTTATCCTCCTTAATCACAGATACTGACGACCATCCCATAGAACCTAGAAATGCTATAAATATGATGCAACTGGCAGAGATTGCCTGTGGTGCTTCTCCAGCACCACAGACAACAAGACTTAGATTAGGTTCGCAGAAAACAAAAACCAAAGTTCCACCTTAATTTTTATATCTGATTAGTTTTAAAATCCTCTTCCTTTCACAACCCTACACGAAGCACTTAATGTACTACAGTGGAACTGTCGTGCCCTAAATACAACACAAGATTATTTAATACAATTTCTAGCTAATTCACAAATTTCTTATCAAATACTCTGTCTGCAATCCATTCGTTTAACTTATGGAAAACTTCCCAACATTACTGGATATTATTATCCACCAACTGTTAGTAACAAAGTTGATAAAATTTCTACAGCCACCTATATTCATAAATCTTTAAACTACATTGAAGTTCCAACCCCAGAGGAGAACCTGATAGGTCTGCGTTACTCCACAATGATACAAACTAAAGTTAATAATGAATTCATCAACATTTTAAACATCTATTATCCCAAGGGATATTCAAAAGTACCTATTTCTAACTGGCTTTCAAATCTGTCTGCAGATAAATCCTGGCTGATTGTTGGTGATTTTAATGCTCACCACATCAGCTGGGAACCTTTCTGCACAAAAACATATTCTGACACTTCCCTCTACAACGAAATTAACGATTCACAATTAATTCTACTAAATGATGGCTCTTCCACATACTATCCAGATGCCTCTACTCACTTTTATCCAAAAGCTATCGATCTCTCTTTAGCCAGTCCCAACTTATTGATAAACCATGAGTGGTATACCTTTTCGGACCCTCTTCACTCTGACCACAAACCTATTTCCATACAACTGAACTTAGCAGCAAACAACACCAATCCACCACCTGAACCTAAATTTAATTTCGAAAAAGCTAATTGGCCTTTATTCCAATCCTTGCTTTCTAAACACACAATTGAAGATCTCAATGATCTAAACAGAGAAGTTTACTATGATAACATCAGAAAAAAGATCCTAATAGCTGCAAATTTAGCTATCCCTACAACAATACCACCCTCAAAACCTCATAGTAAGCCTTGGTGGAACGAGGAAATCAAAAAAGCAATTAAAAACAAAAAACGTAAATATAATTTTTTTGACCTACATCCCACTAGACCAAACTTTGACGAAAAATTAAAAGCAGAAAAAGAATGTGACGATTTGATAAACGAAGCTAAACAAAACTATTTTAACAAGGAAGACATTATTGACTTTAAGGATCTAGGCAAGGCGTGGAAACGCTTAAAGAGGATCCAGAATAAAGGCTATAATATTAACACGCGTGTCCTAGACGGTGACAAGTTGACAACTACTGACTCAGATACCGCTGATGTCCTGGCCAGTCGATTTGCCCAGGCGAGCCAAACAAAACATTTGCCTGTTTTTCAACGGGACAAACGTAAAGTAAACTATTGTTTTGAAAAGTCCAATGACAATTCACATACCATCAATGCTCCCCTAAAGATTACCGAGCTTGCTGCCGCCATAAATATGATTAGGAAGACAAATAAAGCAACAGGAGATGATCCTATCTCCTATACAATTATAAAGAAATTGCCCCCATCTTTTCTTAAAGTCTTGCACCATTTTTATTCCGGATGTTGGGATGAGGGCGAAATCCCAAATGCATGGAAGGAGGCACAGGTAGTTGGGATCCCTAAGCCTGGAAAACCGGCTAGGGACCCCGCAAGCTACCGCCCCATTTCCCTCACCCCACATCTGGGTAAAATTTACGAGCGTATCGTAAAATGCAGACTTGATTTCTATTTAGAAAAAAATAACGTTCTTCCCAAATTCCAGGCAGGTTTTCGAAAACATAGATGCTGCATGGAACAAGTTATAAGATTAACCTCCTATGTCAAAAAGGCCTTTGCGAGACGCAGGAAAGTCCTCGCCACCTTCTTTGACATCAAAGGGGCGTACGACTCCGTTTGGCATGGGAGGCTTCTAGATAAAGTCAGCAGTCTCGGTATTCACGGGAATATGTTTAATTTTATACAAAACTTCATAAATAACCGTGCTTTAAGAGTCAAAGTGGGGTCCTCCGTGTCAAAAATACATCGAATTGACATGGGGGTCCCCCAAGGCAGCATCATAGCCCCAACTCTTTTCAATATCATGATTCATGATATTTCCAAATTAAAACTTAAAAATTGTCAAATTTCTATGTATGCTGACGACATAGCCATCTGGTCGTCAGCATTCACAAAAAGTTCAAAAGCTCTAGCTATATACCTACAAAACCATCAAACAAATACTAGTCTTATCATTGACTACTTACAGAAAAATGGATTCTCCCTGTCCCCGGACAAGTGCGAGTTCATGTGCTTTCGCCATAACTTAATCCAAAAAAATATCAATATTAACATTTTGGGTCAACCAAAATCAATGACAAATAAAGTCAAGTTTCTAGGGGTGGTTCTCACTCCACGTCTTAACTGGAGCCCACATATTGACCACCTTTGCCGAAAAGCTATAAAAGGCACCAACTTTATTCGAATCATCTCTTCCCAGACATGGGCTCAAAACTCTAAGTTTCTTGTTCTTTTAACACAAGCTCTAGTCCGCAGTCGCTTAACATATGGGATGGAAGCATTCCATAACATTACAGATAATCTAGTAAACAAACTACAAACAATAGAGCTAAAAGCTCTAAAAGCTGCCCTCAACGTTCCAAAGTTTGCAAATACTAACATGATCTATGGAATAATAGGTTGGATTCCAATAAAACATCTTATGAAACTAAACACTTCTACATTCCTTACAAGACTATATGCAACAAATCATTTTTCTATAGAAAGCTTTAAGGAAGAATTTGAAGACCCTTTTTATAACCATCCATCCTTTCAACAACAAAAACCAACTATTGCACAAAAAGTTTGCAACCCCTTAGACTATTCCCGGGAAATGCTCTCTATGGCGGGCCTGGAAATAGATGATATTGAAACTCATCCAAAATTCCCTATCCCACATTGGGAATGGGAATCAGCACACTTTGATACTGCTTTACATCAAATGTACTCAAAATCAAATCAGCCAAATCTACTTTCAGTTGCGGCCAAAGAAAAAGTTTCCGAAATTAAACATCATTTATTAATATACACGGACGGTTCTAAGATCTCCGATTCACAGATAGGGTGCGCTTTTACTATTCCAGCCCTCAAGATTACTAAATCCTTTCAATTAAATTCAAAAATCTCAATATTTAGCGCAGAACTCTGGGCAATTCTTGAGGCCTGCTTTTTTATAAACGAGTTTCAAAAATCATTGTATCAAGTGACAATCCTCACAGATTCCTTATCCTCGATACAAGCATTGCAAAATAATACAAAAAATAGAAGAAAAATCATACAAGAGATACAAAACCTTATTCATCAAATAAGAATTAAAGGTACTGATTTAACCATTATGTGGATTCCCTCCCATTTGGGACTCACAGGGAATGACCTTGCTGATACAGCAGCCAAAAGGGCAGCTGAACACATTGAGGGTCAGTCTATAAACATTAAATTGTCTCTGTCAGAGATTAAAAACCATTTAAAACGTTGTGTGTACCGGAGATGGGCTGAGGAATTGGATTCCTATTTAGAAGCCCAACTCCGGTACAGGAAATTTATCAGTGGTGGTCTTCACCTGCCCGTTCCCCATAAAATTCAAGGCAGAATCAACAGATTCTATACTAACTCTATTCGATGTAAATTTAGGGACACCCCATGTAAATGTGGAAAAATGTTTAGTCTGAAGCACATGTTTGACCCCTGTAGTCAAATAAAAAAGGAACTACAACCTGTTATAAACAAATGCAAACAAAACAACTTAATATATAATGAAAAGAACATTTTAAACAAACACCATAAATTAGGTTGGTCACCAATGGTTTGGCTCGCTGAGGCAATTGGCCAGGTGTCATTCAAACACCTTGTTTAAATCTGAACTATTTTTACTGGTGGGAATAGAGTCCCTCTGGTGTGTGGGCCGTATACCTGTCTGCATTCCCGCCCCCTTTACCCCCATTTCCCTTTTTATCTAAAATATGTGCCTGATGGGCTGAAGTGACTCTTTTGAGCCCACTATTTTTTAAAAAACCCTCTCCTATGCAGATGGGTGTCCGGCACACACAACGGAGGTATCTTTCGTAACCGTTGCGTTTTACGCTTGTGCTCCCCCCCCTTTTTGGGACTGCCCATGCGGTGTCCTGTCACTGCTCGGGGCGGAGAGGAGGGGTCCCTTCCCCTCCCTCCCTCCGTCCCGAGCATACAGGAGTCGTTAACCATCCCCACCCTCAACTCTTATACCATCCTCTTAAAAACCATCTAACCATAAATAACAACTTTTATTAATCTCACTTATCTCACATTCCACCGTGACATCAGGGGCGGGGGAGTCTTTGTTGCTACCCCCCCCCTGGGATCAGATGGAACACATAATATTATTTATAACAATGGTGGCCTCTGGCGGTATGTTCCCCTACTCATAAACAACTTTATATAAAATAATGACCTCTCACTAGATTTCATCTAGTTAAATAACTAAATCACATACGGTCAGGTAAGACCAAAATATACATAAAACAAACTAGATTTTAATAGCAACTTTTAATATAACTATGGAACCTTAATAGTTATAAACTTGTCCTTTTTATCAAATCTTAACTTATTTTACATATTAAACAATTTTAAGACATAGATTTTAACAAAACAATTTTAAAGCTATAGGGTTTAGTCCCGTAGCTTGACTAGAGTAGAACATAAATTTTTAACACAAAATTTTATAAATTCACATACGTGAAAATAACATTATACTTTGCCCTATGGACAATATTAAATAAACTAAATACTTGTTAAAACTTTAACATAGTTTAAAAATTCAACTTAGTTATAATTTAAATATTAAACAATAATGTCACTTGTAAAAAGTTTAAACAGTTTGTCTGTAAAAGTGGTGTACATAATAACAATGTACATATTAATATTAATAGCCTTATGGCCAAAAACTTTTTTGACAGTTGTCTTTGTATCAAATAAATTTATAATTAAAAACCTCTAGGTAACTATTAGTTGTGTTTGGTCCCAAGGGACCAAAACCTAATAGGATAGCCTTATATAAAAAATGTACATATACAAAAAGGAAATAAAAGAATAACTTGTACTTTTTCATAACTTTTTTGAAAAGTTTTTTAAAAACTGTATATTAGCTTGAACACAGGCTTCTGCCTGTCAAGAATTTTAATAATAAAGCTCGTCCCGAGCACAAACACGGATTGTTTTTATCCAATTGCTCAGTTGAGCCTAAAATGCATGAATTTTAACTGTAGCCCTGGGGTTTTTTAATTAGACCTCCTCCAATCTGTCAGATTTAAAAGCAAACAGCTAAATATCTTTTAAATTAAAATATTTTATCACAAACTTAAAATTTTATATTCTTCAGCTTGCGCTTATTAAAATAAATAAAAAAAATTCTTTATAAACTCTGATAAAATAAAATAAATAACTTCTTCTTTCAAATTTCATCTTATAAAACTTAAAATCCATCTTTTTTCTAGGATCTTTATAAATTAAAATGCCTCAAATAGTCTTTTGGCTCAGAGGGCGTAAAATCTCTATTTTTCTCTCTCCGTCGCGATTCATCGTCAGAAGTGGCGTCTGCGACGCACCGACCCAGATCCAGATCCAGATCCAAATGAATCGTAGACGCAAGACGAGTGAGTCAAAAATAGATATATGATATCATTTGAGGTCAAGGGTCAAGGATTTTTCAATCGTCAAACTCACGTGACACCTTATTCGCTTATAACGTTAGAGAAAGAAAATAAATAAATAAAACAAAATTCAATAAGACTTTGAAAACAGTTTATTTTTATATCTTCGTTTTCTGTTTCCAATTTAGTATGCAGCCACGTCACTTTTTTCTCTCTATACACAGCTGATTTGGCGTATTTTGTTTTATTAACGCTTCAAGCGATTCATAATATTTCGCCATTTTCTGCTGGACAGCTGACGAACAAAATAGAAGCATCAAGTGACCTACCGCCTGTATTTGCTTATTTTCCTTCAAAGCTGTTACAACATGTTCCGTAGTTCTGTCTTTGAGAGGTGCCTTGGTAAGAAGTTTGCTCAATTTTAACAATCACTAAAGTCTGTTAAAAAAAATGTTAGAACCAAATTTTAATTGAAACATTGAATGATTGATGATCATCATGATTGCCCACGCCCTTACCTGCAGACTTTACGTACTTAGTTTACTTAGTAACTTACGCAGTTGCGGAACTTACATCCCCAAGTAAAATCTCAATGCCCCACATGGCCGAAGAGGGCGTAAAGCATTATTTTCTCTCACGCAGTTGCGGGGTCATACCCAAGCTGTCAAGATGCAGTTTAGCCTTCACCCTTCCTTCCTTACTTCTTCTTCTTCTACCGTTGAGTATCCACAATCATCAGTTTGAACACCTAAACTAGGGGGAGGGGGGGGGATTTGCATCTTGATGGAGGACTAGAACGAGCCGGCTGAAGAGGCAGACACACACAGCCTCAGGTAACGAGTTCCAGTCTTTGATGGTGCACGGGAAGAAAGAACTTCTCCTGTATTCAGTCTGGCACTGGATGATGGATAGCTGCCGGCTGTGTCCTCTTCTTAGGCAAGTTGGAGATGACTTCAGTCTGGTGTTGTCGACTTTGACAATGCCGTTCAAGATCTTATAAAGCCTTATAGCAACCACAGTCACTTTTGACTATTATGTCGCTGTAAACTTTTGGAGAAGAAGAAGAAGAAGAAAGTGGACCAGAAAAAAAGAAGAAAATATAGTTAACTCTTTTTAGAGAGACTCAGAGAGAGAGACAGACACCTACAGAAAGAGAGAAAACGACAGACAGTGAGACAGAGATGGAGATACACTGACACAGAGAGGTAGACAGAGAGAAATATATCTAGAGAGACACAGAGAAAGACATTGACAGCGATAGTCATAGACAGAGAGGGGGGGGGGGGGGGGGGGCCCCCATAAAGAGGCACTTTGACTGTTTAATATCATTAAATAGAAATAGAGAGAAAGAGACAGAGAGAGAGAGAGAGAGGAGGGGGGGTGGGGTGGAAAGAGACAGGAAAACAGAGAGATAGAGAGAAACAGAAAGGCAGAGACAAAGAGACTGAGACAGAGAGAGAGAGATGCACAAAAAACATACCCCCCCAAAAAAACACCCAGATAATTATGTCGAGGACGAATTGGACAGAAACGAGGCCGATTTGACTGACATAGGGTGAGGCCGAAACGACCAAACAAAGCGGGGCCGAAATGACATGATGCCGTTCATGTTTATAGCCTTTCAAAAAGTTTCATCCTCCGCAACATACCTACTTTTTTTGGGATTAAATACTGCCGTACTAACATTAAGAAATATTGTTTTTCTAACAGAGTTGACTCATTTGACATACTGGAATGACCTCCCCACTAATATTAAATTTGCATCAAATACTAATTGTTTCAAGAATCTTGTGAATGAATCACCAAAATTTAGAGACCTCTTTCTGGAATTTGATTAATAAGGAAGATTTGATTGCTTGTAGTTGTATTTGTATTTCTTGTGTCAGACCCCAATGCAAAAACAAACTGTATTATATGTATATATGTGATGCAGCACAGGAAAACAAGGCTAATGTCGATCACTTTTGACTTATTCATATTTTCAGAAAGGCCAGAGACAACAGATTAACAGGCAAAAAACAGAATTCATCTATCTCTAATAGTTTATTTTTAACAATTTTTCATTTAATCAAATCTCTCTCTTTCTCTCTTTCTCTCTCTCTCTCTCTCTCTCTCTCTCTTTCTCTGTCTTGTGGCTGCCCGACTTTAGCCTTGTTTTCTTGTGCTGCATCACATATGTCAATGATGGGACGTTTTATAGGCCGCAAGGCCTAGGCTGATGAAAGCCTGTCCCTAATAGTAATACCTAACCTACTTCCGGCCTGTAAAACAAATTACAGGAAGTTTTCTTTCTTCCCCTGGGCTGTGACTGTGAGTGAGTGGAACCTCTTGATCAGATCTTGATCTTGAAGAAATACATTGGCAGGATCAAATTATGGATGTAAATGCCAAGGGGGGAAAACTGAGGAGAGCAATATCATTGGCCTCGTGGAGAGGAATTCAAATCCTAGATCTGAACCCCCTCCCTTTGTCCTCACATTTCTGTCACCTCAACCCCCATCCAGGCCCCTCCCTCAAATTATGCCCACTCCCTTCTCAACTCCTCCCTACCAATCTCTTATTGAGCTGATCATCTGGGCAGCAAGTCTTCTACATAAGTCATCTGTTTAGTTGGACCCCCCCTACTTGTTTTAAGTGTTATAATTATCAAATCGTTGATGGAGGATGCTATATAATGCAAAAAGAAATAATCTCAATGTGTCTTTCTTTCAGTTTCATGAAATTAACCATAAGTCATAATCCAATACTAACCGGTAACCCTAGCCCAGGTATCCTTTTCCTGAGCAAGGCAAAATTTGAAAATGTTGCTGCTGATAGTGATAGTGATACAACATCACAGGACAAGTCAACAGATGGATTCAAAACTTTCTGGCAAATCACATTGTATTCAAACTCGTAGGTGCTAGGTCTGAATTGTGGCAGTTGAATCAGGTGTCCCCCAAGGTTCCGTTCTCGGTCCCACCTTATTCCTTCTCAATTAACGATCTGCCCCAAGGCCTCACAGCAGCAGCACACCTGTTTGCCGATGATACTCTGCGCCATAAGAACATTGTCACCCCTTCTGATCAACAGACTCTCCAGCAGGACCTTGATAGATTTGTAGACTGGGAGACAAAATGGCAACTGTATACAATTCCTGTGCAGCAAGTCCAGCAGAGCCAATATATCGGGATACAGCTGTCAGCAGACCTTAAATGGACTACCCATGTAAATCATGTATGTAAGAAAGCTGGATCCTTGGTGGGACTGCTTCGCCGAAATCTTCAGAATTGCCCGCCAGAATGTAGGCACCTAGCCTACATTTCTCTCATCCGATCCAGACTGGAATATGCAGGTACAGTTTGGAATCCTTACCACCATGACCAACAGGATGTTGACAGACTGGAAAGCATACAGAGACAAGCAGCCCGATTCATAGTGAAAGATTACAAGTGTAGGAGCCCGGGCTGCGTGACAAAGATGTTGAAGGACCTAAGCCTACCAACATTGAAGGAACGTCGGAAACATCGACTCAACCTCCTCCATAAAATCTCAGAAGGTCAGATTCCTGCTCTTCCACCTGAGGCATTCCTTTCCCCAGTAGCCTCAAACAGACGAAGAATTAGACCGACAAGATTAACTAGGTTCACAGAAGAACACATTGTCCAAAGACAGGCAGTCAACAAGTCTAGGGGCTTCATCATTCCTTCAAGCCACACAGCACAATAAAGGAATTCATTTTTTGTGAGCACTGTGGTGGATTGGAACCAAATGACAGACGCCTCCATCGCAGCAGGCCCCGCCAGCGCAGCATCATCAGCGCCAGGCACCAATCCAAGACTAATCCTAGGAAGTAGGGGCCATAGATCAAAGTAGTGGTAAATGAATGGCGGGAGCTGTGCTGGTCGGGGTTTGTCTCCGGTGGGCGCTACGCTAGCCAGATTGGTCCTGCCTGGATACTGCGAAATAAAGGTCTCGGGCGTATTTAATTTTATAAAAAAAATAAAAAAATGTTCGCCTTCCAGTTCCAATTCAACGCATGAGTGACTGTGGTTCGAACCCCAGCCTAGTCCCTTCTTTTCAGTTTGATGGGGAAAATGTGAGCTGAATGTGAATTCCTTCAGATAGGGACTTGAAAGCAACTTGTCTGACCCGTGTGCTTTATGCACGTAAATAAAACCCATGGCAGAAAGGTTAATAAGAGCAGGGAGAGTCCCCCTCCCTTGTCTGGTGTGAACCACATTGATAGGTTTCCTGGATCCATCACACATACATGCACGCATACACACACATCATTAAGATGGCATAACATAAACAAAATATGTATGCTGATATTTTTTTATCAGAAAAGGCAACCAGTCAACTGCTGTTGGAACCTGACTGGGATTCTATGCTTCAGATTGTCGATGCTATACGTCAAAATGATGTTCAGTAAGTGAACTAAACTGGTTTGTAACCAACTTGCTAGATCAGTAGATGTTATAATCTAATTTTGATGATATTCATTGACATCTCCCCTCTTGAAAGCAACCAATCATTTATTGGTTTGTTGTGGAGCAGTAGAGGTCCCAAAAAAATACTTCATGATTTGTGCTTTCTATGCATATAAAATGTATCTATCAATTGAAGTCAAATCATTAAAGTTTGAAATAGGATATTTTTAATGTCAATAATTTGTGTTTGTGTTGCTTTTCATAACTTATTATTTTTAGCAAACCAATAAGCAATGCGAATGGCCAGTCTGGAAGGGTTGTAAAGGGATACAACTTGCTATTAATGCCAGTGCCGAGTGAGAAAGATAATTTTTTTAAATATGACAGTGGCTATGTCTACACTGCTGTTACAAGGCTGAGGCGACTTTTACAAAATTGATTTTTCTTTTCTTTTTCCCGGGTATTTATGTTTTTAGGGTTTGTTTAACTCTCTTATGCGGTGAACGTTCAGAAAAAAAATTGAATCGAAAATGCCGAGAACGTTCGGGAACATACGGATTCCACGTGGCCGGTTTGGGCGCTTCCATTTTGTTTCTATCACATGGCAGTCACGTGAGCGCTTCAGCCTCGCTTTCGCCATAGATTACACTTGCGTCCTGTTGCTTGCAATGGCTTCTAGGCCGATTGGCTTGAAAGATATGAATTTTTGAAAATTAGTGACCGACTTCGGCATTTTCGCGATTTTTCCAATATGGATGACGAACAGACTGAGGAAAGCGATGAATAGTTGTATTTTTGTGAAAGATAGGACTTATGAGATCGTGAAGTGATGAGTAAGGAGTGTATTCTGACCTGTGAAAGATAGGACTTATGAGATCGTGAAGTGATGAGTAAGGAGTGTATTCTGACCTGTGAAAGATAGGACTTGTGAGATCGCGAAGTGATGAGTAAGGAGTGTATTCTGACCTATTTCGGCAGCGAGCTTGTTTTTGTTCGATCGATGCAAATTTTTGAAGTCGTGTTACTGACATCGGCATTTTCCCGACTTTTACATCATGGATGATGAATCGTTATTGCATCCACTGAGTGATGACAGCGATGAAAATTCATTTTTTTGTGAAAGATAGGAATTATAAGATCGTGAAGTGAAAGGGTAAGTGAATGATTTTGATCTACATTTCCATTTCAGTCGTCTTAGGCTTCACCAGTCTGCAAAAGTAGGCAGTGAATGACTAGTGAATGCAGTTTGCGAATACACTTTGGCATTTTGATTTTTTTTGTGGAGCCATGCATCCCCATAACACCTTGAAATTCATTTTGCAAATCAGACAGACATCTCGGCAACACATTCAAAACAACAAAAACCCACAAAATCTGCTAGGGTATATTTTATTTTATTTTTCTGACACTACCCCCCCTTTTGTACGGAGTGATGTCCTTTGGGCTAGGATTTCAGAGGTGATAGAGAGCACAGAGTGTCAGGCACAAGAGGGTTAAAGTAAGACTACGGGTCAGGTTAGAGCTATTTAAAAAATATTTTTAAAATGCATACAGTTTATAAGTCCTGTGAGTGTGACTGAGTGCCATAACTGTAGCTTGGGGTTGCGATCATAGGCTTTAGGACTCACCACTGCCAAGTGCTGCCTGTCTATTTGGATTTATTGAAAACTGTTAATTGAAAGCTGTAAAATACTTAAATACCTTAGAAAGTAAGAAAGTAATGTGCAAAAACATTATAATTAAGATACTCATATAATTAAGATACTCATTAATTCTTCAATAATAAATTTACGTCAATGAATTATGATTCTGAAGCATGCCTCAGATTGTGTGTCAACTGCTACAGGGGTGTGACTTGTGAGGTGGATATCAGACACAACATTTTGAAAAAATCGTTGATGATAATTTCCCACCTTGTGAAGTTGTTGCCAGTAACTGAGTAAGGAAACTGAAAACATTGAAACACACGCATGCATGCACGTACACAAAACACACACGCATGCACGCACACACACACACACACACACACACACACACACACACACACACACACACACACACACAC
The DNA here is from genome assembly GCA_017654935.2 of Phymorhynchus buccinoides. Lineage (NCBI taxonomy): Eukaryota > Metazoa > Mollusca > Gastropoda > Neogastropoda > Raphitomidae > Phymorhynchus > Phymorhynchus buccinoides. The sequence continues at coordinate 50,857,594 of CM065680.1, forward strand.
ACTCTCTCTCTCTCTCTCTCTCTCTCTCTCTCTCTCTCTCTCTCTCTCTCTCTCTCTCTCTCTCTCTCTCTCTCCCCCCCCCCCTCCCTTATTCACTGATGCTATTTGGTCATTTTAATGTTTGTGTACACCGTTGTGAAAGGAAATGTGTGCATTTGTCTCTCCGCAGACCCAAGGTGGCTCTGGCTGCAATAAAGAAGAAAATTGGACTAGACAATCCACATGTTGCATCCTATGCTTTGCAGGTTAGTTTTCCTCAGGAATTGGACTTGGTTCAAATGGGAAATGAATATGTTTGGGAGATAATCAAATGGATGCTAAATAAATGTGTTTGGGGGGAAATCAAACTGATGCTAAATAAATGTATTTGGGAGAAAATCAGATTAATGCTAAATAAATGTGTTTGGGAGAAAATCAAACTGATGCTAAATATTTGGGAGAAAATCAAATTGATGCTAAATAAATGTGGCCCAGCACCACGAAAAGGACATTAAGTCGCTGAGCTAGTTTATCACAACGGTATCTGGCCATTTAGCCAACGGACACTTAGCCAACGGACAAGCCAACGGACATTTAGCCAACAGACATTTAGCCAACGGACATTTAGCCAACAGGGGGACATTTAGCCAACATTAAAAAATATATATTAAGTTAATGTAATGATCACAAAGAAATGTCTCATATTCTAAAACTGGTGTGTGTGTGTGTGACACTTATTGTCCTTTTTGTGGTGCTGGGTCACAAATGTGTTTGGGAGAAAATCAAATTGATGCTAAATAAATGTTGGGAGAAAATCAAATCGATGCTCTTTCCTGGCAAACGTGACTTTTCTTTCCTGTCTTCTCTTTCTTTTTCTTTAAATCAAATATTGATAATAAAAAAAAGAGATGAATTGTTGACATGTTAGTGTGAGAATATTAAGAAAAAATTATTTGGAGGTAGGTTTATCGTTTAAAACTGAAAATTGGAGGTAGAGATACATCTCAAAATAAAATTGGTGGGGTCAGCCCTAACAAAATCCACTACAATGCAGAATAGCATATCTACAGTAGATCATGGTTTTCATGACCTAATGCATGCTTGGCATTTAAATGACCCTTGTCCCCCCAATCCCTCCTTCCACTTTTCTTTTTTTCATTTTCTTTGCCCAAACAGACGTTCCATATATTAATGGGAGGCTCAGGGAATAAGAGATAAAGGTACCTTTTCTAAATGGTATTTTTCACATGGATTTTATATAATATATATAATATATATTAATCCCTTCACTGCCTGCCCCATGTCTACTATGGGGTGTGTGATGTCATTGATGATGTTATAACTGTTGATGTCATAGTCCTGGAATGATGGTCTTTGGTTTAGACAAGCCAGGAAAGATATATCTATTGGCCACTGCAAGTAGGGTTATTAACTTCCTTGACGGCAAGAGTTAAGCCCTTGTTGATCAGTATCCAAAAGGGCATTCACTCTTGCAAAAGGCAGCCATTAAGTGGCCTCAAATAGGGTTATTGGCAAGAGTTATACCCTTGTTTGGTCAGTACTCAACCATCTTCCCCCACCCACTCACTCTTGCAAAAGCTGTTCTTTGCAGTGGCCGATAGAATTTTTTTTTCTCAGATTGAGTCTAACAGGACTTGTAAGTTTTATAATAACAAAACCGATAATTTCTCAAGCTTTCTGTAGCAGTAAAGGGGTTAATTATGACAGCATGTTAATTAGATTTTCAACTTGCAATGAATGACATGTACCGGTTGAAGTTGTTTATCCGTAACATACTGAAGGAATGTGGTTGACTTTGTACTGCTTTAGGTCCTGGAGGCATGTGTCAAAAACTGTGGAACTCCATTTCACCAAGAAATTGCCACAAAGGAATCCATGGAATTTCTTAAAGAGCAGAGTGTATGTATTCAATCTGTAATGCGTGTGTAGGCGTCAATGTATGTGTATCATCTGTATGTGCGTATTTATGCGTTTGCATTTGTGGGTGTATGTTATCTATGCTAATGCACTGCAGATTTTCACTAAGCGAAACAATTCTGTTGATTTCCACAAAAGTTTTATAATATTTTTCATTCTAAACCCCAAATGAAGAACAGTTTGAAGTTAAGCACACACGCACAGTGGCACTTACACACACATACACACACACACACACACACACACACACACACGCACACACACACACACACACACACACACACACACACACACACACTCTCTCTCTCACACACACACACACACTCTCTCTCTCTCTCTCTCTCTCTCTCTCTCTCTCTAAGTGCATTCTTAAGTAAAGTCGTATTCTAAATAGTAATGCTCATTATACTGTAATTCAAATAGTCTCATTATTTATTATATATTTTAAGTTTCATACCGTCCAACTTTGCTACTAGAAATACAGTGGAACCTCCCTTACATTTCTATTGATTTGTTCTGACAGAATCGCCAAGAACCCGTGAAAGGGAAAATTCTGGAACTCATCCAGACCTGGGCCCATGCATTCCGCAATGAACCGAGCTACAAAGCTGTGGAGGATACCTACCATCTCTTGAAAATGGAAGGTAGAAAGATCTATGCGCCGGTATCTCTGACTAGAATTCTTGATGCAGATTGTTATAACCTGACATGAGAACAGAACAGACAGAGCTGGGCTGTTCTCATGTTGGTAGGGCATGTGGGGCTAGTGCATCTCTGGGTTCCATCAGCACTTTGGGTGTTTCTTTTTCACTCACTATACGCATCTTTCCTGTCTAGAATTGATGAGTGGAATCCCCGTCTTGCTGGCCTTCAAAGGTAAATTCTCAATACATTTTTAAAACATTCAAACAACAACAACAATCCCACTGCTGTTCATTTCTTCAATCTGAACATATATGAACTCTCTGCTCTGGTTGCTGGTCTAAGAGGAGCGGCTGTATTACAGTAAGCTTTTCTTCTTTTCTTATGCTGTCAGCTCTGACCTACATCTATCTCCCTAAACACTTTCTCTTTAGTCTTTCAACATTTTGTTATAAGCGATCTTTTAATGTTATAAGCGATCTTTTAATGTCTTGCTCCTTTTTGATGGCAGGTTACCAGTTCCCTGTTTTGAAGGAAGCTGATGCCATGTTTTTGGCGGAGAAAGCTCCAGAGTGGAAGGATGGAGAAACGTGCACGCGTTGTAGAGTTCAGTTTGGAATGGTGCAGAGAAAGGTTAGTCAGCTTCAGAGGGGAGAAACTGAGAAGTATTTTTAAAATCCAAAGAGCATTGTTCAGGAAAGACATTTAGGAATCTTATTTGAATAAACTTTTTCTTAAAATGTTGTTTCTAACCAGCCATGAAGGTGGTTAATGTTTTCAGGGCTTTCTGTTTGTTCCTGGCTGACTATCTATCTGACTGACTATGTGAAAGTGATAACGTTTAAACGGAGGGACCTAGGAGGCTCAAATTTTGCATGTGGATAGGTATTTAGCATATGTAGGCTAAGTTCGAAAATGGTCATTGGTCGAAGGTCATGGTCACTGGAGTTGAAAATGCTGTCGCGCACTTGCTTTTCTCTAGCTAGCTGTCAATAGTGCGCAAGCTACGGTTGATCCTCAGTGGCGCAGGGGTACTGTAAAGTGCAGGTGTAGACTGTTTGAATGGACTTTAGTTTCAGGGGTGTTTGTCTGTTTGTTCCTGCAAGGTCACTCGATTAGAAAATGCTGGTTGATTTAGCGTTTTCACGCTCTAGTTTATTTTAATAATTTGATTTTTTTTTCTTGATTTACCAGCGAAAATATTATTTTTTAAATAATCTTTTACGTCTGTTGCCCAGCACCATTGCCGCAACTGTGGAGAAGTGTTCTGCAACAAGTGTTCAAGCAAGAACTCCATCATTCCCAAGTTTGGCATTGAGCGGGAAGTGAGAGTCTGTGATTCCTGCTTTGAAAAGCTGACTAAGCAGTAAGATTTGATTGTTTTTTTCTTGAAAACTTCACTTATTCTTTGGGGATAGTTTTGTGTCCTATGGTATTAGACTCCTCATTGTAGACAGTTTTAACAGCTGTATCGCTTTCTTTGTAACAACATTCTCTGATTACTTTTCCTGTTTATTGTACAAAAGAAAAACGCAGTAGTATTCCGGTGTTAAAACTTTTGTTATAAGATTGACTACAAAAAATTGTATTCACTTACAAGATTACTAGACTGAATAGCAGTGATATTTATTTTGAGTAGCATGGACTTTTTTCTTCATAAATTACTCTAATTTCATAACAATATTAAGAAAAATGGACAGTGTTGTTATAACTCTGTATAAAGGTGACTGACATTTTTGAAAATGCTCCAGAATTGTTTTTGTTCTTATGAATTTGTATATATATCAAAGAGAAGTTTCTGTTAGTGACATTAACTTGACTATTTTTTTTAATAGGTACCTAAGATGAAATGATTGTCAAACAATGTGGATTTTCTGTGAGGTTTATTTGTAAAAGGAAAACCAGTTGAATGCTGAGGTACTTGTAGTTGAACAGTAATAAAATCTGGACATTTTGTCTATTTTTGTACTTAAATTACTATATCCGACTTGGATTGTTACGTGATCGCGTGAGTGAAGGTGCTTACTCTTGACTTGTTTTCAATGTTGGGGGACGGTGTCATTACAGGAATGCAAAGAAGGAAGATGACCTGCCTTCAGAGTACCTTACCAGTCCTCTGTCCAAGCAACCTCAGGTAACGGCGTCAGTCAAAACTGTCTGTGCGGGTTTCTGAGTTACGTGAAGGGGTTTTCATTTTGTTGACGTTGTTGTGCTGCCTTTCATTTTCAAGATGTTGTAGATAAAAAGAAGCATGACAACAGCTTTGGTGAATCCGATCTTCCATGTCTGATATTGATTGATGCCATGATTTTGTAAATTACAGACAAGAAAGCCAAGAAGGAAGAAGCAAAATGATCGGGAAATTAGCAAGGTGATTTGTAAAGTGTGGCAATAATTTGTTTTATTTATTTACCACGGCTCAGTATATTGGTCTGTGAAAACAGATGGGTGGCAATAGTATCACTTTTGAAAGAAAACTGTTTACGGTTCTCCTCTTAAAATGAACAAATTATCTTGAGATGGTTACAAAATACTATAGAGATATATTAACCCTATCTCTGCCAGCCCCGTGTCTACTTAGGGCAGTATGATGCCATTGACGGCATCGTAACTTTTTATGTCACAACTATCCCTGCCTGCCTTAGCCCTATCCCTGCCAGCCCCATGTCTACTTAGGGCAGTATGATGCCATTGACGGCATCGTAACTTTTTGTCACAACTATCCCTGCCTGCCTTAACCCTATCCCTGCCAGCCCCGTGTCTACTGAGGGCAGTATGATGCCATTGACGGCATCGTAACTTTTTATGTCACAACTATCCCTGCCTGCCTTAACCCTATCCCTGCCATCCCCGTGTCTACCGAGGGCAGTATGATGCCATTGACGGCATCGTAACTTTTTATGTCACAACTATCCCTGCCTGCCTTAACCCTATCCCTGCCAGCCCCGTGTCTACTGAGGGCAGTATGATGCCATTGACGGCATCGTAACTTTTTATGTCACAACTATCCCTGCCTGCCTTAACCCTATCCCTGCCAGCCCCGTGTCTACTGAGGGCAGTATGATGCCATTTAACGGCATCGTAACTTTTTATGTCACAACTCTGGAATGGTTGGTTCTTGTTTTAGAACACTCAAGGGGGATATATCTCCAGATCAGTTTGCCAGACAGGATTAACTCTTCTAGCACCATGTATTTTTGTTGACGTTCTTGGTTGTCCGTTGCATCTCAACCGACAAGAGGGGAGTAACTATTTTTTCGAGTGCGCGCACATTGCTTTAATGGAAGAAACAGTGACATACGTTCTAAAAGTAGACAAACACGTGGCAGGGTACTTGGCAGTGAATGTCTTTGCATTTGGTGGGAGTGTAGAGTGATGTCTTGGGCAAATGCATTCGCCCATGGTACTAGAAGAGTTAACCATGTCTTTTATGTTTTATACTTAAAAAAAGATAATCATCTCAATCTTTCTCCATCAGTGAAGGGGTTAAGCAAATGCATCCCAACAAATATTTATCTTTAGCAACATTGCTGTTGTGTGCAATGCAGTTTCAATGTATTGTTTTAAAGTTGCCTGTTTAGAAATCACATTAACACTACAAAATGATTCAATAGAATATATACCGAGCTCCAAGAGAGGCAAAGAAGACTGCCAAGAGTGGGATATAAAATGATAACTTTACATAGCATTGTTATCATTTGCGTATCATTAACTCATAGGCTTAGTCAACACAAGCTGTGCCCAGAATTTGACAGGTTGTGGTGCTACCCCAAGGATTCATTCAGCACCGACCACAAAGAAACCAGTGGGGATGAACACTCTCAAATGATTCATACCTTGACTGATTCGGCAGTGCCAGATGTCACAGATCTACACAAACCATTCTGTGCGTGCCACTGGAGATACTGTCACTACTGTGCTCTGTCAAGTCCACTACACGTCAGCTGAAATAATGGCAGTAGCTGGACATAAATCCGTCTCTTTCTTGGCAGTTTATTAGCACACATCATCTTCGCAAAAGATTAAGATGAGCAGCACACATGCACAACACGTCGCTTTAACGTCTGGCCTTGGATCTAGGCCTAGGCCTACTAAACTTAACCCAAAGCCAAGCGCGTCAACGTCTAAATTTAGCGACACAGAAGAGCAAGGTAAGGTCGTCATTTAGGGAGAGTCCATGTTGATAATGACGACACTGTACTCTCGCAAGAACAGCTCGACTTCATCTTCAGTCTGGAAAACGAGCCGACTGAACCTGTGCGAAGAGCTACCGCACCTTCGTTTTAAACTGCGTGTTTTCCTGGCCTGTGACCATCAACATCTCAAAGAATTGATGTTCTTGTCAAAGTTGACTCCCCTCTTTTTCACGTTCTGTTGAAATTGACTCGCTCTCGTTAACTGTGTACGTTTTATTGTTGGTGTTTACAAGTTTATAGAACAGCAATTGTTGTTAGTGATTCATTACATTGCTTCTGTTTGTGTTTATCTTTATACGTTAAATATTGTCACCACGTCTTACGAAGTACATTTGTGCTAAGATTTTCTCATTTTTTTAACTATATTCTTTGCGCAAGAATGCGTGTTTCAGTGTGTGTGCTGCGACCATTGTTGTGAAAATGGATGTGTTTTCATTTCTCTGCGGATCTGAGCCTGGTTTTTTTTGCTTTTCTGTTGATACATATCGGTATATATCTGTTATTAGGACTCTGCAGTGGGATATTGCTTTTATCCTATCTCTCGAGATCTTGATGTTTATCCCACTCGGTCTTCGACCTCATGGGAATAAACATTAAGGCTCTTGAGATAGAATAAAAGCAATATCCCATTGCAAAGTCCTAATGACTGATAATAGATCTATTCAAGGGTTTTCCCATCTGATCATGAGCCATTTCATTACCTCATTGGACCTTATGATTAAATCATGATTTTTTTAAATCTTAGAGCCCCGTCAAAGTTTTAATACATATTCAGTGTTGTATATTTCCATACCATTCCATGCCATTCTGTACAAAATTCATTGAATACAATTCCATAATTCATTGTTATTAAGAAAATATATAATTATGAACTACAAAGCTGCTTATTTTATATTAGTCAAACTCATTAATATTAGCCAATGCCTAGTGTTTGTATACGCTTAAAGGTATTTTTGCAATGCTGTGTTCAGAACAGCAAAGAAAGGAAGACAAGAAAAGTAAGTTTTCAACAATGTTGGCAGTTTTGTTGTGTTTGGTTTTGCTTCAATAAAGCTATTGTCAAAAATGGACTACAAATCAAAACCCCATTTACTAGCAGCCTTATGCACTCAGCAGGGTTGAGCCTTTATCTCCTTGAGATCTTGACACAGAAAAAGGTATCCTTATATTTTTAGTTTTTTATAAGGGTTAAAAAAAATTCAGTAAAAAAACTTCTTAAACTCTTGGCATGTTCTAACTAAAGATCTGCAAATATTTGATTCAAGGGAAAGGTTTAAAAAAAAACCACGTAGATAGGTGAAACAAGTGTGAAATATTTATGCAGGAATTCACGTACTCTCTAATACATCCTTTAGCCTTTAGCGTACACCTTACACAGATGAGGACAGAGTCATACACAAGACGCAGACAGGCAGATATACAGACAGATACACACACGCACACGCACACGCACACACACACGCACGCACGCACGCACGCACGGCAGGCCTATATGACATAGAAATAAGAAAATTGGTTGCTGTGTTCCGAAAATACGATTTTCCACTGCCTGTTTGGATTGATTGAAAGCCGACAAGTAGTGAAATTTGAAACGACCGCAGTTGTGGACTGCAGCCATTATGAAGCTTTTGAGTGGCTACTGTCACTTCCTGTCTTTAAAGATGGCATCAAAAAGTGAACTAAAAGGCTGGATATCATACATTATTTCTGCCCCCCCCCCCCCCCACCACCCCACCCCCTAAAAAAAGTAACTGTTGATTGATCCCAAATATGCATAAGGGCCGTTCATCAGGCTAGCGATGAAAATGACAGATCAAATTTCTTACATTTTGTGAAAACTGCTCTAATGAATTGGCATAGCAAGAGGAACCACTTTGGCAATAGTAAACTACATTTTCAGGAAAATCATGGTTAATTCCGGATTTTAAGGTTTCTTGTTCCTGAAAATTGGGGTAGGATCTCTGCACACACACACACACACACACACACACACACTCAAATACATGCACATGCAATCACTAACACACTACACACACACATGCACGCAAATACATGCACATGCAAACACACTAACTCACTACACGCACACACACATGCTGTCACGATCACACACACATTTTTGTGTGGATAACAGACGCCATCTTCGTTGTTCAGTCTCATGCTTCAGGTATTCAAAAGCAAGGGGTCATTTATTATTGCCGTCAATAAAGGCATTGTTATCATGTCCCAATATCTTTCTTCGTTAATAGAGGCATTGTTGTCAGGTCAGGTCAGGTCAATGAGGACATCTAGGCCTCGTGGCCTCTTGCGTGTTGTTTCAAGTTAGTTTTTGTGTGTATTGGCATAGCTATGTCCTAACATCTTATTTTCTTTCTTATGTATATTTTTATTTTGACTTATTTGTTTAGTTTGTCCATTATTGCCAGGCAGTTGAAAAACAGCATGTTTGGACTTTTGTTATTATCATGGATGTTTTTTTAAATATTGTGTTTTCTTGTGTTTTTGTTTATTTTCTATTCTTTTTTTCCCCTCATATATATTTATTTATAGCAGGCAATCATAATATGCAGCTTTTTCGTAAATAGTGAAGATTGCCAATATTATTTTTAACAGCTAATTATATTTGACCTGCCTTTGTATTAGTCAGTGTTTGCACAGTTAAAGTCCTTATGTGGACTCGTATGATATACAGGGCCTCAGACATCTGGGTACTGATACAAGATCATAAGTAGCAAGCATGCAAATGGATCCATTACACTGTCAGTGACAGATACAAGTTGGTTTGTCTGACGAAGTGTGCGTGTGAGAGAGCCCTGTGTACTGTTAGCATTTATTTATAAGTTTACAGTATTCCATATTAACCAGTTTTTACAGTATTTTAGTTTGTTAACATTCACTTTACATGTCTCAGCATGAAAAACGCACCAGAAGTGTACCAGAACAAAGTGTACCGGTAAGCTGTATGCTTTTTGGTTTTGTCATTTTAAAGAATGTTTTTTTTTTGTTTCTTTAAAATGTTTCATATACTGTTGTATTTTGTCAAGCAGGGCTTCTGAAAACATAAAGATTGTGCATATTTACGCACTAGAGCTCTGAAATCACCCCCTAGAATGTCAAACCATGCGTGAGGTTTACCCTTTCAAATCTCAAGTAGGGGGTGAGATTATTTATGCGTTAACACACCCGTTAATTTTCAGTAAGATAATGATGTTACTCATTTCAATAGTCTGCTAGAAATAAGGCTACTGCCACTATGAAGAGTCGCTAACTCAGATATAAAATTCTTAAAAGATCGTGCAGAAACTGCCAGAGCGCAACCGGATCGAAAACTCATTGCTCATTGGCAGACCCTTTTCTCAAAATCACCCAAAATAGTTTCAAACACTTGGTATTCCTTTAGTCAACATGCCACCAGTCTGGCAAGTGTTAAAGAAAACCTGAAGACAAAGAAGAAGAAACTGTTCGTCAAAAACAAAAACAAATACCAAAAAGAAAAGTGATCAGTAGGTGTGTGGGTGGAGAGAGTGTGTTGTGTGCACATGTGCATGTACGTGTGCACGTGTCTGTAAGTGCCGTTTACTTACCTAGGAAGTAGGGTCTTGACCCTTTAAGATTTGAAACTGGGGGTGAAAATACCCCTTAAAACTGTAAACAGGGGGTGAGCATACACTTAAGAGAAAGGAAAATCAGAAGCCCTGTCACGGTATGTTGTTTATTTTTGTTCTTGTTGAATTGCTAAACCGTTGAAATGTACCATATTTTACGGACTAGTACAAGGCGCACCCCCCAAATTTAACACAAAATGCAGATTTTGTTATTATATTTTCTTACTATATTATCAGTCACATTAAGGGTCTCAGTCTAGGAAAAACGTATCGCCTTATAGTCTGTAAAATACAGTAATGTTAATTTTTCTCAACTAGAGGATATTTAGCTTTTAATTAGGCCTTGAAACAAGGAATGCCAAGGCTTAGAGCTCCCACTTTTCAACAAATTGAACAAATTCTTTGATTTAACTTTTTTTTAGCCAACTATAAAAATGTTTTTATTCACAGTGAATTTTAAAAAAAAGATAATTGTGTTCCAGTGGCTACAGTCTTAAATGATAATGATCAAAACTGGCAGAAATGTCTCCCATGTCCTAATAGTGATGCCTGGGTTAAATTTTATTTCACCGAAATGGCAAGCCATATAAAGTATTTCCAGTTAGGTGGAGTTTTTATGTTTTGTTCTTTATTATAAAACTGGAAGTATATTCATATGGCTTTTCCATCTGGTTTGTTATTATCGATTATCTTATAGATAAAATTAATACTTCTCAGAATTCTTACTGCAGCTGTTTTTAAGCTTGCTCCCTCTCCAAACCCAAACTTTTTTTCTGCTGTTATATCCCTGCTTTCCCCTGTGGGGATACCGGGGGTCTTTCATACAAATAGTTCCCCCACCTTCTGTAACTTGTATTCTTTTAGCTTCCTCTACTCTGTCACTCTCTTTGACTTTGCCTTTTAACTTTGCTTTACTGTCATCTACTATTTTTCTGCCTTATTGCTCCATTCTCGCTTTTTCCCCACAACAAAATTCTCACAAAGATTTTCTACAGCGGAAGACAGACATGGTGGGCCTAGCCATTTCTTAGTTAGGCACATAACGGCAGCATGACGCATCTGTGCTCGGATGACAGGAGACTGAGTGATCGAAGAAGAAGATTTCCCTGCTCTATGGTCTCACTTGTTTTAACCCCATTGCTTTTTGACGAGCGAAGTCTCGTCTATGTACTCAAAATTTGGTGTGTGTGTCACTGTGGGTGGGTTGGTGTGTGGTGACCGCCTCATTAAAAACTTTAACGTAGCAGTTTTCTCAGAAAGTACAAATGATAGCCCAACCAAATTTTGCACAATGATGTAAAATCACATTATGTCTGCAGTGACTGCTTTTATTTAAAAGTCACTTGAACAAATTGGATGTAAATCAATTTTTTTAATTTGAATCGGCAACATGTGTTAAGAAAGTCATCAGCAATGAATGCCTGAATAGCTTATTGTGTAGAGCGTTTGTCTCTCATGCGAATGTTCCGAGTTCGATTCTCGGCATGGGCACATCTTTTTGTTGTTGTTGTATCTTCTAACAATATTTATATGCTTTTATTTTAAAAGTCACTAGAATAAGTTGATTGGAAATAAGTATTAATCTCAGTATGAAGCCTATACAGGTCGTGGTTTTGATGTCATTAAGACATGATGTCATGTTTGTGATGTAAAAATAAAAAGGGGGAATGACGTCAAGTGTCTCAGCACTGTGTGGTGACATTCGTTTTTTGTATTTTTTTCAATATACGGGCGACATTCTTCAATCTGATGAAGTTGGCCGGTTGACCGGAAGAAGAAGAAGTTAGATTGTGGAAAAAACTAAAGACATGAACAAGTTAGTGAGCGACTCCACATCTAAATCTAGACTGACAAAGTTGTGTATAAGCGAGTCATTGCGGCATGCACTCTTGTTTTAAATGTTACTGAACTGTTCTTAAGTTAGTCCTTTATGCAATCTTCCTGATCTTTCTGACCAGGTTGTGTGTTTACATTTGTACAGGTATACTACTGTGTTTATTTGAATCTAATTTACGTGATCAATTAAAAAAAAAAAGGTGTTGCAAATTGGTTTGACAAAATGTTTTTGATTTTTTTCTTGTTTTTGTTCAGAGAGTCTGTGGACAGTCTTCTGTTGTGTTTAGGGTTGTTTCATTTGGCAACTATTAACTGTTATGACAGCTTAGCGCAGTTCATATGCACATGTGCACATACATTGCATGCACACATATGTTTTCCCTCTCGCTCATGTGTGCACACACACATACACACTCACATCACATACTCACATTACACACACTCACACGGTAACACTCACACAGTGTTGTACCGGTATGCTTTAACAAATATTCATTCTAGTCTTCCTTCTTGTGTTTAAAACTTATCACAAGTATAGTATATGCCTGTGCATGTATGCTCCCTTCTGTGCAAAGGTGCATGCATGAAAATTGCTTATAGTTTATTCGCTTGATGCCATTTTTTGATGTCTTGCTTACAGACCCCATCAACTCGCTCGGATCAGGATATTGCTGAGGAGGAAGAGCTTCAGCTTGCTTTGGCCCTGTCCCGCTCAGAGGCAGAGACCAAAGAGAAGGAAGTAAGGGATCTCATTTGATTAGCCAGTCATTCATTTTTGTCTTTTTTTATATGGCGTTTTGAACCGAATGCAGAATGTGTGTAAATGTGATGCAGTACGCGAATACCCAGCTAAAGTCGGCCAGCCACAAGAGAGAGAAAGAAAGAGAGAGAGATTTGATTGATTGAAAAATTGTTCAAAATAAACTATTAGAGATAGATGAATTCTGTTTTTGGCCTGTTAATCTGTTGTCTCTGGCCTTTCTGAAAATATGAATAAGTCAAAAGTGATCATTTACGACATTAGCCTGGTTTTCCTGTGCTGCATCACAAATGACAGTTGCTCGTGAGTTAAGTGCAACAAACAGGATGTTGTTGTTGTCGTACCCTGGCTTAAAGATTCCAGGGATCATCCCAGCAACCGAAGCACTTGAACACTATGGTACAAATGCACCAGCTAGGGATGAGAGCATTACGTGTGTGACCGTTTTTGAATACCCCGCCACATGAGCAGCCACACTCCGATTTCGGAGGAGCAAACAGGATTATTGTGTTCCTTGTGACCTTACTGATTTGGGAGATTGTTGGTCAGAAGCTCATCACTGATTGTTGTGTGAGGTTGTGTTGGACTTGTTCTTGGAATTTGGTTAATACCTTGTGAATGTGATGCTTTATATTCATTTAATAAATTTTAGAATACGTTTGAGCCTACTCATGCGCATATGGCACACACACATGCGCGTGTACATACATGCGCACGCACATATATGTATACATGTGCACACATACACACACACACGCACACACACAGACACACACACACACACACACACACACACACACACACACACACACACACACACACACACACACACAAACACACCCTCTCTCTCTCTTTCTCTCTCTCTCATTCACAGTGGACAGAGTTATCCACACTGAAATTAAGACGGCAGTATTTGAATATTAAAACTCAAATATTAACGATATTTGCACTTATTTAAATGTAAATAAAATAGCTTAACTTTTCTTTAAAAATAGTCTTAGTGTTAAACATGTGTGTGTGTGTGTGATATGAGAAAAATTCAGTTTGAGGGCATAAAGTACTTTACTACAAAAAAAATATAGTGTGAAGTAAGATTGTGTTATATTTTTGTTTAATTGTAATGCTTGAGAAAATTAGTGTCACAGAAATTTCCACTCATCCTACTAAAGATGTGAGCAAGCAAGAAAGAGAAAAAAATACTTTTGTGAGAACTGTAAAATATATTTTACCTCTGTAAAATACAGTTTATGTCAACCAAAAATGGCCATGTTTTAAACATATATGGTTAACTTGATAAAAATTTGTATGATTGATCTATGTAATGGGTTGGGTTTTTTCACAGTACTGGCGCAAAGAGAGCGAGGTAGTGCAATTACTTACTTTAATCTGATTTTGATGTTGTTATTTTTATTGTACAATCTTGTAAACCGTACATGTCTCTTTTCGTACGAAAGTGTGTGTGTATTACTGTATATATACATGTGTGTGTGCGACCGTGTATGCATGTTTTTTGACGAAAGAGTTTATTGCTTATTGTAATTGATAATTACAATGACGTCTCTCTCAAGGACAAAAGGACATGTGTGCGTTGACATGTATTGATAATGTCCTCGCTTTTGACACTATCCGTACAAATACTTAGTATGTGTTATTATGGTGTGCATATTGAGTTGCTTTTTTCTATGCTGTTTTTTCCCCCTCCCCTTACACTTGATTTTGTATGTAGACTTGCATGCGACTGTTGACTTTTTTGTGTTGTTTGTTAAATTTAATGAATATGGTTAAAATATAGAAAAAAGAAGCTAGAATGTTTATACACCAAACTGTTTGATTTTGAAATCTCAAATTGCTTTAACCTGATGTGCGGGTCCTTTAATAATGCAGCTGATTATATTTGTTATTTGTTTGTTTGTTTTTACATAGTATTGACTTTAAAAGGGTTAAAAGAGAAAGGCTTAGCCCTTTCGCCGCCAACCATTTTTCAGCAAAAAAAATACTATTAAGCTTAACTGGATAGAGAAAAAAAATCTGCAATATTGAGAATTCCTCTTTCACATGTATAACATTAGGCCCATCCGTACCTCCCAAAATTAAGAAAATGGAGTCTTTGGATAACAGGCCCTGATTTGATGCCTTTTAGGGACATGGGTGTTAAACCATTGTGGTGCATAAATGCGACATTGGTGGTGAAAGGGTTAAGATAGTAATAGACTGTTGTATAACAATTTTGTTATTCCTTTTTTAAATGGGAATCCCTTTTGACACACTACTGATATTGACCACGATGTTTTTGTTGTTGTTGTTTTTAAATAAGAAAAACAAACACTTTAAATTTGGCCCCAGATGGACTCTTTATAGGTTTTGCAAGTAGCCTAGCTCAGACTCAGTGTTAAGAATGAAAGATTTTAATGTATTTTGAAAACAGAAAGGAAGGATGCACTGAAGCAGTTGTAAGATTTTTTCTTTTGATATACAGATAATGAGATGTGTACCAATTTGATCTGTTGTATTTAATTTGGTTTTGTGTTGTAACTGCAAGTATATAGTGATTTAAAATTAAGAAATCTTGCTTCTTAATCTATTGTCTATATTTTCAAAGTATTATAATTTTTGTCTCCAAGGTTCCATAAAGGAGAGTATTTTCACGGCAGTTCTGTTGTGGCAAAGATGTAGCACATTGTAAACTTATATTTTGCTATTAACCTTTCAAGACTGATGACTATGCACTAGTCGGCATGCACGTGTAATTACATCTGTTTGTGTAGAACAACAGAGAAGATGTTACTGGTACTGAATTAAAGACATAGGGATAAACTTTTTTCTTGTGAATTATTGGAGAAAAATTCACTTGTGATTTTGTTTTGATGGGTGGGTTAAAACGATGAAAACATTATTTCTTTAAAACTCAGTGTCAGCTATTTTCTGCTCTAAGCTTTCAAAGTTCTTTTGTCAGAATGTAGTGATGTAAACTTGTGCAGGGTCCTATTATTTCTAGGCTTGTGATAAATTTTGTCATTCGACCTATTCTTTTGCTGTGCAGCGTGAACGACTGAGGAAAAACTATGGTGTTTACGGAGGAGGCAGCGGCACCCAGCCTTCTGTTCTCAGTGAACCAGCACCACAGCCCGCGGTTCGTGTGACACTGTGGATAGTTGTACTCACTTTGTGCATACTGGATCTCCTAATGTTTCTTTCTTTATGTCTCCATTATAAAGCATGCATAGTCATTTTCACTCATTTGGATTCAGAGGCATGTATCCACAGCTTCCAAATTCCAATACACTCTCTAAATCAAGTAATTGAATGACATATTTATCTAGTTTTATTATTTTAATTATTATCTTATTTTATATTACCATATTTTTCGGACTATAAGGTGCACCTTTGTATAAGGTGCATCCCTCAAATTTTACCCAAATTTCAGATTTTGTTATCATATTTTCTTACTATTTTATTAGTCATATTATAAGGCGCAGGGGTCTCAGTTTGAGAAAAAAGTATCGCCTTATAGTTATAGTCAGGAAAATACAGTATATATGCTGTTGGTATTACTGCATTAGACTTTTCAACCAACTCCTGGGCCTGTATTCACGTTGAGATAGCATGAGACTTAGCATCATGCTAGCTTAGAAGCTCTTCCAAAAGTCCTATTAAATCCTATAGGACATTGGAAGAGCTTCTAAGTTAGCATCATGCTAAGTCTCATGCTATCTCAACGTGAATACAGGCCCAGGTTTCTCAGTAAATGCAGAAAACTGCTCGAACATTGAAATTTCGCTGAATGAAATATTGAGATTCCTGTTAATGTTATTATAATATTAAGCCTCTTGGCTTATCATTGTGGAAGCCATTGGGGGATTATTGACGCGCAGGGATCATTGAGGCATCCTGTCAGCGGCATAATGCCGGTCCAGTCAGTGACCTGAGTTTGTGGGCTTTGTTGTGCCAGGTGATGCCTGCCATCGACACCTCGGACATGGACCCGGAGCTGGCTCGCTACCTCAACCGCAACTACTGGCAGAAGCGGTCGGAGGACGGCGTGAAGACGGCCACCACCACGCCGTCCGCCCCGTCTGTCACCACCGCCCCGCAGAACTCCACGGGCAGGATCAGCGAGGTCAGCCTCATGCTTTATGCTTCCAAGGGGAAGGAATTTTTGACACAAAGAAACACATTTTGCTTTAACTCTTCTAGGGCCATGCATTTTTTGACATTCTTGGTTGTCCGTTGCATCTCAATAGGAATTGTTCGGACATAATTGAGGGGAGTAATTTCATGGTGTGTGGGAGTGATCTTGCGTAATTCAATCGGTCTAGCAGGGGAAGTTACTCTAACATCAGGTAGTTCCCCAGCTCCTGCCTCGTGTGTTTGAGTAGACTTACATCACTTAGAACACCGTGCGTCATTCTAAAATTGATGTCATTTATATTTTTACGTCACATTTTGCAAGTTCTATCATTTTGTGGATACTGGCCGCCCCTCATTTTTCTAAAAAAAAGTTTTTGCAAGTCTCTGACTGGCATCCTGCGGTTTCAAGCTTTGCTGCCATGGTTGCTATGGTTTTGACCGAGTAAGTCGAGGTAATCAACTCTAATTTTCACGAATTGCTCTCCGAAAATCTTCTATTGACAAGAGAGGGGTAACTATATTTTTTAAGTACGCACACGTTGCTTTAATGACAAAATCACTAACATAAGCTCTCAAAATAGACAAACACATGGCAGGGTACTTGGCAGTGAATGAGTTTGTAGTTGAGAGCTCATTTTGTAGAATTTAATAGATATGCATTTTCTTTTAATGAATTTGGGACCAGCTAACTTTCTGATATATTAGGTATGGTGTTTTGAGTGACAGTAATTTCATTTTTTCTGAGAGTAAAAATTGACATTGGCTGGGACCATATGATATAGAGAACACTGTTGTTGTTTTTCCCTTGAAATCCATTTTGTTGTTTCTAACATGTTTATTTTGTCTCCCTTTTAAAACAAAAATTTCTCATAGAAAGAAAATGTTATTGTTATTTCTTATAAATAAATTCATATTTGAGAAATTTACAGAATACGTAAGTTTCGCAATCTTCAGTTGTGCCAGAGTTATTTTTGCATGGTGTATATACACAGTTGTGGTTTACCTTCTTTCTTTTCATTGTTGCATGACTGAACCACGACTGTTCTCTAACTCGGTGTTTGATGTGCGCTGCAGGTGGCAGTAGTCTCCTCTAACGAGCAGCCACTGCAGAATGGGGAACAGGCCGAGTCCGACAAAGCTCAGTTCCTGGCCGCCCTGCAGAGCAGCCTGGAGATCTTTGTGAACCGCATGCGCAGCAACTCCCAGCGGGGGCGGCCCATCGCCAACGACTCCTCCGTGCAGTCCCTGTTCACCGTCATCAGCAACATGCACCCGCAGCTGCTCAAGTATCAGCAGGAGATGGAAGACAGCCGCGGTGAGTGCTCTGATGCAGCGCCGGTGTTCTTTTCTGGGAAGCTAGGAGAACTTGTTATGAGTGATTTACGTATCTGAAAAACAGCTTTGGCTTATGACATTGCTTTTAAGAATGTAGGCCCCAGCCGAAGATAGACATGCTGGGCCTATTGCTTAGATAGGAGCATAACGGCATGTTGACACATCTGCGCTCATAATTGACAGGAAACTGTTTGAGCGATCGACAAAGAAGATAGGAGCATAACGGCATGTTGACACATCTGCGCTCATAATTGACAGGAAACTGAGCGATCGACAAAGAAGAAGAAAGAATGTACCGTTATTCACGGACTACAAACCGCTTCGTAATATAAGCCACACACCTTACTTTAATTTTTTTCTTCTGAAAATAGTAACGCATAAGCCGCTTCGAAGCATAAGCCGTGGAAACGTGGCCATGCACGATGTCCGCTTCCGGTTGAGTCTACAGTTGATCGCGGGTGTGTTGGCTGCCAAAACGAAAGTGTCGGACCGCGAAACAGATCGTCATTTTGTAAAAAATATACCGAAATCAAGGTGATTTGTTTGTCATCAACCGTGAACAAGGCCACAGATCAAAGGTCTGAATCAAGGATGCCACTGAGTTGAGTTTACTTTCACTTTCGGTAACGTTTAGGCCGCGGCACTGTACTAACCGCAGGGGGTTAACAAAAAAGTTGCAGCTTATAGTCCGCGAATTACGGTACCCTATTTTTCGGACAATAAGAGACCCCCCCTCAAATTTTACACAAAATTGTGATTTTTTAAATTTTCTTTTCTTTATTATTAGTCATATTATAAGGCACAGGGGTCTTAATCTGGGGGGGGGGAAGTATCGCCTTATAGTCCGAAAAGTATGGCAGGCCAAACAGGTAGAACTTGTAAAAGTGTTTTTATTGTTGAAAAGAATAATAGTATAACAGGTAGAGTGAAAGTAGTAAATAAGAAAGTAGTAGAAGTAGAATGAGGATGGGGGTCAGTGTGGGTAAAGGAACAAAGTTGATTCTTTATGCTTTTGGTTAAAAAGGATGAAGGCTACTCTTAGTGTGAGACTGGAAATGATGAAAGAATATTTCTGAATGAATGCAGGCTATTTCAACTACTTTTCAAATCTGAAAATTTCACTAAAGAAAATGGTGTACATTCTTCTGAAGTCAGCCAGCCTATGACTCGAGTATGAGCAAACAATTTTAAGTGGTTTTTTTATGTTTTTTTTTTAATTCTTCTTCCATTCAAGACCTTCCAATCTATGAAAAACAACAACAGGGAATGGCCTTTTAAGGCAAATAAAATTAAAATTTATAAAACATTTTCATTCCGTAACTGGCATGAATCTGTTTTTTACACATTAAAACTGACTACCGGTAGTTTATCATTTGTTAACTGAGATGAATTTTTTTTGCACCGATGACTACCTTTGCCACAGCCTACTTTGAAGGACTTCAGGATAAGCTGACTCAGCTGCGCGATGCCCGGGAAGCCCTGGACTCTTTGCGCGAGGAGCACCGAGAAAAACGTCGCCGAGAGATGGAGGAGATGGAGAGACAGCGACAGATTCAGATGATGCAGAAACTGGAAGTTATGCGACAGAAAAAGCATGTAAGTATGCCATCATACCAACATAATCCCCCATGGGGATACTGACTATAAGCAGTTCCCTCACCTTTTGGAAGTAATAGTATAGTGCTTGTAACTTCCTCTAATCTGTCACTCTCTTTGACTATGCCTTTTCCCTTTGCTTACCGGTACTGACATCTACTGCCTTTCTGGTCCATTCTCCTGCCTTTGTTCCAGAAACTCTTACAAAGATTTTCTCCAGCCAAAGACGGACATGCTGGGCCTAACTATTTCTTAGTTAGGCGCATAACGGCAGCATGATGCATCTGCGCTCATTAAAAAAATTGTCTGAGCGATTGACAAAGAAAGAAATGAAAGAAAATACCGATATAATGACCTTGGTGCACTCAGCTTTCCATATTCTTTCCAGATTATGCAGGACATAGAATCACTCATGCTGCAAAATTTGTGTCAGAAAAGTATGTTTTGAATAACATAAGAAAATGGGGCACTTTAAAAAAAAATTAGCAAGGAATGGATGTGCAAAAAGTTGAAAAGAACACTGATATTGTCATGCACTCCGTAGCACAGATTCATAGAGAAATAACCCGTTTGGCTGTGGGAAAGTTGACTGGCTGTGGTGCTGTGTCCAGGAGTACCTGGAGATGCAGCGTCAGCTGGCCCTGCAGCGGCTGCAGGAGCAGGAGAGAGAGATGGCCATGAGGCTGGAGCAGCAGAAACAGCTCACCCACATCCGACAGATGCAGACCTACGGATACCCCCAGGTCAGTCACTACTGTACTCCACTCTGGTCCCAAGCACAGGGCTTGTGTTTGATATTTGATTTTTTTTTAGTCAGAGCACATTTCTGTGAGCAAGGGTTTGGGATAATAGTCGCAATAAATGTTGTGGCTATGAGTCCCTTTCAGGATTTGAAGGATAACTACAAGTCGGTGTAAGAATTGTGGACTTTTCCTCATCATGTGCACCTCTGCTTGTTAATCTGATTATTTTTAGCTCACTCGTGTCAATGACACGAAGTGAGTCTATGTTCTCATGCTTCTTCGGTTTTCAGGGTGTCTGTGTGTGTGTGTCTGTGGTAACTTTAACGTTGGCTTTTTCTTGGGAACTACAAGGCGTACATTGTTCAAACTTTTGCATACACATAGATGTTTATGCAAGCTTTCAAGAAAGATTATTTGTATATTGAAATTAACCAATGACCTTGCATGCTTGACCTTTGACCTTTAACATTTAATTTTTGTCTTGCCCCATATTTTTTCACAATTTCGCCCAAAGTCTCCAAATTTGGCATGGTGGTGCATTAGCCTAAGGTGATATGGTATCCACAGTGACGTTTATTCTCTTGACCTTAACCGTGACCTTGAACATTGTCAATTATTTGTTTGGGCCATATCTAAAAACGTTTTTGTAGACCTACCAATCAATTTTTTAGTAGCCACCTTTACTAAAATAAAGAAGAAGAAAACGAAAGAAAGTGTGTATAACTACAAGAGCTGAAAGGCCTGTATCTACTACTACTACTACGATGACTGCTACTACTACTACTACTATTACTACTACTACTACTGCTACTACTACCACCATTTTGACAAGAATGCAAGAGTAATCACATTGCTTATTTTTAGCTTCCTACAACGCCAATTTGTTATATAAAAAAAAGCAGTGTCGGAGGTGGATTTGGATTTGCTTTGCAGCAGATGTATGGACCCCAGCAGATGGGGCCTCCCAGCATGATGGCAGGAGGGCCTGGGATGATGCCCCCCCAGGGGATGCCCCCCTCCATGGGCGCTCCAGGGTCCCAGGGCATGGTGCCGGGGTTTCCTGGGGGCCCTCAGTCCACAGACGGCTCTCCAGTGCACCAGCTGAGTGGCTACAGCCAGGCCATGGGGGCCCAGGGCATGCCCCCTGGGGTGGAGACCAGCCAGGCAGCCCCAGGCCAGCTGCAGGGGCCGCAGACCCAGGGCGTCTACATGCACCCAGGGACTGGGCAGCCCACCTACTCGCAGGTGAGCACCTTCACAGTTTGTTGTTTAAGCATTATTGTTTTGTTCTCGCCAATCTCAGTGTATGATTTGATGGCTTAGTGACCACCTACTTGCAGGTGAGCACCTTCACAGTTTGCTGTTTAAACCTTATTGTTTTGTTCTCGCCAATCTCAGTGTATGATTTGATGGCTTAGTGACCAGGTGAGTACCTTCACAGTTTGTTGTTTAAACCTTATTGTTTTGTTCTCGCCAATCTCAGTGTATGATTTGATGGCTTAGTGACCACCTACGTGCAGGTGAGCACCTTCACAGTTTGCTGTTTAAACCTTGTTTTGTTCTCGCCAATCTCAGTGCATGATTTGATGGCTTAGTGACCACCTACTTGCAGGTGAGCACCTTCACAGTTTGCTGTTTAAACCTTATTGTGTTGTTCTCGCCAATCTCAGTGTATGATTTGATGGCTTAGTGACCACCTACTTGAAGGTGAGCACTTTCACAGTTTGCTGTTTAAACCTTATTGTTTTGTTCTCGCCAATCTCAGTGCATGATTTGATGGCTTAGTGACCACCTACTTGCAGGTGAGCACCTTCACAGTTTGCTGTTTAAACCTTATTGTTTTGTTCTCGCCAATCTCAGTGTATGATTTGATGGCTTAGTGACCACCTACTTGAAGGTGAGCACTTTCACAGTTTGCTGTTTAAACCTTATTGTTTTGTTCTCGCCAATCTCAGTGCATGATTTGATGGCTTAGTGACCACCTACGTGCAGGTGAGCACCTTCACAGTTTGCTGTTTAAACCTTGTTTTGTTCTCGCCAATCTCAGTGTATGATTTGATGGCTTAGTGACCACCTACGTGCAGGTGAGCACCTTCACAGTTTGCTGTTTAAACCTTGTTTTGTTCTCGCCAATCTCAGTGTATGATTTGATGGCTTAGTGACCACCTACTTGCAGGTGAGCACCTTCACAGTTTGCTGTTTAAACCTTATTGTTTTGTTCTCGCCAATCTCAGTGTATGATTTGATGGCTTAGTGACCACCTACTTGAAGGTGAGCACCTTCACAGTTTGCTGTTTAAACCTTATTGTTTTGTTCTCGCCAATCTCAGTGTATGATTTGATGGCTTAGTGACCACCTACGTGCAGGTGAGCACCTTCACAGTTTGCTGTTTAAACCTTGTTTTGTTCTCGCCAATCTCAGTGTATGATTTGATGGCTTAGTGACCACCTACTTGCAGGTGAGCACCTTCACAGTTTGCTGTTTAAACCTTATTGTTTTGTTCTCGCCAATCTCAGTGTATGATTTGATGGCTTAGTGACCACCTACGTGCAGGTGAGCACCTTCACAGTTTGCTGTTTAAACCTTGTTTTGTTCTCGCCAATCTCAGTGTATGATTTGATGGCTTAGTGACCACCTACGTGCAGGTGAGCACCTTCACAGTTTGCTGTTTAAACCTTATTGTTTTGTTCTCGCCAATCTCAGTGTATGATTTGATGGCTTAGTGACCACCTACTTGCAGGTGAGCACCTTCACAGTTTGCTGTTTAAACCTTGTTTTGTTCTCGCCAATCTCAGTGCATGATTTGATGGTTTAGCGACCACCTACGTGCAGGTGAGCACCTTCACAGTTTGTTGTTTAAACCTTATTGTTTTGTTCTTGCCAATCTCAGTGTATGATTTGATGGCTTAAGTGATTGCATCAGTTGCTCTTTTCATTCCTTGTTCCTTAGCTATTTAATTTTTTGCTCAGGCGGCCTTTTTTTTTTATAGCATGCAGTTCTTTGTTTGGCTCTTGCTTGTCATGAAGTTAAAACGAAACGAAATTAATTGGTTTTGTTGAAATTTAGCAGAGGAATATGATACCATCTAGTGAACAATCGATCAAAATTTTGAATCAATCTCAATTATCATATTGAGTTGGGGGATTTGAAAACAGTTTTGACCAGCAATCACTTATGGTTTACTATTTAAGCACAACGCCACCAATACTTTAAAATAAATCATGTGAAATGTGTACTTGTCAACTTAGGGGACTGACACAGGTTGATGGATTTCAAATCTGAAGAACTACATTTTTTCTTCTAGTGGTAAATGTTTGTCGTTTCAATCTTTTTTTCCCTGCTGAATGGTGAACTCCAGCTGCAGCAGACTTATTTCACGTTTATCTAATAAAAAAGAAGGCAATATATGTGTTTAAACTGATCTGCCTTGGCTGAAGTCTGTGCTTCCCAATTCTCTTTATTGATTGATCATGCCTTGTTTCAGTTACAGGACTTACTAATGCGACCACTGTGTGATTTTGCACAGCCTTCAGCAGGCGTAGGTGGCCCTGGGGCTGGTGCTCCCTACACCCCTCAGATGACCAGCGTTCCTGGCGGCTACCAGCCCCCTGCCCAGCCCCCGATGGAAGGAGGCCCGGTGACTGGGGTTGGCGCAGCGGCCCCTAACTACAGCATGGCCCCCGGTCCTCCCATGGGCTACAGCGACCAGGGCCTGCCCAGCATGGCCCAGCACCCCTCCATGGCATACACCTCCATGCCGCCCACCATGGACTACAGCGCCTTCAACATGCAGAGTCAGTGACCACCTCCTCCAGACAGGATTATTAGATCGAGTGACAGTTTTTCTGTTTTAGTGTGTGCCAGTGTTTGATGCTCTGTATGGTTGATAAACTAAAAGCGAAACACCTGACCAGTTTGATGGCTTAAGTCAAAATGGGCTATGTTTAGATAGTCTATTGCCTTATTATTGATGTTATTGCAAAAAATAATAATTTGTATTAAAAAAGACTACAAATAATATAAAATGGGGATTAAGCTTATTATATTTATGCATTTTTGTTTTGGTACAGATTATTAGATTTTGAAATAGCTTCAATAATACATCAATGGACTATCTAGTCCGTTTTGACTCCAAGCCGTCAATATTGTAAAGCCAGTTTATTGTAAGAAAACTGTGATATTTTCGAAATGTTTGTTTTCCTCTTTTTTGTAAGAAAACTGATCTTTTAAAAATGTTTGCTTTGCAGACCCCTATTTCATCAGAGAGGATTATTTTTTCTTCCTAGCACCCCATACAGATGTAATGGTCTCGGATGTTACTGCGAGTGTGTGCTTGTAAACATGAGAGAGAAAGTGCTACTATGTGTATCAGTGGTGTATGTGATGGATCAGTTGGTTTATGTGTGGGTGTATGTTAGATTTGATGAATTATTCAGGCACTTAACTAATGCAGGCAAACTTGGAGAAAAGATAGAGAAGGAATGAAATTATTTTGACTTCCGTCTGATCGCCTTGGCGTAAGGTTGTGTCAGATCAATTGACATAGGCTAGAGCACCAAGGGTACATCAAAATGTTGTTATGCTCTGCACAGTTATGCGGGGATTGTCTTTAGCCATGACAAGCTAGTATCCAAAATCCGCCGAAGTCGGAGTGTATCTGCCCACGTGACAGGGTAATCAAAAACGGTCACTCACATAATGTTCTTATCCCTAGCTGGTGCATTTGTTACATAATGTTCAAGTGCTTCGGCTGTTGGGATGATCCCTGGAGTCGTTAAGCCAGGGAACAACAACTTCCATCTGCTTGTGATTTTCATTGACATAATAATAATAATAATAATAATAATAATAACGAGCATTTATATGCGCATATTCTTAAACAAGCCCTAAGCGCTTACTATGATAAACAAATAAATGAATAACCCCCCCACCAAAAAAAGATATAGAGGCTCAGTTGTCCTTTGATTTTTTGTTCTTCTAGTTTCCTTTCATGCATGAACACAGGCTGCAACCATCATGTTGCGCATGAAGTTGATATGGCATCTCTCTCTCTCTCTCTCTGTGTAGCAGGCATGGCCAACAGTCTGCCCCAGGCCCCCAACCAGGCGGGCGGGGTGTACAGCGCCCCGGGTCAGTCTGCTCCCGTGCAGCAGCAGCAGCAGGCAGCCCCAGGGCCACAGTACGCCATGGGGATGTCCTACTCCTCCCCCCTGCCCAACAACCAGATGACCAACCCTCCCCCGGCCCAGCCAGCCCAGCAGCAGCCCCCACCTCCACCGCAGATGCAACAGCAGTTGCCTCCTCAACATCAACAAGAGTCCCTGATGGATGCTCAGCTCATTTCCTTTGACTAGGAGGGGCTGCTCTGACAGTGACCAATGTGCTCTAGTAATTCTTTCATTGTGGACCAGGGTTTGTTGAGGAATGTAGAGCAGGTTTGTATTCTTTTTAGGTCTAGTTTGCCCCAGAAGATTTATGACAAACATTTTAAACTTATCTTCCAAGATAAATTGTACATAAAAAAGCAAGTTGAATGCTGGAAACTATGTGATGCTTCAATTTTGTTTAAGATGCTCCGTCATTAACTAACTAGTGTCAGCATGGATATATATAAATAGAATGCTTAAAAGAAATATTTGATGCATCAGATATTTATTCTTTCGATTGATTAATTACAGGTTTAACTTCAAGTCTGAAAAAAACACCCCAGTGAAAAAGAAATTAGGCCTTCATGAAATTAGGCTTCAACTAAAAAGGTTCAAAAATAGAATAAAATGTTGTTGCCAAACATCTATTGCATGCTGTCTTGTTGTTGGCCGAGTTATTAGCAAAAAGAAAAGAAGACGAAAAATGCCAACAAATTAAACTCTCCAGCAAGTTGGACTTAGTTCAGGTAATTGTTATTGCCAGGTCGATCAACTTTTGTTTTCAACATTAGCAGTTACACAGCGGAGCGCATCATCTCTATTAATTAATGTTTAGTTTATGAAGAACAGAAGCTACTTCATAGAAAGTAAAATTTTTGAAATGTGGATTTTTTTTTTAACTCACTCGGCACTGGCCGGTTGCTTCCCCTTACAACCGTTTAGGACAGGCCATTCGACTAGGTTCGAAAACCCATCACCACAAAAAAGTTATGAAAAGCTATGGACTGATATTTTGAGATAAGATTACTAACACCATGCACTAAATGATCGTAAAATATCAGATTACATACCTTCGTCGTTTGTCTCCTATTGACGAAAACAGCTAACACATAGAAAGAAGGAAAATTTCACATTCCGATCTTTGACCCCCCTCTACAACCAAACCTGAATGGGAAGTCTGCAATGATTGGTTGATTTCAAGAGAGGCAAGGTCAAAGCAAACTGAAAATAGGTTATCAATTTGCACCGGAAAGCTGGTTACACGCCAGAAATCAAAACCTCTTGAAAACTCTTATGAGCCGGATCCGGGCCATTCGTCCTAAACGGTTGTGCGAGCCATGAGCCGGCTCCGGCTCATTCGTCCCGAGTGAGTTAATGAACACACAAAGAGTTCTTATTTAATGTTTTACTCGGAACACCCCTACAAATAACACCAGCGTATGTACAGTTAACTTAAAGGAGAGTGAAACACAACAGTGTGGGAGCATTTTGTCAAAGCTCATTAATAACATTCTTTGGTGACTCTTGATCAAGCAATCGACATTCAGAGAATTAAATCTGTCTGGTTTTAACTATTATAAATGTTCTCTCTTTGGTTGTTAATGTCGGGAAATTTTGTTACCAAGCTTTCATATATAATTTTTTTTTGCATTCCATATATACCAACAATCAAGATTGATTAGAAAATAGCCTTAGGCTTTAGGAACAGCACATGTGTTCTCCATGCTTCATAAGTGCAATATGGTTATATTATGTAATTGTTTTGATGTGTTGGGATCATTATTGGTATCTGTATTTTCTCTTTCTCTCTCATAATTTTTCTTTGTTAGACAAGAACAAAACACAATTATGTGTTATATGCCTTCTCTTTTCCATGTTGTTACTTCATAATAGTGTATTTATTATCATAAAATGCATTCATCGTATGCAGAATACTAGTGGCCCTCTTAGAGGAGATTGCTTATCTAACTATTAAAATTTTTATAGAATATTTTTTTCTTCTTTTTTTGTGTGCTCATTTTTTCTTTCTTTCTTTTTGCTTCAGCAAATTCATTAGAGTTATGCCACTTTTTTTGTTTTTCTAAGGCCTTTATAAACAAAAACATGGCAGTGGTGTAATAATGCTATGATCATTTGAACTGCCATTAGCTGACTACTCTGTAGTTATTGTGTGTGTGTGGCAATATTCAGATTCTATTTTATACTATTATTATTATTGTTGACTGGTTCTAATCTGGAAACGATAAGTGAAGTAAACTGGTTGGCGCTTCTGTCCTTGTCTATTCTTTATATGTGACCCAACGTCACAAAATCAGTCTTAACTCGCTGCGGCAGAATGCCAGTACAGCGGAAAGAGAGCGGCGGGGGTCAATCTGGGTGATTTTCAGATTTAATTGAAATCAGTTACTTTAATCCCTACTTTATCACATGTAAATACTAATTCTGCCTGAAAATCAATTATAAAGGGCATAAAATAGCTTTAAACAACACTACCCTCACGAAAAATGTGCTATCTTATCGAGATTTTCACCTAAATTCTGCGCTTTCAAAAACATAGTAACCCTTGCAGAACCCCATCATGCTTTATAGCGTTGGAAAGCTCTTTGTTCCAGCTTTCGCGCCGTTTCAAAATTGTCTATCAATGAATAACGTAGCGTTGCCAAATAAGGAACAATGACGTATCAACATTCTTCACATTTCGACCAATCAACTAACGTGAAAGCTGACTGCCTAGCAACCCCGAAGTCTCGCTTATTTCCATTGGCTGATTTTGCCCAAGGGCCTTTACTCTTCCCAGTTCCTGCAGAGAGCAGAAGCATGTTTTGCAGCCTTCGAAATGGAGCAGCGTCTCGCTTATCTGCTTAATTCTTGTGCTTCTGGAAATTTACCAGCGACTGAACAACATGAACTATCCAATGTCATCACCGAATACTTCGTGCATGATTCCAAATATCGAAATGACGATGAGAGTGAAGAAGAAAGCGACGATTGCGATCTGTCAGGCGACGACAAAGATTGTGAGTTCGACAATGATTCTGACAGTGTCAGTGACACGCCGCTTGTACACGTCGAACGTGCCCAAGGAGGTGGCGTATCTTTTGTCTGTTTGTCCAGTTGAGAAATAATTTTGGTTTGTCTGCCAGTTGTACTTGAATAGAACACTTTTTGTAATTCTACTTCACACGAAATGATCATGTTTACCTCCTAGTAAAAATTTAATAGTGATATTATCAATGTCAAAATAAGTAATAAACATGGTTATTGAGGTTTAAATTGTGTTACAAAGTTCATTCATACTCTAGGAGTAGTTTCATGAAGTTTCAATGCATATAAATACCTGTTGCTATGGAAAATGTCATGTCAAAGTTAGAAAAAACTTCTAAGGCCATTTTTTCAAAATGGCCGCCACTATACCATGCGTCTTTAAACAGCCAGAACTTTCTTAGTTTTCAAGATATAGACATGGTTTTGGTGTCAAAATGATCAGAAAAGATTGCAGTTTCCAAAAATGATAACAACTCAAAACATGCAAAAATCCAGTTAAGACTGATTTCGTGCTGTTGGGTCACATATGATCGTTCTAAAGATGACAGCAGTTGAGTTTTTTTGTCCGCGAAGAGTTGTATAAATGTATGTAGCTGCATGTATTCTTTTGTACAAAGGAAATCTGTGATGTTTGGTTTGTTTTGAATTTAAGGGTGACTGCTGCTAATTAGACTGGATAACAGTGTGCTTCACAGTAAGAACAGTGTACATCTAAATTGTTTTAGCAGCTTCAATGTAACATTAGGTAGCTTATTAATATTTTCAGATTTTTTTTTCAAGATTTCATTTCATGCTCCCTTTAATCTCAATTCTAAATGCTCCCCTGCCTCACTCCTCCTCCTTTTTAAATTCTGATATTAATTTTGTTGATCATTGGTTGCTGAATTGAAATACTTTTGTTCATGCACATCATGGAGCATCACAGTTCAATAAACTGTTTACACAGTAAAGTGTTTGTTGCTTGTTAGTAAAGTGTATGTAAGTTTGAATCCTGTGTTTTGTGTTGTCTGCAAGATAAGCACCCTACTTGTTTAGAGTTGGGTGTTTTTTTAAGCTGGAATATTTTACTTTATTTGCAGCCAAGAGTTAAATTGTATTTAACATTTTTCTTCACTTAGTGTAAAAATGCTTTCAATGTTGACATGTTGCTACAACAACCGCCCATTAATAGGAAAGCAACAATATGCAACAGGAGAAACAATCTGACCCCATCAAACACAAGTGGAATGGTTTTTTATTTTCTGAAGCTCACAAGGAAGTGATTGTGGAACTCAAATTAGGGAGAGAGACAGAAAGAGAGAGTAAATAAATAAAATAAATGAATAAATACACAACTAAGTGAATGAAAAGAGAAAGAGTAAATGGGAACATAGATGAAGACAAAAAGTGCAGAAGGAAAAAGAATGAAGAAAAACGAGTAGTGTGTAGCACATAATGAATACAGGCAAGGAAAGATAAGAAAAAAGAAAGATTATGAGAGAGAGGCAGAACGAGAATTGCTTATGTCGTGGTCCCACAGAATGATGCCAATTATTATTTGTTTTATGTTTCTTAACTCATTCTATGCTGGCCAGTTGCTTCCCCTTGCAAATCTTCTATACTGGCCAATTTGCATAGGTTACCAACAAATTATTTTCTAAATAATGGTAACAGATACAGACGTGAAATTTTGGCAATATGTACACAATATACAGGACTAACACCTGCAACAGTTTCAAAGCATCCACTGTTTTAGTTTTGATTTGTGATATTTTAAAATAAATGCATGTTTTGTCAAGCCACAGCATACTCATAAAGCAAAAATATAAGGCTACCCCCCCCCCTCATTTTCATACTAAGGTCCCAAAATAGATCCTACAGCCAGTCAGTGTGGTGGCATGAATGAAATGTAGTAGTAGCCCTCTGAGCCACTTTGAAGCATGCATGACTGTTAACCTATGAACTATGAATTTTTAAAGTTCACATGCGATATCCAGTTACCTTAGTAACGAGGCGTTGTGCGCATGCCCTGCGACGAGAGCGCAGGTTAATATAGAAAGAGTTAAGCTCAAAAGTTTTTGCATTAAATAGTTACATCCTGTTATACAAAAGTAGTGCATTTGCTATGGGCATTTATTCTGAACTGTGAGATTGAAAAATCTGTCTTTGCTTCGTCTCTCTCTGTCTGTCTGCCTGCATAGTCCTGTTATTTATCCCCACCCCCCACCCCCCATCTCTGTCTCCCTCGTGATATTCTCTCTCTCTCTTTCTAGTCTTTGTTTCTCTGTCTCTATGGTTCTCTGTCTTTCTCTCTCTCTCTGGGAGGGGTGGGTGGCTCCAAATAAGAGCAGACTTGAATAGTTGCTGCCCAGGGCGTGTAATCATGAGTGCGTCTTAGACAGTCAATACGGGTAGTAGTACGTAAATTAGACTAAACCCCAAAAACGATTGGCAGTTTAGCCTAATTTACATACATACTACTATCCTTGTTGACTGTCTTAAGACGCACTCATGATTACACCCCCAGATGATTATGTAGCAGTGTGGGGACACAGCTACTCTTGCACTCTAAGCTTACTCGTAGCAGACACCTATTTTTGCTAGTTTGGAGTTATCTGCCCGAGTTAACTCCCTTGAGATTTATTTGTAATTAAATTGTATTTTATCATATTCTTGTTTAATTAAAGTTTGTATTGATATAAGATGCATATGGTCGGAACCAGAAAAAATCATAGATTTTATCCCATACATTTGTATTAACTTGAAATACTCGCATAGCCTGACAATTCAAGATTTTGTGATTGGTAAAATTAACGTGGGTCAAAATATTCCAGGTCGTTTCGCATGTTTTCTATTCTTATTCAAAATTTAGTCAAATGTTTGAATTTCTAATTATACGACCTAAATCTATAATCTATCCCCTTTCATTTCATATATGGCATGCTATGGACCTTTTCCGTATAAACTTGTAGTATTGCAAAATGAATACAGTCCATTCATTGTAGCTATTCACGAACCTCCCGAGTTCTTTGTACGGTAGGCTAGGCCTATACCACGTGTGAATGCCGATTGACTGTCTTTCGAATCGAAATACTAATTTTCTAA
Organism: Phymorhynchus buccinoides; assembly: GCA_017654935.2. Taxonomy (NCBI): domain Eukaryota; kingdom Metazoa; phylum Mollusca; class Gastropoda; order Neogastropoda; family Raphitomidae; genus Phymorhynchus; species Phymorhynchus buccinoides. The sequence continues at coordinate 50,889,629 of CM065680.1, forward strand.
ACCAAGCAATATTATTTTGATTCGCCCTTTTGTTTTCGTTCTAATAGCTAACGAAACTAGTTTTGTATATTCAAAATGATCTTGGACCTGATAGATTTATAATATTTTACGATTTAAGATTTGCTCCAAACCACAAGCATGAAGCCTAGATCAATAGAAATTCGACTTGTGTTTTCTATCGAATTTCGGGACACACATTATAAACTTTATAGATTGAATTGGGACTTGAAATTTATACAAATGAAAGTTTGTGTATGTTGCTTTTTTATTATTAGTTTGTTATTCTGATTTGTGAAGCAGTTATTTAGTTATTTTATAAAATATGGGTTGGGCTTGTTAAAAGGTGGGATCACTTTGCACCTTAATTGCAAGTATTTCTTTTTAAAGAGAAACTCCCGACTATTGATGAATGTCATATTATTCTGTTTTTCAAGCTTTCCAACCATATGCAACATGTCTTGTTATGTATGACGACCGTAGAGACAACACACTTAAAAGGTGTAGTAACAAACACAACTTTGGCGGCCATTAGCTCTGGGGGAGCAGGTTGCGTGAAAGGTAAAGTTGTTGTCTTTGCGGTCCGGGTTTTGTCGATATATCTAGCCACAGGTAAAAGACTTATGAGAGACTTATTTGTAGACTGTAGGAGACAGTAGACTTATTACCTGAGACTCTACCTGAGATGGAGAGAGAGAAGCAATAAAGAGAGAGAGAGAGAGACCTGTGTCAGCCTTGACTGCATGTTGCTGTTTGCTGCTTGCTGATTGTTTCCTGCCTACTATTCCTGCACTCCTGTCTGTCCCTGCACCCTTCACCCTTCCACTCCACACCATCACAATTAGATTAATTACAGGTTAGTAGGGAGTGGAGGGGGCACAGGGGAAGTCAAGATAGAAGGGTGAGGATGGAGGGGGAGGAGCAGAATGGGGGGGGGGGGGTGCTTATGCAGCATTGTAGGCCTATAGATACATTTTGCACACATACAGATTGTGCCCATACCTGCATGGCTTTACTAGGCTAAGTGATAATTGCTGGCTAAGGCTTCTCTCTTCTTCTTCTTCGTTTGATCTTCCACCTTCATCGTACTGAAGATTCTGAAGATTAACTTGGAAAAAGGTTTCTGCGCTTAGGTTAGGCTTCTGGTTTAAAGTCTTGGCTTGGTATGATGGGTAGAGAGGGAGTCGTGGATGAGGGTGGAGGGGGGGAGGTAAGGAGATGAGGAAGAAGAAGGGACGGGGGGGAGGGAGAGGGGGGGAAGTTAGATCTGGCTTTTGAAGGCTCCCACTGTGGCTGATGACACTGCCACAGAAGGGAGCAGGTTCCACTCGGCAATGGTCCGAGGGAAGAAGGACTGCTGACGGTACAGAGTCCTGCATGCTGGCAGTTGGTACGCCTCAGCATGCAGGAAACGAGTAGATCTTGTTGGAGGGCTGGGGGCTTTGTGCCTTAAAATAATGTGAACATTTATAAACAATGACATTGATAACCAACAAAGAAGGGTTAGTATGCTGTTCAAGAATCAAAGATAAAGACAAGGTAAAGCATGTGCGTTCAATTTAAGGCATGTTCATTAAAAAAAACACCCACATAATGTTGCATGGGGACCCTTAGAAATTTGAAGATGACTCTTAAAATGTTGCAGTCCCAGGGACTCTCAGATTGTATCCCTATGTGAAATACTGGCGCATATGTGTGTGAGTGTATTTGTGTGTGTATGTTCTAGAATGTGTGTTGGTGTATTATGTGTCTGTCCGTCCAACCCAGTAGCTATGATTTATTGAATGAGACATGATGAATGGGTCTGTATCTTTGTGTGTGTCTGCGCATGCATGTGTGTGTGTGTGTTTTGCTTTGTACGTGCGTTGTTGCTGGTTTCTGTCATTCGTAAATACTATTTTTGTTGTCTACTTGTTGAGCATTCTTCTTCTTCGCTGTGCGTGGCCACAATCATCACGTTGATTATTTTGCCACGGAGTATTTTGCGCCGTAGAATAGGGGACAGTCAAAAGACGGGTGGAGAAAAATTGACGGCAAATGTTAAGATCAGCTCCTTCCGCTGTTCCAGGGTGAAAGTGGCCAATCAGCTTAACGGAAAAGTTAAATCGGAGGGAGCTGATTGGCCAACTTCACCCTGGAACAGCGGAGGGAGCTGATCTTAACATTAGCCGAATTGACACTATAATAGCTCAGAAAGTTTGTTTCATCTTAGTTTGAGATATCAACCTGTTCAGTAGCTGTCATCATGCCTGCAATGCCTTTACCTCAACTTGTGGATATGGCTCTGGGAACTCCAGAAGTAGGGGCCGTTAATTTGATTGTAAACCGCTTTGGGCTCATTTGAGGTAAAGCGCAATATAAATATTTAAAAAAAGTATTATTATTATTGTGCACAACACAAAGAAACCTCATGCACTATCAAATAAGTAAAAGAATAAGAAAAATAAGCGTGTGTGTTTCCGCATGTACTTAGTTGCGGATAAGAACATGAGGTTTCCGCGTATAATGTGCACAAAGGTCAGGTCAGGTCAGATCTTCAGGGCAGCCAGGCCTCGCGGCCTCTTGATGTGCCCTATCTTTTGATTGTTTGTTATTGTGGTTTTGTTCATCAATCAGATTGGCATAGCTGTGGCGCTTTTTGAACTATCATTGTCGTCTCAATCATAACTGTATTTAAAAACACAAAGCCTAAGTATAGTACGTATAACCTAGGATGCGTGCACAAACAGGCAGCTCACATGCATTTTTTCACGAATGACATAAAGTGTAACTCTTTACAACCATCTTCATCCATTCACTAGCCTATCATATTCTCGTTACCTGATGCTGATAAGCTCAAGGTCTAGTCTCTACTAAAGAGTAACTAAAGAGAGGCAGCAATTTCACACTCGCTTGCCTCTCAAAAACGGCAACATCATGGTAGAAGAGAGAAAGAAAAAGTCCAAGCAATGAAAACATCATACTAGAAACTTAATAATATCAAACATTGCAAACACCAAGTGATAAAGGGAAGCATTGTTTATTTTATGAAAAAAAATCGAGGCCTGTTTATGTCAAAGTGTCTTTGTTTATGTCCCGCGTGGCAGCGACTGCGCTTGGCGTTGTCAATAGCAACTGTCCAATAGGAAATAACTCCGCAAAAATATAGTTTCAACGAACTGTGAAATATACACAATTATTCGGGGAAAGTGCATTATTGATAGTTGAATTTACAAAGCGCAATAAACGTTGAATAAGAATAATAATTCTTATTTCATACAACCCCAAAAAGCCACCAAGGCGTATGAATATTTCTGTTGACGAAACGGCGCGTTCACAGTAAAAGGTCAAGTAAAGTGGTGTGCCGTACTAGGGGACAGTCAAAAGAAGGGTGGATAAGAGTGGACACTAGGCCTAATAGCTCAGAAAGTTTATTTTGTCTTAGTTTGAGATATCATCCTGTTCAGTAGCTGTCATCATGCCTGCGATGCCTTTACCTCAACTTGTGGATATGGCTCTGGGAACTCCAGAAGTAGGGGCCGTTAATTTCAATGTTCTTCACACGTTACTTCATGCCATGATAAACAAACTTGGGCTTGGAGACGTGAAAGCCGAGTTGAGCGATTTCGATCGGGATTTTTTCTCCAGTATTTCCAAGCCCACAAAGACTTACGCACCACATCCTCAGAGTCGGATTGCTAGTGCAACTGAAAAGGAAAGCAATAGAGGAGATGATTCCCTCCTGGATGAATCTATCATCAGCGACACCGTCACAGAGCCAAAGGCTGGTGATGGTGCTGATGGTCCCGTCACCACCAAAACCGCACCACCATACCATCAGCTGGAAAACCGAGTGGCAGAGTTAGCGAAAGCGCTAGAAAATTTAAATTCCCTTCCCACTACTCACGAATTTCTGATTGAGGTCAAAGGAGAGACGCCATCCAACAAAAGAGCTGTGAACAACATGTGGCAGTCAATGCAAGTGAAGAAGAGAGTGGAGACAAATGAAGAAGGAATTGAAAAGGTTAGTGATGCTGATGTTTGCATTGTGTGCATTGTATTTTTGAAGAGAAATAGATAGAAATGTCAGACATGCATTCACATCATGCACAAACAGTACATGTATGCTCATGCACACCCACCCACCCAAGTTTGCATTCAACTATTCAAGCATGCATAGTTGACATACAAGTGCGTGCGCGCACATGCTTACACACGCACACACGCGCACACACACACACACACACACACACATGTTACACACTCAATGATCGCGTTTGTTTCAAAAAAGGAGAAGAAGAAGACACACTCAAATATTCATAATACACTGTAAAGTAGATTGCATATATAATATATGCCTTGGCATGAGGCTGTGTCAGACCAGTTGGCATAAGCTAGAATGCCAAGGCTACATCAAAATGTTGTTATACTCTGAATGGTTGTGCGGGGATTGTCTTAAGCCATGACAAGCTCCCAGCATAACATCATCAGTCTAAAATCCCCCGAAGACGGAGTGTGGCTGCCAACATGGCGGGGTAATCCAAAACGGCCACACACGTAATGTTCTCATCCCTAGCTGATGCAATTGTACCTTAGTGTTCAAGTGCTTCTCGCTGTTGGGATGATCCCTGGAGTCTTTTAGCCAGGGTAAGCCAACCAACCAATATATAATATATATGATTGCTGTCTCTTTATCATCCACTTCTTCTTCTTGCAGTAGACAACCGCCATCATCTTTTTGATGGTTCTGTTGTGTGAGTGTGTAAAAACTGGGGACTTCCGTCATGTAGATAAGATATCTGTACACAGTAATAATTTCCTTGGCCGCCCAGATGATCGGCTTGAATGGCTGGGGGAAAGATGGGACAAGTTGGAAGTAGGATTGGGGAATACTGGAGGGAAATGAGTGGGACAGGGTCAAAGAGGGATGGGAGGGGGGGAGGGGAGGGGCGCTGTTTAGATCCGGGACTTGAAGCTCTCCACCGAGGCCGATGATACTGCCTCAGGTGGGAGGGAGTTCCACTCAGAGATGGTCCGTGGAAAAAAGGAAAACTTTCTGTAGCTGGTTTTGCAAGAGGGGGGGGTGTATGCTGTTTGGTGGGACTTTCTCATTTGTCTTGTTGGTGGGTGGAGGGATGGGCTGTATGGGGTGTTGATAGTGAGTAAGTGACGTCACCGTGGTGGAACTTAAAGAAGGTCGTCGGTCTGGATGTGCGCCTTCTGTTGGCGAGTGGGGTCCACTGCAGCTGGGAGTACATGTCCTCTATGCTGGATGTCTGTCGGTGCCTGTTTACCACACAGCGGGCAGCACGTCACTTCATTGCATGCAATGAAGCAAATGTCTGTTCTGGTAGATTGAAAATGGCGAAGTTGTGAAATTTGAAACTGCCAACATTTTTAATTTCTAAGTCGTCATTATGACCTAAGTATGTCATGCACTAACATAATGAATATAGAGCTTGTACCTGAAATGGATCGCCATAAAGACATTAAAGTTAAAAACAAAAGTTGATATGAACTGAAGGTGGTGCATGCTTACACACAAACACACACACACACACACACTGAGAGAGAGAGAGAGAGAGAGAGAGAGAGAGAGAGAGAGAGAGAGAGAGAGAGAGAGAGAGAGAGAGAGAGAGAGAGAGAGAAAATGAATGAATGATGAAATGTTATTGTTTGAGAGCCCAATGTTTTAACTTTTTAAGCCCCTTATAGCCTGATTCCGCCCATGACATCCATTACTTTCTCCTACCAAACCGTCTAAAACCCACCTTGTTATGTATTTTGGAGTTAAAACTGCAATATCAAAAAATAAAAAATATCACATAACCAAAAAAAATTGCAAGTTAAACATTCTTCATTTATACACAAACCCTGAACATTTGAAGTCAATCCATCAAGTAGTTATTTTTTAATTTTTTTTTAAAACAAAGTACCCCATTTTTGTCCCAGTTTACCAACTTTAATTTGGTGGTTACAGGGAGTAGAGTCGTCATTTTAATCGGGGTTACAAGTGTTAACACAACTTTTTTTTTTGGGGGGGGGGTCCTATCTTCTGGGCCATACAGTGGCGTTGCTCCCATGTCGCTCATTCCGAATCCCAATTCGCAGCTACAACCCGGCTTGTTCAGGTTGACGAATCCGAGACCAGCAGTCCAAGGGGAGCGAATCTATGTTAGGCCATCAGGAGGCAACCAACCGAGGAGACACTGCACTGCTGCTGAGTCACTTCGGTGGAGTTCAGTGGTGCCTTTTTAACACAACTACATAATTATGATGTACATTGAATACAGAGCTCTGTACAAAGAAAAGTAAAGGAAGGATGTGTGTTTACCAACCTCCTGGAACAAACTTCTCTCCCTCTGTCAGCGACCGCCCCTCTCTGCTTTCAAATCAACTCAAAACCCACCTGTTTCCCCGTCATTGAAGCTTATTCTCTCTTTCCCTCCTCTCTCTTGCCTTTAGGTCTATTTCTTAAACATGTGTGTGCTATCTTCTTGTTCGTCTTTGTATACCGTCTTTGAATGTGTTAATTTTTTATTGTTATGAATGCTTTAACGTGTGTGTGTGCACTTCGATTTGATTTCTATCAAGATTTAGCGCAATATCAATACTGTATGTTGTTGTTGTTGTGTTGTAAGTGGGTAGAATAATGGTATGCTGTATGTGTATGTGTGTCGTGCGAGCGTGCATGTGTACATGTGCACATACAGCATGTGTTCTATGAGTATGATATAAAGAAATAGTAATATTACAACAATGTGTGTGTCACTGTGTGTGCATGCATGCTTTGTGTGTGTGGGTGTGGGTGTGGGTGAGCATCTGCGAATGAATCGTAAAATTATGAATACACAGAGTTCATGTATCCGTGCGCACACATACATACACACACACACATACTCCTTTGTTAAATATTTCATCATGATCATTATGATTTTTTGGTAAAGGTAAAGATGTGCCCCCCCCCCCCCCCCCCCCCTGCATTTCTCGGTTAATTGCTTACCATGCATAAAGCTGTATTTTAGGAACATTTTCAGCTAATTCTCTTTTTGGAATACTAATCCTAACCCTAGCCCTAAACCTAACCCTACCCCCCACTATATGTACTGCAGTACACTGCGATTTGTCACAGTTGTGGTTCGTTGCGTTTTTCCGTCTTATAGGGTGGGGGGTAGGGTTAGGGTTAGGGCTAGGGTTAGTATTCCAAAAAGGTTCCTAAAATACAGCTTTATGTATGGTAAGAAAGGCAAAAACGGAAAAATACAATTAACCGAGAAATGTAGGGGGGGTGGCACATCTTGACCTTTACCAGATACTAGATATAGTGTACAGTTTACAACATGTCAATTCATAAATTCAGAAATTATGTGTACATAATGTGTACAGCCAGAAACAATGCATGTTGACTAAAAAATAATGACAGTCCCCTTCAACCACCACCCCCTCCCCCATTGGAAAACAATGGTCTAACTATTAAACTATTGCACAGAATAAAATTAACCGTTAAACAACAACAATGAACACATTGAGTGGTGATTGACTGTGAACTTTATTGAAAACAGGTTAACTTTATGGAACTGGGAAAGAAAACTTTTGTGCAAGGTGAGAACAAAGGTTGGCCCTTTGCTCAAAATCAAATGACTTTTATCATTGGTTGACATTAGCCTGTAGTAGGGGCCAACAGTAACCTGAGAGCTGTACAATAGATGATTTTCTACAGTCATGGAAAATCTTGGTACAGTTTAGTCTCTTGTGGACGACTATGACTCTCAAACGAGGGGGCTTTGGCACCAACTATGGTGCTGCAGCCAAAGGGATAGATTGGCCTTTGGGGACCTTCCCCAATGTGAACAGTCCTCAAATCCCTTTGGCCGAGAGAGTGGGCATGTACCCTGGGCAAGGCATCTCCACTATAAAAACAATTCTAGCCCAGCCTGCTGGAATAGCATCTGCCCCTCTGCTATCTGGCAGTCATACTCATAGTCAGCATAGACCTCACCCAAGGACTGGATATTTTAAGAAAATAAAATGGGATTAAACTTTTGTTGTGTAAAGTTAGGGTCTGGTAAAAAGAAAAAGTATAGTGATCAAGCCCGCTAGATCATCTGTGCGATCAGTCGCATGTCACAAACGAAGATTAAATGACCCACAGGTTCTCATCCAACCACTTCAGTAATGTTGGGCCTGGTATTTGGATGGGTAACCATTTTCTTCTTCTTCTTCTTCGATCGCTCAGACAGTTTCCTGTCAATTATGAGCGCGGATGCGTCATGCTGCCATTATGCGCCTAACTAAGATATAGTTAGGCCCTGCAAGTCCATCTTCGGCTGGAGGAAATCTTTTTGAAAGTGTTTCTTGAAAAAGGGCAGGAGAATGGACCGGTAAGGCAGAAAGATAGTAGATGACAGTAAGTTAGTTGAGTAAGCAAAGAGAAAATGCAGAGTCAAAAAGAGACTTGACAGATTAGAAAAAGTTACAAGCACAACTTCCAGAAGGTGGGGGAACTATTTATACAAAAGACACCCCCGGTATCCTCACAGTGTGTGTGTGTGTGTGTGTAGTAACCGTTCGACAGCAACCACTGACCTACAGATGTAGTGGGGAGAGAAACAGTTGTATGCAAGGTCACATGGGTGAGGTAGTGTCCTTTGTTTTGAAGGAGAAGGAGATCCCGGCATTTTGTGTGTTTACATGTTTTTTTCTTGAATTGGGAGTACGTTTATGTGGCTTTGCCATCTTGTTAGAACAAATTTACACCTTTTATTTATGTTGCGCACAGAAACCTTTGATGAAGAACAAAATAGTTCTCCTCTACATCTTTGAAATGAATTGTTGGTCGATTTAGGAGAAAGCACTGGTTTCTTTCATTCAAACTTGGACCTCTGCTGCTTGAGGCTAGGATTTCATCAAACAGAATATAACTTTTAGTCTTCTTCTGAGCTCAAAATACTAAAAATAGGGTTTCTTTGTTTTGGTTACATACATGTAAAACAAGAAAAAGCTCCAGTTTTTCAAAAAGCACCTGTGTACTATAAAAAGGTTTTAGTTGGAAATCTTTTTCTCTCTCTCTCCCTAATAAATAATGAAGATACAAAACAAGTAGGTTTCTGTAAACTATGCTCCTTAAGTAGATGTGTATCCTATGAATACAGTGATCTGGGTTTCTACCACAGCAAGCTTTGAATGTTTAGTCATCCCTAAGTGGCTGCGTTTGCTTTGACGGAGCCTCCTAAAGAATAGCTAAGCAAACTTGAGATTGTAGTCGTGCATTGAACTCGCTTGTCATTCACAATGGCGTTAGTACTTTCTGAATAGACACAAGAAGTATTGATTCTTAAATTCTGTTTAAAACTGTCAAATGCTCAAATGCATTCTTTTATCTAGAAAGACACTCAGTCACATCACACGCACACATGCATGCACACACACACACACACACACACACACACACACACACACACACACACACTCTCTATCTTTCTATCTCTCCCTCACACACACACACACACATACACACTTCTGTCTCTCTCCCTTTCTCCCTCATCACCAACTCACCAACACATGCTCATGCAGGCATATGCACACGCACACACATTGCATATTGCATATATACACAAACTATCACCACATACACATTCATCATCCAATCCATTACACACACACATGCATGCACCAGCATACATGCACCCGCATACATGCACACACAGTCACACACACACATGCAGTCACACACACATATGCAGTCACACACACAAGCTCACACACACGCACACGCACACACACACACACACACACACACACACACACACACACGTTAGACGTTAAATTAAAGAACGAACACACACACACACACATGCACATAGAAGGAGTAAGGAAAAGATTCAAAATGTCGAAGTCATTGTCATTCTTGAATTCAAAATTAGTTTTACAGGATATGATTGTGTGCCTGTTTTGATGCATTAAAATCACCCTTTCAATAGCAGTTCAAGATAATTATGTAGAGATGTTACAGCAGCTATGCAGACTGTTATGCGCATTGTTCTCTTTTCTTGTTTCTTTTATTATGCTCTGCCGATCATGTGCTTCAGACCATATCAGTCTGGAGATTACAGTGCTTTTCACGCTTCAGCTGTTACAGTGTTGGCTGGCAAAAACATACTCAGATACGGTTTGCCAAAAGCACAAGTGTAGTATAGATTGGAACAGTTCTGAGAGCTTGATGGGGAATAGGAGGGGGTGGTGGAGGTGTTTTTGAGGGTAACACTTGCTCAAAGTCAATCTAATGATTGTTATTATCGGGAAAAAAATCAACATCACTCGGTCTAGGGTCAGTGATAATAGATTTCCGAATGACTGATTGCTCTCAGGTGCCCAGTCTTTCAGGTCTTTGTGAAATAATGTACACCTGCATATTATTATTAGTGCCTCGTTCATAGATCTCCCTCTAGTCTAAGGAAAAGCACCTAATCAAAACAGTAATTCCAAGATATCAACAGAGCATTGATGCGTAATAAAAAGTGTTTGTTTTTTCTCGATCTGTTCCCGGTTCCTACTCTGTCTTTCTTACACTCATAGAGTTTCTCATGATGGAAACAAATCAAATCAAAATGTGTCAACTTGAGGTAACATGCAGAACAATTAAGAAAGCAGGAAGAAGAGAAAAGGTTTATGGTATTGGTAGTGTAACTTAATTGGATGGGACAGTTGTTTTTAAAGTAAAAGAAATTGAAGATATTATAATTAAATTGTGTTAATTCTATCTTCAAATTAAAGGGGTCAAAATCAGTGTGCGAAATATGTCTGTACATTTTTATGGGGTCACCTGGATTAAGGTAATAATAGATGAAAAGATACAGGAGGTTTTATACGACTTAGTGCATGCAGTGACATATCAAGTATGAGACGAAATAATACGTCTTACATTACAAATGTGATGCCAAAGTTAAGTCAAGTCAAGTCAAAATGATCTTTATTGAGGATAAAAGGAATAAGCATTACAGCTTTTTTACATCTCTGTCCTCGAGAGAACAAAATAACAACAAAGAATGTGGGACAAATGAGAGTGCACAGAAAAAAGAGTGCACAGGACAAAGACAATTGTATACAAGTGTGTACACTCAAATGCACTCACACACATAGTGCACACATGCTGAGTGATAGGCACACTCACATACAGTCATTGACACGTTTGTTTAGTTCTGTTAAATAAATACGAGTTTTGAAAGGTAGGTTAAGAACATGTTGACCCCAGCTTTTTGTCAAGACCCAAAGAGAGAGGGGGGACAGGAAAGGTAAAGGGAAACGCTCTAAACTTGTTGATTCAAGGTGAAGAGATCAAACAGTGACATTGATTGTTAAGAAGCAGAGCAGGGTTACACAGCCCAGAGACAAAGGCTACCTTCTGGATCGACCTAGGAAATGACCAGGTTGCATCCCTGATACAGTAGTAATTTTCTTGCAACAGTTCTTGTGTATGTGCTTGACTATTTGTTGGGAGGGAGGGAGAGAGAGAGAGAGAGAGAGAGAGAGAGAGAGAGAGAGAGAGAGAGATTGATTTGTTTTTAGATTGTTTGTTTACTGTTCTAGGTTCAGCATAAAAAATGTATAGCAGTAGACAATACACGAGTGTTGTTTTTCAAGCAGTGACAGACAATTCAGACTGGCAGAAGCAATGAAAGAGGGAGAGTCTCAAACTGAAGTGGCGCGAAAGTGGATCAATATGCTCTTGCCTAGGAGTAGGCGATAAGGAAACTTTGAACAGTGGTTCAGCTCAGCACTTTTTGAGACAGGGAAGAAGACAATCACAAGGGGGGGGGGGGGGGGGGGGGGGGGGTAGCAACCAAAAAAAGCTAGGCTTTTTTTCTCTCCAAATTTTCATCTTTATTGACTTCATCTGGGACTGACAAGGACACAACAATAATAAGAAAGAAAATATGGAAAATAAAAAGCCTGAGGAAAGAAAGACATCAGAAGAGATGTTACCGTAAATATGTGAAATCAGTAATTACATGAAATTCCTAAAATTTTCAGTAATTTCAAGAAGTTACTGTGATCCCCAGTAATTACATGAAATCACTAAAATCCTAGTAATTTCACGTAATTACTGAATTGGAACCAATTCACCAATTTTGATAACATCTGAACACATTGTCTATGATGCTGATGTGTGGTTGGTTGCTTTTATTTTATTTTATATACTGTAAATTTTAATATAGTTAGCAAATGTAAGCATTTGATTACTAGCCACGAACGAAGAGAGCGAAGCTGGTAATGTTTTCAGTGCATTCTGAAGCCAACTATCTGACTCAGTGACTGACTATCTATGTTAACATGATAACGTTTGAACAAAGGGACCTAGGGCACTCAAATGTTGCAAATTTTGAGTTAGTTTAACAATGGACACGTCGTTGAACAGCGTGTGTCATCCTCTAAAATACAAGATTATCTTGCAAAATATTTGCCTTCAGATTTTCATAACATCGTACTAAAAGGGAAGTATCACTATAGTAATTTATATGATTCGCCCTAGAGTACAAGAAACATGTGAACATTTTAAACAAGGAAACACACATCGCAATCAGGTGGATGTGGTTCAAAGTTAAAGGTTCAAAAGTCTTTGAATAAGAAATAGGTGAACAGTTTTAAAACAGCTTTTGTTGTAGAATCTTACAAATAATGATGAACTAGAATTGGCTCAAACGTCAGATGGTTCATTAACAGTCTGTTTTGATCAGTCATAACCCATTCCTCTGAAATTGGTGAACTCTAATTGCAGAAAGCATCACACAACTCCATTCAAATGGTTCAAAGGGATAGAACAAAACATCTCAGGCAATCACATCTAGTTAGTTCAAAAGGGAATTTTGTTTATATGGGGGTCTATCTGGGGGTCACATTGAATCAAAAGAATTACACAAATGTACTGAAACGCTGTCAGTAAATATGTGTAAAAGCGCTGTCAGTAAATATGTGTAAAACATGTGCTCACATTTCAGTAATTACGTGAACTTACTAGGATTTTTTAGTGATTTCATGTAATTACTGGGGGTCACAGTAACTTCATGAAATTACTGAAAATTTTAGGAATTTCATGTAATTACTGATTTCACATATTTACGGTAACATATATATATGGAAAAAGAAATTGTAGAGAAATGGAGGCAGAAACAAAATTATTGGGTAATAAAGAATACCATTGAAAAACAAGACGGTTAAAGGAAATGCTGAGCGATGCTGGATAGAATTCATATCACGCGCGCACGCACACACGCACGCACGCGCGCACACACACACACACACATGCACACACACACGCATGCATATACACTTACACATACACACATAATGAAGCTTTTGTGTGACTTCATGAACATGTGTCTACTTTTGTGCATGTTAAATAACCCAGTGGCTCCCCTAGGCTGATGCTGATCAAGAATCTACATGTATATTCTTTGGTTGATGTCGATGGGAGAATGTATGTGGTTACAGGGGTGTCAGCCATTGGTTTATCAGACTATTGGCCACTGTAACAACCATGCTTTGCTAGAGTGAATGCCCTTGGTAGCTGCTTGAGTACTGACCAAACAAGGGCATAACTCTCGCCAATAACCCTATTTGAGGCCACTAAATGGCTGCCTTCCGCAAGAGTGAATGCCCTTTTCAGTACTGAACAACAAGGGATTCACTCTCACTGTCAAGGGCGTTAATAAGCATAGTTGCAGAGGCCAATAGGCTATAGCCAACAGTTTTTGGATCAGTGAGTACACTACTACTACTACTACCAAAGACTGTACAGGGGAAGATAAACATCCGGTCTCTTTTCCCTATATGAGTAATGAGGACAGAAACACTGGTTATGTCCCTTTGAACCGTGACACATTTTACACATTGATAGGCCAGTTGAATTCTCCGTTCAAGTTCCAGTCCGAGTTTTTGGATAGCCTCCACTGTGAATAGTGTACACGTCCCCACTAACGATAACTCTATCAGCCCGGTTCGCCGAGCTTTTAAGTAATCCATCTTACCCTTTTAGAATATCTTTGCTACTACTGAGTACTACCTTGGCAGAGGTTTGCACTTGAGGTTCAAAGTGTCTCCCACTGCATTCCTTGGCTGATGTTGATGAAGAATGTGCATGCATGATCTCTGGCTAACAGTTTTCAGACTATGGCAAACAGTTTTCAGGCCCATAAGTTCAGACTGATAATTAATTACTTCCTTGGCAGAGATTTGCACTGGAGGCTCAAGAAATGGTTAATTGCATGCCTTGCCACCTGATCAAAAGTATGTGTGGGTTGACTAAGGGTCAACATGCAATAGTTTTCAGAGTACCGGTACACAGTTTTCAGAGAAGTGAGTTCATCTTTGGCAGTGGTTTGTAAGTACTGAAAGTTAAAAAAAGGTCTCCCTGCATAATCCTTGGGTGGTGCTTTTGCCACTGGTTTTCGAACACACACACGCATGCACACACACACACACACGCACACACACGCACACACACACACACACACACACACACACACACACACACAGACACAGAGAGAGAGAGAGAGAGAGAGACTAATTAAATTGTATAGAATGCTAAGGATATCACATTTAAAAAGGGCGCGGGAGTGAAGAAGGAAACAAAACCCATTTTTTTTAAGATTTGAAAAAAGGTGTTTGAGCAGATATATTTGAATTCTTGCACATTGTTAAATATTTTATTGAATTTTTCACATCATTTACATCTCTATCTCTCCTCTCTCTCTCCTCTCCTCTCCTCTCTCTCTCTCTCTCACTCACTCACTCACTCACTCTCTCTCTCTCTCTCTCTCTCTCTCTCTCTCTCTCTCTCTCTCTCTCTCCTCTCCTCTCTCTCTCTCTCTCCCTCCCCCCTCCCTCAATTGACACGGCCTTATATTTAATCAATTTTGGGAGGTTAATTCTGAGATTGGAAATTCTGGTCCGCCAGTTACCCAGTCCATTGGAGAACAATCAGGGCACCGCACCCAGACGTGTCTTCATGAAAGCGAGACTTGAAAGCCGCTTACTTTCCATAATGCATGGGGTTGGCGTCACGCACAATGGAGACCCCTGACAAACATATTTGATCACCGGGGGAATGCTTTTTACATTGGAACATTGACTGGGGGTGGACGTTAGTTGCAACCACTTCGTAGGAACCCAGTATGACAGGTGTTCTCACTTAGTAATATTTCATGTGTACCTAGCCAGTGTGGGGAAGGGTAGGAGAGAGTGGAAGGTTGGAAGAAAGAGAAGAAAAAATGGGGTGGTGAGGGGAAATGGGAAAGGAGGAAGGGGTGAGCAAAGTATTGGGCCTTTCAAAAGATCCTGTTTGAAGATTAAAGTCTTGGTAATATATACTTAGTGCCCTGTTTTGATATACAATATAACAACAATTTAGTTGACAGTGGTTTATAATAAACAAGAGTGTGTGGGTGGGTGACATTGTGTCTGTGTGTGTGTATGTGTGTGACAGTGTGTGTGTGTGTGTGTGTGTGTGTGTGTGTGTGTGAGACAGTGGGTGTGGGTGTGGGTGTGACATTGTGTGTATCTGTCTGTGTATGTCAGTGTGTGTGTGACATTCTGTCTGTCTGTGTATGTCAGTGTGTGTGTATGTCAGTGTGTGTGTGTGTGTGTTTGTGTGTGTGACATTGTGTCTGTGTGTGTGTGTATGTCAGTGTGTGTGTGTATGTCAGTGTGTGTGTGTGTGTGTGTGTGTGTGTGTGTGTGTGTGTGTGTGTGTGTGTGTGTGTGTGTGATACATTGTGTGTGTGTGTATGACATTGTGTCTGTCTGTCTGTCTGTGTCTGTGTGTATGTCATTGTAGGTAATGGGAATAGTTTAGTTGCAAAGAGAATTTTGAAAGAAATTAAATCAGGAATATACAATGTGTAAAATGTGAGATAGATTTAGATGCTCTGACAGTCAGTTATGCAGCCAGCCAGACACACAGATGGACAGACAGACACACACAAGTGCACAAGTGCATGCGTGCACACACACACACACGCCGATGCACTTACTGCACGCATGCACACACACACACACACACACATACACACACACACACACACACAGACACAGAGAAAGAGAGCACTCACAAATGCACACTCACATGGGGAGAGAGAAAGAGAGAGTGCTTGGAAATACGGTAAGCTTATATAGTCTGTGCTATGAGCTGTGTCCATTTAATGAAATGGTGCCCAGTCGACTGACCCCCAGTGGTATAAGCCCAGAAGGGAAGCACACCCTTTTGCTGACCGTTAGCTTCCTGGGTTTGATTGGCATGTTTTATTTCCACAAATGGGACAAAGAAGTCTTTTTATGGGGCAAAGAAGTCTTTGTTTTTAAATAGTATGTACATGTTGTTAGTAGTAGTGGTAGTAGTATGCTTTTTGTGGGCATTTTGTGTTTCTTCTGTTTTGTAAGAAAAGAAAAAAAATCCATAATCTTCCAAATTCATTTCTGTTTAAAAGAAGAAGAAAAAAACCATAGCCTCTCTCTCTCTCTGTCTCTCTGTCTCTCTCTCTCTCTCTCTCTCTCTCTCTCTCTCTCTCTCTCTCTCTCTCTCTCTCTCTCTCTCTCTCTCTCTCTCTCTCTCTCTCTCTCTCCCTCCCACACACACACACACACACACATTCACACATAATCTACTACAGTTGCTGCCAAGACGTTTAAGCTATAAAAATGAAAAAGTCAAAACATGAATGAAACGCATGTGTATATAATTCACAGTAACAGTGGATGGTTGGATTGTTATGCATATTTGTTTAAAAACATTTATTTGTTTGTGAGGTTGAATATGACAAAAATAAAGAATCTTTACTCATACTTATATGCAAACAAAATGTCTAATGGCAAGGATTTTTTTAAAAGCTTGAATGCTGACATTAAAGCTGTTTGCAATTCCATCAATATCCAAGGGATTCCATACTGCCTTATGTACTAGGTGGTTGTTTATTCTTCTGTTTTAAATGGTTATTTTTGTGCTTGAGTGACTCTGTATGTCAGCTAGAGAAAGCACCATTCCACAAATAAAGCATTGAAGAATGTCTGTAAGTATAAGTGTCTATTCACTGTGCCTTCTGAATAGACCATTGAGCTGCATGTCTTCGTCCTGACCCTGATCTGTCAGGGTGTGATTTCTTTTAAAAAGAAGAAAGTTTGTACCCAGTTTAAAGAAGGCTGATCTACTGTGTGATCAGTTTGACTACCCCTATTTTATGCTTGTTTGATGCTTGTCTGTCAGTGTGTGTGTGTCACTCTTCTCTCTCCCTTCCAGTCTTTCTATTTGTGAATATGCTCCTGATCTTCTGTAAGACTTTTTCCTGTGTAAAAAACCCACTATGTGTCCATGCATGCAGTGATATTAAATGTATACATATATGTGCTTGTTTTAATTGTGATTTATCTCTCTTTTTTATTATTTAATTTTTTTTATCAGTCTCATTAAACACGCTCTTTACTCAATGAACAAAAACACTGTTGATCAGTCACATTAAACGCGCTCTTTACTAAACAAAAACACTGTTGATCAGTCTCATTAAACACGCTCTTTACTGAACAAAAACACTGTTGATCAGTCACATTAAACACGCTCTTTACTGGACAAAAACACTGTTGATCAGTCACATTAAACACGCTCTTTACTGAACAGAAACACTGTTGATCAGTCACATTAAACACGCTCTTTACTGAACAGAAACACTGTTGATCAGTCACATTAAACACGCTCTTTACTGAACAAAAACACTGTTGATGTTTTATATATATATAAAGCAGTTATGTGTGTGTGTGTGTGTTTGTCCTTGATTTGCTCAAACACGGTTGGTCCTAGACCCCCAAAACTATGTATATTCTTGATCAGCGTCACACGGGACTGGTAGTGATGCTTATTTTGAGAGCTTTTCTGGACACATGGTCCTACATATTCGGCCAAGGAATTAGTATGGAGAAATATAACAGACACAAAGAGAACTAACTGGTCCTGGCTGGTCAGTTATGCAGCAGTGTTTTCCCCTGGGTTCATTTTGGTTCCCTTTGGTGTACCAAATTTAGGGGGAGGGGGTGTTTGTGTAAGACAAAGGCGCATGTGTGTGTGTGTGTGTGTGTGTGTGTGTGTGTGTGTGTGTGTGTGTGTGTCAGTTGTGTTTAAAAATGACTTCCAGATAAGAGAGGAGGTATATGCTATTCTGGCAGGCTGGGCTAGAATTTGTTTATAGTGGTGGTAAGTAAGGAAAGCTGCAAAGCGGCGACGAGTAACTGCTAGTTTATGGTATTGCTATTTTGTCCCTTGTCCCTATAAACTCCAAAAGGGGGCTGGCTAGCCCTGGCTAAAAAGCAACAAAAAACATTAGGTAACTGAAAAATATAAGGGGGAGTGTGTGTGTGTGTGTGTGTGTGTGTGTGTGTGTGTGTGTGTGTGAGTGAGAGAGAGAGAGAGAGAGAGAGAGAGAGAGAGAGAGTTAAACTAGAGTTGACTGAAGTTTTCTGCCTAGGTCTTCTCATTCTAAGTAGTCACTTGGGGCGTTTATTGTTGCCGTTGTTGTTGTGTGTGATTTTGTTTTTGTTGTTGTTTTGTCTTGTTCCACCACAGCATGTGACACTGACAGAGAATAACCCTTGTCATTTTTTTTTCTTTCTGCAATAAACATAAGGTTTCCTCCACCCACGTCCCTCTTTCATCTTAGCCTGTGTAAAGGACAGAAAAACAACAACAAAAGTATGAAAAACAAAGCAGAACAAGGTTATCGATTGTGAGACAATAAAGGATGAACATAATGTTATGGACTTATTTCAGTTGTCCCAACCGGTGCTTTACAAATGCTATGAGAGTGTGTGTGTGTGTGTGCGTGTGCGTGCGTGCGTGTGCGAGCTTGCATGCTACTGGGTATATACTCACATGTGGGTTAATCTACTGAGAAGTTTTCTCAAAAAAACTTTCAAAATTTAAAGTGAATCTGAAATACTTCAGATTAATTCTGAGATGTGCAACTTCACTTATTTCATTAAGACTAATAAAAGTGATGAAACTATATCATCAAAATGAAAGAACTGCCTGACAACTTGTGATTACATTGTGAAAGTTGTTTTTTCATAAAAATGGCTCGATTTACGACTTCTTGTGACATGACTTTGTCCGCATTCACCGCTTTTTCTGTTTTCATGGACCATATTTTATTAAGTTTTTAATGCTTTAAATCTTAAGTTCAAAAATATTGAATAACAACTGTGAGCATTGTTTTGTTTTTTATCAATGAATATTAATTCATAAATGATATATAATGTCAGTGTTCGACATTAAAAAAGGGAACATTCACATATCTGTGTTTGTTAGCTTATTTTAAAATATGGCTGAGAAGCTACGTGGATCTGAAGAGTGCCAATTCTCTCACCAGTGTAACTGTTTTGGTATAAAACTTAGGCAAGTGGAATTGTAACAGCTCTGTTCAGCTGGTAAAAGAAATGTCCATTTATAAGTATTGTAGCCTTTTGGTCCAACCTTTGTTACCCAAGCAGTGGATAGTGTGTCAAGCTTTTGTTAGGAGACTTGTCAGCTTTACCAGACTTTGCCAGTACTGTCAGATAGACTTGACAACTATATCAAATTGAGGCCATCATAGGAGTGTGGTCTTCAATTCCCATACAGTCTACAAGACAGATTTCCAATATTGTATGACTGATGATAAAATGCTGTTAGATAATCAGAGGTTGTGTGGTGGGCTTATATTGTATCCCTCTTTAAAAAAAGATTGACTTAAACTTTGAAGTACCATATTTTTCTGACTATAAGGCGAACCCCCCAAATTTTACACAAGATTAAGATTTTGTTTTTATATTTTCTTACTATATTATTCTAAAATTAGCCGCATTATGAGGTGCAGGGGTCTCAGTCTGGGCAAAAAGTATCGCCTTATACTATAGTAAAAAAATTACAGTAATATTTATCTTTTTCATTTGATATCTAAGCAAATTATTTTCTTCTCAAGTTTTCTCCGGCAGTCAAGCACCATATTTTGCTTGACTATAAGGTGAACCCCCAAATTCATCCCAAAGTTTCAGATTTTGTTATTATGTTTTCTTACTGTTTTATTGGTCATATTATAAGGTGCAGGGACAGTCTTGGGGGGGAAAAAGTATCACCTTATACTAGTCCGAAAAATACAGTTATTAAATTTGAAATATGGATTGTCAATGGGGCTTTATGCTTCGTCTTGGCAACACGAAAAAGGGCGATAGTTTTTGGACTGACTTGACCATGCCACCTAGTGACAAATCAGGGGCAGAGAATTTTCTATTGCTATATACTACTACTAGTTCCTGATAGGCAAGGGCGATAATCTTAAGCAGGTGGCGTTCGCATCTCAGTGCATGAGACAGGGGCAGAGAATTTTGAGTATAAAGCCTCATTTATGCTGTTTGCCATGGCATATGATGTATAATATATTGTGAAATCAGCAGCATTAGATTTAGAGTAAAGGCAGGCAGGTTGATGCCATGTGCTTATCCTGTTTCCAGCTGACCCTGATGATGGAAGACCTCATGCTGGAACTGAACGGACTGAAGGCAGAAAACGAAGCCCTGCGCAATTCGATGAAAGACATTGCTAACGTGAGTCCTGGGAAAGGGTGGGGGGTGGGAGACTCATTTCGTCCTGACGTACCTGTCTAAAATATTTATATAGTGAATGAATTATTATGTATAGCATATGCCTCCATTGTGTCAGAAACAAAAGATAGTTGTTTTATAGAGTCACTGACTGAAGTCAGCGTTTTTCATTTTTTATTTTTTTATATTATTTATTATTTTCATTTTGCTTGTATTATATTTCATTTTCTGTTAAAAAATACTTTGTCTTTGCCAGAAAAAAGCCCCTCTTTATTTGATATCATTGTCAAATGAAATTAGACTGGGATCCTTGAATGTGATTGAATAGTGTCATACAGTTGTACAATACTATGTACAATACTAGTTGATGTGTGTAGCAAGATCAAGGAATGAAGGGACAAATTTATTTGAAAACATATTATTGGTTAACTTATAATCCTATGCAAATTAATTCAATGAACAATGCATATTTTCATGTCGTTTTGTTGTTACCTGTATTATGTTTCCTTGTTGCTGACAATATACTCTTCATTTTGTTCAGATGGATTTCAAAGATATTTTGAAGCGGCTCAGTGACCTTGAAAAATTGGCTGTAAGTATTTAGTTTAGGTTATTTTTCTCTTGTTACCACACTGTATATAATTGTTATCACATTGTGCAGTGCAAAATAGTCTATGTATGCTGATGTTTGAAGTGTTCGGATGCGTGAATTAAAAAAAAATTAAAGTTGTATTTAGAAGAAAAAAAATGGTAATACTGTCTCACATGTTTGATGAAGCGTGTGCGATCGACCCCATGGTGTAATGATTATGTAATATTGATTTTAATTTGATGCAAAAAAAGTGAAATAGGTTTCATTTGAATTTTGTTAATGCAGTCTTTAGTTTTGTGTATAGTGTAAACAATAGTTGAATTTTAATGATAACTATTTGGTGGGTATAATTTTGTTTCACACGTTTGATTAATGTTCTTTCAGTTATATTATATTTCTGTCATGTTGTTGCACCTAACCTGAATTTCTCTTTTTAGAGAAATTAAAGTATGGTTGAACTTGAACACACACGCACACATGCATGCACGCACGCACGCACACACACACACACACACACACACACACACACACACACACACACACACACACACACACACACACACACACACCAAACAAACACACACACACACCAAATAACACAAACAGACAAACAAAACCTTTTCTCAGCGAATTTGCATCGTTGCTGATACTTGTTTCAGGAAGCATTGCGAAAGGATCTGGATGATGGTTTGGTATGTTACAAATTATTTCATTTAGCTATGTAACCAACGTTTCACTTGTCTATGTTAGCTGCACATCTTAATCTTTGTGTTCCCAAAGTTTCATGCATAAGTGCAAACTGATCTCATTTCTACTTTCCTTTGTATCAATATTCATTGATCTTTCAAAGTGCTAACTTTTTTTTTTCTTGATACTATGATGATCTGATATCAGATTCAGAGCATGTAAAATTCTTATGCACAAGCACAAGTGCTCAAATAAACACATTTATATGCACACTCGCATAAACATGCACACTGAACACACTCATGGACACACAAACATGAACTCACATGAACAGACACACACACGCATGCACATGCACACACACACACACGCACACACACGCACACACACACGCACACACACACACTACCCACCCACCCACCCCACACTAACCCCTCCCCCCGCACGCACACACATACAGACACATACAGACACACACAGACACACACAGACACACACAAGAGAATAGAAAGAGCATTAATTGATTTCTGGAATTGCTAGATGTGTTTACTTGGTCAAAACATGTGTCGAGGTCTATTGGGTTCTTTGTAGACAGGCTGGGTGCTTGCATGCGACTCATTTACACTGACAAGAAAAATCAATTCTAGGAAACGAACAGAACATTGTTCTAAGCTAATTGGATTTAATTGTTCTTGTTATGAATTATGTATTTGTTTGTCGTTCGTAGAGCAGTTGTACTTTATAGTGTACAATAAATCAGTATAGAAATTGCCCTTCATTTGAATGATAAAAACAACCAGGACACATAAGTATAACATTTCAGATTTGGAATGTCGTGTACTTATTGCAACCCTTGGAAATGTTTATTTTGTATGTTTCAAATTACTAACACACACACATCCTCCGAAGTCGGAGTGTGGCTGCCCACATGGCGGGGTAATCAAAAACGGTCACACATGTAATGTTCTCATCCCTAGCTGGTGCATTTGTACCATAGTTACCAGGTGCTTCGGCTGTTGGGATGATCCCTGGAGTCTTTAAGCCAGGGTATGACAACAACAACAATGCACACACACAAACATGCTCAAACTTCCCATTTAATTTGACATGTACAAAAGTTATGAAGATTATAGTTACATAACATACAAGTTTAGAACTTTTTCAATATTATGAATGGGTCTTTCCTGGAATTGCAGTATTTCCAGGATCAAGCCACTGTCTGTATTTTTAAATGCCCCACATGTACCTGTACCAAGCAGAAGGATGTTAAACTCATTTTCTTCTAAAATCTCAAAAGCTGTGTTAAAAATGTTAAATTAACCAGTAGTTCGATAATAACTCTGTTTTGGGGTGGGTTTTTTAACTTAAAAGGTTGTGATACATTATTTTATGTGCCTTCCATTTTTTTTAACAACACAACCATTTCTTGTCTTCAAATGTTATCTAAATCAACTTATATCTTTCTGTCTTCTTCTACCCCCTTCTCCAATTCCCATCCCCAATGTTTGCACACCTGTAATGAGAATTAAATGTATAATGTACTCTTGTCTTTTAACTCACTCGGGACGACTGAGCCCGATGCACCCGAGGAGAGAGTAATGGGACAGAGGGTTGTTTTGAAACATACACACACACACACGTGTTGCTACGGTCCAATTTTTTTTTTTTTTTTTTTTTCCCCCCTCCAGATCCACACTAGGTTTATTTTGTTTCCTTTGCTTTCCATTAGGCTACTTCTGTCTCCTCAGCTTTCTAATTTCGTATTTTCTTACTACCCCCCAAAGTGCAGCAGAATCTTCAACCTGATGAAGTTGGCTGCCTAAGGCGAAGAAGATATGGGTTAAACATGACATGTGCTTTTCCGTGATTGTGCATCACAAAGAACAGACGTGAAAATGTTTGGTTGTTAATGTACTTCTTCCAGGAATCTGTGCGAAAAGACCTGGATGGTAAATTGGTATGTCCTTTTGTGAACACATTTTTTTCTTTAACCTGATACCTTTCTCACTATGCTTTTTTTTAAAATCTCAGCTTATTAAGCACTTGGCTTTTGCTGGCAGTTGCACAAATAAATGCTTCATTAACTTTGTTGTTGTTGTTTAAAGCGCTTTGCCTTTTGTGTGATAGAAAATTGCACTCATGCACATGCGCTGAGCTCAAGATGCACTCAATACTGAGAGAGAATATTGTCCTACTAAATCACTGGGAAGCCCACAATCAGAAGCTTTTGGTTTTGTCTCTGGTGTTAGATCACCCATACATTACAGTCAGAGAATGAGAATAATATGAACTCTCCTTACAGTCCTATTACAGTGGAACCTCCCCTATAAGACCTCCCATTATAAGACTCCCTCCCATATAAGACCTACTTCTTTGAGACATTGCCCTTCTTTGTAAGTATTAAAATTACCTCCCTTTAAGACCCCTCCCTTTAAGACCTCACTTTGGATGAGTTTTGAAGGTCTTATAAGGGAGGTTCCACTGTAATAACAATGTGGCTGGTGTGTGTGTACCGGTATGTGTGTGTAAGTGTGTGTGTGTGTGCGCGTGCATGTGCGTGCAAGTGTGTGTATGTGTGCATGAATGCCAGTGCTTGAGTGTGTATCTGTATGAATGTTAGTGTGTGTATGTATGGGGGGGGGTATTGGATAAATCAGGTGTTTAATCTTCTCAGATTTAACTTGATTGTTATTGTAAGGTTTTGAATTTTTCTCCAGATTCAACCCATTTTGATATTGTCTGCGCTTTCGAAATTGACAGTTTATGTAAATAGTTTATAATTTTATATTTTTATAAATGGAGTTTAAAAAAAAAAAAAAAAAATTGCATTAAGATCATAATAAAATATTTTTAAAAAGTGGCTTATTTATTTTTTCTTACGTTTACACACATTAATTAAGCTTTTATTTTCAATGTGAATACATTTTGAAGATGCCAGTTTCTTGCATTAGTTCATCATCATTTGAGAATCCAAGCTAATGACATATAATTCATATCTACCCAGTATGTAAAATCTTGGCATGTAAAGTAATAGTCTGGATGGAAGCATTACGGGAGCATTATATGATTGTAGGATTATTAAAGCATGGGTACAATTTTCCTGGTATACAAGGATTTGCATTTCCTGTTTTTGAATTTGACCAGAAAAGGAATTTCCTGTTTTTAAAATTTGTCAAACAAGATCTTTGTGTGTCTACTGTATCTTTCAAACACTTTAAAATAAGCATCTGTATAAATTGTGGGAAAAGCAAACTAAAATACCTTCATAAATCAATTTTTTCTTTATCTGCAGGGGGACATTACCCCTAGACCCCGGCCTTTTAGGGGGTTTTCATTTTGCGTAGTTGCACCCATGTTAAAGTGTTAATGAAGAATGGTATTCTGCCAAGAATGAACAAAGACAAAAAGCGTATGCTTATAGTAAAATTTGAAGGTACGTTTTTCTCACAATATTCCGACTGTGACTGTGAACCAGGACATGGGTGATACATGCACTCGCTGTCACTCGTCGGAACACAATGGTATCTGTTGCACCATGGCCTCAACAGTTAAGCAGAGCCTTTGCACACAATGCCTGTGGGTGTTTAACTGTTAACTGGGGTGTGTTGGCGTGGGCTGTTTTTGTATAATAAGTATGGGTGTGGTTCACCGTGAAGATAGTGTATGAAAACAATGAGAGGAGAGAGGGTGCTGAGAAGAGAGGGGGTGGGTTGGGAGGAAGGGCGAAAGCTGGATATTATGAATGTGTGTTGTTGTGCTTATCTGTTGAATGACTGTATTGTATGTTTGTTTTAAATAGAAATATATTTTCCTTTTGCATACTTTTTGTTGTTGTTGCTTGCTCTATAATCCATTGTGTGTGTATTTAGCTTTTCTTCTTTTCTTTCTTTCTTGTGTATTTTAATGAATACATGCAATTATTGACTGTGATAGTTTTATGTTTATGGAGAGAGAGAGAGAGAGAGAGAGAGAGAGAGAGAGAGAGAGAGAGAGAGAGAGAGAGAGAGAGAGAGAGTTAGTTGATGATTCTTATGGGTAGTTTTCTTTATGTTTCCAATTTCTAAACTGACTTCTGAATATGCATGGACAACAGGCTTAGAAAATACACTTGTAATACACTCTTTGTGTTTTAAAACATTTTCTTAACCCTTCATTTTTACTCCTACCTTCCCCTTCCCCCTTCCCCCTTCCTCTTCCCCTCCCCCTCCTCTCTTTATTTTTTGCTGATATACCGCTGTCAAGTCACTTGTTATCTGATATTTCACTCATGATGATGGTGATGATGATTTTGTACATCTTTGTGTGTGTGTTCGTTTGTTCTTTAATGTAACATCTATCCACCTTACAGTGATCTTAGACAAGTGTGTGTGTTCGTTTGTTCTTTAATGTAACATCTATCCACCTTACAGTGATCTTAGACAAGTGTGTGTGTTCGTTTGTTCTTTAATGTAACATCTATCCACCTTACAGTGATCTTAGACAAGTGTGTGTGTTCGTTTGTTCTTTAATGTAACATCTATCCACCTTACAGTGATCTTAGACAAGTGTGTGGGGGGTATGTGAGAGAGAAGAGAAGAATAATGACAAAAATATTGTCTTTTTCTTCAGATTATGATCATTTTATCTTTTCTATAAATGTTTTTGTAGTATTTTGTTTTTAAATGTGCTAAATTTCAACTTTTCCTTTTTTAGTCTTATGTATTTCTTTGTTAGTGTTTGTATCGCCCTTTTTTTTTCTTTTAGTTTATGAAACTCAATTGTCTTTTTTTTTTTTTTAAACGAAGAAGCACAAGTAGTAGTAGTAGTTGCAGCAGTAGTAGTGGTGGTATTGGTAGTAGTAGTAGTAGTAGTATGTATGTATGTATATCGTATGTTTTTTGTTTTAGATCAAATGATTTTTTTTTATTTAACGCATGCTATTTTGTATATTGGTACATGAATAAAAGAGAGATAGAGAGAATTCAGACAGACTAAAAATTGTTTATCATTTAAAACTTGCCAAATAAAAGTCTAAAAATGAAGTACGGTAGACAAAAAGAACAGTATATTTTAGAAATATAAAAAGCTTTTTTATCATGTTTTTTTTTTTGTGGTTTTTTTTTCTAATCTGTTGAACCCTTTGAAAAAAATTATAGATCTATTTTTGTCAGAACCTAAGGCGAAGCCTAAAGCAAGTCTATGTTTTTGCCCACGTGTGACGGTGTGTGTGTGTGTGTGTGTTTAAGTTAATTTTCTCAAAAACTGCTGGACATATTTCAATCAAACTAGGTACATGAATAAAGTATCACCTTCCTTAGGGGTTGACTTTTAAAAAACGAAACTAATCGGTAAGGTCTTTCTGACGCAATATTCTTTTTTTATTAGAGTAATTAATAATTGTGCACTATTTTGAATGTAGGCATACAATGCTGCACATGCATCATAGCTAAAAATAGTATTAAAGTAGCTGAATTAAGTCCCTTTACATGTCAGCTTTACTAGCAAGCTTGATTAATTCAAATGAAAGTAGTTATTTAGTAGATTTAAGCATTGTATATTTATTATCATTTTTGTTTAAGGAAATATTTCCCATTTATAAGTGTGTGCGCACGCGTGTGTGTGTGTGTGTGTGTGTGTGTGTGTGTGTGTGTGTGTGCAGTGTACAGTGGAATCCTGATAACTCAAAAACACTGGATAAAATGTCTTCTTAACTCAAAATATTGGCTATCTGAGTATCTCAAAATAAAAATTCAGTCCCTTCAATTTTCACTAAAGCGATTTATGTTGGTTTTTCAGTAATTATTACATAAAAAGTTTCTTAGTAATCTTAAAATTAGTCTTTTTTTTTTTCAGTTACAAGTTCAGGTGTTTTTTTCCTGGACATTCAGCATCAGTGTGTGTGTGTGTGTGTGTGTGTTTGTGTGCGTGTGTGTATCATTGTTAGTACTTATGGTGTTGTCCCAGAAAATGAAAAAGACATTCATTCACGTGCTGAAGAATCAGATAACACTGTGTTTCTAAAAAAAAAATCTTACATAAATCACCCCAAAAATGGATATCTGCTGGACATTTTTTTTCCAGAATGATTTGCGAGGACATTTTATTCTGCTGTCCTGTCGGAAATATGCATACATCTGTTTATATCATTTTCAGAATGACTTGCGAAACAGACTGGACTTGATGCCCTCTCCGGAGGACTTCCTGCAGTTCGTTCGCTGGGGGGACCTGGATAATGCCCTGCACGGAATCCGCGAAGAGCTGGAAAAGATGGCCCAGTTGGAGACCCAGGAGCGCGTGCTCATGGCCGCCAGCTCTCAGACAGATGTAGGAGGATAGATTATTTAAAAAAAAGATGTTGGAGCGTAGATTTAGATACAAAAATTAATGCTTCACCACATTGACATAAAAATATGTTTTTGAAAGCTATGAAAACAAAGATTAATGCGGCATATCGTTGGTGAAATTCAAAAACCTCGTATCTCAATTTTAGTAGTTTTGAGAAAAAGGAAAAAGACTGTTTTAAAAATTAACCGCATTTACCAGAATTGATTAATTATGGTGAATTATGTTGTTCAAGACATTGCGAGTTAAATCATGCATTTTGTTAAAATTACTTTTACTTTTTTTTAATACTTGAAAAGAAAGAAGATACGGGTTTTTTGTCCTTAACTAGATCTGAATTTGGAACTTACAAGTTTGTCTTCCATTTACACAACGTCATTTACCCCAGATAGAAAGTCGTTAGAGATACAAGCTTTTGGTGGAAGGTGGCGGGAAAAATTAGAGAGCTGACTCAAAACCAAAAAAAAAATCGAGATACGTTTTTTTTAAATTTCACCGACGATATGCATGAAATTGCTAGTTGCACTTGCCCAGTTGGTTTCAGATTGGTTTTTTACCCCAATTTTGTTGAAAATGCTTTGCCCGAAAATTGGTTTACCCACAAAAGAATCCTTGTCCCCTGAAATTTGTGCTAAGTGTACTCCACTGTATTTATTCCTGCTTTTTATGTAATCTACCAATATCCAAAATATAACATCAAAATTTGAATCATTTCTTTGTTTATTTAAATCATATTTGAGACAAAATCAATAGAATCAAAGAGCCGAAACCGAAACTCTTTTCCTCTATGTCAGATTTCTACAAATGATGTATCCTGGATGTCAAATTTCAAACGACTCTGAATTCAAAACTTGCTAAGATATTTAGATTTTGGTTTCTGTGCATTTTATCAGGAGTGTTAGTTAGCTCCATTGGCCAGAGAAGGGCTATGCACTATGCAGAAGTCTTTTTTGTGATGTCACTTCCGGTTGTGGTTATTCCATGAACCAAATGAAAGCTGCAGGATCCTAAACAGTAGTAGCATTTTTTATTGATACTTCCTGTTCGATTTTATGCCAGAAGTGTTGCAAATGTACTTTTTAGTAAACACCGAAAATATGAACCCATTCCATTCAGCTGTTATTGAGTAATTCAAGATTGAAATTTATCCAAATTCATATGTTTTTGTTGTAGTTTTTGCCAATTTTCGACAAAATCTGTCCCTTAAAAGTGCCCTGCAACTTACTGAAAATTTCAGCCAAATCGGACCACAAAATGTGAAGGAGAAAAAAAAGGAAAAGAAGAATTGTTACAAATACAATACAGTGGAACCTCCCTTATAAGACCTTCAAAAATAATCCAAAATGAGGTCTTATAAGGGAGGGGTCTTATAGGCGAGGTACTTTTAATACTTACAAAGAAGGGTAATGTCTCAGAAAAGTAGATCTTATGTGAGAAGGAGTCTTATAATGGGAGGCATGTAGTATTCTTCATAGTATTCATCCTTGTCTGCACACCTTTAAGACGAATGACCTTGATCTGTGCTTGAGAGTTTTCAAGAGGTTTTGATTTTGGGCTTGTAACCAGTTTTCCGGAATTACATAATTAGGACTCTGCCCTTTAGGGAGAATACTATTGCATTTATAAAAATTCTTCGTTTTTCTTTTTTTCTTTTTTTTCCTTTCTTTTTCTTCCCCTGTTTTGGTCTGATTTGGCTAAAATGTTCAGAAAAGTTGCAGGACCATACGGGTATATGAAATTTGAAATATGAAATGATTTCACAGAATTTTCAGCAAAATATGGCAGAAAACCTGCAAAATCAGCGAAATTTCAATCTTGAATATATCAAAAATGGCTGAACGGATTTCGTTCATATTTTCAGAATTTACTACAAAGTAGATTTGCAACACTTCTGGTATAAAACCGAACTGGACGTACGAACCGGAAGTGCCCCAGCTTTGGTCAGGCAGTTTTTATTTGGTTTATGGAATAGCCAAAACCGGAAGTGACGTCACAAAACTAACTATTGGATTTTTTGGCCCTTACTCTGGCCAGGTCTGAAAGGAGTTTGTTGATGATATGTTAAATAGTTTGGAAGTTATTCAAATTTATATAAATTTGGTTATGTCACTTTCACTAATTCCCAGATATGGAATTTTTCATGTTTCACCTGATTTTGCTGAAATTCGCAGGAATATTGAAGGACACTATTCTAATGCTAGATTTCCAATATTAAACCGATTGGCCAAACTTTGGCCAAAATATGGCCCAAAACGGCAAATTTTGGCAAAACTTTAATCTTCAATAACTTGAAAACGGCTGCACGGAATACTTTCAAATTTTTAGTGTTTACTAAAGAGTAACATTGTAATACTTTCTTTATAAATTTGAACCGGAAGTGGGGACAACATTTTATTATTCAATGACTTGCAAATGATTGTTTAGGGGGAGAATCCTGTCATGTTTGCTCTCAAAGGCAAACAAGCCCTCTAGTCTATATTTAGGTTTGTCTGACCTTGTCTGCCTTGAAAACATCCACTCATTGCAGGCTTTACTTTTATCTTCTGGAAAAAAATTAAACAGACTGCAACGTCACTGGAACATACAACAAACAAACAACTACACGACAAGTGCAAAGTGACGTTATTTTATTCACAAGAGACAAAACAAAACTACTGGATATTTCGGCGAATGCGCCTTTATCAACACAGACAAACAATTAAACAGCAAACATCAAATATAGCAAAAGGAGCAAAAAGTAGGCAACAGAAGGAGCAAAAAACCATCAAGATCAAAATAAAAACAATACTTCCCCTCTACAGTCCAACGCGTAAATGATACAACAATTTGATTCCTATCCATATCTACCGTCCAATACCCACCCACCCCCTCCTTCCCATAACCCCCTCCCCACCCCTCCCTTCCAAACACTCCAATGTATACCATTGCTTATTTTGCATTCCTCTAGTCCCAGTGTGTGGTTGTGTGTGAGAGAGGGAGAGAGAGAGAGTGTGTGTATGTGTTTGTGTGTGCATGTGAGAGGGGTTTGTTGCACTTGTCTTTGACCACTTGCGCAGGGTTTTTTTCTCCCAGAGAGTTTTTTTCCCCCTTAATCCTTTATTCCTTTAAATTTGTTTACATTTTTCATGTCTTAGACAAGTGTGTCTGACTAGGGTTTTTTTTCTCGGAGAACTTCCGTTTTCCCCCTCACCCCTCGGTGCCAGGGTGGGGCAACCCACTTTGGGGTCAGACATGGGTTTGATGCGCTAGGCGGCGAACCCCCCCTCTATTTCTATTTCCATCCCCCCCCCCCCCCTTCTCTCTCTGTCCTTTTCATTTTTCAATTGAAATGTAATGTCAGCTTTTGCTACATGTGTTCACTTTAGCACGAGATTTGTTCTCTTCACCAAACCTCCCCCTCCCCACCCCTTAAACACAACTGACCCTTGTTTCCAACTTCTACCATCTGTGATTGCGTACTCATTGTCCCCAACCTCTCTCACTTCATCATCCCCCCCCCCCCCCCCCCCCCCTTGATTTGTGTTCATTTGCTCTTTGGTTTCAACTTTGTTGTATCATTTACGCGTTGGACTGTAGAGGGGAAGTATTGTTTTTATTTTGATCTTGATGGTTTTGGGCTCCTTCTGTTACCTACTTTTTGCTCCTTTTGCTATATTTGATGTTTGCTGTTTAATTGTTTGTCTGTGTTGATAAAGGCGCATTTGCCGAAATATCCAGTAGTTTTGTTTTGTCTCTTGTGAATAAAATAACGTCACTTTGCACTTGTCGTGTAGTTGTTTGTTTGTTGTGTGTTTTATCTTCTGGAATAGGGGGATTGAACTGTTGGGCTGTGACAATTTTCTGTTCTATCTGTAAGCTGTTTTTGTCAACAACAATGAAGGTATGGAATCTGATATTTTACGATCGATTAGTGCATGTTCTTGCTAATCTTTTAAAAAAAAGATTGGTCCCTAATTCTTCATAACTTATTTTTCATGATTGTTTTCAAACCAAATCGAATGACCCACCCTAAAGCATTGCAAGGAGAAGCAGTTGGCGAGTGCCGAGTGAGTTAAAGTAATTTTTGCTACACAACAATTTTGTATTGTTTAAACATGTTAATGTTTCTACTAAATATAATGTTTGCATGCTTTAGCTATAGAATATTTTCCTATTGAAGTTGACTTTTTTCAGTTTCATACGTTTTTTGTGTTTTACGTTATTTTTCTATTTCTTATCGTTTTGTTTTCAGTTGAAGAAAAGCAACTTTTTGCTTATCCAATGTCCACCTTTAAATATAATTTTGTCTTTGACTTGACACATACACATACCACACACACAGAAAAAGAAAAGTGAGGAACGTCAGTAGAGATAGATACAGATTAGGATTTAGATCAAGTGGTTTTTGAGATAAGACTTGAAAGAAGACCAAGAGTTTGAGTGAGTTCCGGAGTGGAGGAGGCAGTTTGTTCCTAGAGGTAGGGGCCTGGAAAGAGAGAGAATGTTCAAGTGTCCTGGAGTGGTATTAAGGGACCTGCTGAGGAATCTTAGAAGCATTCAAATTTACCAGGTAGTAGTTGTGGTGGGACAGATTAGCTTTCCTGGCCCTGTCTTTGCCTCTTATCTAGCTACTGAGAAGCCTTTCTTGACCACATTAGTGCTAACCGGGTATGTGGGTGTGTTTGCCCACTGGGCGTGCTCAGAAACCGACCTTAACCTTTCAACATCATAGTAATTTGCATTGAACTCGATGCATCTTCTTGAAGTTCTTTTTCTTCTTCAGCATGAGTGGCCACAATCAACACTTTGATTTGTTTACGATCAAAGAAAAAAATCAACATTGTGCAACATGTGTTCTTTTCTGTGGCGTTAGCTAATGCTTTTTACGTGAGTTTATTGGCAGCTTCACAAAAATAGTCAGAATGAGAGAGTTCTCTAGTGGGGTAAAAGTAGGGAAATAATCTGTAGACAAAAGTCTCTCTGGATATAATAAAACTCAAATCAGTTTTATTACATCCAGAGAGACTTTTGTCAGTTTTGTAATTGTAGAGTGAAGTTTGTTGTAAATCATCCAAGCTTTGATGTGAGAAATGCATGAGTGTGTACGTTGAATGACAGAAGGAAGCAGAGATATATCGTCAGACGTGTAAATCTGACTGTCATTTAAGAAAGCAAGCAGTAGGAGATGCCATGGTGGGTAACAATGTCAGAAATAGACTGCAACAGTTAGTTATGGTTCGTCCCATATGTGCTGTTTTGCAGCAGAGTGGACATAAAAACTAACCTTCAATGTCCAAAACAGAATCCTGGGGAACTCCAAACTCTAAGTCTGCTGAGCGAGAGGAGAAATTATTACAGAAACTGGGGAACTCCAAACTCCAAGTCTGCTGAGCGAGAGGAGAAATTATTACAGAAACTACTTGAGTATGACCACTGAGGTATGAATGGAACCATGAAAGAGCTTTATCGGAGATGCCAAAGGTATTCTGTAGCCCAGACAGAAGGGCACAGTGATCTATGGTATCAGAGGCAAAGGACAGGTCTAACATGGACAGTAGAGAAATTTACTACAGTGGAACCTCCCTTATAAGACCTCCCATTATAAGACTCCCTCCCATATAAGACCTACTTCTCTGAGACGTTGCCCTTCTTTGTAAGTATTAAAATTGCCTCCCTTGTAAGACCCCTCCCTTATAAGACCTCATTTTGGATGATTTTTTAAGGTCTTATAAGGGAGGTTCCACTGTATCATCAAGAGCAGAAAGGATATTGCTTACGATCTGGAGAAGAGCAGTTTCAGTGTAGTGACCAGTGCAATACGTAAACTATAAAGGTTAGAGCAGATTGTTGCAGTCAAGGTGATTATGAAGCTGGAAAAGCGCAATCTTTTCAATGAACTAAAACAGAAAGGTCAGGTTGGAGACGGGCTAATAGTTTTTCAGAGTTTTTGGATCTATTGAAGGTTTCTGAGGTACAGAGGTCGAACAACAGAGTTTCTAAGTGCAGAGGTGAGTGATTCATTTACAATGGTGAGAATGTAAGGCAACAGATCATCAATGATGCACACAACAAAGAGGAGGGGAGTGGGTCTAGCACACATTCTTAATAATAGTTTTCTTCATGGGGTTGTAGCAAGCGTCAGGAACTGTCAATGCCTGAGAGTCCAGACTCATTGGTTTGTCTTAAATCATGGAGTTGTAGCAAGCGTCAGGAACTGTCAAGCAAGGGACGTACGAAGGCTTTGTAAGCCCGTTCCTTGATACTTCTGATCTTCAGATTCTGTCTTAGGAATCCCAGGGTCTTGTTGGCCTTGACACTGATGTTGTTGACGTGTGAGTCCCAGGTGATCTCGCTGTTGATACTGGCTCCGATATACTTGACCTCCCTCACATCCTCAAGGGTATGTCCAGGCAGAACGTATGAGAACTGAAGGGGGCTCCTGCTCTTGGTGACTTGGATGGCCTAGCACTTGGCATGATGAAACTCCATGCTCCAGCTCTTCTCCCAAACCGCAAGGCAGTGAAAGTCTTCTTGTAGCTGGTCCTAAATTTCTTGGGCAGGTCAGAGGGATGGACAGATGAAGGCAGAGGGGATGATTTTACTCTCCCCATCAATGCATCTGTGAGTGTGAGTTTGCAACCTTACTCTCCCCATCAGTGCATCTGTGAGTTTGCAACCTTACTCTCCCCGTCTGTGAGTTTGCAACTTTATTCTTCCCATCAGTGCATCTGTGAGTTTGCAACCTTACTCTCCCCGTCTATGCGTCTGTGAGTTTGCAACTTTATTCTTCCCATCAGTGCATCTGTGAGTTTGCAACCTTACTCTCCCCGTCTGTGCGTCTGTGAGTTTGCAACTTTACTCTTCCCATCAGTGCATCTGTGAGTTTGAACAGCTATTTGCTTGTTATGCATGCAAGTAATTTTGCGTTATAGCATGCTGACTTCGGCTTTGTTGCACAATTTTGTTCACAACATTGTTGGCAATTTGCGTAATCTGCTTGTGAACTTCAAGGTTAGTCATTATCCATTGTCTCTCTGCTCTACGCCTCACTCGTTTGGCATCCAGAGCTTGGGGGGCAACAGCTGGGAACCAGGGGGGGAGGGTGCGACTAAAGAGCCTGCGACGATCGACAGGCGCGTGGAGGCCAAGGAGGTCCAGGAGAAGGTTATGGGGATCAAGGAGATCCAGGAGAGGGTTGTGGTCAGGGATGCCCCGGAGAAGGCTGTGACGATCAAGGATGCCCCGGAGAAGGTTGTGACGATCAAGGACACCCCAGAGAAGATCGAAGAAGAGCTCAGCTATGGGAGTCATCGCCGACATGAGAGACTAATTCAGGTCAGCTTTGAAAGACTCCAGGTCGAATGAGGTGAAGTCCCTGGTCTCCACTCACCTGGGAGGTTTGGCAGGAACAGAATGTTTAGCTTAACCAGGACAGCACACACACATGCATGTACATGCACGCACACTCACACACACGTACACACACACATTCACACACAGGGACATCAAATATGCAATTTTAATCAACATTTTCAAGAAGTTTTTTATCCAACATTATCCACAAACAAATTACTAATCGCCATGTGGAAATTAAAGTGCCATATCTCATAAGTCACTTCACAGAAGAAGAAAGAAACTAATGTTTCAGTCATTTCATGTCAAAGTGTTGCTCTGAATTTCTGACCAACACTGCATGTGTCTGTTCTCTCGGGCCTGGTTAAAGCAAGAATAGATTCATTTGGGAGTGTAGAGGACAACATTGTCAAAGTGACAAAATAGTCAAATGTGACTGGTCATTCAGACGGAGGGAAGGAAGGGGCCAGTGGACCCCACAGCATCATCTTCATCAGGACTCAATCTCATTATTATTAATATCTTCAAGCATCACTTAGAAAACAAAAATGAAAATAGACAAAAGAAAAGGGGAAATAAAATTAGAAAAAGAAAAGAATAATAACAAGGAACAGAAAAACAAGAGATGGAGAGAGTACAAAGAAAAATGGAATCAAAAAGGAGGACAGAGAAAAGAAGAAAAAAAAGGAAGGAAGAAAAAAAAAGTAGAAGCTGAAAAGAAGGAAGAAAAAGAGAGTGGACTAAATAGGAGGATTAATAAAAAGTTAAGCCGAACGTGAAGAAGAAAAAAGGAAACAAAGAAGAAGCAGGAGGGAAAAGAAAATACAAAATAAAGAAGAAAACGAATAGAAGAAGGAGGTCAGAAGAGGAAGAGAAAGAAGAGGAGGGGAAAAGAAGATGAGCAAGAACCAAGAATTTGCGGGAAGAGGAGGAGGAGGAAGAAAAGAAAACATGAAGGATCAAGAACAAGTTGAGATGAACAGGAGGGGAAAAGAACAATAATGAAAGGGAAAAGATCGACAATGGCAACAACGATTAGAGAGAATGTGAGAGAGAGGAAGAAAAAGAAAAAAGAAAGTAAGAGAAAAATATTTTGAAATATAAGGCGCACCCCACAAATTTAATGCAAAATTTCGATTTCGTTATTATACTAACTATATTATTTGTATTTTTTTATGTTTTCTTCTTATTGTTAGTCATACATGTATTTTAAGACACAGGGGTTTCAAATTTCCAACTGTTGAAAAAGCATTGCCTAGATTCAAAAATACGGTTTAAAAAAAACCAACCAAACAAAAAAACATGTGAAGCAAACAATGAAGGAAAAAAACTGTTTTCCTGTGGCTTTATTATGATACTGATAACAATGGCGATGATGGCAAATTTGTGGTTGATTTTTTTCTCCAGAGACAGGAGTCGCGGCCCGCCTCTGCAGTGTCCTCGCGGCGGGGTAGCGCCTCCCCAGGGCCCAGGAATGAGCTGCTGGACATTCTGCAGACCCTGGGTAGCATCAGCAGCCAGCACATGGACCTGGAGAAACGGGTCAGCGTGCTGGAGGTAAGACGCTCATCGCACATTGTGTTTTTAGAACAAAAAGGGAATCACAGACCCTGGGTAGCATCAGCAGCCAGCGCATGAACCTGGAGAAACGGGTCGGCGTGCTGGAGGTAAGACGCTCATCGCACATTGTGTTTTTAGAACAAAAAGGGAATCACAGACCCTGGGTAGCATCAGCAGCCAGCGCATGAACCTGGAGAAACGGGTTGGCGTGCTGGAGGTAAGACGCTCATCGCACATTGTGTTTTTAGAACAAAAAGGGAATCACAGAAAAGAGAGGAAGATTGGGCGCAACCCTGTTGTGACCTGTGGTGTTGCAGTTTATGTTTTACATGCCACCACAGATCCATGTTTTTTGGACAATACATTGTGTGACTTGTGGTTATTTGACTTGTAAGGACAACCACCAAAGGTATCTGCGGGTGTTTGCTTTTTTAGTGAGTCTTCTTCAAGTATAAAGTTACCATATTTTTCGGGCTGTAAGGTGCACCTGATTATAAGGCGCATCCCCCAAATTTGTACCTATAATTCAGATTTTGTTATTACACTTTCTTACTGTTTAGTTCACAATAGTTCTCAGTTTTGAGGGAAAGTATCGCCTTGTAGTCTGTAAAATATGGTATGCAGTTGTTGTTTTCTGCGAAGCTTAAAAAAGCATTCAAACGGAAAGACATGCACACATGTGTTTGCGCTCGTTAAACACCCAGCCAGTTTGGTGGAATTGTGTGATTGATGACATTGCTTGCTTTATGTTTTTAAAAATGTAAACGTAATTTATAAAAGGGTGAAAGAGGGAGACATGAAACAATTGTTTATGTGTTTAATATATGGAGACAATAATGAAGCATTAGTGTAAGAAAATAGGTAAGGAGCACCAATGGTATGTGTTATTTAGCGTAGTATCAAGTCTATTTTTTTTATTACTTGCATTTTGTCTGAATTGTTTGTGCCAGAATGCTCCTCCACCCAGCATCACTCAAGTTGTTGAACCACGGGTAAACTAATAGGAGTAGAAGTAGAATAACCAGTAACATAGTCCCAACATTAGAACTCAGGGTAGAACCAGAAAGTAACAAGCCACATATTTCAACGGTTAGAATCATCTGAGCATAAATCATCTAAGCGAAAATTGGGTAAAGAAACAAGTATAAAACATCCACCATGACTTATCAACTACTACTTATTTATTCCATAATGCTTCAATGTCTTTAACTACATTGATCTATTTATTAAAAACAACCAAAAAGCAATAAAACATTTTGTTCACAGACAATGCTTGGTTTTGCACTATTTTTTGCAAGACAGTTCTTCCATCTCACACAAATGTTCCGTTTTACTGACAAATTAGTTTTCATTGAAGTCATCATCTAAAAATGTAATCTTCATCTATCACCCAAGCTTAACTCCCATGATCTTGGCTTTTGCATAAACATTTTCTTGCCTTTTTGTTTCTTGACTACATGTGGCGTTAAGAAGATTACGCTAAGTTGAAGTTTATACAT
Organism: Phymorhynchus buccinoides; assembly: GCA_017654935.2. Classification (NCBI taxonomy): domain Eukaryota; kingdom Metazoa; phylum Mollusca; class Gastropoda; order Neogastropoda; family Raphitomidae; genus Phymorhynchus; species Phymorhynchus buccinoides. The sequence goes on from CM065680.1 coordinate 50,928,209, forward strand.
TAAATGTATGATTTACTGCAAATGCAAGGAATAGAATGACATTGTATTGACATTGTCTACCATTCTGTCTGTTTCATTTCTGACTACATGATCTTTTTTATATGTCTCTCTGCCTTTGTTTCTCTTTGTCTCCCTGTGTTTAATATGTATCTTTTTGTTTATCTGTTTGTCTATGTCAGTGTGTGTCTCTGTCGTCTCTGTGTCAGTGTGTGTGTGTCTGTTTGTTTGTCAGTCTGTTTCTTTCTCATTCCGTCTCTGTCTGTCAGTCTGTTTGTCCATGGCTTTCTTTCGCTTCTCAAGTATGTCTATTTTCTGGGGTACAATTTCAGTCTCTCCTATCTCAGACAGTATTTCATTCAGTTAACTTAAAACAATAGGAACATGAACAAATCTTTAAATCTTTCAAGTGATCACTTCATAAAGTTGATATGTGTCAAGGGATAATAAAAGTAAGGTATCAGAAAGGCTAAAGGTCTCTGTACGCATTAACAATATTAACAAAATATCACTATTTCCCCATGGCAACACAGTGAGTTGTAAGTCATATTATGAGTGGCCTAACACTTGTCATGGGGAAATAGAGATATTTTGTGAATAATGTTAATGTGTACAGAAACCTTAAGGCAGATGAGAGTATTATTCTTTGATTCCATGCATATCTGTTGTATGATTTTCATATTTTGAAATCTTTTATCTGGATTATTTGTCCACTTAGATCACTCCCACACCCAGCATCAGCCAAGTTGTTGAACCACGGGTAAACTTAACAGGTGTAGAAGTAGAACAGTCTGTAAGTGTAACAATAGTTACAACTCACTGTAGAACCAAGGGTAGAACCAGAAATTTACTGTCACATGAATCCAATAGTAAGTAATCTGAACAAAACTTATCTCCCATAATTTAAAATAAGACATCAAAGCGTGTAAACAAAATCTTCAATTTAAAACGCCTACTCTGACTTGGCTACTCTTTCTCGTTTTCTTTCTTTTTACAATGAAAATAAACCACAGCGTTTTGTGGACAGTGTGTCATTCATCCATTGTTGGTACAATTTCATTAAAAAACAAAAACAAAATAACTTTCTATTGTTTCACACAAAGGTTTCATATTTTTGCAAGTTATATTTTCAGTTGTCGTATCTCTTAGCATCATCCATTCCCAATGCTCAATTAATCTTCAAAAGCTTTATGATACATGTATTTTATGTTTTATTTTATTTTGGTGTTGTTGTTTTTTTAATTTCATTTTCATTGATTTATTTATTCATTCATTCAGCTATTTATGTAGTGGGGTTTTTTTTTTAATATCTTATAGTTTACTTATTGTTTTTGTGCTGAGCAATTTTTTAAAATCAATCTGCCTTGAACAGTAAATTTTCTTTGCCTCATTTGTACTTAAAGTGGGGGTTTTCTAACAGCATTGTTTCTGTTGATTGCTCTAACTAAACTTTGTTAACTTTATGAATTTTATTGCAACTCGTGTTATGATTTCATGGATCAGTAAAACGATTCCATTTGCTTCACATTACATTCATGATGTTTGGGTTTTATAGTTTAACCTGAGGAAACACAGGGGACCAAATTTCATGGTATTTTGTATTTTCCCTTCTTGATTCTTCTGTCTTTTTATGCTTTCTCTGCAATGTGACTGTCCTCTCTCTCTCTCTCTCTTTCCCCTCCTCTCTCTCTCTCTCTCTCTCTCTCTCTCTCTCTCTCTCTCTCTCTCTCTCTCTCTCTCTCTCTCTCTCTCTCTCTATGCCCTTTGTCTCTCTCTCTCTCTCTCTCTCTCTCTCTCTCTCTCTCTCTCTCTCTCTCTCTCTCTCTCTCTCTCTCTCTCTCTCTCTCTCTCTCTCCTCTCTCTCTCTCTCTCTCTCTCTCTCTCCTCTCTCTCTCTCTCTCTCTCTCTCTCTCTCTCTCTCTCTCTCTCTCTCTCTCTCTCTCTCTTTTCTCTCTCTCTCTCTTCTCTCTCTCTCTCTCTCTCTCTCTCTCTCTCTCTCTCTCTCTCTCTCTCTCCTCTCCTCTCTCTCTCTCTCTCTCTCTCTCTCTCTCTCTCTCTCTCTCTCTCTATATGTCATATATAGAATGTTGATCCGCGTAGAATGTATACATTCCACGGCCTAAAATGTAGAATGTGTACATTCTATGGGATTTTTGTAGAAAGTTGACGTCAGTATACTTTCTATGGGTTTTGTTGTAGAATGTATACATTACACGGGCTGAAATGGAGCCCGTCAACATTACACGGCCGAAAGTGTAGAAAGTAGACTAGATTCGAAAGAGGGGCGTCTCTCAACATTACATAGCCACATTTGTAAATATAGACGACAAATAAACAAACACATACAGAACAAAACTCGAGACTTTATTAATGTCCAGCTGATTAAAACCACAGAAAACAGCTGATTAAAAACACAGAAGACAGCTGATTAAAACACAGAAGACAACTGATTAAAACACAGAAGACAACTGCCTTCCTCTTCTGTCTGAGGACAAAGTGCACACGTCGCCCTCCATTCCTGTTTGTAAGGGGATCATAGAAGCGCACTGCTCAGCTAACACTAAAGTGAATGCGTTGTGTGAATTGTGTTAATAGTTTCAAATAAAATAAACAAGACTATGGCACTTCTCGCCCTTCAACCGCGTGAGTGTATTGTTCCTGAGTGATTCTCAACCTGTGATCAACGATAATCAAACCAAAGAGGTGTACTGCTCAAGTAACATCAATTTAAATATGTCGTGTAAATTTTGTGAACAGTAACATTTTTTTATATCGATGGCGCTTCATGCTTTTCAGCCGTATTAGTGCCTTGTTCCTGAGTGGTTCTCGACCAGTAAGTGCACGATGACAAGGTATCAAACCACTTGTAGGTAGGTACAACCGTACAACCGTCAACATTCTATGACACATCAGATTCCCGTCAACATTCCATGATTTTGTCCATTGAATGTACACATTCTACAATTTCGCTGTAGAAAGTATACATTTTGTGTTTCATTTTCAACCAGTCGTAGAATGTATACATTCTACAATCTCATCATCGAATGTATACATTCTATGCGGGTCAACATTCTATGCAACATATACAACTCCAAATTTTAATTTTTATTAATCAATCATATGCATGAAGTAATCTTTAATGCGATCGTTTCATATAGATAGCTCTCCCCTGTGGGGATACCAGGGGTCTTTTGTATAAATAGTTCCCCACACCTTCTGGAAGTTCTGTGCTTGTAACTTCCTCTAATCTGTCACTCTCTTTGACTCTACCTTTTCCCTTAGCTTGCTGTCATCTACTATCTTTCAGCCTTGCCGGTCCATTCTCCTGCCTTTTTTCAAGAAACACTTTCAAAAAGATTTCCTTCAGCCGAAGTCGGACGTGCTGGGCCTAATTATTTCTTACTTAGGCGCATAACGGCAGCATGACGCATCTGCGCTCATAATTGACAGGAAACTGAGCTATCGAAGAAGAAGAAGAATATAGATAGCTCATGTGTAAGAGTACTTGAATAGTGATACAGGGTAGGATGAAAATGATGTTTTACGTCTTCTCGGTCACAGACACATATGGGACATTTGTAAATACAAAGATGGTGGGAACAATACTGGCTGCAATGTCCGGAGGCAGTGCAACACCAGTAAAGTCCTGAGCTTTTAACAATATAGATAGGTGTAGCGGTAACCACGCATCGGTTAAACCTCATCAGCTATGGTACCGCCACATTAATATAACATTAGTACTGGGTAGGATTGAACAGATAAGCAGACGATTCTTTGAATCCTATGCATAGCTGTGGTTTGATTTATATATTTTGAAATATTTTATTTGGATTATTTGTCCATTCAGACCACTCCTCCCCCACAGTCACACAAGTTGTTGAACCATGGGTAAACTTAATTGACGTAGAAGTAGAACATCCTGTAACTTTAGATCCAATGGTGGAACTAAGGGTAGAACCAGAAATGAACAAACCACATAATCCATTTGATTAAATTATCCCCCTTGACTTGTCCACTGATCCATAACCTTTTTTTCTTCAAATATGCCATTCAATATTGTACAAAGTTCTTAACTTTTTTTTTTCTTTTTTTTTTGGGGGGGGGGGGGGGGGGTGCTAGACCTTTCATTAGAGGAGTATTTTGAAAATATGTCTTCATTCTCTACTGTATTTACATGTATAATGATTTCATATAACTTTGCAAGCTAAATTTATAGTGAAGTCATTTCTAACAATATGATTCCTACCCAATGCTCGACCGCACCCCATTAACCTTAAGATACTCTTATCACATCATTTTGTTGTTGCAAATCATATTATGGCTGCATAGAGCAGTGGAAAATTATTGAAAATGAACTGCAGCATTTTGTTGACAGTCTGTCATTCATCCATTGTTAACACAATTTTCATGAGAAAAACTTTCCATTGTTTCACAGAAGTATTTCATGATACTGTAAAGTTTATATTTTCAGTTGTTGTTTCTCTTATCGCCATCCCCTTCCAATGCTGAACTAATCTTCACAAGTTTAACTTCTGTGATTTTTGTTATTTTTAAATTTCATTTTCAGTAATTTATTCATTCATTCACTGAGTTACATTTGAATATTTGTTTTTTTGTTAGTTTATGTATTTGTTTTTATGTTTACCTTTTTAATTGATTTAGCAAATTATGTCTTCCTGGAACAGTAATTTTACTTCTGAATTTATAGCAACATCATTTCAATAATCACTTCTTATAGAAAGATTGTGTGTAGGGGTATTTAAAGGAAGGTACTGGGTTGGTAAAGACCCCCGGGAAGACCCAGTCTTCTGGAACATTGTCCATAAGAGTTAACGACTAATTGGACGTAAAACTCTCCATCACCGTTGGTAAAAAAAGGTTTTGGGTAGGATTGGATAGGTGAGCAGATGATTCTTTCAATACTGTGCATGTCTGGGTTTTTGTTTTTAGAATGTGAAACATTTTATCTGGATTATTTGTCCATTCAGACCACTCCTCCCCCCCCCCCCCCCCCCCTCCCATGGTCACCCAAGTTGTTGAACCATGGGTAAACTTAATTGACGTAGAAGTAGAACATCCTGTAACTTTAGATCCAATGGTGGAACTAAGAGTACCCTGTAGAACCAGAAAGTGACAAACCACATAATTCAACTGATAAAATTACCCCCCCTCCCCCTTTGACTTATTGTCTGATCCATAACCTTTTCTTCTTCTTCAAATATACCATTCCATATTGTACAATTTTCTTCAATTTTTTTTTTAGGGGGGGGGGGGGGGGGGCTAGACCTTTCATTAGTAGGAGTATTTTCAAAGCAAGTCTTCATTCTCTCCTCCATGTACATGTATAATGATTTCATCTAACTTTACAGGTTAAATTTACAGTTAAGACATTCGTGGCAGTGCCATAGCTGATGAGGTTTAACCGAGGCGTGGTTACCGCTACACCTATCTGTATTAATTTAAAAAATCAGGACTTTACCGGTTTCGGACTGCCTCCGGGCATTGCCTCCAGTATTGTTCCCACCATATTTGTTTTTACAAATGTCCCATATGTGCCTGATTCAGACCAAGAGGACGTAAAACTCCATTTTCGCCTCGTCGCCAGTTAAGACATTTCTTACAATATAATTCCTACCCAATACTCAACCACACCCCATTAACCCTTTCACCGCCAGCCATTTTTCAGCCAAAAAATACCCTTAAATTTAAACGGGTAGAGAAAAAATAAATATCTTCAGTATTAGGAATTCCTCTGTGACATGTATAACATTAGGCCTATTCTTACCTCCCAAAATTAAAAAAATAGGGTCTTCGGATAACAGGCCCTGATTAGATGCCTTTTAGTGATGTGGGTGTAAAACCATTTTGGTGCATAAATACGACATTGGTTGTGAAAGGGTTAACCTTAAAATACTCATCATTTCATTTTGTTGTTGCAAATCATGTTATGGCTGATTAAAGCAGTACAAAATTATTGAAAATGAACTGCAGCATTTTGTTGACAGTCTGTCATTCATCCATTGTTAACACAATTTTCATGAAAAAAACTTTCCATTTTTTCACTGAAGTATTTCATGATACTGTAAAGTTTATATTTTCAGTTGTTGTTTCTCTTATCGCCATCCCCTTCCAATGCTGAACTAATCTTCACAAGCTTTATGATCTGTGATTTTGATTTTTTTAATTTCATTTTCAGTAATTTATTCATTGAGTTACATTTGAATATTTGTTTTTTTGTTAGTTTGTGTATTTGTTTTTATGTTTACCTTTTTAATTGATTTAGCAAATTATGTCTTCCTGGAACAGTAATTTTACTTCTGAATTTATGGCAACATCATTTCAATAATCACTTCTTATAGAAAGATTGTGTGTAGGGGTATTTAAAGGAAGGTACTGGGTTGGTAAAGACCCCCAGGAAGACCCAGTCTTCTGGAACATTGTCCATAAGAGTCAACGACAAATTGGACGTAAAACTCTATCACTGTCGTAAAAAAAGGTACTGGGTAGGATTGGATAGGTGAGCAGATGATTCTTTCAATACTGTGCATGTCTGTGGGTTGTTTACTTTAAGAATGTGAAACATTTTATCTGGATTATTTGTCCATTCAGACCACTCCTCCTCCCCCCCCCATGGTCACCCAAGTTGTTGAACCACGGGTAAACTTAATTGACGTAGAAGTAGAACATCCTGTAACTTTAGATCCAATGGTGGAACTAAGAGTACCTTCCCTGTAGAACCAGAAAGTGACAAACCACATAATTCAACTGATAAAATTACCCCCCCTCCCCCTTTGACTTATTGTCTGATCCATAACCTTTTCTTCTTCTTCAAATATACCATTCCATATTGTACAATTTTCTTCAATTTTTTTTTTTTTTTTTTTTTTGGGGGGTACACCTTTCATTAGAAGTATTTTGAAAATAAGTCTCCATTCTCTCCTTCATGTATAATGATTTCATCTAATTTTACAAGTTAAATTTACAGTTGAGACATTTCTTGCAATATAATTCCTACCCAATACTCAACCACAGCCCATTAACCTAAAAATACTCATCATTTCATTTTGTTGTTGCAAATCATGTTATGGCTGATTAAAGCAGAGCAAAATTATTGAAAATGAACTGCAGCATTTTGTTGACTGTCTGTCATTGATCCATTGTTAACACAATTTTCATGAGAAAAACTTTCTATTGTTTTACAGAAGTATTTCATGATACTGTAAAGTTTATATTTTCAGTTGTTTCTCTTATCGCCATCCCCTTCCAATGCTGAACTAATCTTCACAAGCTTTATGATCTGAGATTTTTATTTTCATTTACAGTCATTTATTAATTCATTCATTGAGTTACATTTGAATATTTGGTTTTTTTGTTAGTTTATGTATTTGTTTTTATGTTTACCTTTTTAATTGATTTAGCAAATTATGTCTTCCTGGAACAGTAATTTTACTTCTGAATTTATAGCAACATCATTTAAATAATCACTTCTTATAGAAAGATTGTGTGTAGGGGTATTTAAAGGAAGGTACTAGGTTGGTAAAGACCCCCAGGAAAACCCAGTCTTCAGGAACATTGTCCATAAGAGTCAACGACTAATTGGACGTAAAACTCTCTATCACCGTTGGTAAAAAAAAGGTACTGGGTAGGATTGGATAGGTGAGCAGATGATTATTTCAATACTGTGCATGTCTGTGGTTTATTATTTTTAGAATGTGAAACATTTTATCTGGATTATTTGTCCATTCAGACCACTCCACCCATGGTCACCCAAGTTGTTGAACCACGGGGAACTTAATTGACATAGAAGTAGAACATCCTGTAGCTTTAGATCCAAAGGTACCCAGTAGAACCAGAAAGTGACAAGCCACATAATTCAACTGATGAAATCCCCCCCCCCCCCCCCCCCCCCTTGACTTATTGGCTGATCCATAACCTTTGTTTTGCTTCAAATATGCCATTCAATATTGTATAATTTTCTCCTAATTTTTTTATTTTTTTTAGGGTGGTAATTAAACCTGCCATTAGTAGGAGTATTAAAAAAAAGAAGTCTCCATTCTCTACTGCATATATAATGATTTTTTCTAACTTTACATGTTAGATTTACAGTTGTCATTTCTTACAATATATTTCCTACCCAATACTCAACCGCACCCCATGAAATTCGTTAACTTAAGATACTCTATCACTTCATTTTGTTGTTGCAAATCATGTTATGGCTGCATAGAGCAGTGGGAAATTATTGAAAATCAACTGCAGCATTTTGTTGAAAGTCTGTCATTCATCCATTGTTAACACCATTTTCATGAGAAAAACTTTCCATTATCTCAGAAGGATTTCATGATAATGTGAAAGTTATTTTTTCAGTTGTTGTTTCTCTTAGCATCATCCCCTTCCAATGCTGATCTAATCTTTACATGCTTTATGATGTTCTGTGATTTAAAAATATATATTTCATTTTTAATACTTTATTCATTCATTCAATTTCATGTAGTTTTATTTAAATATTTGTTTATTAGCTCCTTTATGTATTTGTTTGTTTTTGTATTTACCTTTTTATTTATTTTGCAAATTATGTTTGCCTGGAACAGTGATTTTACTTTAGAATGTATAGCAACATCTTTTCTATAGACTGCTCTTACTGAAATTCATTAACTTTATCCATTTATGAGTTTGAATGCAATTCATGATTTTGTGGACCAGTAGAAAGATTCTGTTGACTTCACACATTATAGTCATAATGTCTGGGTGTTCTAGTTAACCTGGGAAATCCTGGAGAAAATTTCAAACCCAAAGAACAAATTTCATTCTGTGTCCATGGTATTTTGTCTTTCTCATTTTTGATTTATCTGTGTTTTTTTATGCTTTCTCTTCTGTGACTGTACCCCCCCCCCCCTCTCTCTCTCTCTCTCTCTCACTTTGTCTGTCTGTCTGTCTCTCCCTCCAATATTCCCTATGTCTCTGGTTTTGTACACACTTTCAATCTTCTAGTCCTAGTTTTCTACACAATACACATAATTACAATACACATCATTACTGTTCACTGCGTCTGTTCACAACCCACATGCAGATAAACACCTCTTCTTTGAACCTGTACATTTCTTAAGGGAAATATTTAGTAAGGACAAACAGAATTCTGCTAATCCTACCAGTTTTGACCTGTAGGAGAGAATGCATTTCTAAGGAGAGAATGCAGACAATAATTGACATCAGTATGATGCACTGCAGTCGCCTAAAAAGAGCTGACTTTGAAATGTTGGAGTTGTAGGGCCAGTCATTTGTTGCAATTGCATTGTGTTCTTTGTTCGTGTGCAGTACAAATAGCAAACATGAAATGTTTTATAGGTAATTGATAATATGCATCAGGTAATCTTTGATGCGATCACTTCATTTCATGTAGAAAGATTGTGTGTAGGGGCATCTAAAGGCCCATGAGCGGCTAGGATCAGCTCCATTCGAACTGTGAGCTTCTCGTAAACAACGTGCAGAATGATGCAAAATCAATTTGGATTATAAACTCTGACATTGATTATTCAAAGTCACAGGCAAGCATAACACTGAATGCAATCATACTGTTAGCTCGAAGTTAGCAAAAATGCGCTGACCTTTTTTCTTCTCTGTCTTCTGCTATCTTGAAATCTCGTTTACGGGCATTTGTATTATGTGCTTTGTATAAGTTATGCATGTTGAATCTTTTGCTGTTTAATATGATGCTGTTAACTATATGTGTGTGTGTGGGGGGGGGTTAGTTTTTTTGGTGCAATTCATATATGTTGAACCTTTTTATGATTTGTAATGCCTATATACTGTTGTAAAGCGCGATGAGCCCAATGTGGGGTATCACGCTATATAAGTATCCCCTATTATTATTATTATTATTATTATATTATTTCATCTTTCCCTGTTTTGATTTATCTGTCTTTTTATGCTTTCTCTTCTGTGACTGTACTCTCCCTCCCCACTCCCCTGTCTCTCTCTCTATCTCTCTCTTTGTCTGTCTGTCTATCTTCCTCCAATATTCCTTTGGAGTTGTAGGGCCAGTCACTTGTTGCAATTGCATGATTGATTGTGTTCTTTGTTCATGTGCAGTACAAATAGCAAACATTCAATAGGTAATTGATAATATGCATGAGGTAATCTTTGATGCGATCACTTCATTTCCTGCAGAAAGATTGTGTGTAGGGGCATTTAAAGGAAGGTACTGGGTTGGTAAAAAAAGGTACTGTTTTGGATTGGACTGGTTAACAGATGATTTATTTTTAGATCCCATGCATATTTGTGGCATCATATATATTTTTTTAAATTTGAAACATTATATCTGGATTATTTGTCCACTCAGACCTCTCCTCCACCCATGGTCACCCAAGTTGTTGAACCACGGGTAAACTTAATTGACGTAGAAGTAGAACATTCTGTAACTTTAGATCCAATGGTGTAACTAGGATAGAACCAGAAAATGATAAACCACATAATTCAACTGATAAATTAGCTTCCTTGTCCGCTGATCCATAACTTTTTTTCTTCTTCAAATATGCCATCAATATTGTACAATTTTCTTAACTTTTTTTAAAAATTGTGGTGTGTGTGTGTGTGGGGGGGGGGTGGGGGGTGTTGCACCATCCATTAGTAGGAGTATTTTAAGAATATATCCCCATTGTCTACTGCATGTACATCAGTATAATGATTTCATGTAACTTTACACGTTATTGTTGACAGCCTGTATTTCATCCATTGTTAACACCATTTTCATGAGAAAAACTTTCCATTATCTCAGAAGGATTTCATGATAATGTGAAAGTTATTTTTTCAGTTGTTGTTTCTCTTAGCATCATCCCCTTCCAATGCTGAACTAATCTTTACATGCTTTATGATGTTCTGTGATTTAAAAAATATATATTTCATTTTTAATACTTTATTCATTCATTCAATTTCATGTAGTTTTGTTTAAATATTTGTTTATTAGCTCCTTTATGTAATTGTTTGTTTTTGTGTTTACCTTTTTATTATTTTTGCAAATTATGTCTGCCTGGAACAGTGATTTTAATTTAGAATGTATAGCAACATCTTTTCTATAAACTGCTCTTACTGAAATTCATTAAGTTTATCCATTTATGAATTTGAATGCAATTCATGATTTTGTGGATCAGTAGAAAGATTCTGTTGACTTCACACGTTATAGTCATAATGACTGGGTGTTCTAGTTAACCTGGGAAATCGCTGGAGAACATTTCAAGCCCAGAGAACAAATTTCATTCTGTGTCCATGGTATTTTGCCTTTCCCCATTTTGATTTATCTGGGTTTTTTATGCTTTCTCTTGTGTGACTATGCTCTCTCTCTCTCTCTTTGTCTGTCTATCTCCCTCCAATATTCCCTATACTATGTCACTGTTTTTGTGCACACTTTCAATCTCCTAGTTTTCTACACAATACACATCATTACAATACACATCATTACTGTTCACTGCATCCGTTGCTTCACAACCCACATGCAGATAAACACATCTACTTTGAACCTGTACATTTCTGAAGGGAAAGGTTTAGTAAGGACAAACAGAATTCTGCTCATCCTACCAGTTTTTACCTGTAGTAGTATAGTAACAAGGAGAGAATGCAGACAATAATTGACATCAGTATGATACACCGCAGTCGCCTAAAAAGAGCTGACTTTCAAATTTTGGAGTTGTAGGGCCAATCACTTGTTGCAATTGCATGATTGATTGTGTTCTTTGTTCATGTGCAGTGCAAATAGCAAACATTCAATGATTAATAGGTAATTGATAATATGCATGAGGTAATCTTTGATGCGATCACTTCATTTCCTGCAGAAAGATTGTGTGTAGGGGCATTTAAAGGAAGGTACTGGGTTGGTAAAGAAAGGTACTGTTTTGGATTGGACTGGTTAACAGATTAATTTTCTGAATTCCATGCATGCTTGTGTAGGTGTTTTTTGGTTTTTTTTAAATTTGAAACATTTTATCTGGATTATTTGTCCATTCAGACCACTCCTCCCCCCATGGTCACCCAAGTTGTTGAACCACGGGTAAACTTAATTGACGTAGAAGTAGAACATCCTGTAACTTTAGATCCAATGGTGGAAGTAAGGGTAGAACCAGAAATGAACAAACCACTGGTGTAACTAGGATAGAACCAGAAAATGACAAACTACATAATTCAACTGATAAAATTACCCCCCTTGACTTGTCCGCTGATTCATAACCATTGTTTTCCCCAAATATACCATTCAATATTGTACATGTTTTGTGTGCGTGCAGACCATTCATTAGTAGGAGTATTTTATAAAAGGTTTTAATTTGTTTACTACCTTTACAAATATTTCATCTAACTTGACAAGTTACATTTACAGTTAAGTCATTGCTTACAATGTCACCCTTATTCATAGCTCAACTGAAATCTATTAACTGTATGATATACATTTGTTCTTCCTTTTTAATTTTTTGTTATTGCTGCAAATCATACTATGGCTGCATAGAGCAGTGTGAAGATTCATTTTACTAACTTAAATCACATTTACACAGTTGTCATTTTCAACAACAGTCTGTACATTGCTTTTTTTCTTCTTTTTTTTACTGAATTTTATTTCATATCATATATTTTCTTTCTGTTGCCATTTTTTGTAATCATTGCAAAACACTTGATAAAAGTTAAGGACCAATTTATTCAATATTAATAAACATTCACACACACACACACACACACACACACACACACACACACACACACCACACACACACACACACACCGACACGCACGCGCGCACACGCGCACACACACAGACATTTGACCTAGAAAATTATCCTAACCCTTTAAAAAAAAAAAGAATGTGTAGAATTGTATAGCAATACAAAAATTCATTTTACTTTACAGTAACATGATTGTTATGCAGTCTAATTAACTTGCCCTGCAATAATGCAGCTTTTACAATTAATTGTGCGGTAATTGTCTCTTATCTTTCATTTCTTTATCAATCCCTCTGTGAGTCTGTCTGTTAAGGTGTCTCTTATTCGTCCTATCTGTGTGTGAGACTATCCCTGACTGACTGACCGTATGACTCTCTCTCTTTGCCTCTGTCTTTCTATGCCTGTCTCTTATTCTGTACAGCTGCCTTTCTGCCTCTTGCTGTCTTTCTTTGTCCCCCCCCCCCCCCCCTCATATTCCTTCTTAAGTACAACACACACACACACACACACACACACACACACACACCTAATTTGAATAAGGTATTTCTTCAGGAGAAAGGTTTTGCAGAAGAAGCTGAAGGCATGGTAAGGGCAAAGCTAGATTCTGTTTGTCACATCAGTTTTGATCCGTTAGAAATATACTGGAAAGGGAAGCAACACTTTCATACCGTCAACTCACAACAGGATACTGTGTATCTAGGGATAACAAAATGAACAATATACGATTCTTTGAATTTCATGCATGTCGGTCACATATGTCAGTTTCTATATTTTTAAACTCTGTACGAATTGTATATTTGTTCAGAGTGCTACACCACCCTGCATACCTCCAGTTGTGGAACCAAGGGTAAATTAATGGGTGTAGAAATAGAACGACCGGTAATAGTAGTTCCAACAGTAGAACCAGGAGTAGAGCCAGAAAGTAACAAGCCCTGTTAATCCACTGTTAAAGTAATCTGATCAAGATTTTTTGCACGAAAATAATCTAAACATTCACCTTGACTTACCCCCTCCTTTTTTTATATATATATCTTAACTGTACTCCTCTAATCTTAGAAATATTCCATGAAATCTCATTGCTGTGATTGAGCTTCATTATCATGACCACATCTTATTTTTTTAGTTTTCAAATCATGTTATGATTGTTTGGAGCAGTATAAAGCGTACATGTACATAGCAAAATTATAGTAACTAGCGCAACGCCTAGTACTGGTAACACCGAGTACTGGTAACGCCTAGTACCGGTAACGCCAATTTCCGGTAAAGCTGAGTACCGATTTCGCCGGGTCCACGAAATATTATGTTATTACTTTTGTGTCTCTCCCTCCTTCCATCTTCTTCTCTCATCCCGTTACACCTCCCACCGCGCACCCCCCAACCATCCCCCCGCCCCTCCTCCCCCCCCCCCCCCCCCTCCTCCCAACCCCCACACCATACACACACGCACACGCGTTAACCTCACTTCTCTCATCCCATTCTACCCCCCAACGCACAAATGACACGGCCGCCTCGGTTGCCGTTGCCATCACCCCGTTAGGGCTCATAGCAAATTTGAAGCGATTCGGTTGAAAAACGGCGGAGTTATAAGGCCCGTTTTGTGTTTCAGACACACACACACACAGACAGACAGACACGCACACACACTTGCCTTTTTATTATATGATTATAACAATGGAGTGCATTTACAAGTTTTTCTTTTCAGGTGAAATTAAAAGTAGAATGAGAACTATCAGTACCAGTAACAAAAGTTATAGAACCAGACAGTATTGGGTAACAGGCCACATTAATCAACCGTGTAAGTCGTATGCTTCTTTTGTTTTTCAGTATACTTTTCTATTCATAGAAATACAACAGTTAAACAGTTAAAATCTTCTCCATACTCTGTTTAAAATTAATTCTATTAAGTTAATTTTTATATTGTTTTTTACATTTATGCTATGGTTGTGTGAAACAGTAAGGGTATTTTATGCTTCTTTTTCAAACAAATCTCAGTCTGGGAAAAAAGTATTGCCTTATAGTTCATAAAATACGGTAATTTCTTTTCTAAACCATCCCTAGCCGTTGAAAATGTTTTATTGTCAAAAGACTGAAGTTTGTTTTACGTCCTCCCGGCACAAAGCCATATGGGACATTTCTTTTGATTAAGTTAATTTTTCTTTTTTAATAGAGTTGGGATTGTCCAAAGATTTTTTCTTCATCATTATTGTTCTGTCAAAAAAAGGGTCATCAGGTGTCATTGCCATGACTTTTTTTTAAAAATTTTTTAAAAGTTAGGATTGATTACCAATTTTATTTGATTAAATTGTTTTCCAGCAATTTGTATTTTTTAAAATATAAATTTTAACTTTATTTTAACATTATATGGGGGGGGGGGATGCATTAACAAAACAAAAGACAAATGAGCATACACATATGAACATAATAACAATAATACTAATAAAAAGAATAATAATATGTAGTATTTATATAGCGCATTAGCTTGATACGGAACTCAATGCACTTACCCCCACCTTTCATCCTGACTCACTTGCACTTTTCACTTTCATTGGGTTTTCATTTTTCATCCTCAAATATGTGCTGAAAGACTGATGGAAATATGTGTGTCTGTGTAGGAAGTTGGATTTTTTGGTGTTTTTTTTAAAATATAAAATAAGTTTCATTTTTTGTTTCCATTCTTCAAATATTCATCTAAAGTTTGATGAGGTAAGTATGCATATTTTTTGGTTGGAGGGATCTTATCTGCTGGCTTAATTTTGTTCACATTTTCTTTATCAACACATTTTCTGATGTTCTGTTTGTTTGCCTTTTTTTAAATGTTATTGGCATTTTGTTCATTTTTGCTTCTTTTATTTTTTGTTTTCTCCTCAGTTGTTCTTTGGTCATTAAGTGATTAAGAAGGGGCACACATTGTATTTTGCAATGTGGAGATTCTGGTGACATTAGAAAACTTAAAACTGACATAATGAGATAGACCATTATCGAGATGGACCGTTATTATAATACTTATGTAACAAATTTTCATTATTTTCCTTCAGGCCCTTCAGCAAAGTAAAATGTCCACCAAGTTGAACATTGACCCTAAACTGTGAAAATCTCTTTTATGCCAAGATTATTTTTTTCTCCATGAACTTATACGCTCTTGCTCAAAGAATGACATTTAAGCAAAGGTATCAAACATTGATATATTGTTTTTGAGATCATGCTTGTTCAGACACAAAAGTTCACAGCTGCTTCAAGGATTTCCAGTTTGGCAGAACAATGTTCAAAGCCAGTGACAGTTTCAACTATAGAGTGACTGTTGTAACTGTTAAAAAACATAGGCAGTGTGAAATCTTTGTTGAAATAAAAGATCTCATCAGCACAGATAAGTGCTGATGAGATGGAAAACATAGTGAGCGTTTTATCAAGAAGTCTGAATAAAATTGTATAAGAATACTTGGGTATGCACACTTTAGGCATACTACATGTACCACACTAGCTTACTGAAGAGCAGATAAGGAATAGGGTTGAATGATGCACCTAAATCAAATATATTCTAAAAGGGTAAGATGGATTACTTAAAAGCTCGGCGAACCGGGCTGATAGAGTTATCGTTAGTGGGGATGTGTACACTATTCACAGTGGAGGCTATCAAAAAACTCGGACTGGAACTTGAACATAGAATTCAACTGGCCTATCGATGTGTAAAATGTGTCACGTTTCAAAGGGACATAACCAGTGTTTCTGTCCTCACTACTCATATAGGGAAAAGAGACTGGATGTTTATCTTCCCCTGTACAGTCTTTGCCCAAATCAAACAAACATTTTGATGATATGAAATCAGCTTGTATCTGGGACATTGTGACTGATGATGGAACATTCATCTGCCAGTATGATCCAAAAACCAAGCAGTAATCCTCTGTTTGAATTTTCTGGGTGAAACCCCTTCAGTAATATTCCACAGAACATGGAGTAGTAACATTTATCAAACAAATAGTTGCTGTGATTATTTTCTCAAAAGTTGTTTTTTTATGGTTTCTGTTCCTAACCCAGAGAGAAGAGCTGTCACTGCGGATTGAAATACAAACGCCTGTTTTCCCAAAGGATTTCCGCCTATTTTATTATGACAATGCATGTGACCACACTGCTGCAACTACTCTGGACACTTTGCAAGAAAACATACTTGTACAGTTCAGCTGGTCTCTCACCCACTTAATTTTCCGACTTAGCCCCTTGAGGCTTTTTTCTTTTATCTTACGTGAAGTGTCAGTTAAGGGGGGTGCAATTAAAGAAAGTTGAAGATGCTTGAGCATTCTATGAGGGTGCTATATTTTTTGTTAATATATCTCAGTCAATCTGGTCTGGTACCATAACAGTTTGGTTTGAAAGGATAGCCAAATGCGCATGTGCTGAAGAGGGGTACCTCTAAAATCTGGACTAGCCAGAAGGAGGGTGTACAATGCCAATTCAAGTGTGAACAATTTCTTCTGAAGATAGAAGTTGGTGCCACCACAGAAGAAGAAGAATTTTGCCTGTTGCAAAGTATAATGAATGCCCTGCATATGCCATCATTTGTTTGCCTGTGTTTTGGGGGGGTTTGTTTTTGTTACTGTTTGTTTTCTTTTTCTGAAAGACAGATTGGAAGATTAGGCTTGGCCCAAAATATCAATCCTTACAAAATAAATCTCTCTCTCTCTCTCTCTCTCTCTCTCTCTCTCTCTCTCTCTCTCTCTCTCTCTCTCTCTCTCTCTCTCTCCTCTCTCTCTCTCTCTCTCTCTCTCTCTCTCTCTCTCTCTCTCTCTCTCTCTCTCTCTCTCTCTCTCTCTCTCTCTCTCTCTCTCTCTCTCTGTCTCTCTCTCCCCCCCTCTCTCTCTCTCTCTGTATAAAAAAAAAGTCGAGCTTTTATGCCATGGCAGATTCTTCTTGCAATTACGCGACATGTGTTATTATGCTGAAGAGATGATGGTTTGTCGTCTTATTCCATGCAGCAGACAGTGTGGAGGGCTTAGGGTTGGTCCTTGTTGTGCCTGCCTTTGTTCATCTTCAATTTCCCAGTATGGATAAATAAAGTATTATTGAGTGAGTGAATGATTGGGTGAGTGAGCGAGCGAGGGAGGAAGTGAGCAATCTTTAAGGGTGGGAAACTACATGAAGAGGTAAAAAATCTTGATCTTAATCTGTGTTTCACAAGCTGTGATGATAACTGCGATGGAAACTAGGAGCATGCATTCCTATTAACACTTGGAAAATTAGAGAGAAAGACCTGTTTATTCTGGTCAAAATCATCAAACCGCCATTTCAGCCGGGGAGGCCCAGGCCCCCAATTTCAAGACAAATATAAAAGCAATAAACAAGCTTTAGTGGTCAATGCATGCAGACTCAGATGGAGATCTGATCAGCACTGGTGTGAATATGCTGATGGTGACTGTGGAGGAATCCAGTTGGGTTGATCCAGCTTTGCGGCATATGTGTGAAGAGTAATTCAGGTCGCTTGAGATCTGTATTCACATGTGTCTTTTGGGCTTGCTTTAGGAAGACTCCTGCAAGGCTCTAGAGATCAAACAGAGTGCTTTTGGTTGTAGAGTATGTAACTTGTGTGCATTTAAGCACATATATATTCTGGTGTAGAATATGTATCGTGTATGTAAGCACATATCCTATGAAGGAGTCTGTAGAGAATATAAGGTGATAAACCACCAAGGAGAACTCACAGCCCTCTTGTTCACACTAGTTTATTCCTTTAAAACTTGTTTGTTTCATATTTAGCGTTTCTTTTTAGGCAACACCACATATGCTGTCTTGTTTCATACGAGGAAAAGATTTATACTATGGTAGATGGTCAGAGTTGGAATAAATTGATCTTGAAACGTGTGTATTTTAATCTGTCGGTATATAATGAGCTGTTGTACTGATACCATGATTCCTGTGCTTTTTTCAGAAGGAAATCATGAACAAGATGGACAAGGGAGCCCTGGATAACCTGGGTAAGTAAATCTTAGGCATGGATTGAATCCTCTTCTCTTTAAGTCCCATTTTAGTAGACAATGTAAAGCAAAGAGTGTAAAGCAAAGTTTTTAACTGATTTCTGTTCTCCAAATGCAGTTTGACTATGACAAGAATTCTGAGTGCTTCTTGGTTTTCTTTTGGGGGCAGTGGGTGGATGCCTCGTGCCTCCAGCTGGATGCCCCCGCCCCCTCCACGAGTCTCTCCCTTTGGGAATGCTGGGGAGTCTTTCGCACAAGCTGGAAGTTTTGTGCTTGTAGCTTCCTCTAATCAGCCACTCTCTTTGACTCTGCCTTTTCCCTTTGCTTTTTGTCATCTATTATCTTTCTGACTTATTGGCCCATTCTCCTGCTTAAAAAAAAAAATCTTCCAGTTAATTTTCAGTGAAAACTGAAAACCAAATGCATACGTGCATTGCCGATTAATATTAAAGGCCTGGGAACGCAGAAGATGAAGAAGGTTGGGTTTTTTTCCTTAATTTTCTAGGCTATGGAAATTGTGATACAAATTCATCAAAGCTTTGAAAATCAAGCCAAAGGTTCATCCGAAAGCAGTTTATTAATGGGCAGAAAGATAATGTTTCTTAGTGTTATGCTAATTAACACATCTTTAAGTGTGTGTTAGAGTGTTCATTTTGGTTTCAGCTATAGTAATTTTTCCCCAAAGTATATTCTACTATCACATTGACCAGAACAAGTCTGATTTCTGCAGTGTTGTACAGGAAAATTAAATGTTAACTCTTTATGTAGCTCTTTTTGCTGTTGCTCCACCCCACCCCACTGATTTTAGTGTACAGGATGTATAATAGATATTATTTGTTTGCTCTAGGTCCCTCTGAAGATCTTATGAATGAACTGAACAAGTTGAAGAAAGACATCGAAGCTTTGAAAAATGAAATGGGAATGGTATGTATGTGTTCAATTAATGGTAGTTAATTGTCAAAAGTGTATTTTTTTTAAAAGAAGTGAATATTTTATATTTCATATTCAGCACAATACATGTATAACATATCGGCAGGTACCATTCCTTATGTAACAACAGTTTGGAATGTTATTTTTGTTGTTCTATTTAAGACTAGTCATCATGATTTGTCATGATATTATTATGTCCTCCTCACAGCAAAAGATGCAATGATACAGTTTTGGTTCCTGTTGTAAAGCAAAAAGCAAAATTACTATTTTCATTTAAAATTCTGATATAATAATAATATCAAAACGAGTGTTATAAGAACATGTGGATATGATGGAATACTGTAATGTGAAAGTTGTTGAAATGGTAGGAAAAAAATGAGACATTGCCTTTTGTAGCCGTTTGCGGCCTTCAGTTGTTTTGTTTATGCTCACAGTAAGTCTGAAGATAACACTTTTTTGGGGGAAAATAAGATTGTACTTTCCTCTTTTTTTGTGGTCAGTTGAAAATCTATTGAACTTTTTTTCATATTCTTGTTGGAAATTTAGGTGTATGTAATATTGTTAGTCTGAAGCATTTGATACTGACAGTTGTGTTGAACTGCTCTGCATGCTGCCAGATGGATTCAGGGACAGTTTCTGCTGGTCTTGACCACAGAAAAACCCTCTCTGCTTCCACTGTATCCTCCTCTCAGTCTAGCACGTGTGAAGATCACAAACTGCCCCAGCAGGAGGATAGGTCTCCCGTTATTGTGGAGATGGCACAGAATCAAACAGAAGACTCTCAGAGTCAACTGAATAATGACTTAGATCAGGCTGAGGTTGATTCTCACGTGCAATGTGCTGAACTTGATACTGAGCAGACAGAGAAAGACTTTGCAGACCATGTTGGAGTGCACCAAGAGGTAGTGCATGTCATTGTTGTGCTGCCTTTTTATTTTTCCTGAATGGATTTCTTATTTTGTTTTGCATTTGTACTGGTATTAAATATAAAAAATCTATTAATTTTTTATAGTAAACAAATCAGTCTTTAAAATAACCAATCAGGTGTTGTTCACTCTTTCAAGTTTGTAACTCAGTGATGTTCAATCTCTATGAAATGAACGGCACAACAAACCTGGATCTTAGAATTTGCTTGGTTGAAAATAAGACTTTTATGCAAAATGATGCACACGAACGTAATTAAATCTGGCACATTTGATAAGAAGGGTTTGTCAAATGCCAAAATGTTATATAGTCTTTGAACTTTGTCGTATTATTGAACTTCAAGTTCCTTTGGAAAAAAAATCAACTTTATAGCTTGTGAAGATGTACAAGGAAAGTTAGTAACATTCTCCATGCACTGCTGACTATTTGCCAATGAGTAAGTTTGTTGCCTGTTTATCAAATATATTTTGGAATATTAAAGGTTAATATCCATATTGGCCCATAGCCAGGTAGGTGAGATTAACTAAACTGTAAAGTTAAAAAACAAAACCACAAAAAACACTGTAAAGTTGGAAGGAGTGAAATAGTGAAACTACCAGGTCTAGTTATTACACCTGGTATAAATGAGCAGAAGAGTTTTTATGAGGTTAGGAGTGAAACACCTATTTATGTGCCTCAACTTTTTATTTATTGACTTATTTTGCCTTTTAATTTGAAGCATGTAAGTGTTAAATGAGTTCGTTGTTTTGCCAATGCATTTCATACGTGTGGTGGAGTCTGCATTGTGTTTCTTGAAATATGGTAGGCCTTTCCCTCCTTTTTTTTAAACCTTTGTTCGCATGACGCAAATTGCTGTTTATACATGTATAGAATCATTAGTGGTGGGAGAAGAGATTGATTTAGTGTTAAAATATGCAGCTTCTTGGTTTATTTGCTTTCTTTGCATTTCTATAATTGGTTTTTTTCTCTGAAACACTGGCTGTTCCTGGGATTTTGGCCTTGCACAGATTGAATTAAAAGGTGTGCAATTCTGAATCAAAATACAAGCTTTTACAAATACAGTGGAACCTCCCTTATAAGACCTTAAAAAATCATCCAAAATGAGGTCTTATAAGGGAGGGGTCTTATAAGGGAGGTAATTTTAATACTTACAAAGAAGGGCAATGTATCGGAGAAGTAGGTCTTATAAGGGAGGGATCGAGTCTTACAATGGGAGGTCTTATAAGGGAGGTTCCACTGTAATGAAATCGTTTGAAAGTTTTGAATCGCAGCTACAAATTTCACCACCCCAAAAATTATTTTGAAGGTGTACATTAAGCATGTGTTTTGCTGAAATAAAAGGAGAATTAAGCAGAAGCATTCCCGGCCCTTTACCTGAACTATGGCGTATGGTTCTGGAGCAACACATGTCAGCTTTAAACATGGGATCCTAATCTTTACACGCAGAGTAGACAAGTATTAATGTGCACCTGAGCCACCATGTGTTGGGTTTGTTTTTGTTTGTCATTTTATCTGGTTATTTTTCATTTTGTTTTGTGTTGTGTTTTGCCTTGTATAAAAAAAACCCTCATGGTTTAAGCATACTCCGACATGTCATTATATAATTTAAGCACACCTATATGTACTTTAAAGACCCACCACATCACGTGTGAAAATCAGCGTTTTCACATATTTTCCCTTTTATCACTCGTAAGAAATCTTATTTTGGCCACGTGTGACTCCCATACAAATTACCCCAAATTCAAAGCAAAACATCACTTTGAAGAAGAGCCTCGTTTTGAAGTTGGGGAAATTTGTATGTGGGTCACACCTGGCCAAGGAACTTAATTTTGCTGGATCAGTGGGTCTTTAAAATTCGATTTTGTGAATCTCTTAACGTATGCTGCCATGTTGTTTTGGGAAATCAATAATTAAACTTAAGATTTAGTGAAATACGTATTGAATTAAGACATGTATAATCTATTTTTTTTGTATGCTAGTCTGTCATTTCCGACAATGACTGTACATAAATAAGTAAAAGCACAACAAGGCTCCAAAGTTCATAATAAGATCAGCAACAAAATGAAAACAAACTGTGAGACTCAGAGATGTGCATGCATGCTGGTGCTTGCATATGCATGGGTGCAACTTTTCCTGGTATACAAGGATTTCCTATTTTTGAATTTTACCAGAAAAGGAAATTCTTTTTTTTTTTAATTTGTCAAACAAGATCTTTGTGTGTATTTTTCAAACACTTTAAAATAAGCATTTGTATAAATTGTAGAAAAAACAACAAGTAAAATACCTTCATAAATCAATTTTTGCTTCAGCTTCAGGGGGACATTATCCCTGGACCCCGGCCTTTTAGGGTTTTTTCATTTTGTGTAGTTGCATCCTTGCATGTGTGCTTCGACCTTACAATGCCAGCAATCAAAAGAGTTTGTTTGTTTGATTCGTCTGTGTCCGTCCACCCCATACTGTAATTTTGCTGATTCCTTTGCATAGGTGTCAACCTATACGTTTTTCTCGTATTGCTGTACGGGAAAACCATGATTTTGGGTCTGTACGGCCGTAGAGCAATTTCAATACGGGTAAAACTGATTCATACGGGCAGATCAGAAATCAGAGACAAAACCGCGAAGTGATAGAATTTTGTGATAGCAGACGACAAAACGCGGACGTCAAGCAGCCGAACAGGAAAACGAAAGCAGTAGGCTAGATGATCGGTCATGTGCAGAGAGCAATTTGTTCGATTTGTTCTGGTAATCTGCGCATGCATGGTTTCTTCAGAACTTCCGTGTGAGCGTTGTTTGAATCGAAAATGGCGGACGCTAATTCTTCCAGTTCTACGAACCCCCCTGTGGCCAAAAAGGCACGAGTTGGGAGTGGGAAACACTTGAAAGAATGGGAAAACCTGTCCTTTGAGAAAGGAAGGCACGCTCCCCTGCCTATGAAAACGATGTCTGAATATATTATAATGTATTCACGGCAACTTTTTCATGGTTTTGCATGTTCTGAAATTTATACGTTTTTCAGGCTTGAATGAAGGGGGAAATTATTGTTCAATAAGGGATGTTTTTAAAAAAGGAAAATTGGGTTGACACCTACGCCTTTGTGTTGCTGTTGCTTGGTGTTGTTCCCCATTCAAATGGTGTACTGTGATGTGCGTGTTGCTGTTGCTTGGTGTTGTTCGCCATTCAAATGGTGTACTGTGATGTGCGTGTTGCTGTTGCTTGGTGTTGTTCGCCATTCAAATGGTGTACTGTGATGTGCGTGTTGCTGTTGCTTGGTGTTGTTTGCCATTCAAATGGTGTACTGTGATGTGCGTGTTGCTGTTGCTTGGTGTTGTTCGCCATTCAAATGGTGTACTGTGATGTGCGTGTTGCTGTTGCTTGGTGTTGTTCCCCAAATGGTGTACTGTGATGTGCGTGTTGCTGTTGCTTGGTGTTGTTCGCCATTCAAATGGTGTACTGTGATGTGCGTGTTGCTGTTGCTTGGTGTTGTTCCCCAAATGGTGTACTGTGATGTGCGTGTTGCTGTTGCTTGGTGTTGTTCGCCATTCAAATGGTGTACTGTGATGTGCGTGTTGCTGTTGCTTGGTGTTGTTCGCCATTCAAATGGTGTACTGTGATGTGCGTGTTGCTGTTGCTTGGTGTTGTTCCCCAAATGGTGTACTGTGATGTGCGTGTTGCTGTTGCTTGGTGTTGTTCCCCAAATGGTGTACTGTGATGTGCGTGTTGCTGTTGCTTGGTGTTGTTCGCCATTCAAATGGTGTACTGTGATGTGCGTGTTGCTGTTGCTTGGTGTTGTTCCCCAAATGGTGTACTGTGATGTGCGTGTTGCTGTTGCTTGGTGTTGTTCCCCAAATGGTGTACTGTGATGTGCGTGTTGCTGTTGCTTGGTGTTATTCCCCAAATGGTGTACTGTGATGTGCGTGTTGCTGTTGCTTGGTGGTGTTCCCCAAATGGTGTACTGTGATGTGCATTATGTATCGGATGCGCACATGTATCTGTCTGTGACTATCTGTGTGCCCCAGCTGAAGGGTCTGTCAGGCGTGGATGCTGAGCTCAGAGCACAAGTGGATGAACTGCTCAAGAAGATTGAAGAGGTGTCCGTTGGGTGTAGTCATGATTTTTCTCATGGTCTAACAGCAGCCACTAACAAAGTTTTGTGTCCAGACTAAAGTTTTGCCCTTTCATTAATCCCTACCATTGATCTCAGTAATAAAAACATTATTTTTGTGGTGGAATATGGGTCAAGGAAATGCTTTTAATTCTGATATTCTTACCTTGTGGAAAGAAATGAAACGTTGTAAGCAAAGGTATGTTAAGGTTTTTTCTTCTTTTCTTTTTGTTTAGTTAACATGTAGACCCATATATGCTTAATTTTACCCAGTTACAACAAGCGTAATTACATGTAAAACAGTAACAATTTCCATTTGATTATTATTAACTTTCTTAAGTTTATGTATCAACCTGAAAAGGAACATAACTGGGTTTTTTAAAAAGTTATCCTTATACTTTATGTATTTTTCAAATCTTAGCAAATTTAATGATGCTAACTAAATAACAAATGATATTAACATAACCAATTACAAAGTGCTACTTTAATTATGTGTATTCCTGGTTTTGGTAAGCAAATTCTTTTAACATTTTTATGCATAGATTCTATTTATGTGGGTAATTCTAACAAGCGATTATCTCATTTTAGTATGATGTTTACAGATAATATTGCTAGCATTATACTATTTATACTTGTGGCGGTACCATAGCCGGTGAGGTTTAGCCGAGGCGTGGTTACTGCTACACGTATCTGTATTATTAAAAAATCGGGACTTTACTGGTTTTGCACTGCCTCTGGCCAAAGTCTGGGCATTGCCTCCAGTATTGTTCCCACCATCTTTGTATTTACAAATGTCCCATATATGTCTATGACCGAGAGGACGTAAAACACCATTTTTCATTCAGATAATATTGCTAACGTCAGGCCTCATGCCATATTATGCTGGTTTCATTTTTCAACATAGAAAGAGATCATAGTGCAACAGACACTGATATTTGTATTTTGATCAGCAATTATGTTTAATAAGTTACAAATCACTCTCTCAGGTGGATTGGCTTTGTTTTTATCGTCTGTTCCATTTGGGGACTCTATTACTGTGATGTGGCACTGTGTTGGTGTGAAACACATTTCAGGACTCTGTTACTGTGATGTGGCACTGTGTTGGTGTGAAACACATTTCAGGACTCTGTTACTGTGATGTGGCACTGTGTTGGTGTGAAACACATTTCAGGACTCTGTTACTGTGATGTGGCACTGTGTTGGTGTGAAACACATTTCAGGACTCTGTTACTGTGATGTGGCACTGTGTTGGTGTGAAACACATTTCAGGACTCTGTGATTAACAAACAAACAAACTGTAACTCACATTATGTCGTGTGTTTTTGTATAATGTCACCTGTCATGAACTGATGAAGAGAAATAACACCTAACTTTGAATATGTTTAAAAACGTAATGATGAGATGAGCACCATCTTAATTGAAAACAACAATCTAGAGAGATCTAATACTTGACAATAAGTGTATGTGTTTGAATGTAAAATAATAAAAAATATGTTAATACATGCTGCTTCTTGCCCGAAATGTATGGTAGCCATTTAGGTGCAGATCTTTACTGGTCGTAGAGTTTGTACCTTTCCAGTGTTGTGAGACACATATGACAGTACAGTCAAGTCAACCGACCTGAGTTGCTGTCATGTGTAATGATTAAGGCATTCGTCTTGGGGGAACAGTTCCTTCATTGATATTACCAGTACCAGAATGGTGCCATTGAAGAATGCTGTTGTGTTGTTTGCTCTGTATGCAAACTCAAATCAATCTCCAAAATCTTCTGTATGGCTTTATGATGACAGTGGAAATAATATGACCATTGGTTGTCTTTTTTGTGATTAAAAAAAAAGTAATTGTGGCTGTTGAGGTTTGGGAGTAGTGGATAGGAACATTTGGTAGGAACCGTGTAATGTGTTTAGTGCTTGCTGCTGCATTTAGCAACATTATCAAACATTTGTAATGCAAGTTTAATGTTAAAAGTTTCATGCATGTCAGTGGAGAAAGACTGTTTACTAAACAAAGTATATGTATAATAATGTGAATAATGTTTAGAAAGAAAACAATGTACAAGCATTTCTTTCTCTTCTTAATCATTTCAATCACTCCCAATTAACACGCTTCAATGTTTTAAAGATTTGTTTATGCTCTATAACATGGTGTGTTCAGAACGTAAGAGAGAGAAAGAGAGAGGTCAAAGTGGTTTAGGGAATTAGAAGAAGGATGAAATACAAGGTACAGAAACTGTTTGTTAGTCTGTCTTATTCTGCTACCTTTCTTTCTCCTTCCCCTCCCCTTCTCTCTCTCTCTCTCTCTCTCTCTCTCTCTCTCTCTCTCTCTCTCTCTCTCTCTCTCTCTCTCTCTCTCTCTCTCTCTCTCTCTCTCTCTCTCTCTCTCTCTCTCTCTTTCTGTATGAGTGTGTGTGAGTCAGTTTGTTCATGTATATGTCTGCCTCAAGGGTTTTTTTCCACTGTGTGTGCATGTGCATGCATGTGGATATGTGTGACATGTTAATGTAATTGCATCGATGTTATCCTTGGTGCTTATGCTTTTTTTTAAATTTATTGTTGCTTTTGATGATATTTCCTATGTAGAAACTTCTCATCAGTTTCATTTCTTGTATCATTTGTTACATTATTAAACATCTTATAATAATATTTTTCTGTTGGATTAATTTTATAGCATGAAATGTAGAATAGACATTGTTTTGGAACTTTCTTAGGTCTAATCTTTAAAAAGTAATGAAATTTAGTGTCCAATATATTAACTGTTTTTAAAGGATTTTTGGTAATGTAAATTGCAACATCCAGATATGGCACACTTGACTGTGTAATCTTTGACTGACTTACTACCACAGTAATGCTGAAATACACTTAAATTTTTTTTGTTTACAGCCTGATATAAGATTTAAATTACTTATGGATGGTAACACAAGCTTACAATGAGATTTGAAGCAGATCCCTTTATTTGGAGAAATATTGATATTAGAGAACAGTAAACAGTGCCATATTTTAATGGACTACCATGTGCATCATATTATCTGACACCCTCAAAATTTAACAGAAAATTCTGATTTTGTAACACTTGTTGCTTAGTGTGTTGTTAGTCATGAGGTACAGGGGTATCAGTGTGGAAAAATAGTTGCCTTGTAGTTTGTGACTTTATTAAGGATAAGTATCAATGTGGAAAAATAGTCATTAGTTCTTTAATCTAGATAAACAAGACCCTTTTTTGCTGTTTGTGCTCTGTGTGTACATCCCATGTTTGCTAAAGAATTTCTATAAATATTAAGTATCTCGTATGAAATAGACATTTTTTTAGCAGTGTATGGGACTGAGGTAGCATAGATGGACAGCAGACTGTCTGTGGGCATTGTTGTGTGGTGACGTGACTGGGGCTGGTCATCTTTCAGGACAGTGGCGCCATCGGGCGGCTGAAGAACATGCTGACGAAGCTGGAGGAGGCCATCAAGAGACTGACCAAGACCACCGATGACCTGAATGTTGACAGCGAGCACAAACGAGAGCAGATCAAGGTACCCCAACATGGACCGTTAATCCTACTGTGTGATGTTTCTATCGAAATAATATTGCTGTCAGAATTTGCAAATCAATCTCGCCAAAGTTGAAGTTTATAATAT
The DNA here is from genome assembly GCA_017654935.2 of Phymorhynchus buccinoides. NCBI lineage: Eukaryota > Metazoa > Mollusca > Gastropoda > Neogastropoda > Raphitomidae > Phymorhynchus > Phymorhynchus buccinoides. The sequence continues at coordinate 50,956,444 of CM065680.1, forward strand.
ACTAGTTGACCTGTAAATGGGGTTTAGCTAGGAAATCAATATTATGGTCCACGTTTTATAATCACATGACCTTAAAGTTGATTATTTCAAAAACTTTTTATTTTTTAATCTGAAAGTCCTGGGCCTGTATTCACATTGATATAGCATGAGACTTAGCATCATGCTAACTTAGAAGCTCTTCCAAAAGTCCTATTAAATCCTATATGACATTGGAAGAGCTTCTAAGTTAGCATCATGCTAAGTCTCATGCTATCTCAACGTGAATACAGGCCCAGGTTTTTAACGTTTGGAAACTATAACACTATAGCCATTATTTTCAATGAATTCCATATTATAGCAGTTATGTGGGCTGAGCTGGTGTTTCTTATTCCTGAGTGTCTTTTTTTAATTTTTAATGAATACCGTTTCACTGGGGTCACTACAGTTAGGAGTGAGGAAGACTTTTGTTTGCCAATAGACTTTGTCAACTTGTCTTTCTGTTAAGAGATGAGCCATATCAGCACACTTCCTCTGTTCTCCGTGTAGAGCCTTTATTTTCAATGAATTCCATATTATTCCTCCTGTGTAATAATTTGTTTCAAGAGATCTTTCTTAGTGTGTCCAATATCGTCTACCTTATCGCCGTCTACACATTGCAACACTTGTGTGTGAGAGTTGTTGGGTTTGTGTCAACAGTTATCGCTCAGTGAGTGGAGGAAATTATTTCTAGTGTTACAAATGTAGCTCCACGAAGTTGGAGTGTGGCTGCACACATGGCGGGGTAATCCAAAATAGTCACACACGTAATGTTCTCATCCCTAGATGATGCTCTTGTACTATAGCAGACCTGTTTACTCTACTCTTTTCGAGTAGTATTCTACTCAATTTGGACCTCTAATATGCTTCAAAATTGAAAATAATGCTCTAATTACTCATTTTCAGTGAACATTATTTGATGGTTTAATGAAGAGGACTACTCATTTCACACCAAAACTACTCATTTCAGATATCCAGATTACTCAAGACTTGTGTGTAGGGGGTAAACAGGTCTGCCATAGTGTTCAAGTGCTTTGGCTGTTGGGATGATCCCTGGATTCTTATAGCCAGGGTACGAACAACAAAAACAACATGCAGTAAACTGCTTTTGTTGGCACTGTGCACATAAATATGTTTTTTGTTTGTTTGCTCTGTTTGTTTTATTATGTTTCCTCTATGTTCATTCCAGGAGCTGTTCAATCTGTGTGACAATCTGGACAGGAAGAAGGCTGATAAGGAATATGTTGCAATGGAAGTGGATGTGGTAAGTCCATGGAAAATGTCATGTACAGTTCTGAATGAGGTTCTCTGTCGCAATACTGCTATCAGTCTGTGAAACACTTATAGATGCAAGGTAATATTCAGAACAAGGAAGAAATAGTAAAGAGAAGAAGGAGCATAATGACGATAATGATGGTGATGATGATACATTATGATGATCATGATTAATAATTTAAAAACAACAAGAAGAAGATGAAGAAGAAGAACCAAAAAAATGCAGCCAACAAGGTCTGAAATTTGTAAGGCTTGTTCAAATGATCCAAGACTGAGGCATCATTCAAGGTTTGCAAATTATCTTTCATAATTTTGCCTTGGTGAAGCTTTATTTTCCTTTTTTTCCTACCTCAATTGTTGTCATAGTTAATGTATTGCTTGATTACAAAAACGAAGCAATTGTTGGTGTTGAGTAGAGAAATGTAGTATTTCATGCCATTATTATTGAAAATAATGACACACACACACACACACACACACACACACATAAACACACACACACTCGCATACACATTTGCACACATGCACGCAAGCACACACATGCCAAAAAAACCGGCAAGATTGAGAGGGTCCAGCGCCGCACAGCTAGATGGGTCGTAAATCGCCACCACCAAGCATCCAACGTGGACAACATGTTGACCCAGCCTCAAGGACAGGCGACGCTCCGCTAGGCTAGCCACCTTCTTCAAGTTCCACCATGGAGAGGTGGCCATCAACACCCGACACCAGCCAGTCCCCCATCCTCCATCACGACAGATGCGACAGACTCACTTATTGGCCTACCTACTTCCTGCCTGTAAAACAAATTACAGGAAGTACTCATTCTTTCCCAGGGCTGTGAGTGAGTGGAACTCTCTTCCACCTGAGGCAATATCATCAGCCTCGGTGGAGGAATTCAAATCCCAGATCTGAGCCCCCCCCCCCCCCCCCTCATTCCTCCCCCTTCCCCCTGTCCTCACCTTTCCGTTGTCTCAACGGAGTCAACTCCATACTCCCTGTCCGGGCCTCCCTCCCCCCCCCCCCCCCCCCCCCAAATCATGCCCACCCCTCTCCCATTCAATCTCGCATTGAGCTGATCATCTGGGCAGCAAGTCCTTCACACAAGTCTCCTGATTAGTTAGAAACCCCCCACGTCGTAAGCGTCATAATCATCAAATTGTTGATGGAGGATGCTATATGCAAGAAGAAGAAGATTCATGTATGCATCGGTTGTGCCTTTTTTCTTCTAATGTACATATATGAAAACACACACACACACACACACACACACTCACTCAAGTAGGCATACAAATTTCCTTTGTCTTGTATTTTGGAACTTTTTTTTGCACAATTTATGATATCTTCTTCTGTTGAGACCACTGACAATGATGGTTAGATCACCAGTAAGCAGTCATCTTTCAAATCTGTTTTCCCTTCTGTTATGGGGCCGACTCATAGATGCGATTTCAGTCGTACAACTATCCAACTGTGACATCTGTGAGGCATTATTCTCATGAAATACTACTGTCTAAATGAATCTGATGAAATTCTGCTACTAGTTATGCTCACTACACTTGTAATCCCCCGTATACGAATCTGATGAAATCTCTGTGTTTCTATATTGTGTACTGTAGTTGTGCATTGGGGTCAGCATGGATAGGATTTCATCAGATTCATTTAGACAAGTAGTACTTCATCAAAATCATGCCTCAGAGATGTGGTCAATCGGATCATATAGCCATACGATTTTAATGCATGTGTGTTGCCGCCCTTACTGTGTGGACGACTGATCAATCAAATCTTTTTTCTGTTACTGTGCTGTGTGTAGAAAGCGGATAAGAGGCAGCTTGAGGGCAAGGTGAACCTCAGCAAGTTTGACAGCACCACTGCAGAGCTCAACCAAGCCATCAAAGACATTCTGGACCAGCTGGCCAACAATGTACGCCTCCCAGTAACTGTGCAGCTTGTCCTCACCTCGCTTTCCCTTTTTTTAACACATTCCAGCCTACACCCGACAAAATGTTTGGGCACGCTTAGTGTAACCACCAGCGCCTGTGCCCTACAGTTTGCTAGGCACAGACCCTCTCTTACTTTCTCTATCCACCTCAGAAAGATTTTTAGTAATAGGAGCTTATTCTACTGCCTTTATTCTTTAGAACGACTCGCTGAGCTCATGGTGCGAGTTTGAAGCTTTGGGTGAGTTTTTGTTGTTGTAAAATTTGTACAGTGGAACCTCCCTTATAAGACCTTAAAAAATCATCCAAAATGAGGTCTTATAAGGGAGGTAATTTTACTACTTACAAAGAAGGGCAATGTCTCAGAGAAGTAGGTCTTATGTGGGAGGGAGTCTTATAATGGGAGGTCTTATAAGGGAGGTTCCACTGTACTCTCAGAAAGGACAGACTGGAAGTGCAGAGTGCAGGTCAAGTTGCCATGGCACAAAGGGTTGAATTCCTTTTGTGTTCTTGAGTATGTATAAACCTCATTGAAGCTTATCCGTTTTCATCCTGAACTATGCGTCTGTGTTTGCATTTGTTTTACTGAATTGTTCCATTCACTATGGATGGTTGTATGTAATAATATTATATCCAGATAAGTTTTGGAAAAATGATATTGCTTCAAAACTAAGCGAAGAAAGAATACTTATTAAAAAGAAATTATAATATTTGATATTTTATATATTACATTTGGGGGAATGGGAGGAGGTGTGTGTGCCCATGTTTATGATTAGCATCCATGCAAATATATTACACTGTGTGTGTGTGTGTGTGTGTGTATGACTGTGCATGAAAGTTATACCAATTTTGTGTGAAGCTAGCCTTTCAAGGTCAGTCGACAAGTTTTCGTCTGACATGTTTTTCTGTTGTTGTTGATAGTTCTCTGTATTTTCAAAAATAGCCATAGCAGCATTTTCAAATGAAAACGAAAGTGTCTAAGATAATCTTCACTATCATTAAATCCTTATTGATCAGCTTGAAACATAATACTCTGTCAACCACTATAGAAACATGTGTTTCATTCTTCTTTTTATAACCGGTATTCATAATCAGTCAGCACTAGACACATTATTGTCTGATCTGATCAACGGAAGCCCATGCTCTACTACACACCATAATCCTGATAATTGGCATTCAACATACTACCTGTGCAGTCTGATGAGTGGAAGGAAGCACTTGATTCATTAATGTTATCCTCATCAATCATCATCAACCATGTTGCTGTGCAGTCTGATGAATGGAAGGAAGCGTATGATTCATTAATGTTATCTTCATTGTGCCGTGCAGTCTGATGAGTGGAATGAAGTGTATGATTCATTAATGTTATCTTCATTGTGCCGTGCAGTCTGATGAAGCGTATGATTCATTAATGTTATCCTCATTGTGCCGTGCAGTCTGATGAAGTGTATGATTCATTAATGTTATCCTCATTGTGCCGTGCAGTCTGATGAGTGGAATGAAGTGTATGATTCATTAATGTTATCCTCATTGTGCCGTGCAGTCTGATGAGTGGAATGAAGTGTATGATTCATTAATGTTATCCTCATTGTGCCGTGCAGTCTGATGAGTGGAATGAAGTGTATGATTCATTAATGTTATCTTCATTGTGCCGTGCAGTCTGATGAGTGGAATGAAGTGTATGATTCATTAATGTTATCCTCATTGTGCCGTGCAGTCTGATGAGTGGAATGAAGTGTATGATTCATTAATGTTATCCTCATTGTGCCGTGCAGTCTGATGAGTGGAATGAAGTGTATGATTCATTAATGTTATCCTCATTGTGCCGTGCAGTCTGATGAGTGGAATGAAGTGTATGATTCATTAATGTTATCCTCATTGTGCCGTGCAGTCTGATGAGTGGAATGAAGTGTATGATTCATTAATGTTATCCTCATTGTGCCGTGCAGTCTGATGAGTGGAATGAAGTGTATGATTCATTAATGTTATCCTCATTGTGCCGTGCAGTCTGATGAGTGGAATGAAGCGTATGATTCATTAATGTTATCCTCATTGTGCCGTGCAGTCTGATGAGTGGAATGAAGAGTATGATTCATTAATGTTATCCTCATCAATCATCATCAATCATCATGCAGTCTGATGAGTGGAAGGAAGCGTATGATTCATTAATGTTATCCTCATCAATCATCATCAATCATCATGCAGTCTGATGAATGGAAGGAAGCGTATGATTCATTAATGCTATCCTCATCAATCATCATCAACCATTGTGCCATGCAGTCTGATGAGTGGAAGGAAGTACCTTTCTTCATTAACTCATTCAAGTCGTTCCGGCCATATATGTCCGGAATTAATAGGTAGCTGTCAATTTGATGCATTTGCTTTAAGGGAATGAAGTGTATGATTCATTAATGTTATCCTCATTGTAAATCTGTGTGCACACCATACTTTGGTCACATCTAAGGTTGCTTCGCTCCCTTAGACCACAATTTTGCCTCTCACTTTGCTTTTGTAGTGGTTTGTTGTGGGGTAACCAATCGGTGTAGAGAGTTTTTCTATATAAAGTCTATATATAAAAAAAAGTCTGATCTACCACTTCCCTATGTCTTAACCTGAGGTAAAAACCCGTAATCTTCCTTCGTTTCTCCTTTAGTTTATGTATGTTTTGTTTTGTGTGTATGGCTGGAGTGATTTCTGAGTTTTTTTAATAATTCAAAATCGTTGCGATGCGAATGAGTTAATGTTATCCTCATCAATCATCATCAACCATGGTCTAATGAGTGGAAGGAAGCACTTGTTTCAATCACCAATGTTATCCTCATCAATCATCATCAACCATGGTCTAATGAGTGGAAGGAAGCACTAGTTTCAATCACCAATGTTATCCTCATCAATCATCATCAACCATGGTCTAATGAGTGGAAGGAAGCACTAGTTTCAATCACCAATGTTATCCTCATCAATCATCACAACCCATGTTGCCGTGCAGTCTGATGAGTGGAAGCACTTACTGGCCAAGCTGATGGACGACCTGTCGGACAAGTTGGACCGGCGGGAGCTGGACAAGATCAAGGAGTGGCTGGAGTCCAAGCTGAAGGCCCTCAACAAGAAGATCCAGGACGGAAGCATGCAGTGGTCCGAAGACGAAGCTGCCGGCCTCAGAAGGTGATGCTGATGATGTGCAGGACACTTTGGTTGTGTTGTTTGACCATTCTTTTAGCTCTTCTTGCGCCATGTATTTTTTGGCGTTCTTTCTTTGCTCGTCCGTTGCATCTCAACCGACAAGAGGGGAGTAACTATTTTTTTCGAGTGCGCATGCGTTGCTTTAACTCATTGGCATAACCTCTGAAAATAGACAAACACGTGGCAGGGTACCTGGCAGTGAGTGTCTTTTCCTTTAGTGGGAGTGTAGTGTGATGCACTGGGTGAATATATTCACCCATGGTGCTAGAAGAGTTAATTAAGCATGATACTTTGGCTTAGTTGCCTGGTTGATCTTGAGAATCATTGCAGTTTGGCTCGCTTATTTTGCTCTGCTGACCATCATGATCTAACTACTATTACAGTATTGTTGTCTGTGTTAATCATGGGAATCAGGATACTTTGATTGTTACCAGCCATGAAGCGACGCAGGTAATGTTTTCAGTGATGTCTGTCTGTTCCTGGCTGGCTGGCTGACTATGTATGTATGTGAACATGATAACTTTTGAAAGGAGGGACCTAGGATGCTCAAATTTTGCATGCACATAGGTACTTAGGATATCTAGCCCCAGTAAACAAAATGAAGGTCAAGGTCAAAGGTCAGTTCCTGGCTGGATGACTATGTACATATGTGTGATGATAACGTTTGAATGGACCTAGGAGGCTCAAATTTTGCATGCGCATAGGGTAGTTAGGATATCTAGACCAAGTTTGAAAATGAAGGTCATTGGTTAAAGGTCAAGGTCACTGGAGAGAAAAATGTGGTGCGCGGCTGGTGATCTAGCGTCTTAACACTAGTTTGCGTTGCTTTGTCTGCATGAAGACCATCATACTTTGAATGGGTGTTTGTGTCTCTTTGCTAATCACGCATTCAATCATCATTCGCTTACATCTGCATCACTTGTATAGCTGTCACTCGAGTCTCATCCTTTGCGATCTGTGTCTTCCTGTTTATTACTGAGTGTAATTCACTTTCATCGCCACTGTCGCCTCTTGGCGCCACAATGATTTAACACCCATGTCACTGAAAGGCATCAAATGAGGGTCTGGTATTCGATGACCTTATGTTCTTAATTTTGGGAGGTAAGGACAGGACCTATTTTATGCATGTCACAAAGGAATCCCCAATACTGCAGACGAAATATTTTCCCTACCCAGGTAAGTGTAATGGAAAGTTTTGGCTGAAAAATGGCTGGCGTTGAAAGGGTTAAAGGTCTTTCAGTCATTTTGCTGCCTCCAGTAGGAGATTGATTGTTCTTTTTTGTGTGTGTGTGTGCACAGACAGTTGATACAGCACTACCACTGCCTGTCCTGCGACAAGCCTCTGGAGATCATGCCCACGGGGTGAGTCTCTGATTCTTGGTCCTCAGGTTTTGGGCTATGGGTCTGCAGATAGTGAAGCTTCGTTGAAAAATGTGGTCCTTAGCATTAACCAGCGCAGGTGTCGATCCCCACCATCCCCCAACAATGAGTAACACACTCGCTCGCATGCACGCACGTTCACACATACACACACATGCTCACACATGAACACACAGTCACACACACACACACACACACACACACACACACACACACACACACACACACACACACACACACACACATACATATACCCATACACACATACTTGTGCATACACACACCAAACAAACACCCCACACAACACAACACAATGTGTGTGTGTGTTTAAATGGTGTGTGTGTGTGTGTGTGTGTGTGTGTGTGTGTGTGTGTGTGTCACTCACAGTGTATGTCTGTGTGTGTGTCAGTCACACTCAGTGTGAATCACAGTGTCTGTGTGTGTGTGTGGTTTTAAATGGCACTGGTATTTTCATTCTGAAAACTTTGCTGCAATATTTTCATAATGAGAGCACCTATGCACCACTCGTCCTATTATCGTTGATAAGTTTTAAGGGAAATTAAATAATATAAGGAAGTACTCTGTGGAAACAATGTCTGCAGTAACAACAACAACATACAGTATTTATACGGCGCTACATCTTGATATAAATCAAATTGAAGCGTGCACACACAGACACACACACACACACACACACACACACACACACACATGTGCGTGCGTTAACCATTATATTATGAGAAGATAAGACACACTCACACATTTGAGAAATAGACCTAAAGGCAAGAGAGATGAGTGAAAGGGAGAATGAGCTTCAATGACGGGGCAATACTGCTAGAAATTGTACCAGGATGATCAGTGATTCTGAATTGATACAAAATAGCCAGTCTTGACATGCTTGTGTGTGTGTGTGTGTGTGTGTGTGCGCCCATGTGCGTGTGCTTTATATGTACAGTGTACAGCCCGCTGTGCCAACCAACCAGGGCCTTCCTCCATCCCGTTCCCCTCGACCGTACACCACGTTTGAGCTGGACCAGATCAGACAGCACGCAAAAAGGTACTGCCACACTTAGGCCGTGTACACATATATGCGGAGATTCCATGCGGAAACCCGTGCACAATCCATAAATAAATGAAAGAAGGGAAAAGATTTGCGCACGTGTCCGAATTTCCCCTAATCCGTAAACTGTTACCCTTCTTTCTTTTACTTACTTAGGGGTTTCCGTACGGAACTTACGCGTCTAGTGTGTACACAGCCTTAGTATGCACTGTTTGATGACCGTGCTTGTCTCTTAGTGAAAGCGTGACCATTGTACTATGCTGTGCTTGTTTTTGTGTGTGTTTTTTCCCCTTTTATGTAAACGAATTAGCTTTGCGGCAGGTTAATGTTTGTCAATATTTTCAGTTTAAAAATCCTAAAGGTATTTCCAGACTTGTCAAGCTGCTGGTATTGCAATTGTTCTGCTATTGTTCTATCAAATTAAAGATGCAGTAGATTAGTGTGTTTAAGTCAAAGTCGAAGTGAAAATCTTATTTCATGAAGGATTCATCGAATAAGGATTTTTTTCTTCTTTTTTACATCAACCCACTGAGACTTGATGTAAGACAAACTGCATCTCATAGGGACATTGTTTTCATTCTGTACCACAGCTTAATATACACATACTCACACATTTTGAGGACAGGATGAAAAAAAGCTGTCAAGCTTATTCCTTTATCCTCAAAAAAGATCATTTTGATTTTTGACTTGACGACACAAATGCATGCAGATTCTTTCACATATGCATACATGTAAACGCTAACATAGAAAACAAATATTTGCAACAGGTCTGGTTGTATATTTTGTTATATTTTTGTCCCTGTCTTTGGATGGAAAATGATGGATATATTTACAATGCCTATATGTGTGTGTGTGTGAAATGTACTATGTATAATCAAAATCCTCAACTGTATGTTCTGTGTCCTTTGCCTGGTTGATGCAGACTGCTGTCGGGAAATAAGAACATGCGGTACAGTACTCTACGGTCTATCAGTCTGTGTGCCAGAGTGTCACCTTCACCTCTGTGTGCTCTGTGGGTGTGTGGGTGTGCAGTGCATAAAGCACCAGGCAGCAGTCCCTGTGCCAAATGTTCGCAATAAAGCCACATGGCCTGGTCAGGCACGATATAAAAGTTCATTGAAGTCGGCCATCGCACATCCAGAGTTAAAAGATAAAGACGGTTATAGAAGAAGATACATTCCATTTATTTTCAGTTTTCTGTGTGTGGGAGGAGGGGAGGGGAGTTATTATTGGTCTCTATGATCACAGTCTCTTGCTTGCCCATTCTTTACTCTCTTTTCCCCCCTTTCTCTTTCTGATGTATCTTTTTTTCCCTCTTTCTATTTCTTGCCCCTGACCCTTTTTATTACTTTTTTTTTAAAAAACTTGGATCTACAAAATAATGCATTAACCCCTTGACTGCCAGAGAAAATTAAAGAAAAAATCATTGGGCAAATCGTGCCATAAAAAAGGCAACTGATAGAGACAATCTGGAAAAATGGTCTGGAGATATAGCCCTTTCCCGAAACTCGATCAATTTGCGTTATCTGCCCCTGCTCTGGTGTGTCGCAGGTGATTTCCGGCAAAGTACTTGTTAAAGTGCACAAACTACCCACGGAAAACTCGCAAACCATGACGGATTGCGAGCTAGCGACTCAGACTTACCAACTGAGCTACAGCGGCTCCTCTTTCTCTTTACTGTCATAGTGTGTGTGTGTGCGTGCGTGTGTGTGTGTGCGTCACTCTCTGTGTGTGTGTGTGACCGGAACTCACCCGGGCATGCAAGGGACATCACTCGTCCGAACTTTCTTACTTGATTGTAGGATAGGGCTATAGATCTCTTGACTGTGCAAGAGCAAAAGCCAGCATATCAGGGTTATTCCTCTTCATCTGATGACATCATCAGTGATGTCATCAGGTCAGTACATAATACCTTGGTGGCAGTCAAGGAGTTAACTGGTCTCATGCATCCCTGGTTCTTTTTCATTTTCTCTCAACATTTTTGTTCTTTCACTCTTAGCATGGTTGTCTTCTTTTTTTTTAATGTGTTTGGCAGTGTCGTCACAAAGCCAACACAACAATCTCTTTACATATCCACAGATGTCAGCCAAAGTCATCTCTCCCTTTCTTCCCATCATGTCTGTTTCCTTGTGTGCAATAAACATGTCATTGAATGAAGGCATCACACAGAAACACAGTGTGCGCTTTTTCACGTGAATGAAAGCAAGTTCAAACAGAAACGTGGTGTGCGCTTTTTTACGTGAATGAAAGCATGTTCACATAGAACACTGTGTGCACTTTTTCACAGGAATGAAAGCATGCTCACACAGAAACACTGTGTGTACTTTTTCACGTGATTGAAAGCATGTTATCATAGAAACACAATGTGCTTTTTCTCGAAGGCAGGTTTTATTGTTTGTAATATCAAGCCATATGGTGGCTTTGAAGGAGCAGACAAAATGAATGTTAAGATAAGCGTGCCTTTAGATAATTATGGGAAAACAAATATACTTTTATTTAAGTTTTATGTCACACAAATTCAACAAACCAGCCAAAACTATGTGGACGTAAAATACATCATAGTTCAGCAACTAAGCGAGAAGTAAATGAACAGTTGTTGGTTTTTTCTTCTGAAAATCATTTGTAAAATGGTGTGAAATGTATGCCATTTCATAAGATGTGTAACCCGAGAAAAACTTTGATGAAGAGTTGAAATTTCCTATCACTTTATGTTTGCTATTTTCTATATCAGAAGAGTATTTTTTTTTTATTGCAGGCTTATATTAAATAATGGGTATTTCCTTCAAATTGGATTGTAGTTCTTTAATACATCTTTGAATTGACACAATGGACTATTGTAGACATTGTCTGTGGGACTTGTAGACTTCCCTGCATAGCAGAACTATGGATCATTTGCTGTTACAGAGACTTGAACATACAGTCGTTGCTAAAAAGTCTGAAAAATGTGTCATATTTAAAATTTTAAAAAAGTCTGTTAAAATGATATTAAAATATGAAAAGAAAGAATGAAACAAACTGAAACTACATTCACTCAGAGCACGTCAGCACATCAAATTGACTTTAAACAAGAGTGCATGATTTGGTTGTTTTAAATCACTTGATGGTGTGGCTTCCCTCAAAGTGTATTAGCTTAAGGTGAGCATGCATGTGTCTGCTTCATTAACTTTGTTCTAGTTGCTGTGGGAAGTTAGGATCATTCACATCTTTTTATTATTATTATTATTGTGTTTGCACAATGTCTTGTGAACCACTGAGCCGAAGCCCATTTTACGCAGTGGTGTGTTACCTCAAGCTGATGTGTGTCATGAAGCAAGCATTGAGGCCATGGGCTTTTTGCCATGCGCAGCAACACCCTTGCTGCATTATTATATTCTCTCATTGGTGCAATAGAGTAAAGAATTATCGGTTTTGTTTCAAGTCAGTCTTAGTTGGAGATTCCTTGTGAAAAAATTATTTTCTTTGCCCTGTTTTGGGGTTGTTGGTTGTTGTTTTTGGGGGGCGGCATGTACATTTTTGGGTGGCATTATTAGGCTCAGGTTTGATTTATCCTCCTCTCATAGCTCACTTATGTTTATCCTTTTCAATCAGCACATATAGCATCTTGTGTGCTTTTTGTTTGAAAGGATAATGTTAAGACGTTTCGAGCTTCCGTACATAAAGGTCTTAGGAGAAAATAGATCTTAGATCTTAGGATATTTACTTTACATAAATTATGTGCTCGTGTTGGAAAGATGCTGTTGTCACATGTTGACAGTAGGTTAGTGCCATGAAAAGCAAGCCTTGTGATGAACTGTGCTGTCGTGTACGCTTGAAAATTTGTACACTGGTGGATGTTTGGGAAGGTAGGAGTGTGTGTGTTTAGCTTGGGGGCTGTGGGTGATGATAAAGGTTTGGTTACTGTAGTGTATCACGAATAAATGAATGTTAGACTATTGAACAGAAGACATAGGATACTGTTTAGTTTTGCCTACAGAAGATTGCATAGTTACGAATAGTAACATAGTAACTTGCCTGTGATTTAATCATGTGCCCTTGTTTTCTTCTCAGTCTTCTTCTCTGTTCTTGTTTATTCGTTGTACTTGGTTGCTGTGCTAAGAAATGGGTGTTAATTTTATGTAACTATTGCTTAGAATTTTAAACTTATGACCATGTGTTATGGCATAGGTGAATGTTTTTGTGTGTGTGCGCGCGTGCATGTGCGCACGCTTGTGTGTGTGTGCATGCGCTTGCGCGTGTGTGTGTGTGTGTGTGTGTGTGTCAGTTCATGCATTTGTGTCCAAAAAGAATATTTAAAAGTCAGGGATGGTTTTTGTTGCATGACATAAAGATATGAATAGCATGCATAAATAAGAAAGAAGCAGAAATGCAACACTCTATATGCATTATCCACTTTTGTTATACATGCATGCCTACATTTACACTAAGCCAAACACAGCATTTACACTAAGCCAAAGCAATTACCTATACACATTTTATGCATTCGGGTGAAGAGTTAGAAATAAAAGTCACAGGAGTGCAGGAATCACAATGAAGACTGGATAAAAGCAGAGATGAAACGAATGAGACGAAGTTCTCAGCACTGTTACATTGTGTTCTGTGACAGAGAGAAGTCGATCACTGTCTGTCCAGCGACTACAAATCTTCTGCATGTCTAGATTGTTTCACTTGTCTATAGCTGTATTTCATATGGTTATAAGCATTATTTTGAATTTATTTGATCCAAAATATATATGGCATAATGGATGCTGAATATTTAAACAAATAGTATTTTAGGCACATACATTATTTACCTTTAAGTTTAAATGTCTGTTTTTGATGATGACTTTTGCAAAGACATAAGCGTGTGAGATGTGTGTGATGTGGCCACGTACACCGAATAAGAAGAAGATAATCATGCTGATTTTAATGATGATTTGTTCAAACATAAGCATGTGAGGTATATTGACATTTGGCCTCTCCTCCTAGCTCACCAGCTACGTATTTCTCCCTTCTTTATTTGGTCACCAGGTAATCTAACTTGCGCAGTTGAGATTGATTTTAAGCTGAACATAAATTTCTTATTACTATTCTTGTAATGTTTCTGAAAGAAGCCATCACATTATCACATTGTTAAACGGGTTGATGCAGGAAGTGCTCTATTGACATTGTTAAACAGGTTGATACATGAAGTGCTCTATTGACATTGTTAAACATGTTGATGCAGGAAGTGCTCTATTGACATTGTTAAACAGGTTGATACATGAAGTGCTCTATTGACATTGTTAAGCAGGTTGATACATGAAGTGCTCTATTGACATTGTTAAACAGGTTGATACATGAAGTGCTCTATTGACATTGTTAAACAGGTTGATACATGAAGTGCTCTATTGACATTGTTAAGCAGGTTGATGCAAGAAGTGCTCTATTGACATTGTTAACCAGTTTGATTCATGAAGTGCTCTATTGACATTGTTAAACAGGTTGATACATGAAGTGCTCTATTGACATTGCTAAACAGGTTGATACAAGAAGTGCTCTTTTGACATTGTTGACCAGTTTGATGCATGAAGTGCTCTATTGACCGCTGTATGCCGTGTGTGTTTTAGCTTTGGAACCCCAGAGCAGGCCGACTTCTATGCCACAAGCCGCCAGTGTGGGGGATCACACACCACCACCCTCCCTCATCAACGCTTCTCTAGATTAACTCCAACTCTTTCGTAAGAACACAACTTTTTATTTACCATTGCCAGTCTGTTTTTATTTTGCCTGTTTGCTTTATTGGTTCATGCTGATGACGTTTTAAATTTCAATTGCATGCTTGACAAAGAAACAATTTGTTATTTTTAAATTGCAGATGATTCGTGTCTCTTACATCTTGCCAGTTCCTTTACATTAAATTCATTATATTGAATACTGTTTGATGATTGGGGTAAACAGCTTCAGAGTACCCAGTCTTCATTATTTCATGAATGCAAATATTGTCATATTTCCCCCCCAATATTTTACAGAAAAGTTTACAAACTCTTATTAAGGAGCAGGTACAATGATTGAATTATGTGACTGTTTATCTATGATTTCATACAGTTTCCCCACCTTCTGGAAGTTTGAATCTGTGCTTGTAACTTCCTCTAATCTGTCACTCTTTTGAATCTGCCTTTTCCCTTCGCTTACTGTCATCTACTATCTTTCTACCGTACTGGTCCACTCTCATGCCTTTGTTCTAGAAACTCTTACAAAGATTTTGTGCAGCCGAAGACAAACATACTGAGCTTATTTATTAGGTGCATAACAGCAGCATGTCGCATCTGCACTCACATGACAGGAAACCGTCTAAGCTATCGACAAAGAAAGGAGATAAGACTGTCTTTTGTAATGTTAATTTCCCATGAAAAGCTTGCTTTTGTGGCATCAAGATATTTTTTAAAAACAAGTGTTATTTGCCAATTTTGCCTACATATTTGAAAAAGATGCATTACTATGCTGATTATTTTGTTACTGTTCCTATCATTATTGTAACTTGTAATACTTAGTGAAGATGGCAGTCAACAAATTAGACATTTTTACATCTCCGGAAGACACACAAACATCAAGTCAACTATGTTCTTCGTGTAACACAATGTATGTGTGTGTGGGAGGGGGTGGATTCTTTAAAAAAAATACACCAATAAACGTAAGAAAACGTGTGCAATGAGATAAAGGCAAAGTACTTTCTAGAAATGTGTGTTGAATGTGTCTCAGTTATTGCCCTCTCCATCTAAAACATTACAGATGTGGGAGAAAAATGGAAATATTGGTGTGTACAGTGTAGTTAAAAAATAGACATAAATCTGAAAGCTGTGAAACTGTCCCTAAGGCAGTTTAAGGTGGCTATCACTTGCTGTGCAGCAATCACACCTCGGCATTTGTCTTGTGAAGAAACATAGATGATCTTTGAGTGCTATTTGCGTTTTTTGCTTTGCAGTTAGCTGCCAGGGAAAGCAAGGCAACAGAATCCTTTCACCATGAAATGGTTATCACTTCCTTGATTTTCAGTCTCACTCTTTTTCTTTTTTTTTCTTCTTTTTTTTAGATTTGAAATGCATTGCAGTCTTACTGGAAACAGCAAAGGTACAATCTGACAAAACTGTTCTTCAGAGTAACATAAAAGTTTCAAATGGACTGCAGTGTTTGACTGCAAACAGCAAAAGTACGGTTTAACAAAACAGAGTAGAGTAACCTAAACAAATTTAATGGATTTCAGTTTGACTGCAAACAGCAACAATATGGTTTAACAAAACAGTGTAGAATAACCTAAAGTTTGAAATGGACTGCAGTCAGCAAAAGTCTGACTTAACAAATCAGTGTAGAGTAACCTGAACATTTGAAATGGACTGCACTGCCGTCTTAATGCAAACAGTACAGTTTAATGAAATAGGGTAGAATGACTCAAAAGACAACACAATTGAACCTCAGTATTGCGACCACCCTACAGACTGGCCAAAAATGGCCGTAATTGTGAGGTGGTCGCTATACTGAAGACTCTTTTAGTAATAAATAAGAAGTGAAAGAGATTGAGTAAAACTGTCCGGATTGCTGGGGTGTCCACGATACTGAGGTACCCGTTAGGTGGGGTTCGACTGTATATAACAAACCAGTGGAATTTCTGAAAGTCCTCTTCAGACATCCCCAAGATCAGACACGAACGAGTGTTTCTAACTAGAAGTGTTAGATGTTACATCTTTACCGTACATATTTGTCAGGAATTCACTTGCCTGTTTTGTATTGTTGAGCGTGTAATTGTCACTGTACATTCTGTTTCCTGTGTATGTGTGTGTGTTTTCAGATGCGTTTGTGGAAAACCTGAAATGAAGCAGATCCTATTTTGAAATAATTTTAGCTTCCGTTGTTTAGTTTTGTTTTGTTTTCTTATGTTCCCTCAAAGTTTTAAGCAAATTGGGTGTGGTGGAGTTGACGGCTGGTGTTAATTGTGACAATAGAAGGAGTGGGTGATATTTTTGACAGAACGACATTTCATATGGGGTTACAAGCTTGGGTGAACTTTGAGAGTCGACTGTAAAGCAGAGTTGACTGCTGGTAATAATGATGATTCATACCTATGAGAAAGAAGTGATTGATTGTGATAAACACGGCAATAGGGTATAACATCAAGTTGACTGCTGGTGTTATAGATCAATTGCCAATAATAAGAATGAGGGGATTGATAGCGGCACGGCATCTCCAGTATAAATACATTCTAACCCAGCCATCCAGGAATAGCAGCTGCCCCCTCGGGTATCAGGCAGTCATAGTCAGTTTGACAGTTGATTGTGATACAGACTTGCTTGGTAGTGAACATTCTGACACAAGATGCTGATAAACTT